>ML681966.1:17297399-17556554 GCA_007922195.1 Podocnemis expansa | reverse complement strand
AGAGAGGAGGGGAAGGGCAGCCCTGTGAGAGGAGCCAGCAGGGAGAAGCAAGTCGTCAGTGATGTGGAAAGAGAAGCCCTCAGAGCAAGGATCTGCCAGATTCTCCAGTTCACCCCCACTATTAATTCTACCCTCCTTGTCTGTGTGCATTATGATACAATCAATGCATGATTTTTTAAATACTTTGTTTTTTGATATTGTTTTCTGGGTCAATATCTTTAAAACTGGCAACATAAATTGATCAAGAACAAGTCTACAATGAACTACAGATAAGTGATGATAATTAGCAATTTAAACCTGAAAAGCAATTGTAAATTAAATTTTCTTTTTTAAAAATCACCTGGCATTTCCAGATATTGTAATCCAATGCAAACTTATTTCTCTTGTATTTCTATTTTGAGAATTAAATAAGAATCATCAGAAATGACTGAAAATTGACACAAATGTTACATCCAAAACCACTGACCACTGTCAAAAGGTTATTAAAAAAAACCCCTCTATTTAAAGAATGCTACAAGTACTTATTACAGATCATGGTTCATTTTCAGCATGTGAAATGATTTAGACTTAGGATTGACCACCATGACTGAAAACTGGCTTTGGAAAAAAAAATTCCTTAAGTCCATTGAACAAGTGTGCCTGAGACATAGGTGTGTCATCTGTTTGCAGAAGGAACTGCTAGTACATTTATTTTACAAGAAAATTTTGATTAATATAACTAAGTCGATTACCAAGATAATTTACATTCACTGCAAAGTTCAATAGCAGCACTATATTTCTACTGATTAAATAGCATTCAATATGTATTAATTCTTTTTTTGTTGTACAGTCAAAAGTCTATTTATATTTCAGTGCAGTCTTCATGAATGACTCTATGGATATCTGAGCCCATTAGACAAGAGTAATTGTTGTGAAGGGCTGAGGATGGAAAAATTGTGTTGCAAATTTTCTGAAAAAAAAAATCTCACCAATAAAGATTTTACTTTTTATTATAAAAACCAAATAATGATATTTAGAATTTATACAGGGCCTGACCCCAAACTGAATACACTCAATAGGATTTTTTCCATAGTATCTTCTGTGCATGGACTCCAAAGCACTTACTGAAACAGGCTCTGATCTTGCACTTTCTGTCCCCATAAATTCTCATTGATCTGCTGTGATTCTGAACAGTTGAAAAGGTGTCCTTGTGTGCATCTCTTCACAGGATTAAGATGAGAGCAGTGTTTTCCCTTACTATTAATCTCATTTTAAAAATAATTGTGTCTGCGTCCTCAGACCTTTTGTCTTCACTGTTCATGAGTATTTTAGTGAACAAGTTTACTGAAATATTGGCAGGGAAGCAGGGGCACGGTAGGTGTCGGGATGAGGTGGGAGGCAGAGGTGCGGCATGGTGGGGGAGAACAGAGAAGCAGCAGCGTGGTAAGAGATGGCAGGGAAGCAGCAACAGGGAGTGGGGGAGAGAAGCATGACTTGGTCAGAGAAGCCATAGCATGTTTAGATTTTCTCATAGGCCCTAATGCAACTTACTTGTTGTTAAAATAAAATCATGTTTTACAAGTCCTAAACATGATGTGGAATACTAAGAAATGAAAATACAAAGGAGAAAAGTATAAAACTGAACGTAGATTGTTTTCAGTTTTTGGCACAACTTACTGCTGTGAAGCATCATATTCCACAATGAAATTCAAAACATTGTGCAATACTTAGAGATCAGGATTTGAGAGAGCTTTTACCTGCTGCATTGACAAGTTACTGATCAGATTTACAAAAAAACTTGCCAAAAGCCTGTAATGTTCTACACCTAGCAACAGCTAAATTTTTACTGTATAGGCCTAGTTTCATGGTAATCTTAAATAATTATTAGAATCTGACACTAGTAGAGCAGCATTCGCCCGATTTTTACGATAAAATTAAAGTGTGCAATGAATTTTAAGCTTAGTAATTTTGGAGTACATAAAAATAAGTGGTTATATGCCTCAGTGCGGCTCTCGAAGGTTTCATAATCGACTTGTGCTGCTCTTGAGTTCCGTAAGTTTGGCCACCCCTGCTACAGAGGTCTTACTTGGGAGCTGCAGGTGATGACCAGCAGCATTCTGTTGCTTTCCTTGTAGTGCCTGTCTTGTAGTGGGTGACTTCTGGTTATCACCTTGGCTTTGCCAATGTTTCTTCACTTCCCCAGGTGGGTACTGTAGTTTTAAGAACACTTGCTAGAGATCCTAAAGGTGTTTGTCTCAGTTTGTGGGATCACAGCACAATGCAATTGTTATCTTAGGGCTTGGCCATAGACATTGGATTGTGTGATGTGTCCCAGATGAAAGCTGGAGGCATGTAGGTAAACACAGCAGTCAGTAGCTTCCGGGTATAGGGTGCTGTGTCTGTGACCATCACTTATTTGTACTACTGTGTCCAGGAAACAGATCTCCTGCATGGACTGGTCCAGGCTGAAGTTGATGGTGGGGTGGAAATAGTTGAAATTCTGGTGGAATTCTTCAAGGGCATCCTTTCCGTGGGTCCAGGTGATGAAAATGTCATCGGTATAATACAATTAGATGAAGCGCATTTCATTTCAGTTTTCATTTCATACATCTGAAGAAATGGGTTACAATCCACAAAAGCTTATGTTTTAATAAATCTGTTTGTCTTTATAAGTGCCACAAGAAATAGACTAACACTGCTACCCCTCCGGAAGTAATCACAGAGAGTTTCCTTACCTTACAAAATCTTTTTTTGTTAAACTTCCCTTTCTTTATTTTTCAGTAATTTACATTTAACACAGTATTGTATTTGGAGTTTGTTTGTTCCAAATAAGGTGTGTGGTTGACCTGGAAGTTCTTAACTCTCAGGTTTGACTGCATCAGCAACAAAGCTCTAACGTTTTCAAAAGTCACAAACATGTGTTATTTTCAAACAAAATGATCTAGATCATAAAGTTATGGTGGCAAATTACTTTAACATCAACTGACCTCTAAATGATTGGACAACAGTAATTATTCAGCTGTTTCATCAAGAAATTATTCATTAAGATTAGCATGCGATTGAAGTGTGCCATCAAGAGTCGAAGTATATGAATAAAACCTTTCTACGTTAGCAGTAACATTCAGTACATATTTGTTATTAGTTTTCAAAACACAGTAATATATCACACTAGTATTGCAGTCAGATGCTAATTTCTCAAGCCAAAAAAATAGAGTAGCAGCTTCCAAAGATTAAAAAAAGAGTCTGCCTCTCCCTTGCTGAGGTATTTATCTAATATACTATTAATTGTCCAAAACCAACATGAAATCCCTCCAACAATTTAACACAAGCCACAGGACAATCCTTGGCACAGGAAATGTACTGTGAACATCTCTCTGTAGCAATCTGGAAATTACACTGAAATTCACTCGGAATTTTGAACGTGTGAACTGTGTTTACTAAAGAAGCACCTAGAGGCCTCCATTTGGAAATTAAGACACAGTCTCTGCCCCACTGAGCATACAAACTCAGACAAAAGAAGTATTATCATTCTTAGTTATAGATGAGAAACAGATGCTCAGAGAGTCACGAGTCCTTATGCAGGGTTATACAAGAAGTCTGTGGCAGACCAAGGAACTGAATCTAGACGTTCTGAACACCAGTTCACTGGCATAGCACAATCCTCTTTTGTCCTTTTCTCTCTTTGCTTACTTATCTAGAAAACACATACTGACTACACAGAAACAGTTCATTTACCTGCTACAGATCCCACTGTCACTGAAGTTTAATCAAATGGAACATGATGAAAAAGCATTATACAGAAATAGTTAAAATGTTACCCTGCTTAATTTCAGAACTTATAAATACCTAACCATCAACCTTATGACTAATAGAAGTGTTTAGTACATTTTAAGAACATGGAGGGAGCGGGAGTCTGCATATGTTCGTCTATACCAGGTGTGCAATCTGTGGCTCCAGAGTTGCATGTGGCTTTTTGGCTACCCCCTTGTGGCTCTGAGCTCTAGGATACTCTGACACTGGGGGATCCTTCAGGTGGCTTGCACCAGGCTCCAGGCTCCCCGCTCTCACAAGGTGACTCTGCTGGGGGCCACTCCTGGCTCCCAGGATCTCCACCATCACCAAGGGACCCTGCAGCAGGCGCAAGGGCCCAGCTTCCAGCCCCTCTCCCCCACCGGAAGTCTACATCCATTGAGGGTCTCAAAACACTTGGTTATTGAAGGAATTTTTAAAAATAGCTCTTCTTCTCTTTGGGTTGACGATCCCTGGTCTATACAACAACTTTACTAAATATTTTATAGTTTTCATTTCTGCATGTTTACATGTATCTGTCTCAGCCTTCCTTAAACTGTAACATGGCACACTACAACCCCATCATAACCCCCCCCCCCCAGTTCAGAAAATCATGCAACAGTACATGATATATCAACCTTTTTTGGGGAAAATTAAGCATCTTTTAAAAGGGTATTTACTGGCTTAATACTTCCATATGGTATCAGCAGAATGTTTGTAACTTGACAGCCCCTACCAACATTCACTTCGTTTAATATAACTGCAACATTTGTTAGCTCTCCTTTTTCCAGAGCTCAAGAAATCTACTGATTTTGTCACTCACCTAGAAAGACTCTTGACTACCTAATATCCAGTAAAAAAAACAAAACCAAAAAACTTTCTAATTATTTTACAGTCTAGCTACCCCTATTTTTACAGTTCTTGAAATAACTGCTGCATTCAGTTTAACACTGTAGCAAATTAAACTGCCGTTTCCTACTTTTTGTTGATAGGTTTTCTAAACTCTCTCACTCTTATGCTCTCAGTAAACTAGGTAGCTGGTTGCTTCACAGAGCAAGCACCTGGTTTTGATGTTCCTCCACTCCATTTAAAAAGAGAGAGTGTCTTGATAGGCTGGAATGGATGAGTGGCTGTGGATCACCCTTCTCCTCCCTCTTCCCCAAACCAAAGATAAAACAGCAATGTCTATATTATGTCAAGCACACAACCTTACATCTCTGGAAAAAGATGTGTATAGCACGTTGTAAATGTTCAAGTCTGCTGTTAAGATTCATTCAATGTCATTTATCTGCATGTGGGAACCACATGATCACAATTCTATGAGCACATGGCATAACATAACTAATAAACTGATGCAACATTCCACGTTATCACTTTCTGCTCTGCACAACATGTGGAAACACAAACGTTGCACATCAGGATACTGTAGTACATTTAAATCTAAAGAAGGGAATGTTCAATATTAATTTCCCCATAGCCTTTGAGAAGTTACGCAAAACATTTGAATAAATTTCATAGCACGCTGATGAACTATAAATCTCTTACTTTATAAAAATTATCACTTTTTAAAAAAAAATGGATGAATTTATAACAATCTAAAGGATATTACGTAATGAACTTATACTGGTATTTTGTGGTTTTACAACTAAAATTTTATGGCAGCTACCGAAGGTAATGTATTACTTCAGGGCAGTTAGAGAGATTGAAGATCTTTTTGTAATTGCTATTACTTCTTTTAAAAGTTCAAATTTAAGCATAAAAATTGCTATACTATGTTGGTTTTTTTCACCCCATCAACATATGTACTTATTACTGACATAGTCAATACAAGCCTTGAGATGGTTTACAGAAATCAACGTCACAAATTACTATTTTATATTTCTAAAGAAAACCATAGTGTGACTATTAGAACATAGAGGAGGCCAATTCGTAAAACTTCGTCAAAGAATCCATACCTTTTATTTTCTCAGCACAGTTAAACTTAAGGGGTGTACATAAGTGGCTTCTGAGAAATACCAGTAATTCAGGTAAGCAGTAATTATTTAAGCTACTCAGTGCCAGTCACTGACTCCTCAGCCACAATAAAACTAATAAGTAGATGATTTACCTGAGGTCAAGGAAAGCCCTCTAAAATTAATACTTGCAACCCTGTCTCCAGCTTCATGAGCCCATTTCTTAAAATACAATGCATTCCTCATACAGGTAAAGCACTTAATCATTAAGCCAACTGCAGTTCATAACCAGAAGCCCTAAATGTACAAATGTCATTAAATGTGCAGCAAAACCTTAAAAGAAACTAGTCTGCTCTGTCATTAGATAAAGCAGAGCTGGGTCAGTCATCTCATAAAATGATCTGCTCAATTACTGGTTCTAGAAGAAATCATAATAAATCAAGCTACTGAAGTTTGGATTATAAGGCATGAAAGATTCTACAAGCTAAATGAATGCCAAGAAAAAACAGAAGCAGAGGTACAAGCCAATAAGCTCAATTCTCAGTGCATAGCTTTTATAAATACAGAACAAGTTCAAATATCAAAGTCACAGGGAGATATTAAATACAACAATCAAGAGAATGTACTCAAACATTGAGAATACAGCCCTTCCAAATAATTAACGTTTAGTTAATCCATCTATTATATTGAAAACTAAACAGAAAATTTGCATGAATACAATCATTATGTTACTAATCAAAAATAAAAAAAATGAAAGCAGTCAACCCATTACGTGAAAGACACATTCATGAAAGCTACTTAGAAAATATGCCCTTTTAAAAACAAAGTGAAAAAAAGAGAGTTATCAACCACCACCAGTTCTAGAGTTCTTTAATAGAGGTGAAATCATAGACCCAGTGAAGCCAACAGCATAATTCACATGGACCTCAATGAGGCAAGAATTTCTGCCTAGGTGCTTCACATCCATTACTCAAAATTTATGGAAATCTGATTACAATACTTGTTCTTACAGAAAAAAAAAAATCAATAGAACCCAGAACAACCTAGAAGAAAATCATTTTCTAGCATTAGAGTTAACAAGTGACAAATAATTTTAAATATTCATATTGAGACGGAATAATTCTTCAACATAAACAATCATTTCATACTAACTCTCTTCAAGGTATTTAACTTCCTCAGTGTCAATGGGAATATTAAGGTCTGATACTGATTTTCTACCCAGCCCCCCAGGTATTTCAAACTGAACGATTAAGATTTTAAGCAGATACACGCATCCTACCTCTTGACTACAAACATTTTCATCAGCAGTCACTAACAAGCAGCAATATAAAACATATGAAGACTTAAGTCAAGGGTATAAGAAAGTGACAAACAGTGGTGTTTTCCCTGAAAATGTGCAAGCAATAGTTGTTCAGTTTTTGTTAAACAGAAAAAAAAATTATTTACATAATAAACAGGAATGAAGAGATACTATCGTATATCATTGCATATAAGCCAAAAATTTTGTGCCTGAAAATTGGCTTCAAAACAGGCTCTCGGCTTATACTCAAGAGAATACGGTAGAGAGCCCCTCCCAGGAGTTTCCCAGACCACGTGGCAAGCCGGAGCCCCAGTGTTGCCGGGCGGCCTTCTTGGACAGTCGGCTGGGGCTGGGGCTGGAGTGAGGAGGGGACCTCGGCATCTGGAGCGGCCACGTAACGGGGTCCGGGGGGTCAGCCTGGACATTGAGGGAGGGATTCAGGGAGGCCAGGAAAGCGGTGGCAGGGACCAGGGGTTGGGGAGGGGGTCAGGGAGTTGGGGAAAGTGATGGGACAGCTGGGAGGGTTTGGGAGGGGTTCAGGCGGGCCCAGGAAGGCGGCACAAGCGACCAGGGATGGGGGGGGTGCCTGGCAGGCTGGAAAGAGTGGCAGCAGGGGCTGTGAGGTGACAAGGAAAGGGTGTTGGGGAACTGGGGAGCAACAGCAGGGAACTCAGAAGGGAGTAGGGGGCGGCAGTGAAGAGCCGGGGGCAGCAGGAGGAGTAGTGGGGCAGCAGTGGGTAAGGGGCAGAGAAGGGGGGCAGCAGTGAAGAGCCAGGGGAGCAGCAGTGAGGAAAGGGCAGAGCAGGAGGGGGCAGCAGGTAGCAGTGAGGGAAGGGTGGAGTAGGGTGTGGCAGTGAGGAGGGGGCAGTAGGAGGAGCAGAGAGCAGCAGTGAGAAAGGGGCAGAGCAGGGGGCAGCAGGAGGAGTAGGGGGGCAACAGCAGGAAACTGAAGTGAGCAGGGGTAGCAGTGAGGAAAGGGCAGAGCAGGGGGCAGCAGGGGTGACGGCAGTGAGGAAAGGGCAGAGCAGCTGGGAGCAAGGGGGCAACAGTGAGGAAAGGGCGCAGCAAGGGGCAACAGTGAGGTAAATGAGAAGTGAGCAGGGGGCAGCAGTGGGGGGGCAGCAGGGATGGCAGCAGTGAAGAAAGAGCAGAGCAGGTGGGAGCAGGGGGGTAACAGTGAGGAAAGGGCGGCACAGGGGGCAGCAGCAGGAAATTGAGAAGCGAGCAGGGGTGTAGCAGTGAGGAAAGAGCAGAGCAGGGGTGAGGAATGGAGAACGAGGGGGCAAGGGAAAAGCAGCAGCAGCAGAGAGTTTGGGGTGGGGAAGCTGTCAGGAACTCCAGAGGAAGCCAGCAGCAGCGGGTGGGGGGTTAGGGGCCAAGACCAAAAGGGGACTGCGGCTTATACCTGGGTTACCAATTTTAGCTTCTTTTTTGGGCTCAGAATTGGGGGGTTGGCTTGTGCCCAGATCAGCTTATACCCGATTATATACGGTACTTTGCTTTTGCAGATGAGATAGCTGATTACCCTTTTTCTCCATAAAGCAAGAAATATTATTATTCGACTGTTTTGAAATAATCTGGAAAGAACTGCAATTGCATCATCAATAAAACAACTTGCTACCGGTCAATATAGATTTTTGTTTAAAGGGGGTACTTACCCTAACAGGGGGACTCCGTGCTTGTACTCTCTGCAGCTGTCCACCTTGAGAGCTCTGTGGGTCTTTTGAACCACAAGAAGCAACAGTGCTGCTTTGGGCCCTTAATGGATTTATGCAGCTAGTCCCACCACCAGCGCCAGGTTTCCAAGGCCTTTGCTTGATGCCATCCAGTAGTCTAACGAGCAGAATATTACTGGGAAGTTCATCAACACTGCAGTCAACTAAAGTCCTACATTCTGGGCAACGAAGCTCATTTCGAGAACTCACAATGCCTAGCAAACAACGTTTGCAAAATGTGTGTTGGCAAGGCAAGACTTTAGCAGAAGCATCAAGACGTTCTAAGCAAACAGGACATTCCAACAGATCCAACAAAGCCGATTCATCCATTTTTATCTAATTTACCAAAACATGTATTTTGAAAAATTCATATCTGTTCTGAGTCCTTAAAGGAAATCATGTTACATCCATGCCTCTTCAGATTTTCAGACCTTGCTCTGAAATTGTTTAGAAAAAAAAGAAAAAGAAGAAAGCATTAATAATGTGGAAAAAATAACTGGCTCTTTTAAAAAGAATCCACAAAAGTAGTTCCACTAAAGATTCCTGCACAAAGCAGCTTCAAAAACTAAAAGATCCCCAGTCTAATTCAGGACAAATCCCTACAGATAGACAGTTTGTGGATAAATTTTCAATAATACTTTGAAATATTACAGCTAAGGGTTTTCTGTAAATCTGAACAATTTATAAAAGACAAAAACATCACAGAATTATCTTTGGTCATCATAATTGCAATCTTATCTGCATTAGTGGGCTACTTAACTCAAGCAGGGTGATCAACAGTAAGAATCAGGGTTTTTAGACTGCAATTTGATCTCCTTTTAACTTCTACCCAAAGGGTAGCCCTGTTTGTCTAGTTCAGCAGAAACAAACAAGTAGTCTGGTGGCACTTATAAAAACTACCAAATTTCTTTATTGGGTGAGCTTCCTTGGGAGAAAATCCTGCTCTGTCAGACACTTGAAGATGGGCATCTTCAATGTGTCTGACAAAGTGAGATTTTCTCCTGTGAAAGCTCATGCGATAAATGAACTTGTTACTGTTTAAAAGTGACACAGGACTCCTTACTTGTTTTACCAGCCTCCTTGTATCTTTAAACTTCTGGTTATCTCCAGTTTTCTTAAACCATTTTAGAGTTTGAGAAATGTGTCTGTCCTTGTAGGCCAAATTAACAAATAACTGTGGAAACCAGAATTAACAAACAAAATTACATTTCTTACAATTTGTTTAATATTACATAGGTCAGAGGTTTCCATAACATGTAACAAAGAAAACGGTAAGAAGACGACCCAAGCATGCAAGCTGTGCTACAGGACTAAAGGGTCTATCATCAGAGAATAGCTAGTCAGATTGGGTGTTTGTCTAGAATGTCAGAAAAAATTCAGTTTGTGAAGTTTTCAAGAAGAAAAAGAAGAGCAAGATTTTTTTAAACATCTTAGTGCTGAAAACAGACATTAATTTATAAGCTTTTAAGTTTACTGAAGAAATTTAAAAGCTTATAGATAACAGTGCTGATATCACATTCAAGAAGTGCCAGAGAACTAGTACTAAAATCATTTGATAGTAATTGACTGCTAGAACATAAATGCACTGTATCCAGTAACAGGAGCAAAGTCAGCAGGCAACCAGTTTAATTTATACAGTAAACTGCTGGGATGTCACACCAGGGACACTCAACAGACAAGAAAATCACTTATTTAGCACAAATTCCAAAGGGGCAACTGTGTTAGTCTAGTTCAGTAAAACAAACAAGGAGTCTGTGGAACTTAAAAGACTAACAAATTTATTGATTGCATGAGCTTTCATGGGAGAAAATCCCACTTCGTCAGACCCTTTGAAGATGGGGGGACTTACAGAATGGGAGGAAATAAATGCAGGGGAGCGTAAGTCATGGAAACAGGTCTCACTGTAACAGCAAATCGAAACAGTTGTAAAGATTCAAACGCTGGGGAACAGCATACAGATGAAGAAGAGGTCAGATCACTTGTAATCAGCGAAAAATTCAATGTCTCTATCAAGTTCTGAAGCAATGCAACTGAATGTGCAAATAAATTCGATCTCAGCAGCTTCTCATTGAAGCTTTGATTTGGTATTCATCTGTCTGGGCACCACAATTAGCAAATCATTTATGGAGTGATCACAAAGATTGAAATGCTGACCCACTCATTTTAGAATGATGTGACTTCTGATGTCAGATTTGTGCCCTTCAAAGATATTGGATTTTTCTCTCATTACAACAGGGGGATTTGACCTCATCTTCCTCTGTATGTTGTTCCCCAGTGTTTGAATCTTTACAACCATTTTGATTTGCTGTTACAGTGTGCCCTGTTTCCATGATCTGCACTTCTCTGCATTTATTTCCTCCCATTCTATAAGTTCCCCCATCTTCAAAGCATCTGACGAAGTGGGATCTTCTCCCAGAAAGCTCATGCACTAAATAAATTTGCCAGTCTTTAAGTGCCACTGGACTCCTTGTTTGTTTTATTTAGCACATCATCCTTCACCACTATATATGCATATAATATACATTCATACACATATATTCTCTCTGTCTTTTCCCCACCACCACCCCAGAAGTTTTGAGTGTCTAGCTGGTCATAAAAGCTTCCAGCACCTAAAGCTAAGCAATACAACTGTTCGGTGTAACACCACTAGGTACATAATATTCTATAGCTTTTTGTCATGTACACGGGGCTTCTCTAGAGTTTGGCGGGAGGCTAGAGCGAGGAGGACGCTAAAAACTGAGGTACAACCTGCCTCAGAAACAGAGCAAAAAATTACATTCAAAATTCATTTCAGGCCTGGAGAAACTGGCATACATTCACCTTCCATATAAGATGTGTGTATGAAACACATTTGCACATACACCATTCCGTAAGCTTATTCTCTGGATTTTTATTAAAATTTTAGTCACTGACGTTATCTCCAGATTTTATCACACACGCATTGCATGCATGCAAGTTAGATATTTGGCACGTATGAGTGCGCGTATACCTCTGTAACATGGACTGAGGAAGACATGCGGGGGGGAGCAGAGGGGGCACGCCGTGAGGGGAAGGAGAATCTCCTGGCCAGTGACACTCACTCTGGGGAACGGGGACAAACTTGGGGGCACTACCTCATTGCCTGCGGATGGTGGAGAAATTGCCTGGTCTCTGAGGGTGTGGTGGCGCGGGAAGGCACCTCTCTCTAGGGGAGAATGTGCGGTGAAATCTCTCCTGTGAGGGGAGAGGGGGGCACTGTTTGGGGGTGCCTGGCATATGTGGGTGTGACGGGGTGGGGGCTGTCAGAGGTTTCCCTAACACCCCCAAGCCTCCACCTACACCCTCCCCAATTTCAAGCCCTGGGGAGAACACCGGGGGGGCAGGCCACCTGCCTGTGAAGAGGGACACGAGGGGGGCGGTGTGGAGAGGGGGCCACGGAGCAGAGGGCGGCGGCCTCCTCCCAGCCTCGGGGCAGGGTGCCGGTGCCGGTGCCGGTCCCCGCGGCGGGGCGGAGCTGGGCTGTCAGCCGCCCACCGGCTGCCCCCTCCCGGGGCCCGTGGGGAGCCGGGCTGGGGCGCGGAAGGGAGGCGCCGCCACTCACCGTCTCGCAGCCTCGCGCCCCTCTTTGTTCCCGGGAGAAGCCGCCGCCGCCGCGGCACCGAGCGCGGAGCCGCCTCACCCCGCCCCGAGCGGGGCTGACGCGGGGGGCGGCGCGGAGGGAGCCGGGCCCTGGGCGGCCCCGGAGCTGACTCCGCCCGGCGGCCGGCGCGCTGCCCGCACGTCCCGGGACGGAGCCGCTTTCCCAGCGGGAGGCGGCCGCGGCCTGGGGTCCGGAGCAGCGACCAGCCTCGGGCCGCACCGGCCGCGGGCGCCGTCGCCAAGCGACGCCAGCGAAGGGGCTCACGGGACAAAAGCCCCAACCGCGAGCCGGGAAGGAGCCGCGGCCGCGGCTGCAGGGCGGACAAGTCCCCTCACCTGATCCTCGCCCAGCCGGCGCCTTCCCCCGCCTTGGTACAGCGCGGCCTCGGGACTGAGGGAGGGGCGGGACGAGAGAGCCGGGATCCTAGCGAGGAGTCCTGGGCACTTTTCCAGACTCACCCACTTATTTATTGCATCAGCTTTCCTGGGAGAAAATCCCGCTGCTTTGAAGATGGGGCAGTTACAGAGCGGGAGGGTCTTCCAGCAGCTGAGGAAGGGGGATTTTCTCCCAGGAAAGCTCATGCAATAACCCAGGGGTCTCAAACTCAAATCCCCACAAGGGCCGCATGAGGACAAGTAGCGGGCCACCTGAGGATTAGTACGTTAGCCCAAGGGCCGCACCACTGAAACCTTTCCATACAATGATATTGCAAATATCGGTCACGAGCGTGGCGTTGCGGGCCACAGGAAATAGCTTTAGGGGCCGTACGCGGCCTACGGGCCACATGTTTGAGACCCCTGCAATAAACAAAGGGGTTAGTCTTTAAAAAGTGCCAGAGCTAGACAAAAAGGGTTTACCTGCCCCTTTTGAACTGAGAAACTAGGATTAGGATAGGAACTCACTGGCAGGTGTTCCAGCCTGAGGGAAGGTTTACGGCACTGTCCATTGAAACAAAATCCTGCCTCCACCCTATCTCTCTGCATCAGTTTGGATAATAAAGACAAATGGATCACAGAGCGTTAAACCTGTTTGTCAGGAAGGAGAAAGAAAATGGAATTATTTTTATTGGCGTTATCTAATTAAGCAAGCTGAGAAGGCTCTCCATATTGTGTGTTTTCTCCAAGACACTGCTCTCTATCTAAAACACCTTGCAAATTCAAGATACTAAGCATTCTTTGAAGGAAGCTGGTCTGTAAAATATTTTTTAACTAATTAGCTATAAGGAAAAAAAAAAAGAAACAAAGTTTGAGGCGGACATACTTCTGTCAGATGATAACAGGAAAGCACTGATACTTTTAACTCAAGAAAAGGAGCCTCCAATCAGCAGAAAGAAATTTTGAAAGAGTATGAAGATTGTGAGATAAAGGAGAGTATTCCTAGTTTAAAAATAACCTGGATTGCCTTGCTGAAATAAGGAACCTCTCAAAGATGGATTATTGTGCCTATATTTGAATAACAAATCTTAACATTTTATTATTGGTTCTTATGCACCCTTAACATTATGTATGGTTGCAAGTCAGTTCTGAGGTTTCCTGCCTCCCTCAGAAATCACATCCTACAATTCTAAGGACCTTTTAAAATTCCCTTTTATGCAGTAAAATATTATCAAATAGTCAAATGACAGAAAACAATGATTGCTGTAATAGTTCTGCATGCACATTGATTTTGCTATAGACACTGACCACCACATAAACTAATATAATTCATTAAAAAAAAAAACTTTTCAATTGTTTTTTCAAACTGGAGCAAACAGTGGGGTCCTGATCCATAACTGGGGCTCCAAGGTGCCACTGTAATAAAATTAAGAAATAATGAGTAATATGGAAGAATAGAATAAACACAAGTTAGGAATATTGTCTTGCCAATGCTTCATCTTTCCTGTTCCAGCACCATCACAAAAACGGGATCACCAGCAGATTAAAATACTGGCTCCTAGTACGTCTGCCATAAGGAAATTCATCCCACAATAGATTTCTTTACCAATCTAACTTTCTCAGAAAAGCCTCTTCAAATACATAAGGAATAGTTCCATCTTACTGGACCTTCTTAGTATTTCATAATTTGGAGGCAGCATTGTTGCAGTTTTGTTAAGAGTTTTGCAGGATGTGTGGTATTGCAGTAAGGATGATTGTGTTCAGGAAGGGGTGCTAATGCAGTGTGGTGAAAGTTCAAAGAAGAAGGGTGGATCTCAAATACATGTTTCTGTGTCACAATGTTGCTCTTATCACATTTTAAGACTCTAAAACATGAATACATCTTGCTAAATTAGATAAAGCTGTAAAGAACCTCACAAAAGAGCTGACCCCTTAAATAAAAATAATGCAATAATTCATGAGCAGGAATCTTATGCAAGAGATAATTTTCAAATAAATGAATTTAATGAACTGGCTAGTATGTGCACCGGTGCCCTCTGCTGGAAGAATTGCACAACTCAGGCTTGTTGGAGTCGTCAAAAGTACTCCAGTTGGTTGCCAAGCGTGGATGAAAGCAGAAATTAGTTCATTGTAATGATGCGTTACACAATTTTTATAATTTCAACTTTCTGTCCCAAACAGTCAACCATTCTCCTTCATGTCCTTTCTACTTTGATAGATGAAGAGGCTGCTTCTTGTGCAACAGTTCTCCTTTGAGAGCACTTGGCTATGTGGATGTGACCTATATTTCTCTGACTGTAAGGGGACTACATAGTTATAAGCACAGTGTAGATCCATTAGTGCGCAGATATGGGGAGACAAGCCGTCAGGACCGCATGTAAAACAGACCATAACTAAACAGGACCACGCATGGGCTGTCCGGCTACCACGATCTGATTTTGTTAAAAAAATTTTATATAAATATATATACAGTAATTTATATATTTTATATCAAAAATATAAAAAACATACCAAACTAAAAAACTATAAAAAGAGCTGCATCAGGCTAGCAGACTTTAAATCTTCCACCTGCAGCCTGCTCTCAGCTCGCACCAGGGCCACTCCACATGGTGGCTAGGTTAGAGGGCCCAGGGGGTGGTTCGGGAACAGGTGAGCCAGCCCAGTGGGGAAAGGGCCAGGGGGAGGAGGTCAGGCTGGTGCAGCGGGGGAAGACGGCATGGCAGGGCGTTGGAGTACCAGCAGTGAGACGGGGGGTTCGGGAGGAGGTTGGGGAAAGGTTCGGGGTGCCAGCAGTAAGACGGGGGCTGTCAGTAAATGAGCATATATTTAGCCCTACAGTGTAGTTTTAGATGCTGTGCATTAATAAGTTCCACATGTTAAGTTGGTAGCTTTGGGGGACATGATGCTAGTGTGTGTTAAATGGATTCACAGGTAAACCAATCATGAGTAAACTCATCTACGCTGTACTGCTGCCTCTTTGAATGGTAGCAGATTTCAGAGCATGGCAGGTGAATTTTGCATTTGGAACCGAAAATAGTGATGAAACATCACATATCTTCCTAGTGTAATTTGTGGAGCTCTGTGTGAATACAAACGTGGATCCACAGCCGATCTGCATCTGCAAGAACTGGCTCACAGGTATCCACATTGCACCTGTGGATACAGATATAATGCAAATATCCACAGATTTGCAGAGCTCTACTCATCTGTAGAGCCTTGCACACATACAGATTTGTGGATCCGCATCTGATCTGCATCCACAAGAAATGATTTGCGGATACCTGCTGTCTGTAGATGTGTATCCACGGCTATAATGTGGATATCTGCAGATTGGCAGGGCTCTAGCAATCTGTATATTTACAATATGTACACAAGTCTTATTTCCTTAAACAGAGATGGTAATAAACTGTACCCAGTCAATTCCCATTCACAGAAACATCACTTAAGGCACATAACTTCCTGTTCCATGAAGCAGCTACCGTGATCCTCTCTCTCTGCCGAACGCACAAAGAAATAAAGACACATCCAGCTGCTTAGCACAGTCTTGTTTCCTTTTTCTTCTCACAATCCCTAAGAAATCTTTCCATCTGCTTAGAGAGCTGTGGAACCAGATCCCACTCAGTAGTGTTGTAATAATTAGGCCTACAATTTACTGTGGTTGTGAGCTCAACATTAAAAAGCGAAAGTTCGTAAGACCTGCAATAACATATTGATGGGAAAGAATATGAAAAGGAGACAGACTGAGTTAGCCCAGACAAAAAGACCAACTGTTACAGCTCATGGATTGTGTTAAGACAATGCTTGGAAAACAAGTGTAGAACCAGAAATCAGAGAACCAAATTTGATCTAATTGTGGACAAAATAATGGGGGGATGGGATGTTCTGCCCACCATACCCTCTATGGATATTAAAAGAAAGAGACCCTAGGGAAAGACTGAGTACTGAATGAGTTTCACCCTCATTTCTGCCACCCCACCATCTCCTGGCATCCTTTGCCTTTGGCATCCTTACCCTAAAATGGGGCAGCTGTGTTAATCTAGTTCAGTAAAACAAACGAGTCCTGTGGCACTTGAAGACTAAAATTTATTTATTGCATGAGCTTTCATGGAAGAAAAACCCACTTCATCACAAGCAAAGTGGGGTTTTCTCCCAAAGTTCATGCAATAAACCAATTTGTTAGTCTTTAAGTGCCACAGGACTCCTTGTTTGTTTTACTTATCCTAAAAGATGTCTTGACCAAATAAGGCCAAAGAGAGGGGTCCACATGATATCACTATCTGTACCAGCTGAATCCCAGCAGCCACCTGAGATGAAATAGGATCAGATTTTAACAGCAACAACAATACCCATCTTTGCTTGTTTCTTCTCCCCCACCCCTCAAAAGAACAGATTTTACTGTTTTTGATACCATCTAAAAGACTGTCAAATGGGGAGGGCAGAGAGAGAATTCCTTGTGAAAAGCTCTTTCCTGCTAAAAGGAAACAGAACCAAGGATGATGTTAAAACTAAAGCCTTAGGATATTCTGTATATTTTAAATGTTTTTCTTGTATTTTCCTTTCCCTCTTTACTTTTAGTAAAAAGTTAAAAAGATGTTTAATGGGGTGTTTGCCATGCTACTGAGCAGGCTATAGTCTTTGTATTCTAAATCCTAAACCTTATTTAGTACTATTTTGCTGAACTAGACTAACTCGGCTACCCCATCAAAACTATTTAATTTTGGACAGTGACCGAGTTATTTTAACACATATGACCCCCATTTCCCATCTAAATCAATACAACAGTACAGAGGAAACAGATTTTACTCCAAATACTTTCTGGTTACCAAAAAGATGGGTGGGGGATACCAATTTTAGATTTCAGAATGCTGAATATCTTCATCAAGGTACAGAAATTCAAATTCAAAATTACAAAGTTCTCCCTCTTCTGCAGTAGATAAAATTTATAGGGACCACTCACTGTGTCATGACATCCATGGCTTATCTTTGAGAAGACAGATTTCTTATTCTTACCCAGTGAATTGCACAAACCCGTGGAGCCCACAGATGGCTCATGCATGTGGGACCATGTACTTTCATCACCAGGTTACATCTCCATTTTTACCTACATTGCTTCCAAACATGGTTCAGGAGAGCTCATACTCCCCAAAAAGGCAGTTTGAACAAATTACTCTCTGCTCCCACTCATGCACTTGCGTCTCTTGACTGGCTGAAGAATCCACAGATGATTTGCTCAGGAATTCTCTTCAACTATCCCACTCCTAGTGTCACTGTAGTTAAAAGCACATCTCTCCTAGGACAGGGAGCACATCACCAGGACAATACTAACCAGGACAGATGGCCCACCAGGAATCTACCCTACATATCAACCTCCTGGAGCTTAGAGCTATGAAACAGATTTGCACCATATCCCATCCCATGATGGAAAGTCAATCCACCTGCAAGACTTACGTGCAATATAAATCAACAAGGTTAAGTGAGATCCCTTTCTCTGCTCAGATGCAGTCAGGTTATGGAAATGGCACATAACCCATTGAATTCTTATTGACAGTTTATTTGATTGCCCTCCAAAACACTACAGCAAGTGGCCTCAGCACTCATTTCACTCACGATCACAAGTGAATACTCAAAAGATCGATTCTCAGGAAGATATTGCTTAACTAGTGTCTTCCAAACACAGATCTCACCATTTCTGTCAAGCAGAAATGTGCGAAACTCTTGTCAAAGGGATGTCACCATACTCTGGGTGATGCCTTTCTCCTATCTTGATTAACAACTCTAGATGCCTTCCCTCCAATGCTGCTAATCCTCAGAGTTGTAATCAAAATTCGACAAGTCGAAACCTTAGTAACCTTGATCGTATCAACATGGCTGAGAAAGATGTAGTTTGCTTACATGCTTCACCTTTTGCTTCCTACCAGCCATCAATCTGCTGATGCCCAGTTTCTTCTTTCAGGAGTAAGGGAATGTTTGTCACCTCAGTCTAAACCAGTGGTTCTCAACCAGTGTGCCGGGCCACACGGGTGTGCTGTGGCAACACCCAAAGTGTGCCGCGAGCATCCCTGAGGGCTCGAGTTAAAGTTCCCTCCCTGCTCAGCCCAGCCACATGGGCTGTGCAGGGCTGGGAAAAGGCAGGGGTTAAAGTAAGGGGGAACACACCAGCACACAGTTCTGGGGCCCCCTATTTTTAGGCAGGCAGCCTTCTGGCCCCCCTAAAAATAGCAGAAGGCACTGGAATGCAGTGTTCTGGTGGCTCCACCTTAGGCCCAGCCAGCAGAGAGGGACAGAAGGCTGGGAGTGTGTGAATCTCCCCCTGCAAGGTGGAGCAGCTTGTGTCAGGCAGCCTGTAAACAAGCCCACACAAGGGCTTTGGGGGAAGGCTGTTGGGGGTTGTGTGCAGCAGGGGTGTGTGTGTGTAGCAGAGGTGGGTGGGAATGGCTGTGTAGCTGGGGTTGTGTGGGTGGCTATGTGGGGGGGCGTAGCTAGGGGCTAAAGGCCTAGTTCTGGCCTCTGCAGTGATGGGAGGGTCCATCACGGGCAACAGGGGGCTAAGGGAGGGGAGGACGGGACTGGACCCACTAGGGTGGGAGGGAGCAGCAGTGAGATAAGGATTTGCCCTGGGTAGCAGGGAGCCACTGTGGAGAAAGGGGGAAGTGGGTGCTGTGCCATGCTCCCCTGCCCTACCTTCCCACTCCCCAGGTTCCTCTCTGCCCACCCCCCAAACCCACTCTTGTTCTCCCTTCCTCTCTCCTCTTTTGCCACCCTTGTACTGTTCCCCACATGGCTCCCCTTGTCCTCTTTTGCCACCCTTGCCCTGCTCTGCTCCCCACACTCACTCCTGCTACTGCACACAACTCCTGACCTCCTGTGTTTTGCCACCCGTGCTCTGCTACCCCTACTACCCCACATAGTTAATCTGAATATTTGTGAGTTTTTTAATGGTGGTGTGCCTTGAAAAATTTGATGGTATCAAGGTGTGCCACAGCAGAGAAAAGGTTGGGAACCACTGATCTAAACACACTATGACTCAGGGCTTGGTAGGTGGATGGCTTTCAAGGTCAGATTCTCTTGTTCTAGAGTGTTCAAGAAGACCTGCTGAATGGTAAAAGGAAACTTACCATGAAAACTTATATTTCGAAATGGAAAAGATTTTACCTCCTGTGCAGTCACCATTTTCTCTCTTGGAGGTTCTACAGTACCTTCTCACACTGAAGCAAGGAAATTTCTCTTTTTGAGCTCCACTGAAGTTCACCTAGTAGCTTTCACAGCATTTAATTCTCCTGTAGAAAGTTCCTTGGTATTTTTTCATCTTGCAACTCATCAAATGGCCATTGAACTTCTTCCCAAACGTCTGAAAACCCTCCCCCCAACATGGGACTTGAACTTAATTCTTAGATGAATCTTTTCTTTGAGCACTAACTACTTTCACCCTTTCAAATTTTTCCATGAAAACATCCTTCAGTGGCAAATATCTCTGCTTAATGAGTTGATGACAGAGATTTTGAGCCATGATCCACTTTCCATGGTCTTCTTCAAGGACAAGGTACCCCTTGAATCACATCTGTGGTTCTTACACAGAGTTGTCTTGGACTTTCTTATCAGACAGTTCATCTGATAGTTTTCCAACTTAAACTTCATCAGACTAGAGAAGATGCTGCCCTTCACACCTTAGATATTAGGGAAGTGCTAAAATATTACTGGGACTGAATTACACCTCTTTTGGTTTTTCCAAGGCCGTCTATGTTAACTCCCACAAGAGTTACAGGGACACCTCTGTCCACCCAGAGAATTTCCAACTGGGAAACTGGCTGCATCCTCTCCTGCTGTGCAGCTGCTAATCTGTCACATCCTTTTAGAGTTATAGCCCGTTTCTCCAAATCTCAGTTCACTCCTGCTGCCCTCCTGAAATCTTCAAAGCTGCCACATAGACTTCAGTTCATATCTTCTTGAGATGCTTGCCTTAGTGAATGCCTCTAGTACAAACTGTACCTTCAGTTTTGCAAACGGCTCTAGATCCATCTCCTTCAGCGAGTACTGCGCAGGAGTCACCAGAAGTGGAGCATCTGCAGGGAAGCTACTCAAAGGAGGGATTATTCACCTTTGGCAGTAACTGGAGCTCTTCAAAATCTGTCCTCCTATGGTTGTTCCCTTCCCATCCTCCTCCATCTCCGCCTTGGAGTCTTGTCTCCATTGGACTATACCAGAAAGAAGAAACTGAGGGCAGTTCATCCATCGCAATCCTGTATACTCTTAATGCAGAGCATAATGATAGCTAGGGTGCATGCATGGCCAAATGAGCTCATCTGCTGAAAACCTCTGATCAAAGTTGCATGCACAACTCCAGAGGAGCACCTAGAGGAACGCACATCTCAAGAAAAGCAAGGAGTCTTGTGGCACTTAAAGACTGAAAGATTTATTTATTGCATGAGCTTTTGTGGGAGAAAATCCCACTTTGTCAGATGCTTTGAAGAGGGGGAATTTACAGAATGGGATGAAAATAAATGCAGGGGAGTGTATGACATGGGATCAGGTCATACTGCAACAGGAAATCAGAGCATTTGTAAGGATTCAACTCTAGGAAACAGCACAAAGAGGAGGGTGAAATCAAATTACCTGTTAAAATGTGAAAAGAATCCATATGCACAACTCAGTCCTGCTTTCACACAATCGTATCTGCATATTAGTTCAATTTCAGCTGTTTCTCTTTGAAGTCTTGATGCCCCATTGACTTTCTTGAGGACCATCATTACCAAATCATCAATGGAGTAATTAGGCAGATGGAATTGCTTAGCAACTGTTTTTTTTTTCCTGTTGTGATTTCTGATGTCAGTTTTGTGCCCATTTATTCTTCTCCACAGAGACTGTCCTGTTTGTCCAATGTATAAGGTACAGGGGCATTTCCGGCACATGATGGCATAAATCACATTAGTGGATAAGCAGGTGAAGGTCCCTTTGATGGAGTAGCTGGCTTGATTAGGTACTATGATGGTGTCTTTTGTACAGATATGTGGACAAAGTTGGCAGTGTGGTTTCTTGCAGGGATATGTGCCTGCTTTAATGTTTCTCTTGTTAGGTCTGTAGTTGCTGGTGAGTATCTGTTTAAGGTTCGGGGGCTGTCTGTAGGCAAAGAGAGGTCTGTCTCCCAAGGCTAGAGAGAGTGAGGTGTCATCTTTTAAAATAGGCTGGAGGTCCTTAATGATCTGTTGTAGAGGTCTGATTTGAGGGTTGTATATGGTGACCAGTGGCATTCTATTATTTTCTTTTTTGGGCCCTTCCTGTAGTAGTTGACTGCGGGGTACCCATCTGGCTCTGTCAATCTGTTTCTTTATTTCTCCAGGTGGGTACTGTAGTTTTAAGAAAGCTTTGTAGAGATCCTGAAGATGTCTGTCTCTGTCTGAAAGATCAGAGCAAATACGATTATATCTCAGGGCCTGGCTGTAGACAATGACTGTGTGGTGTGTTTAGGATGGAAGCTCAAGGGATGTAGATAACTATACCGATCAGTAGGTTTTTGGTACAGAGTGGTGTTGATGTGTCCATCCCTAATTTGTACTGTAGTGTTTAGAAAGTGGATCTCCTGTGTAGACTGTTCCAAGCTCAATTTGATTGTGGAGTGGCATCCCTGCCATGGGTCCAGATGATGAAGATGTCATCTGTGTAGCGTAAGTAGAGGAGACGTGCTTTGGGATGAGACTTGAGGAAACGTTGTTCTAAGTCGCCCATAAATATGTTGGCATATTATGGGGCCATACAGGTACCCATAGCAGTGTCACTGACTTGGAGGTATAAACTGTCCTTAAATCTAAAATGGTTGTGGGTGAGCACAAAGTCACAAAGTTCAGCCACAAGCTGTGCTGTGGCATCATCTGGGATGGTTTCTCCAACAGCTTGTAATCCATCCTTGTGTGGGATGTTGGTGTAAAGAGCTTCTACATCCATAGTGGCCAGAATGGTATTTCAGGAAGCTCACCAATGGATTGGATTTTCCTCGGGAAATCCGTGGTATCTCAAAGATAGCTAGGATGCTGATAACACACAGTCTGAGGAGGGAGTCCACATAGTCAGATAAGCCTGCTGTAAGAGTGCCAATGCCTGAGATGATGGGGTGTCCAGGTTTCCTTTTTTATGGATTTTAGGTAGTAGATAGAATATTCCTGGTTGGGGTTCTGGTGGTGTGTCTGTCTTTGGAACACATCTTAAGGACATCCATTACTCCCCAAGATACTCACTCCTTCCTTATGGATACTTTACTTTTGTGTTGTGTGATGAGCTGATTGGATGTATAGGGCAACACAGTTTGTGCCCTGAAGACTAAAAATCTATGAAGACAGAAGGTAGAGGAAAGGGATACAGAATACAAATAATGGATAGGGATACGGAACACAAGGCCGAATAGGATGGTGACTGACACAATTGGCTAATTCTGATGTTTAAACATATGCTTAAAATTTTCGAAGCATCTGAGGAAGTGGGATCTTCTCCCACAAAAGCTTATGCAAAAAATAAATCTGTTAGTCTTAAAGTGCCACACAACTCCTTGTTGTTTTTTCACTGGACTAGACTAACACGGCTATCCCTTTTAAAATTAAATATTTATCCCCAGCTGCCATTAATTCCTTGTTTGTTCTGTTAACTGCCGCTATTTTTGTTAGTTTAAAAAGAATCAACTGTTGTCTTTACATTTTTAGTAATTTTTAAAACTATGCCTATTTTATTAAGGAAATAACTGACGATCAAAGATGCTAGAAAATTCAGTGTTGAGATTTCAAAGGAACTCTTCAGTCAGAGAAAAACCCCAGGTATCTCACATCATTAAACCTCCTGGGAGGGATTTTATTTTATTTTATTTTATTATTATGACTAGTGAGACATATTGGTATATTTTATTTACTGTTGGACCAGATTAAGGACTACAGTATATTAAGATAGATATTGACATAATTAAATTAAATAAGGCTCCCCAGAGCATGGAAAGGGCATGTACATTTCACAAAGAATAAAAAAAATAATTAAAAGAGACTTCCACAATACTGGATGATGCTCCAAACTAGTGGGAAAATACAGTTAGAAACTCGTAGCTGCTCACAAATAAAAGTAGAAATTCTGTTACTATACAAATTTACTTTGTAATAAGACAACAGAGTGAAAAGGTGACAAGATGAGAGTAAATTTCCAGGCTATAATTTACATTTAGTACCATAATTTCTTATTTTCACAAGAGGCTTGAACAGGCAAACCTCTGTTCTGTCTATAGAGTTACATAAAATCAAACAAGGTTGTTGTAGCCAAAATACCAGGTCTCCTGGGATAATCTGAAATGGGCAGGCCACAACTTACTTTTGGTTCTTTTATTTTTCATTTCCAAAATATTTTTCCTGGGCTGTGAAATGTTCCGAGGGCTTGTGTTATAAATTCTCTGATACAGTTGTGTGTATGCTGCTGCAATGAATGTTCAGAAAAAAGGTTGAGTATGTTATGATTGCTGTGGGAGCCTTAACTCAGAGTTTTCATGACTTTTGTGTGCTTGAGAGAGAAACAATACTATTTTAAGCTAGTTTTCTGTATTTATTTGGCAGATCCTCATGTCAATTTAAAAATATTTTAAAGCACAGTATCTGCTTCCCATGGGACATGTCAAGAGGTCATTGGTGTTTTCCTGAGCAAGGGGGGCGGGGGGGGGGTTAAACCCATGGCCTCCATGCATGCTGCTTTTATTGTTTTTCTTCAGCTAGAGCTGTGCCAGTCACTGTTTCTTTAGCTTGCATTAGAAGAGGAGAGCAAAAGAATGTGAAAGTGACAAAGTAACGGATGGGGGTGAGAGCCTCCCTGCTGTTTCATTTAATGTTCCCTTCCCCCCCTCTATTTGACTAGTTCTGTGCCCAATTAGCAGTAAAACTTGAGTTGAGAAAGTGTATACATTAGTAAATCTATTCTCCAACTAAATAACTGAAGCTCTTAGATATTTTCTTAGGGCATCTGAAATCCAAGATTCTTTTTCTTATAACAAATCCTTCACACTCCTGCAGTGTTTTCTGTCCAAAGATCAGAAAGTACTTTACAAACACTGATGAGCACAGCTTTCCAACAACATACAAGTATTTCCTCGATTTTATCAGGTAGGAGGAAGGACAATCAGAGTTTAATAGCCTAACATTCAAAGGTGATGATGAGCATCAGTGGAATAAGGGTTCATGTCACTTTCCCAGTCAGTATGTGGCTTAAGCTGGGGACACTAAATGATCCAACCAGCAGACCAAATTCAGTGAATCTTAGTCATGTGCCACCTGAGGTACATTGCACATATGCTAAGAAGTAAGATATCTATTTAAAAAAAAAAAAATCGGGCAATAGGTGATTTGGCAGTAACCAAACAGGAAGTCTGCAGAAATGAGATCTTCATCCCAGTTCTTTGTTCTAGTCACACAATCAGCCTTCTAAACTTCATCTGAAAATGCCAGAATTGGTCAACAGAGCTAAGAAAACACTCTTCATTAAAATAAGTGACTGTAAAAAGAAGGCTTTTGGTTGGTTGATTGTTTAAAATACTCCAGGCAGCAACTAGTGTGAAAAAAAAAATCACACATTGGTAAAAAGATAGCAGTTCAGAGGCTTTTCCATGACTGATGTAACTTCATTGAGATTGTTTTGTAAATGGTCATGTGACTAATGTAGAAGAGTTGAGTATTTAACTGCCTCTAAGCCAAAATACATTTGCCAACTAATAAAAGTTAAAATAAACTCCCATCAAAAGTGACACGTGATGAGTCATGCATGGTCATTTGCCCTGCACCCCATTCATTTGCTGCTTGGCTTGAACCATTGGCAGGTACCAGTAATCTCTGTTCCTTATTGTAATTTTTGAAGAAAATACATTAAGACCTTGTAAATCCTAGAGGAATTTACCACAATAAATGCTCTTTGGCCTTTAACACACATTTGCTTAATAGTGCACATGTAGTCATACTTTATTTGGATTATACTTCCTTTGAGTAAAACCATTCATTGTGTGGTTCTCCATTATGCTAATTCTCCACTAGTGCACTGCTAGTGTGGATAGGTATCAATGTCAATAGTAGAAATAGTCTTTCCCCTATCATTTCACAATGCACTGGTTAGCTGCTTGAGAGGTCAAGTTTGCCAGAAGCCAATTATCTGTACAAATAGGCCTGCACACATTGGAGATCTGTTTTATGTCATTTTGCCATCATCTCCTTAAGCATCTTGAACGTATTGCCAGTTGGACAGAAGCAAGCATGCACGCACTTGTGACCATCTGCGATGGTGAGGAAATCCAGCCACAGAAGAACTAGCTCACTCGGAACACTCGCCCATGACTCAGTATCAAGCAGGACACCACTAACCTTGATAAAATATGTAATTGGCAAAAAGTAAACAAAAAACTCCCTACAACAAGAATCTTATTGTAGGCTGAGAATTGCACCACCACTGATGTGTAAATATTTTGTAAACTGAAGTATGTGGTTACTAATACTGTGGTGGATATTACTGGGTACCGAAGCGTAAATGCTGTACAAATGTGCCAGCATTTGGAAGGCAGTAAGCATAAAGAAGGCAGAAAAGAATTTCTGTTCAGTGTAAGTCCGGCAAACATGCTTTATTGAGACATGTTAACTTCAAGATTTGTTTTCACCTGTTTAATAGATTCTCTGGCCAGATGAGAATGTAGTGATCATTCAGTTTGACTTTCTGTATAATCCAGGCCATAGAACTTCCTCAGAATAATTCCTTGAACAAGAAACCCAACCAAATAAAAACACGCCACAAACCTGCTCTTGATTTAAAAATGGCCAGTGATGGAAACTGTGCTACGACCCTTGATAAACTGTTCCAATGATTTATTACTTTCACCATTCAAAATTTATGCCTTATTTCCAGGCTGAATTTGTCTACCTTCAGTTTCCATTCTAGCTAGCATGGTCAAGTGGGCAAGACTGTAAAATAATGCACACTAATGGTCAGCCATTTTGGATTCAGTGGAAAAACCAGTTGTTTACTTTTCTGATACTGTTGTTCTTCAAGATGTGTTGCTCATATCCATTCCAAGGTGAGTGTGCATGTCCTGTGCACACTTCACAGGAAAGTTTTCCCTCAGTTGCACCTGTAGGGTTGGCTCTAGTATGCCCTGGAGTCACACATTCGTGGTGCTCTATAAAGGGCCTTTACAACCTTGTCTCTTCGGTTTCTTCTTGTCAGTTGGCTCTGAAAGAGGGATAGACAGATGGGTCTTCGAATAGACATCTCAAAGAACAACAGTTATAAACAGGTTAGTAACTGTTTTTCTTCTGTGAATTCTTGCTCATGTCAATTCCAAATATGTGACTCCTCAGCCAGTGGTTGGAGAAGGGGCATCGCTGCCCCCCCCCCAACAAAAGTTCCCTCCTGCTGTGCTAACCCTGTCCCTTGACCCCAATCCAATCCCTGGACCTCATCTGGCCCCAGTCCCAGGCACCAGCCTGCCATTTCCTCTGCTGACCCTGGGCAGTCCCAGCCTGCCATTGCCAGCCCCTCGTCGAGGCTGTACAGTCCTGCTGCCGCTGTCAGCTCTGGGCCAAATCCCACTGGCCCTGGGTCCTGGTCTGGGCAGGGACAGATGCCGGCAGCACCAATCCTGACCCTGGCCCTAACCTTGTCACTGTCCCTCTTCCACCTGCTTGAGAGAAGAGATTTCAATTTCCCTCCTCTTCTCCTGCTGTGCACCACCTACATGCTGCAAAACAGAAGACTTAATTTAAAAGAGCCTGCTGTGCTGGCATGAACTCCTCCCAGGTAGATGTCAGAGAGCTCGGGGCAGTTGCAGGCTCTCTTAGCCTGTGCTACCATGCCTCGGGACAGGGCTCAGGAGGAAGCTGGCTCTGGGACTACTTGGGGCTCGTGCCAGGCGCCAGCAATGGCCATGGGTTGGAGCCTAGGGATTGAAGCACTCCTCTGCCAAATGTGGCATCATCCTTGGCCTGCTGGGTAATAGTGTAGGGGACAGTGAACCTGTGGATAGTGGACAACTTTGCCACCCTACAGATGTCCTGAATTGGTATGTAAGCCAGAAAGGCTCTGGAGGAGGCTTGTGGTCTGGTATAATAAGCTGTTAGCTTTGGGACTAGTACTTTCATCAAGTCATAGGGAGTCCTGATGCACAAAGTGATCCAAAAACCAGTTTTCTGGTAGGAAACAGGAAATGCCTTCATCCATTCCATTGTTGGCATGAAGAACAGTGTTGTCTTCCTGAATGGTTTGGTTCCTTCAGAAAATGGCCCACTAGGAGGTTAGCACATATTCAGTGACCTGCCCCTCTGGGATGAAAAACTGAAATTGCCACCGAAAAAACCTTAACTGATGACCCTGCAAGTCCTTGCTGTTTTAAGTGCAAGAAGTAGCTGAGGATTAAGTGGACTGATGCCAACTTGGGCCAACTTCTGGTGGTTCAAATTGAAAAGCTCTTCTGCGTAGCAAGGTAAGTGGCCCTTGTGGAAGGTTTCCTGATGCCTAGAAGAATCTTTCTGAAAGGCTCTGAGCTTCCATGCTATTAGGTGAAGAGACTCCAGACTGGGATGATGAAAAGTTCCATTCTTTTGGGTCATCAGGTCTGGAAATAATGTGAGTGCAGTTGGAGAATACATCAAGAAGTTGAGCAGTGTGCTGTACCAGTGGTTTCAAGGCCAGGCTTGGGCTATTAGAATCACCACCAACTTATTTTATTTAATCTTCAGTAAGACCCTGTGAATGAGTGGGATAGATGGAAAGACATGGAATCTCATCCATAGGATAAGGAAGGCACCTGCAATTGACCCATGGCTGTGATTCTGAAAAGATCAGAATTGAAGACACATCCCACTAAGACTCATAGCAAATAAATCCAGTTGGGGAACACTCCACCAATGGAACATGCTGCTCAACACATCAGGTGGAATGGTCCACTCATAATTGAGAAATGATCAGCTGAGGCTATCAGCAGAGATGTCCTCATTGGATGGTGAAAGGGGTGATAGCCCTGGGCCCTATGGTTCTGTGGGTGCTGCACTGTCTTGCCATGAGCAGGGCAGCATGGGGCCTGAACTGCTGTCCCCCCCGCCACAGCCAGCTGTTCTGCATCCAGGGGACAGGATAAGCCAGCCAAAAGCGGCACCCAGGTTCATTGCTCCTGCTCCCCGCCCCTGGCTCCTGAGGTCTGTCTTGTTTGTTCAGAGTGAAGACTAGAGGGATGAACTCTGCAACTTGTATTGCTTCTACCCTTTCTGCAGTTGTGTCTTGTCAGGGACCATTTTATGGCACTCTTCTTCTCAGGGCGCATCTGCACCATCAGCCTGAACCCCAGGGCATTTGAGAGCAGTATAGGACTCACTTTCATTTCTCTGAATTAGCTATAATCCCTGACCAAGCAGGTATTAGCTGAGCACAGCTGGAGCTCTAGCCTCATATATGACATGCTGCCTACTTCGGGGTTGAGTGGAAATTAGCTATAACTACCAGCTGACTGTTCCTTCACACTGGTAGACTCCTTCGCTGGACAGGCCAGTTGCTTTCTGGCTGTCTTTATTTGGTAAGGCAGTGCAAGAAGCCAGAGGAGTCGCTGGCACTGGGCACCTGGGGCAGATGCCCCGAATCCCAGTGCAGGTGCCCCAGATCTCCGGGCCAATCGGGCCTGAGATCCGGGGCCCAGCCGCTGGCAGCCATGGCGGCCCCATCCCCAGCAAGGAATCCAGGGCCCGGCCGCCCGCAGCCGCTTCTGGCCCCATCCCTAGCCGAGGATGCAGGGCTCGGCCTCCTGTGGCCGCTTCCGTCCCCATCCCTGCCCAGGGACATGGGGCCAAGCAGCCTGCGGCAATACGGCGGCTTCTGGCCCTGTCCCTGGCCAGGGGGCGGGGCCTGGGCCCTTGCCCCGGGTCCCTCCTGCAGAGGCGTCGCTGGCTGGAAGAAGCTCAAAATGCAACCAAGTATCTGGCCTGTGCATTTTAAACTACAAAGTTGACTAGGTGTTTGGCATAATTAATTAATTAATTAACCTAAACTAATGCATCTTGTTTTGTCTTAAAACAACTTTGGAAATAAAGTCTGTGAAAATTAAATACATCATCGGCCTCAAGCACTCCTGAAATTTACATTATAAATAGACTAGATCAGTGGTTTTCAAACTTTTTTTCTTGGGACCTAGTTGAAGAAACCATTTATGCCCAAGACCGAACACTTACATCCTTCAACAATGCATTCCAGCCTTTCGGTGGCGGCAGCAGGAGGCACCACAAGCCAGTACCTGAAGGTCTGTGACCCAGTACTGGGTTCTGACCTGTGGTTTGAAAACCATTGAACTAGATGACCCATGCAGTCCTTTCTAACCCTATTGTTCTATGATTCTATAATCACAAACAACTTCCCATTATGTTTACTGGAGCAATTTAATAATAATTTCAATTGTTGAGCAAACGTATCTAAGGCTTAATGATTCCTGTTCACTTGCCAACTCTTTAAAGTGGTACTATTTGAACTAATAGTCATCAGCTCAATAGAACTGCAAAACATATTTTGACTTAGACATGTGTCTGTAAAGTGTAACATTAGAAACATGACTGTTAAATTACAGAAGAAATTCTATACTTGTAAAAGTAATACAATTTTGCAAGCTGTTCCATCTCAAAATACATGAAAAGTAGCAAAAGTAAGCATGAATGATAGTTAATTTAATTATACTTTATGCTAAGCTTTTGCCATATAGCATATTTATCATAAAAATTATATAATACTTTTTAAAGTTTATCATTTTTATATGAAAAATGTTCTCTTCTGCAAAAGATAAAAATTCAATCATTAACAAAGTTAAAAAACAAATAAGTAGAGCTTTAAACTGAGATGAAAAGAGTAGAAAACACTTCAAACGAGTTAAAACAGGTGAGATTTTAAGAAATGATTAGAAAGCATCCAGTTTAAGCATCCAACGTAAGGGTATGTCTACATAGCCAATAAATCCCATGGCAATGATATCAAGAGACCTGGTCAACTAATTCAGACTCTCAGAACTTGCACTACAATGCTAAAAATAGCAGTGTAGATGTATTCTGGCTTTTGCTGCAGTCTGGCTTTGAGAGCCACCCATCCTGCCAAGTTTCAGAACCTTCACTTCTGCCAGGGCCTGAATATCCAGAGTACATAGTACTATTTTTAGCCCTGCCATGTGAACCTAAGTCATTGATGTGGGCTCCAAGACTCACTGTCACTTTTTTTTTTTTTTTTTTTCTCTGTTCATGCAGGAGAAGATACTGGGGAAAATCATACTGGTGATTCAGTTGAGGGTATGTGTTGTTTTCTGAGTCACTGTTGAACCTAGTGACCCACCATGATGTTGGGGACAATCTTTCTGCTAAAGATGTCATATTTTGTATGACATATATTGATCCCTTACCTATTTCGGATGAAATTAAATATTCCATTATAATTTTTCAAGCATGGAGTGGAAATAGACTAGTGCCCCATGTCAAATTAAAATTTGAGCAATTACACCTATTCTGACTAAATACTCTTGCTGTACAGTTGAATTTTATTTTCCTTGACTTAAAATAGTTTTGTTATGCTATTGGTGCAATCATCAGGTTGCAGCATTGCTATCACATGATGACTGCATTTTGTTGGTAGATTAAGTAAATTCTGCACACATATAGTAGTATCTTCAGAACATGGTATCATGATAAAGATATATGTGTACAATAATAGGAGCATAGGTGTTGCCACACTGGATCAAATTCAAGGTGCATATAGTCCAGTATGTAGTTGCAACAATGACTGGCATGAGGCATTTCAAAGGAAAATGCAAGAAACCCTTCAGTAGGTGGATATGGGATAATTTGTCTTCCAGTTAGTAGTCAGAGATCAGCATAAATCCTGAAACATGGTCATGTCTAACCCAGTGGTTCCCCACATTTTCTCTGCCATGGCACACCTTGCTACCTTTAATTAATTTGTGGCACACCACCATAAAGTTTCCAAATGAACTCATGAATATTCATGAGCCAATGAGCCAATCCAGAGCTCTTTGAGGAGTTTTTCAAAAAATTCTGTGGCACACTTGCTCAGACCTGACAGCACACCTGTGTGCCGTGGCACACTGGTTGGGAAACACTGGTCTAACCTCACCCTTCCAAAATTATAATTTAACTCTGTTTATAAGATTAACGTAGCATGTTAGCATTTAACTGATACTCAGTGTCAGTTGTAGGGGTGAATGGCACACTCCATAGATAAACTAAATACCTCAGTTACCTGCTCCCAAGAAGTTCACAATCTAAGTAATGTTCCTGTTGGGTAGCTGCGTCAGTCTAGATTAGGGGTCTCAAACTCAAATCACCACGAAGGCTGCCTGAGGACGAGTAAATTAGCCTGAGGGCCACACCACTAAGTACAGTCAAAATAAAAAAATGAAGAGTAAATGGAGGTTACTCACCTTGGTGCAGTAGCCGAGGTTCTTCGAGATGCGTGCTCCCGACATGCTCCACTCTGGGTTATAGCCGCGGTACCGCGCTCTGCATCGGATTTTCTTTGCATAGCAGTGGCTCCGTTGGTGGAGAGAGAGAGATGCTGAGGCTGTGTCCGTTGGTGTTCCCGCCAATGATGACGTCAGCAGCTCGCTCTCCCCAACCGTCACCTTAGTTCCTTTCTACTGCGAAACTACCTGTTGAAGACAAAGGAATATTTCGAAGTAGAGAGGAGGTGGGTGGGTAGTGGAGCATGTCGGGAGCACGCATCTCGAAGAACCTCGGCTACTACACCAAGGTGAGTAACCTCCATTTCTTCGACGAGCAGTGCTCCCGACTGCTCCACTCTGGGTGACTGTTAGCAGTTACTATTCTTGGAGGTGGGTACTTCCGAGTGGCAGTCGAACTGAGTCGAGCACTGCTCGTCCCACTGCAGTGTCCATGGCGGAGAGCTGATCCAGAGCGTAATGCTTGGCAAAAGTGTCCGTGGAAGACCAGGTTGCTGCTTGGCATATGGCATGTAGAGGGACCTTGGTGAGGAAGGCCAGAGATGATGCCATCGCCCGTGTAGAGTGAGAGCGGATGGAGAGAGGTTGAGTTGAGTGTGGGGCGTTGTACGCTGATCGAATACAAGAAGAAATCCAGGTGGATAACCTTCGTTTGGAGATAGGTTGACCCTTGGAACGTTCGACGGTGGAGACAAATAACAAGGGAGTCTTACGGAAAGGCTGTGTTCGTTCCAGGTAGAAAGAAAGGGCTCTTCTGACATCTAATGTATGCAGTGTTCTTTGTTGCGGTGTTGTATGTGGCTTTGGATAAAACACAGGTAAGTTGATAGTCTGGTTAATATGAAAAGAAGAAGCCACCTTAGGGATGAATTTTGGGTGAGGTCTCAATACCACTCTGTCCTTATAAAAAACCGTATATGGGGGGTGCGCCATGAGGGCTGCTATCTCCCCCACTCGGCGTGCAGAAGTTATGGCGACGAGAAAAGCAACTTTCATTGATAAGTGGAGTAAGGTGCATGTGGCTAAAGGTTCGAATGGGGGTGCCATGAGCATCTTTAGAACTTTTGGGAGGTTCCATGGGGGCGCCGGGGGGCGAACGTCCGGGTAAAGGTTTCTCAACCCCAACATGAATCGTTTGGAAGTGGGGTGAGCAAAGACTGAACTATGGTCTACTCTGTCATGGAATGTAGAGATGGCTGCTAGGTGTACTCGTACTGTGTTGACGGAAACTTTTTCCTCTTTCAGGTTCGCCAGATATTCTAATATGAGCGGGAGCGCTGCCGTGCGTGGATCGATGGTTCGTGCCGAGCACCAGGAGGAGAAGCGGCGCCATTTCTGCAGGTAAGTAATGCGTGTGGCCGGCTTTCTACTGTTTAGTAATATGTTTTTGACAGTATGCGAACAGTTGTTTTCTAATTTGTTGAACCATCGATCAGCCAGGCTGTCAGATGGAGTCTGTTGAGGTACTGATGCCGTTGAGTCCCTCTGTTCTGGGATAGGAGGTCTGGGACAAGGGGTAGAGTTATGGGTTGCGCTCTGGACAGCGTATGGAGCTGCGTGTACCACGGTTGGCGTGGCCATGCTGGGGCGATTAAAATGACCTGTGCTTTGTCGAGCTGTATCTTGGACAGGACCCGAGGAATTAGTGGTGTTGGGGGAAAGGCATAGAGAAGTGCTTTGCCCCAATGTTGCGAGAAAGCGTCGCCTCTTGAAGCGCGACCGTGGCCCCCCCGAGAGCAATACTGGGAACATTTCTTGTTCAGCTCTGTGGCAAAAAGGTCGATGAGTGGGAAGCCCCATTGCTGGAAGATTGCCTGTAGAATATCGAGGCGTAATTCCCACTCGTGGTGGTTGGGGAAGGCTCGACTGAGAGAATCTGCTATTGTATTGTCCTTGCCCGGGATGTACTCCGCGACGGGGTGTATTGAGTGCTGTGTGCACAGGTTCCATAGCTCCATCGCTTCGAGGCATAGGTCTTGTGATCTGGTGCCCCCCTGGCGATTTATATAAAACATGCATGGTCTGTTGTCTGTACGGATCGTGATCGTCTTCCCGGAGATTTGGGGAAGGAAGTGTAAACAGGCCCGCAAGACCGCTCTGAGTTTGAGCACGTTTATGTGGGCGGGCATGTCTCTTGCTTGCCATCTGCCCTGTATTGTGCAATCCTGGAGGTAGGCCCCCCAGCCGGTGCGGGAGGCATCTGTGGTGATGGTCATAACCGGTTGAGGTGGAAAGAAGGGTACTCCCTGCAGGAGGTTGTTGCTGTCGGTCCACCAAGCTAAGGAATGCTTTACTGTGGCTGGGATGGCTAAAGGTCGATTGAGGGAATGTCGCTGTTGTTTGAACTGTGATAGGAACCACAATTGGAAAGGACGCATGCGTAGACGAGCATGATGGACCAGGTAAGTGGTGGCGGACATGTGGCCAAGTATCTGCATGCATGTGCGTACTGTGCTGATTGGGGAGTTCTGGATGGAGATAGCCAACTGTTGTAGATTGAGAAATCTGTCCATGGGGAGAAAGGCCCTTGCTGATGGGGTATGGATGCGGGCACCAATGAACTGAATTTCTTGCGTCGGTTGAAGGCAGGATTTTTTGAGATTTATTTGAAGACCTAGAGATGTGAACAGATGTAGTGTCTTGTGGATTATGTGGTGGGTCTGTTGTTGTGTCGAGGCCCTTAGTAGGAAATCGTCTAGGTAAGGGAAGATGGAGACATGTTGCTTGCGGAGGAAGGCGATTGCCGGAGCCATGACCTTGGAAAAAACCCTTGGCGCCGTGCAAAGGCCGAAAGGAAGGACCGTGTATTGGTAATGATAATGGAGAAACCGGAATCGAAGGAAACGGCGGTGTGTTGGATTTATCAAGATGTGGAAATATGCATCTTTCAAATCGAGGGAGGCCAGCCAATCCCCCTGTTGAAGTGCTGAGAGGATATTGGATAGGGTCACCATCCTGAAACGTTTGACCTGGACATAAACATTTAGGCGTCTGAGATCTAATATTGGTCGCCAGCCCCCTGTTTTCTTCTGGGTTGAGAAATATGGGGAATAAAAACCCTTCCCTTCTTGGTCCTGCGGGACACGTTCGATGGCACCAATGTGAAGAAGATGGTGAATCTCCTCGTGCAGGTATTGTACATGAATTGGGTCCCTGAAGAGGGACGGGGAAGGGGGTTGTGGCTGCGGTCTCGACAGAAAGGGAATAGAGTACCCTTTTCGTATGATCTCTAGCACCCATCTGTCGGATGTGATGTGCTGCCAGTGATGTAGAAACGGGTGTAGCTTGTCCTTGAAAATTAGGTGTGTAGATGGTGACCTCTGGGCTTTGGGGAGGGTATGGCTGGTATTTCCCTCGAGCAAGGCATCAAAATTGATGTTTTGTATCCGCGGATTGCGGGTTGCGATTTGTCTGGAAAGGTGGCCTATTGCGACGCGGTTGCCTTGGTTTATTTTTGTAATTATCCACTCTGCGGTTATACTGGGTGTGTGGATATTTGGTCGTAATGGGTTGACTCCTGTATGGTTTACGACGAGAGACTGTGGGAAAAATCCCCAGTGTTCGGAGTGTTGCACGAGAGTCCTTGAGGTCATGCATTACATCATTAGTAGTTTTGGCAAATAAGTGATCCTTGTCAAATGGGAGGTCTTCAATTGTACGTTGCATTTGTTTAGGCAGGTCTGCAGCCTGGAGCCAAGAGGCGCGGCGCATGACTACTGCCGTGGCAAGAGTTCGTGCGGCAACGTCGGCAGAGTCAAGAGAGGCCTGGAGTGCCGTCTTGGCTACCAGTCTGCCCTCGGTGAGTAGTAGATCGAACTGATCTCGTTTGTCCTGTGTAATGAAGTCCTTGAGCTCAGATAGTTTAGAATAGAGCTCGTGGTCGTAGCTAGAGAGCAGCGCTGTGTAGTTTGATATTCTTAGTTGAAGTGCAGCCGATGTGTAAGCCTTGCGACCGAGAGAATCCAGCTTCCTATCCTCTTTAGTGGAAGTAGTTTTGTGATAAGGTTGTCGAGTTCTCTGGTTTGCTGCCTCAATTACTAGGGAATTCAGTTGAGGATGATTGAAAAGGAATTCATTTCCCTTGGGGGCAATGAAGTACTTCTTATCAGATTTCTTATTAGAAGGAAGGATGGAAGCCGGAGTTTGCCATATTTCCATTGCAGGCTGGATTATGCCTTCGTCCATGGGTAGTGCCAATTTGTTAGGGACAGATGCCTGAAGAATCTTGTATAGTTTATGTTGTGGTGTAGGGCTGTCGTTAAGTGGAATATTCATCGCGACTGCAGCCCGTTGAAAAAGATCTCTAAACTGCTTCAGGTAATCCGCTGGCAGCTGTGAGGCAGCCGGTTCAGTAGTGGTGGTTGCTGGTGTGTTAGACTGGATTGGACCCGGTTGCGGAAGGTGATGTGTTGGGTCGAGATTTGTAGGGTACTGGAACTGTTGATACGGCCAGATGGGATACGTGATGCCTGGTGCCTGTGGAAAAGGCATCCATGGCGGGTAGGGATAAGGATATACCATGTTGGTATGAGGTTGGACCGTTATGGGTTGATGGCTGATAGGTGAAGCCGGTGAAGAGACTGAGGATGCTGAAGACGGGGTCGCAGGGCTAGACATTCTGGATGAGTTACTGGTTGAAGAATCAGTTTGAAATAATGGTGATGGTGGAGCAGTGTGAACCAGAAGCTCCTGTTCTCTGACAGTGTGTTTTCTCTTCCGCGGCTGTTTCTTATGCGCGGGATGAGGAGGCACTGTATGCCGCGGTGCCAGCATCAGTGATGTGGCCGGTGCCGTGGCTAGACCGGGCTGCGGGGCTGTCAATTGGGCGGGCAGTTGTTGAGGCACCGGGTTAAATGAGAGAAGCGGTGCCGGAGGAGGCAGTGTAAAGGCTGCCTGTTGCGGTGCCTGGGGCAGCCTGAGCATCAAAGGCTGCGGCACCGGTAAGTGGTGGGCACCCTGTGGCTGAGGGGAGGCAAAGGTCTGCCCCAGGAGCGGTGCCGAGGGAGATGGAGGCTCCGCTGTAGGCGGCGGCGGCGGCGGCACTGGGCTAGGTGCCGGCATTTGGTGCGGATCCGCTGCCGGCGCGGGGACACCTGCGCTTGCCGGTTCAGCCGCCCTCGCAGGGTTCACCCGATTTATGGGTTCCTGCTGCGAGGGTTTTCTCATGTGCCCAGTCCTTTTGGATTTTTTTAAAGGTACTGGGGATGACAGATTCGAGTGCCGTTTGTGCGCTCCTTCAGAGCCCTGAGAGGAAGTGCCGGGGTCGGAGGAGGGACGGAGGGAGCCCTCCAGAAGTAAAAGTTTTAACTTTCTCTCCCTGTCCTTTCTAGCTCGGGAGGTCAGGTTTTTACACTGGGGGCATTTGTGGGACAAGTGTCCCTCGCCCAGACAGAGGATACAGTTGTCATGCCCGTCGGAGGCTGGCATGGGTTCATTGCAGGCAGTACAGCGTTTAAAGCCAGCCGCTTGTGGCATCGCTGACTGCGGCGGTTTTTTTTTTTTTTTTTGTTGGTTTAGTTTGCTTTTTGAACGTTGTTTTTGAATGGAGTTTGGCTCAGATATGTTTCCTTTCTGTTGTCTCACAGTGAGGAGCCACCGCTTACTCCGTGCGGAGCCGGAGAGCGGTAGAAAGGAACTGAGGTGACGGTTGGGGAGAGCGAGCTGCTGACATCATCATCGGCGGGAACACCAACGGACACAGCCTCAGCATCTCTCTCTCTCCACCAACGGAGCCACTGCTATGCAAAGAAAATCCGATGCAGAGCGCGGTACCGCGGCTATAACCCAGAGTGGAGCAGTCGGGAGCACTGCTCGTCGAAGAACATATATATGCCAAGAGTAAGAAAGAAAGAACTACTTCCTTTCAAGATGGAGGTCTCATCAGGAAGACAAAGAATAGGTAAGTAAACACACTTTACATTATCAATTATTTGAGAAATTTTAGGTGTCATTGCAGGCCATAGGAAATAACTTTAGGAGCTCCATGAGGCCCATGGCCCGCAAGTTTGAGACCCCTGGTCTAGATCATCAAAGCTAACAAGGAGTTGAGGCAAACAGAGGCTATGGACTCTCAGAGTATGGTGTTGTATCATGCTCATGCTGGCTAATAGCCATTCATAAAATTACAGAGGATTAGGGTTGGACGGGACCTCATGAGGTCACCTAGTCCAACGTCTGCTCAGAGCAGGACCAACCCCAACTAAACTACCCAAGACAGAACTTTGTCAAACTGTACCTAAAAAAAAAAAAACCCCTCTAAGAATGGAGATTCCACCACGTCCTACATCACCCATTCCAGTGCTTCACCACACTTCCAGTGAAAAAGTTTCCTAGCATCCAACCTAGACCTTCCCCACTATAACTTGAGACCATTGCTCCTAGTTCTGCCATCTATTGCCACTGAAAACAATGTAGCTCCATCCTCCCTGGAACCTCTTTTCACATATAGAATCATAGGGTTGGAAGGGACCTCATGAGGTCATCTAGTTCAACCCCCTGCCAGAGGCAGGACCACTCCCACTAAACTGTCCCAGTCATGGTTTTGTCTAGTTGGGCCTTAAACACCTCCAAAGATGGAGACTCCACCACCTTCCTAGGCAGCTCATTCCAATACTTTACCACTCACCTAGTAAAAAAGTTTTTCCTAATATCCAGCCTTGACCTCCCTAACTGTAACTTGAGACCATTGTTCCTCGTTCTGTCCTCGCTACTACCGAGAATAGTCGAGCTCCATCCTCACTGGAGCATCCCTTCAAGTAGTTGAAGGTTGCTATCAAATCCCCCCTCAATCTTCTCTTCTGCAGACTAAATAAGCCTAATGCTTTCAGTCTTTCCTCATAGGCCTTGTGCTCCAGCCCTTTAATCATTTTGGTTGCCCTCCGCTGAACTCTCTCTAGCATGTCCCTGTCCTTTTTGTAGTGGAGAGCCCAAAACTGAACACAGTATTTTAGATGTGGCCTTACCAGTGCAGAATAGAGGGGAATGATCACATCCCTTGATTTGCTGGTAACACTTCTTTTGATGCAGCCCAGCATGCCATTAGTCTGTTTGGCAGCAAGAGGACACTGCTGACTCATATCCAGCTTCCTATCCACCATGACCCCCAGGTCCTTTTCTACAGTGCTGTAGTTAAAGGCTGCTTTCACATCCTCCCTCATTCTTCTCTTCTGCAGGATAAACCAGCCTACAACTCTCAGCTTTGCCTCATAAGTCATGCGCTCCAGCTCCTAATAAGTTTTGGTGCTCTTGTCTGGACTTGTTCCAACCTGTCCACATCCCTTCTGTGGTGGGGGGTTCCAAAACTGGATACAGTACTCAAATTAGGCCTCATCAGTGCCAAATAGAGGGGGAATAATCACCTCCCCCCAGGCTCATCCTTTGGGGGGAGGTTAGGGGGTGATCATGCCTAGCCCTACAGTTCTGTGCAGGTGGGGTGGGGGACCCCCACAGGCTGATCACCCTGGGCTTTGCACCCCCCAAGGGATGACCCTGCCTCCCTCAATCTGCTAGCAATGCTCCTACTAATGCAGCCCAATATGTCATTAGCCGTCTTGGTAACAAAGGCTCATTGTTTGTTCTTATCCTTGTTTTTATCTACTGTAACCCTCAGGTCTTTTTCTGCTGAACTGCTACCTAGTCAGACTATATCTATACTAGGATTTTGTCTGAATTAAAGAGGCTTAATTTGAACTAAATTAGTCCATGGCCACTTTGGCTTTCCTTAGTTTGAACTTGCAAAACTTGCCTTTAGTTCAAACTAACGGTTAGTTCAAACTTACTACTTTGAACTAACTGAATGGAGCTGTATTAGTTCGAACTAAAGGCAGTCTGACCTTCTTCCTCCAAGAGTGCCTTCCTCTTTTTATGGATTGGTTGGGGGTATGGTCCTTCTTGGGTGCCCTCTTGTGTGCCATGGTGCCCCTCTTCTAAGCTGAATTAGCAAATTCTGTACCTGGACACGCTAGCTCAATTTAGGTTTGTAGTTTGGACATGCTAATTCAAACTAAGTTAGTTTGGATTAATCACAATTAGTTTGAATTAATTAATTCAAACTAACTTTGTTTGAACTAGCATTCTTAACTGTAGCCATAGCCTCAGTTGGTCCCCAGTCTATAGCAATACATGGGATTCTTCCATCCTAAGTGCAGGACTCTGTACTTATCCTTGTTGAACCTCATCATATTTCTTTCTGCTCAGTTCTTTAATTTATTTAAGATACTCTGTATCCTATCCCTTGATGGATCTATATACCATGGGTTTATCTAGTTCTTTTTTGAACCCTGTCATAGTTTTGATTTTCACAACAGCCTCTGCCAAAGAATTCCATGGATTGACTGTGCATTGTGTGGTGTAGTACTTACTTTTGTTTGTTATAAACCTGCTGCCTATTAATTTCATTGGTGACTCCTAGTTCTTGTGTTATGTGAAGGAGTCAATAACATTCCCTTATTCATTTTATCCACATCAGTTAAGGTGTTATAGACCTCCATCATACCCCTTTTAGAACTTTCTTTTCCAACTCTAATCTCTACTCATGCAGAAGTAGTTTCCATTCTCCTAAAAAAAAAAAAAAAAAAAAAGAGTTGTAGCCCTTCTCTGCACCTTTTACAATTTCAACATATCTTTTTGAGGTAGGGCAAACAGATCTGCATGTAGTATTCAAGCAGTGGGCATAGCATAGGTTTATATAGAAGCATTATGATATATTTTTCTTGTTACCTATCCTTTTCAGCAGCTAAATACAGACCAAAAAGATAGGATGCAACAAACTCAGAGACATGAGAAGTAGGAGGATAATTCTGATACTAATTCAGAAAAGGTGATTGTAAGATGTGTCATTTGAATATCGCTTACATTGGAAAGACATATATATAGCATCTTATTTCTTAGAGGAGAAACAACAAATGTCTTCTATCTTAGCGTAGAGCATTTATATTACCATGATGTCTAAGTGCATCACAGTTGTCAGGGCATATAAATACATTCCATGTGTAGTAGGGACTATTATCCTCATTTACAGATGAGGAACTGACAAACAAAGACTAAATCCTAGATTTTAAAACTATTTAGGTGTTGCTGTGCTTAGCATCAGAACATCCAACTGATTCAGAAGCCTACACCTCATTTTGAAAAGAGATTTTGGTATTTTAGATTCTAAATTCCATCATAAAAAACAAACAAAGAATCCTGTGGCACTTTTAAAGACTAATTTATTTTGTCACATGTTTTGCTGAAATAGATGAACACAGCTACCCCTCTGGAATTTATCATAAAAACAGTTACTACACCACTATACAAATGAGTAAACATTTGACAGACGATGACTGAACAGTGCAATCTATGATAACAACTGCGTGATAGAGCAAGAAATGAACCCCTTACTTACAAATTTAAACTATTTTCAGGTTCTGTATATAGGAGAAGGTTGTGTGTATTTATAAGTGTCACAGGACTCATTGTTTGTATGATTATCAGCTCTGTGAGACAGACAGACCTGCTCAAATCAAAGCAACAGGACAATTCACTTGTGTTTTCATTTCAAAGAAATGCTAACAGAGTGTTCAAGCCAAATCACTTGTTAGAATAGAACAACGGGGATGTTATCTCATTACCTTTACTCAATAAATGCCTGGTAATTACACTTCCTTTAAATGCATTTTTTTCTTTCTTTTTTTTTTTTTTTTCATATTCTCCTGGCTTCTCTTCTCTCTGCTCTCTTTTAAATTCCAGGAGTTTTTCTCTCTCTTCCCTCAGTGTCTTCAAATGAGTCTGAATCTTTTCCACTCCTATTAGCAGCAGCAGCAGCATTACAGGCGAGAGAAAGGAGACTCGTAATCGGCCAGCAGTGGTACTGGTGGGGGAAACTCGTTGATATGCTCTAGGGGGACCTTGTGAGCGGAGGAGGCAGCTTCTGGTTGATCAGGCCAGGCGAGATGCATGAAAGCTAGTGAAATGGTAATAAACAAGGAGTCCTGTGGCACTTAAAGACTAACAAATTTATTTGTCACATGAGCTTTCATGAAGATCCCGCTTCATCAGATGTTTTGAAGTGGGGGAACTTACAGAATGGGAGGAAATAAATAGGTGTAAGTCATGGGAACAGGTCACATTGTAACAGCAAACCAAAACAGTTGTAGAGATTCAAGCACTGGGGAACAGCATACAGGGAAAATAAGGTCAAATGACCCGTTGTAATGAGAGAAAAATCCAATGTCCTTATTAAGTCCTGAAGCAATGCAAAAAAAAATTTCAGCAGCTTCTCTTTGAAGCCTTGATCTGGTAAACATCTGTCTAAGCACCACAATCAGCAAATCATTAATGGAGTGATCAGCAATGCTGATCCACTTGTTTTAGAATGTTGTGATTTATGATGTCAGATTTGTGCCCATTTATTCTTTTGCACCTCATATTCCTCTGTATGCTGTTCCCCAGTCTTTGAATCTTTATAACTGTTTTGATTTGCTGCTACAGTGTGACCTGTTCCCATGACTTACACTTCCCTGCATTTATTTCCTCCCATTCTGTAAGTTCCCCCATGATAGCTCATGAAATAAAAGAAATTTTTTAGTCGTTAAGTGCCACAGCACTCCTTGTTTGTTTTACTGAACTACACTAATACAGGTGTGCCCCTTCAGGACTTAAAATGTCATCATTGTTTTCACCTATCTGTTTCCTGTGACTGCTATCCTATACTCATTAGCTTTATGATGAGATGTGTGTTAGGGTTTAGATGTGAATTTGAGAACTAAAACTACATGAAAACTAATAAAAAATTATTTCTGGCTATCACTGTTTTTGCATTATGTTTACCCTTTCACAATCTGAATCTTAGATAAAGTTGCTGAATTCAAAGCAAGAGCCTTTACGTTATTCAGTAGGGTTCATAGTCCAAGTCTGTATTTCCTGATCTCTGTCATCAAAAGCAGCACTTATATGGGTCAAGTGGCTTGTCAGCTTGCCTTTGTGTGCAGGATCTATAAAACAGTGATCCAAGGGAATGCTCCTGAACCTCTGAACTGATGAATTCAGACACAGTGGAATTCTGAGCAACTGGACTGAGATCCCTACAGCCATTCTAAGTAACACAGAGGCTATAGAAACCAACAATTTAAGACACCTGTGCTGTCATATTGGACATACCAGTTTTGATTCACTTGTAATTCTTTTACTTGATCTAATTTCTCCATAACATTTCTTTTTCTTAGCTACTAAATCTTTAGTTTAGTTTACTAAGGAATTGGCTTCAACATGGCCTTTGGTGAGATCTGAAGTATACCTTGACTTGAGGTAAGTGACTGGTCCTCTTGCGTTGGGTGTAACCAAACATGACGATTTCTGTTTTTAATAACTTTGCATCCTTAAGTCCAGTTTGTCTGAAAGGTAATATTGGCTGATAAGTGTAAGGGGATTGGCTGTGAATCCATAATAAGCTAGTGTAGTGATTCAGTGGCATGCATTTGCTGCTGGTTTAATTAAATCTAATGATAAAATATGCCTCCAGTTTAGGTGCATCTGTCTGGTTTTCTGACAGTCTGACCTGAGACTGGCACTCTGAGCTGTGACCCATTCCAGACATCATGACTGTTAAAAATAAACTTTAACTTGTGTGATGTTTTTGCACACCTGGGTAGATTAGGTACATATTTTTCTCATACAAAAAGCATCTTTGTTATCCTGTTCCATGCTTGGCCCATTACCCCTTTTTGTACTGATTAACCACATAGTGGCATTGGAGGTGGAAACTGGTACACTTAGTACAATACCAGAGATGTAAAGTAACAAAACAGGGGTACTGCTTAAAGACTGCTTTTTACCTTATCTCCTATCATATGGTATGCTTCATAATTGTAAAAGGTTGTACCTGATCCCAGGGCAAGGCTCTGTAACCATTGATTCCACGAGTACTCTTTCATGGGAACTACAGCTGATGCTTAGTGGCACACATGAAAACTTCTGCTGGAGTGTTGAATAATACAATACAGTTCACAAGTAGTACTTTAACTTCCTTTTCTGTAGCCCAACTGTTTAAGAGAAATGAGTTTTAGTTTTTGTTAGCCTTTTATCCCCATGAATGCTCAACTATGCTACATCTAAGAATGTACTGGAAATGAACAACTGGGCTTTAACCTAGACCCCAACCACAAGGACACAGCTAGTTTAGCAGGAAATTACATCAGTGCAATACTTGAATTCATTTAAAAATGCCTTGGAGATACATGATTTATTATGTGAATGAGCATGCTCAGAATTATCTAAGGAATGACTAAGTAGGATGCTTTGTGTCCTCACTAATAACTGAGTACTTTTGCCACTTCTTCTTAGGAAAAATAATTTCCTCAAATACAGAAGATTCCTCTATTTTAGTCTTGACCTCTAACACTGTCTGCTAATGAAGCTTTCATGAAGGAAACCTACAGCAACCAGCTATACTAGTCCCAGTGTTCCAGTATTACCCTTAAGAGCACAAGGAAAGGCATTTATACTATGAAGGTGAGAAAGGGTCTAAGAGCAAGGCTGGTTAATTGTCTTATGTAAATCACCTACAATTAAATAATCTAGTTGATTAAAATTATAGTATTTTTATTAAAATTACTTCATTTACTGGATGTGGTTTTTGATTCTTGGAAATCACAACAAATTCACTTGTGCAATTATGAGTAAGTGGTCCTACCCCCAACCCCGGATGAACATTTTAGGTTCTGCTTTAACGATTTGGATAGCTTGGAGTAGTATTTTTCTCTCCTGCTTTCCTCTTCCCTTGTTTATACACATTTACATGGTCATGAAGTATCCCATAGTTCAATGATGTACAGGGGTAGGCCAAAAGTTTATTGCTGTTCATCAAGAGAAAAAAATACCTATTTTGCTGCTGTCTCTAATCTTACCCCATTTCCTTTACAGAGCAACAGACAGAAGTTCTTTGGCTAAAAGCCAGACAGAGTCAATTTTCTTGAGGCTGTAATAGCACAGACTTCGTTGCAAGCACAGACAAACTGCAAGATGGGGAGGAGAAGAGGAGCATGGTACAGAGCACTGAGACACACTCTGTAGAAAATAAACTCTTGTAACTCAGGGATAAAAGGCAAACATGAATGAGTTTAACCCCTCATTTTCACCCCACTTATTCATTAACACTAGTAATCACTCTTGCTTTTGCCCTTTTGGAACCTACATGCTTTGTTTTGCAAGACTTATCATAGTTAAGTGTATTACGATGAGAATCTCTCCAACCCCCCAATTAATAGTGCAAGGAATTGTGTAGGAACTTTGCTTCTTGCCTCAGGCAGCCCAGAAGCCACATTAGGACTTCAAAGATGACTGGCATCCTGAAAATGGGTGTATGGTCCTTTGTTGCACCAGGACTGAGGATTCAGCTGGATGACTCCTTAGCACCTTGCCTTGTTCTGCTCTCTCTCATCAGGTTTTTATTCATTGGAGTTGAGGCTATTTGGTTGTAGAATGTAGAAGCCACCAGAATGGCTGTCCCAGTTAGAGCCCTGTGCTCTAGAAGTGACAAGAGTGTGTGGATGGATAAGGATCATCCTGTTTGGAAAAAGTACAATGTTTGTTGTAAGCAGAAAAGCATTGCTATTATAACGTAGTTATTAGAATGAGAGAGGCTGGTGTAAGAGCCAATCAATATTTTAGTTCTAACAATAGCATTAAACTTGCATTTTCTATTTGCTTGTGTGTTCTACAGCAAGACACGTACTTAGCAGTGGAAGAATATTGCAATTGCACTGTAGAAATGGACAAGCGAGTCCACTATTTAAAGATATTTTTGCCCTCAAAATTGTGATTGTAATTGTTTTCCATTGAGTCATAGAAGGCTGGCAGTGTCACATTATTTCAAAAATTGGAGAGGAGTGTATAATAATCAAAACTTCTAGTTTGAAATACCTAGGCTTTTTAAAACCAGTGATTGAAATCCTAACAGAAGAGAATCAGCCCCCTCCTTCTTCAGTGAAAAAGGAATTTCCTGCAGTTCATTGTATGTGGAACTCTTGGGCTTATGACAGATACTGACTCCTCTCTGAACAGGCAATGGAGGTTTCATTACCCTTTTGGGAGGAGTTTTGAAAGGGGTTGTAAAAGCAGAAATTTCTCCAAGTTTTTAGCTCAAATTTTCACTCCCCCATTATAGAAATGAATATAAAGTACAACACTTCAAGATAGTCTTTAAATGTAGTGGCATTTCCATGGAACCACCCCTGTACAGTTTATGATGAGGCTGTAAAGTAAGGTCCTTTACACAGTCAATATAAAACTGTTAAGGCACAGGCATATGAAAGAATTTGTACAAAAATAATACTATGCAAACTTTGCTAGTATAGTTTACAGTTTGTCCAACCTCGTACAGAAGTACTAAATCAGTCCTTTTTGGGTTTTAGCATCACATGTAAGCATGTAGCAATTCTTTATGCAGTACATAATCAAGAAAATAGGATCTTCTGTTTTGCTTTAAAATTTCACTACTATAATATTTGCTTAATTAGAAATGAAGAATTTGTGACTTGGTATTTCCTTTTCACTCTGACAGCCCAGGACTGTACCTCTATTTCTATCAATACTGAAGTCAGCTTGAAGTTGCAGTTGTCCATGAGGCTATGGGACAACTGGGCCACAGGCATATGGAAAAAAACATTTGTACTAGATTAAATATAAATTATTGATGTCTACATCTTATTTCACTATTAGCTACATAACATAATTCCTGAAGAGGTAATTTCAAAGACAACTGGAGGACATATTTGGATGAAACAGAATGAAGGTAAGTCGTTTTCAAAAGAAACCAAGTAAAAATCTTATTTTCTGAACTCAATTCCAAAAACATAAGGATGCTTTCGCAGAGGATACAGGTTAAACCTGTAGTCCTTAACATAAAAAAAAAAAAAGGGGGGGGTATCAAAGGATAAACAAGTGGCAACTTTACGGATGCTCTGTAATATTTTCTTGCATTAAATCAGTCGTGATTAAGTCTTGGAGGGGGAAGGAATCCTTTTCCTGCTTCTCAACTTGAATTTAACATTATCCAAAAATGGAGGTTACTCACCTTCGTGCAGTAGCCGAAGTTCTTCGAGATGCGTGCTCCCGACATGCTCCACTTAAGGTGTTTGCGTGCCGCGACACCCTGGATCGGATATTTTTGTAGCTAGTAGTGGTTCAGGCAGCAGGAAGATGACAGTGGCGTCTGCCATTTCCCGCCAATAATGACGTCAGCTGCTCACTGTCCCCGCTGCGGTTCCCTCCTCAGTTCCTTTCTACCTCAGAGATGTCCTGCAAAGAGGGAGTAAAACTCCCAAGTAGAGGGGAGGAGCGTGGGTAGTGGAGCATGTCGGGAGCACGCATCTCGAAGAACTTCGGCTACTGCACGAAGGTGAGCAACCTCCATTTCTTCTTCGAGCAGTGCTCCCGACTGCTCCACTTAAGGTGATTTTGTAGCAGTCAGTGCTTTTTAGGAGGTGGGTACTTCGGCCTGCGTATTGTCAATTGTATGGAGTACTGCCTGTCCCAGAGCAGTATCCATGGCTGAGATTTGTTCTAACGCATAGTGTCTGGCAAAGGTGTCGTTTGAAGCCCAAGTGGCAGCTTGGCATATTACATACAGTGGAACTTTGGTAAGAAACGCCATTGAGGATGCCATGGATCTGGTGGAGTGGGAGCAGATTGTATCAGATGGAGTTGTTTGACGTATAAAGTACGCCGTGCGGATACAAGATGAGACCCACCTAGATACCCTCTGTTCGGAGATCGGCTGACCATGGGAGCATTCAGTTGTAGATACAAACCGCCGTGCTGTCTTTCAAAGGGCTTGGTTCATTCCAGGTAATTAGAAGGGCACTTGCATATACCTAAGGTATGAAGCGTCTTTTGTTGTGGCGTGGTATGCGGTTTAGGGTAGAAGACTGGTAAGTGTATCACTTGATACACTTATAGGGCGGGTAAGCCATTAATGCCACCATCTCACTAACTCGTAGCAATCAGATCAGCTAGACGAGAAACACCACTTTCATTGACAGGTGTAACACTGAGGCAGCGGCCAGTGGTTTGAATGGCAGCCTTGTTAGCGCTTTTAGTACTAGTGTAAGGTCCCAGGGCATTGCCAGTGGTTGGACTTGCGGGAATAAATTGTGCAGCCCGAGTAAGAATCTTTTAATGATTCGGTGGGCGAATACTGAGGTGCCATACACCTGATCATGGAAAGTTGAGATAGCCGCCAGGTGTACTCTAATCGTGCTAACTGCGATATTTGTCTCTTTTAGGTGCAGAAGGTACTCCACGATCGCTGGGATAGGAGCTTCCGCTGGACATAAGGCTCGTTGAGTGCACCACCATGAAAAATGGGTCCATTTCTGAAGGTAAGTAACCCTTGTAGATAATTTTCTGCTATTTAACAAGATGTAGCGTACTTTACCCGAGCACTGGAGGTCTGTATCCTCGAACCATCGAGGTTCCATGCGGTTAGGTGGAGTCCGTCCAGGTAAGTGTGTCTGCGAGCTCCATGTTTCTGTGACAGGTGGTCTTGTACCAGAGGTAAGGTGATTGGTGGTGTTCTGGGCATTGTTATGAGCAGTGAATGCCATATTTGATGTGGCCAAGCTGGGGCTATCATGATTACAGTTGCTCTGTCCTGCCGAATTTTGTAGAGAGTACGTAAAATCATTGGTATGGGCGGAAATGCATAGAGAAGTGTGCCTCCCCAGTGGAGAAGGAACACATCTCTGCTGGAGTTTGGGCCCCTTCCTGCTCGGGAGCAGTACTGGATGCAATTCTTGTCGTCTGCCATGGCAAATGGGTCCATTGTGGGAAAGCCCCATCTAGCGAAGATGCCCTGAATAATGTCATCTCGAATTTCCCATTCGTGTTGGTCTGGGAACAAATGACTCAAGGAGTTTGCTATAATGTTCTCCTTGCCTGGGAGGTATTCTGCTCAGAGAGAAATTCTGTGGTGGATGCACCAGTCCCACAGACTCATCGCCTCTAGGCAAAGCGGTTGTGACCTGGTGCCCCCGTCGATTTATGTAGAACATGCATGTTCTGTTGTCAGTACGGATCGTTATCACGCTCCCTGCAATTTTGGGGAGGAAATGACGACATGCCTTTGAAACTGCTCTTAGCTCCAGCAGGTTGATGTGCAAAACCCTCTCCGGCAATGACCATTTGCCTTGGGTGATTTGGTTTTGACAGTGTGCTCCCCATCTGAGGAGAGAGGAGTCTGTAGTTATCGTGACCTGTGATTGTGGGGGCAGAAAAGGGACCCCTTGCAGCAGGTTGGTCTGATCCATCCACCAGGATAGGGAATCCCTGATGATACGTGGGATAGCTAGAAGAGTTTTGGTCGGGTGTGTGTGATGCCTGAAGCGTGAGAGGAACCAGAGCTGTAAGGGACACATGCGGAGTCTTGCATTGTTCACAAGGTAGGTTGTTGCTGCCATATGGCCTAGCATTCGCATTGCAGTGTGGGCCAAGATCGTGACTGAGCTCTGAATATTGGCTGCTAACTGTTGTAGGTTGTAGAGTCTGTCGAGACGTAAGAAGGCCCGTGCCGCTGGTGAGTAGATTCGTGCTCAGATAAAGTGAATTTCTTGTGTTGGAGACAGGGTAGATTTGTTGTAATTTATGTTTAGACAGAAAGTGACAGAAAGAATTTGACTGTTGTTTGAACTACCTGGATGGCAAGTTGCTGTGCAGAAGCTTTGATTAAGAAGTCGTCCAGGTACGGGAATATCTCTATATGCCTTCTGCATAGGAATGCCACCACCGGAGCCATAAGTTTGGAAAAGACTCTGGGTGCTGTACATAGTCCAAATGGCGGGACTGTATATTGGTAGTGATTGTGAAGGAATTGGAATTGAAGAAATTTCCTGTGGGGCGGATGGATGGACACATGGAAGTACGCATCTTTTTGGTAGAGGGAGGCCAGCCAGCCAAACTGTTGAAGGGTGGGGAGTATATTGTTTAAGGTCACCATCTTGAATTTTTTTTTTTTACTTGGACATACCTGTTGAGTAGTCTTGGATCGAGTATTGGTCTCCAACCCCCTGTCTTTTTCTCGGTTAGAAAGTATGGGGAGTAGAATCCCCTTCCCCTTTGGGCATTTGGGACCTCTTCAATGGCTCCTATGTGGAGCAGATGCCAGACCTCTGCTTGAAGATGTTGTACATGACTGGGGTCCCTGAAGAGGGGCGGTAAGGGGGGTTGGATTTTTGGTTTAGAGATAAATGGGATGGAATAGCCATGCTGAACGACCTCGATGACCCATTTGTCCAATGTTATTTGGTTCCAAGATTGGAGAAGTGGTTGTAGCCTTTCTTGGAAAGTTGGGCTGTAAGATGGGGACTGTATGTGATGGAAAGACCCTGGCTGGTTGTCCCCTTGACATGACCATAAAAACTGTTGTTTTGTGTTGCCTGGTTGTGAGGTTTGATGGGGCTGTATTCCTTGTCTAGCACTTCATGATTGTCTAGGCTTATTCCTGTAGGAATCCATTCTACGACTGGATTGGCTCTGTGAGTATCTGTAATTAGCAGGCTGGTTCTTGTAAAATCTCCGTCTAGTTTGCGGGGTATAGATGCCTAATGTTTTCAAAGTAGCTCTCGAATCCTTCACACCATGCATAACCTCATTCGTTGTTTTCTCAAATAGGTTATCTTTATCAAACGGAAGGTCTTCGATGGTCCGTTGCAACTGCTTGGGGAGATCTGCTGCCTGCAGCCATGAGGAACGTCACATTACTACCGCTGTTCCTAGAGTCCTGGCGGCCACATCAGCCGCATCCAACGAGGCTTGAAGTGCTACTCTGGCTGCTAATAAGCCCTCCTTAATAAGAAGAATAAACTGTTCTTGTTTATCCTGTGCAATAAAATGTAGGCAGTCATTCAGCTTGGTGTATATGTCGTGATTGTAATTAGCTAACAGAGCTGTATAATTCACAATTCTCAGCTGTAGGGCCACTGATGTATACACCTTCTTTCCAAGGGAATCTAGTTTTTTGTCCTCCCAACTGGTGAAGTTGAATTTGGAATATGCTTGTCTGTTCCTCTGGTTTGCAGCCTCCACTACTAGAGAGTTGGGCTGGGGATACGAGAATAAGAATTCATTCCTCTTAGGAGCTACAAAATACTTCTTGTCAGCCCTTTTGTTAGAAGGAGGTGCTGACAATGGCGTCTGCCATATTTCGTTTGCAGGCTCCATGATGCCCTCATCCATGGGTAGGGCTAACTTATTGGAGCCTGCTGTGTGTAGAATTCTATATAATTTGTGTTGTGATGTCTGAGTCTCTTGTAAAGAGATTTCCATAGCTTCAGCTGGCCCCCTAAACAACTCGTGGAATTATCATCATCATTCTTGTCGTGGAGGAGATCATCCTTCACAGTCATCCATGTTTGTGGTTGTAGTAGTCGGAATCGTAACTGTCACCAGTGGAGGAGGGGGCTGTACCGCTGACACCCGAGGTGCCGCAGTGTTGGGTTGGGGTGCCAAGTTGTAAGGTTGCCATGGTATGTAGTTCATGCCCTGTGAGGGTACACCATCCACAGGGGGTATGTCCAGGGCAGAGTGAAATTTGGATTATAGGCTACTGCCTGAGCCATTTGTTGCTGTGGTGCCTGACTTAGTATAAGGCTTGAAGTGCCCGATGAGTCAGAGCCCCTCAATGGTGATGAAGGTGATGAACAGGTATCTGAAGAATCAGTCTGGAAGAGGGGTGACATGGGTGAGGAATGAACAGTGAGATCCTCTGTCAACCCCATGTGTCTTGTCTTTTTTGTATGTTTCCCAGATGATGAGCACGGGGAGGGAACCCCTATCATGTTTATTTGTGGTGCCAGGGTTGCTGCCAGCATAGCTGTGCCCTGTGGAGCAGGGCAAATGGAGTGTGTTTGAGTCAGAAAGACTGGCGCTGAATTCGGTGGGGGTGCCGGTACCATCAGTGGTGCGGGAAGCAGCGTCGGCAAGCCCACTGGCACTGGTGGTGCTGAGAGGAACAGCACTGTAAGCGGGGGGGTGGAGTTCGGCATGGCCGCGAATGGCAGCACCACTTGAAGCTGTGCCGGTGCTGAGGTGTGCATATTTTTATGCGGCTTTTTACAAGGAGCCGCCACCGGGTTATCAGCCTGACCAGGGAGGAGTTGTTGAGCATGTGCCTGAGGCTCGGTACCCTTAGATCTTTTGCTAGAGACCGGCAAAGAGGCAGCCGACCGGCGCTTGTGCGCTCCCTCAGCAGTGTGAGGAGAGGCACCAGGATCTGATGAAGGACGGAGGGAGCCTTCTAATAATAGAAGCTTTAGTTTATGCTCCCGCTCCTTCCTGGTCCTGCTAGTTAAATTCCTGCAGTGCTGGCACTCATGTGAGAGGTGTCCCTCTCCCAAGCACTTTAGGCAGGAGTCGTGGCCATCCAAGGCAGGCATCGCCTCATTACAGGAGCTGCAGCGCTTGAATCCAGATGAGTTTGGCATAGCACTTGATTAGAACTCTGATGTTCGCTCTTACTGGTTTTTTTTTTGGTTTTTTGTTTTGTTTTTTTAAGGTTATGAAGTTTTTGCTGATTAAATTAGCAAGAGTTCCCCTGAGGGACAGCCACCGCAGACTCTATCCAGAGTCTAGGGCGGTAGAAAGGAACTGACGAGGTAACCACAGCGGGGACAGTGAGCAGCTGATGTCATTATTGGCGGGAAATGGTGGATGCCGCTGTCATCTCCCCGCTGCCTGAGCTGCTGCTGGGTACAAAAATCTTTGATCCAGGATGTCGCGGTGCACAAACACCTTAAGTGGAGCAGTTGGGAGCACTGCTCGAAGAAGAACCAAGCCTTCCCTCCTTTCAGTGGAAGACCTAGAGCTATGTAAAAGATTAGCATCTAGAGCAGAGGTCTCAAACATGCAGCCCATGGGCCACATGTGGCCCCTAAAGCTATTTACCCACACCACCACTTGTTACCAATATTTGCAATATCGTTGTATGAAAAGGTTTCAGTGGTGCGGCCCTCGGGCTAACGTACTAGTCCTCATGCAGCCCTCACGGTGATTTGAGTTTGAGACCCCTGATCTAGAGCAAGGTTGGTGGGGATCTTTTTTTTTTTTTTTTTTTTTTTTTTGACTTTTTGGAGACATTGTTGGCATTTGGCGAGAAAGTGGTGTCATCCCCAATGCTTTGGGTCACTATATACTGTTGTCTAATATCTTTTGAATCTTAATCCCTATAGGGGGCTCTGAACTCTCATCAATTAAAATGTAATCGCAGAGTATGTGCAAGATAAGATCCTTAAAAGACTCACATCTTCCCCTCTGAAGGGACACAGGCAGAAAGATACCAAGGTCTTTGAATGATTGCATACCTGGGGCAGGACTCTAGGATTTTTCCCTTTTGAGCTATGGGCAGGCTTTTGGATTTGCCCCTGCAATGCCTTTTTTGGAGAAGATAGTCTGGTTTACTGAGTCCTGAGAGCTGAATCAAGAAGAGGACAGATCCATCATGGTGGAAGCATCTCTTATGGAAATCTGTTGGAGTGGCAGGGAGCACAGGCTCTGACTGTGTACAGAATCAGTATGCCTTTGTCTGGTAGACTACTACTCCCCACATTGGAAGGAGTCATGGCAGTGCTATCTTTCTGTGATTCTTAGGAGTCTCTTTGCATATGAAGCGCCTCTGGGCTTTCAGCTTGGCTTACTCTGCTCTGACAGGAAGGCAGGGCTGAATTATTGCAGAGGCTGTAGGGGCTGATGTCCTTGGTCCTGGCCTAAACAGGGTCACCTGGCTCAAGCCCCTTAACCCCCTCCCTGATCCACCCCCTTCCCCCCATTCAGCACTTGCAGGGCTTGGGGGAGCGCTGAGCATGCTCCTGCCCTGCCAGGGCATGAATGGTGGCTGGGCAGGGAGTCCTGGGGCCAGAGACCAGGCTCTGCACTGCTGCCCTCCCCCTGGGCTGGCTGGTTCGTCTTCCAGGGCAGGGTGGAGCGGGCCCAGTGCCTGTTCACTCCACCCTGGGGGACAGGGCCACCTGGGGCGCAGTGCAGCCTCTGCTCTGGTGGGGCTTTCTAGGGCCTCTGGCCCCCTAGAGCCAGAGTGGCCAGGACAGGTTCGGGACAGAAGCACCCTCTGGCCACAGGCTCCCCAGCAACAGCCCACCCACAGGCCACTATGCTGGTAGCCCATGGCAGGAACTCCGTGGTATGTGTGTGAGTGGTGGTGGGGGGGGGGCAGAGACCCCAGGCAGAGGGAGCAGGAAGCAGCAGTCCAGGGCATCCCAACTCATTAATCTGGTTTTGCTGGAAGGAGTAAAGAACCTGAAGGAAGAAGCTGAAAACTCAGTTTGCAGTACACAGGAATTTTGAGTGCACAGAAGCAGAGTGGGCTAATTTCTGTGTTTACCTACAATAGGTCATTGCAGAACTAGAACTAGAATTTCTTCTAAAAATAACTAAGGCATAGTAAATTCTGAACATAACCAGTGTTTCATTCAAAATACTACACTCACTTTAAAAGTGGCTAGAGTTTTGTATTACAAACCAAGTATTTCAACAATTAACTTAAATTCATTATCTTCACAGACTGATAAATCCGAAAACACTGGTCTTGATGCTCTTATAGCACATATTTAGACAGATTAATATTTTTAAAATGTGGATTAATTAATTTTAGATTAATTTAAGATTAATGTTTCCATACTCCAATAGTATTTTTATTTACTGTTTCATGCAACCTTAAATTAGCTTCTGAGGGATTTAGAGCAACTCAATTAATTGGCAAGCATTAAGATTATTCTGTTTAAGTCTATGTAAAACCCATACATGTTTTTCAAACAGGTAATCAGGAAAACATCATTTTAAAAATATGTGGTTCATTCAGTATGGCCAAACTTAACTTCCTGCTGTTACAGAATGCAAATTATGCCTACTGTAGATAAATCTGTTTTACTTCTAACACCCTAAGTGAAATCATAGTTCCACTGAAGTCAACAGCAAAATTCCTGTTGACTTCACTCAGGCAGGATTTCATCTCAGGAGTTTTGTGGAATTCAAGATTTTAGAACTGCAATTAACAACCCTATTTCTTTTTAAATCTTGTTTCTAAACTATTGCAAAGATAACTTTGAGACTATGAACTACAACCAGTGCATTGCTGTGCACCTGAGTTTGCAGGTAGCTTGAAACAATGCATTTAAAAAGTGGGATCTCTCTCAGTTTCACTTAAGCTCTTTATAGTATTATCTCTAAAGGCATTTGAAATGTCAGGCTAATTACTTTATAGGCTTGGCTTTTTAGCAGATAAAATGGGGAAGAGGAAGAAAGTGAAGTCTGAAGGGAAAAACAGTTGCTGCAGAAAAGGAAATACAGAGAGAATTGAGGAGGAGACAGTGAAAAGGAAAAGAAACAAAGCATGGGGAAAGAAGAGACACAAAGCAGGAAGAATGCAAGTTCTAAAGGTAAAATTAATTCTCCTATAGAATTGGACAAGTCTAAGTTACTGAACATATGAACAAAGTTTAAGTAATACATCAAGGCCATTTACTGCTGATCTTTGTACAAATCTCTATGTGCCATCAGTGAGAATCTGACTGTGGATTCTTAGTGTTCCTCAGCCCAGGGAACATTGGATTTGGGACCTCTTTCTCAAATTAACACTCGTTCTAAAACATGTAAAGAAACAGACAAAGAACTCCACAGAAGCAAAAATAATTTAACCAGTGCTTCCCTCCCCCAATTCCTCGCAATGGGCAAGAAAAGAATTTTGAATAGTAATAATACTATAAAATAAAGTTATACAAAATCATTTATTTATGCAGCTTAGAAATAATGTACATACTAATATTTCACTTAGTGCTAAAATATTTAATTTTTAATTTTTTCCAACTGAGACTGCTATTACTCTGGGGTTGAAAATTCATCTTTCTCCAACAGAGCAATTGAAAATTATGTTTCATTTGATCTGTAATACTTAACCTGTTGAACACACACATTAGCAACACTTTCCAGCCACATGTTATTTTGCCAATATAGTGTTCCCTCTGACAAGGGAAAAGAGCAATGGGAAAAGTCTAAGAATATATTTTCTGGGAGATAACACCACAAATCATCATTATCAAAATGACAACAGTTTTTAAGGCTATCCCATTTTATTTTTCTGCATGTGGCTACTAAAGCTATCAGTAACAGGAGGAGCGGGGGAAAAAAAGATCAGCCATAAATTCTGCCTGGCTTTATAGTTAGAGAAGATGGCAAAATTCAAAGTATTAATATCTTTAATAGAAAGATAAAGGCAGAAACGTTCCAGTTTCAAATGTTTTACATTACTCTCTGAAAAAAAATCCAACTATTTCAATGATGTGATAAGGATCAGTTTGTCTCAATTTGCAAAAAATATCAAGATAGTTTAAATGATACTGGTTAAAAAGTGACCAATTAAAACTTCAACAGGCTACAAATTTAATTCTGAAAAATGCAATGTACTCAACTTTGTGCCATTGACACAATGTGATTGTTAAAATACAGTCTAAGTGATTGACTGAAAATGAAACACACACTAAAAATAAACTCTGCTTATTCCTGTTAAGATTTTAACTGAAGAGTTAAAGTAGGTGTTTAGAAAATATGGGTAATTTTTTTAAAGCTGTTACACCAAACAGCCCAATAGTTAGTGTGGCAAGGCCTCTTTTACATGATAAATCTCTTCTGTGATTTAAAAACAAACATCTTCTGGGCCTTCCCCCCTTACTATTTTAGTTGAAGTTTTAAGATCAAGTGTAATTTCTGCAGCAAGTAACTAAATGAGGGAACATATTAAAGGAAATGCATTAAAATCTCATCTGCAAAATATGCATGTTTTTCCATCTTTTTCATGCAATCAGCATGTTTTTCTTATGTCTCCCTCTTTCCCAGCCTTTTATTCAGTTGTTACATTTTTTCCACTGCAACTTGCAGTTCGCTTTGGAGAATCCAAATACCTACATATAGCATAGCATTAAAGAATTTCCTGAGGCAGATTTATTCATCATTATCTGAAGAGAGAGGACAAAAAGGCAAATTTAGTAAGGTTTAGTTAAGTAAGCAACCATATACAATAAAAATTCTATTGCAAAACAAGATAGAAATGGAAAAACTCTTTAAATATTGTTAACAGATTTCAAAACAGTATTGAAAACACTATGCAATCAAGCCTATAATGCAAAGAATACTATTACATCTTAAGATAATAAATGGCCTGCTCAACTTAATCATATACAACATGCATGTTTGTTGTATAGGTATATTATACATGTACAACACATACAATCCCTTTCACCACTAAGAAAGGAGAGGTTACCTTGTGTAGTAACTTAAGTTCATCAAGATATATGTCCCTTTGGATGATCCACTTCAAGTGTGCAAATGCCCTTGCACTTTTGATCTGACACTTAATAGCAGTATTCATTTGGTTAGCGCATGCACTCTTCACATTCCCGTGCCATGCCCCAGCACTGAGGATATAAAGGGGTGCATGGGCGAACCACCCCTAGTTCCTTCTCTAGTACTAAGCCCCCCACAGGAGATGACCAGAAGCAAAGGGGATGGAGGGAGTAGTGAAGCACCAACAGGGAGATACATCTTAAAGAACTCTATTTACTGCACATGACGACTGATTTCTCGTTCTTTGAACAGCATCTCTATGGGTGCTCCACTTGGGATGACTTCCATGCAGTACTTCCCCACAGAGATAGTAGCTTCAGGAAAGAGCTGAAGAGAGAACTGCATTTTCTACTGCAGCATCTGATCTACTGATGTTAACCAAAGCAATAATGGTTCAAGAAAATATGTGCACAGCCAACCCATACCAGGTAATATATAACCAGAGATCCATCTTGAGAGTCTCTGCATGGAGATGGGGGACTGTTGAGAACTGTTTGCATTTGACACAAAAAGCCTAGGAAATTTTCTGTTGGGTCTGGTTCTATCGAGGTAAAAGGCTAACAGCTTCCTCACATCTAGGGCAGTGATTCTCAACCTTTCCTCTGCTGTGGCACACCTTGATGCCTTCAATTATATCACAGCACATCTCCATTATAAACTCTTGAATATTCAAACTAACTCATGAATATTTGTGGCTGATGGCACACTGTTATGGGAAATCTGCTATGTAGTGTGGTAGGGGTAGCAGGGCAGGGGTGGCAGGAGAGGAGAGGGGAGGTCAGGAGTGGCTTTGTGGGGTGGCAGGAGAGAGTGTGGGGAGCAGAGCAGGGCAGGGATGGGAAAAGAGGGCAAGGATGGTCATGTGGTGAGCAGGCAAAGGTGACGAGAGAATACTGGAAAGGAGTGCAGGAGTGGCAATGTGGGATGGCAGGGGAAACCTGGAGATTGGGAGGGCAGTGCAGGGGAAGATGGCACAGCACTCCCTTCCCCCAAGCAGCTCCGCTGCCTGTAGCACCCCATGCCCCCGACACTCCCTTCCTTTGGCAGCTGTGCTACCTGTGCCCACCTCCCCGCTGACACCTCTGGGGAACCACCCGGTGGGGGCCACATGGGGCCACTGACTGTGGCTCCGAGGAACCAGGGGTGAATGAGGCCGCCGACCACAGCTGAAGCTCCAGGAGACCCCCTTGTCTGGGACTGCATGGGACTGCCAACTGCGGCTCCGACTTTGGGCAACCCCCTGGCCGGGGCCGCTGACCACGGCTCTGGCTCTGGGAACCCTCCACGGGTCTTGAAGGCCCTCCCAATGCCCCCCAAAACCCATTAACCCTCTTTCCCCAACCCATTTTTACTTCTAGTGTTGGCACCTAACTGTGTCCTGGCTTTTCCTGCTGTGCTCAGCCCACATGGCTGGGGTAAGCAGGGCAGGGAGATTTAAAATGAACCTAGCCCTGCAGATTCTTGCGGCACACTGGAGGAGTTGTCACGACACATCAGTGTGCCATGGTTCACTAGCTGGGAACCACTGATCTCGGGTACTGAAATTATTCTGTCTAGTCTGATGTGACTTTGGAAAATAAGCGGAAGCTGAGTGGTCTGATTAATATGAAATTCAGAAGAAACGTTGGATAAAGCTTCTGGATGGCATCAACAATAACACCTTTTTTGTAGAGAACACTGTGACTAAAGATATGTTCCAACTTCTGGACATCAGTATGTCTTGTAGATTTCTTTCTACTATTTAAATACCTTATGGGACTTCTGATAAACAGGAAATCTCTAACCCTGAGAGCCACTTGGGAGTCACGTTTGGAACTATAGAACCTTTAGATTGATGGCAGGGAAAGGACGGAGTTGAAATGAATGGTACATCCAGATGTTATTGTTTCTAGCACCTATTTGTCCAATGTTATGTTTTCCCATGGAGTTTGAAACAGAGAAATGACAACATACTGCCCTCAATCCTCCATCTGGATAAAACAGTAAGACCCATCTACTGAACAGCTGACACTCCTGCCCAAGCCATCAAAACTAGTGCTTCCAAGATGTGAATAGAGGGTACCTGAAGACTTTGGGGAAGAAAACTGACCTTTCTCCATGGTGAAAAATACAAGTCCAGGGCTGTGTCAACAACGACCACAGCTACACTGCGTATGGGTGGCAGGATGCTCAATCTTGGGCCCAAAGTCTAAAAAGACCTCATTGCTGTACCCATTAGGTGGTCTCTGAGTAACAGAGTTCTGGAAACCTGTTTTCTTTTCTAGAAAAACCAGTAGACACTGCACCCCTCATTGAGTCACAAAAGGCAGTCTGTAGGGGATCAATATTTGGGACAGACAAATGGGTAATGTTTAAAACGTAGTGAGTGCTGTATTGCCACTTGTGCGCTGCAGTATAACCATTAAAGATCTACTTTACAGTAAAAAATAAAACAAAAATTTAACAAATACTAACTAATAACCACTATAGATATGATATTTAAGACATTTTAGCCTTCTGTATAGAAAATAATCTGTGCCATAAACCACTCAGTGTCTACTACAGACCACAGGTAGTAAGAAATAACTGATGTGGGCAGGGCAGTGTGGAAGAATTCCTAGCTGAGGCCTGACAGTCTTAAAGACACAGATGGCTCAGTAGACCTGAGGAGGAAAATTGTAAAAGAATGCACTCTACATGCCATTAGAGATATGTGAAGAAACTGCCGGCCTTCAGGACTTTAGTTAGTGTCTCTCTGTGCCTGCCTGCTCCAGACACTGTTATTCTTAAACAGTTTCGCTGACATCCTTGACTTATACTAAATATTCTTTTTTCAAACCTGCTTAGATGGCATTAACTCTGACACTGTTAAGTTGTTATGTGAGATTCTTTTCCCCTTGACCTTGGTTCCTTTTAAGTGAATAATATTAGTCTGCACCAATCAGAGAATGTTAGATTTTATTACTGTTGCCTATGTATATGCATGTATGTTAATATTGCTGTTAAGCTATAAAAGTTTCTATAATGCATCTCAGGGGCAGAGATCAGCATCGTAACTGCTCTCTCCCCACCGGTGTTTTCTTTTACTTATCTGTAATAAACAATTAGCTGTTTGGTTTTTGCACTCAAAGTTGGGTTCAGCTGTTTTTCTTTGACAGCAGCAACACCTTCCACAGCCTTGGGAGGGGCCATGTGGAGCAGCAGGTACAGGAACCATCCTGACAGGACTGCTACAGAGAACTGTCCAGTGATGATGCATACACAGTGGAATATACACTTGCAATTACTCAAAGAACTGTCAGGGCCAGGGTCTCTCAAATCTCCATCAGCAGGGAGTTGAACTAAGAATCCTAAAAGTTTCACAAAGGTACAAACCACATCAACACTTTTGATGAATCTTGTCATCTCAATGAGTCACAAATAAGAGGGACTCTCATGGTAATAAGTTAATGCGAAGCAAAGAACCTGGACCTTGAACTGTACACTCAGTCCAAAAGAGGAGCCAATGAAGGGCTTAAGATATTAGCATTATAAATCCTTGGCATCTTTTTCTGTACAAGACTGGCTGGCATATCCCTCTGTCTTGCAGGCACTGAAACATCTGTTCGACTATCCCAATTATGTATGCAGAAAACAGAGCTATTATGAAGAACTGGAATCTATGCCATATCATGACTTCTCACAGACAGATGCACCCACACACGCACACCCACTCCCCTGTTGATTTCTGCTGTACTTCATGGATATTTTCTGAACCTGGAGCAGATGCCTGTCCTAGCTTTCAATAATCCATTTGAGAAGAATGATTCAAGGCAATTTACTGTTTCACTGTCCACTTCTCCTAGATCTCCTCTGTAGTTCAGGAGCACATCGTAATTTATTGCACTGAAAACTGATCATGCAGTATAAATACTAAAATGTATCTGTCTATAACCATGAAGGGGTCAGCCAATGCTACCTCGATTCTATTACCTGCATTGAGAGAGGGCCTTGGTTGCCAGACTAGAGATCCTAGGCAGGGGTATTGAAGGAGTGTCTACTAAAGTCTGCTAGAGCAATAAATCTGTAAAGTTATAGTTGCATGCTTGACAGCAGCTCACTGAGTTCCAGTAAGCAGCCCCAAAGAGCTATATACACACTAGAAGTGCCTGATTATTTCTGTGCCTGTGTCCAGGGTATGGCCTCTTCTGAATAAAGGAGAAACAGAACTGCTACTTGGCCTCCTTTGCTGTTGGTTCCCTATTCACTGTACTGGCTAGGCAAATGAACATCGCTGGTTTGGAAGACACTTTCTGTCACAGAGGCCCGGATGAATGACGAGAGCTTTGTCCGAAGTTAGACTGGAAGTTGTGGTGGCTTTGTTTACTACCAAACGTTACACTCATCAATAACAGCTTTAACTTCTCAAAAGTTTGCTGTCCTGACCGCTGGTGTTACAGACATAGGTAAGTGCAGCAGAGTAACCTGTGTACTAGTGAATAGCTGGGGCTGCATGCACCTTGATTCAGCTACCACTCCAACTCACTGATGGAGAAGCAATAATGAATTGGTAATATCACTTTTCAGCAAAATCATTAACTTTGAAAGCTTTACTATTATTTTCTTTTTTATCCCCCTCATTTCTATTCTGTTCCATATATGATGCAAAACTAAACCATCAACTTTATCTTTAGGAGCACACTTGTAATTAGTTACAAAATTAATGTGCATAATATTAACAAAAATATTAAATGCGAAAAATTTGATAAATTTTCTTAACCATAATTTACTCTAAGTATTTGTCAGCATCCCTTTGTGAAACTGGAGATTTTAATTCAAGTAATTAATGTAATAATGAATTAAACTGTTTGATTGTTTTAGAAAATATTATTGTCAAAGACTATTACAAATAAGCGTGTCTAGGTAGAAGAATGTGACATGGAAATAGCACGTGACTTCAGTAAAAGTGGTAAGCAGATTACCTTCCTGATAGGCTCCATCTGCCATCACTAAATGAAGAATCTTGGCATACAGATGTTTATATTCATTTCCCAGAATATTCTGAACTATTGTTGAACAAATATCAATATTCTCATCTTCATCTTCATGTATTGCCTAAGAGAGAAGACACTGCATGTAGACCAATTTAAAATTTGAGGTGAAAAAGTGAAAATTTAAAATTTTATGAAGAATCATGGATTAACATAAAAATGTCATCTTTTAGATCACTTAAAATGAAATTTTGTGTACTAACATTACAATGCTGAACAGCATACAAAGTCAGAGGAATGTTCATAAATTCTAGTCATACAACACAATTTTTATACTGAAACAATGAGAAACTGAAGGTAGATTAATCTATTTTTCACTCAAAGTTCTCCACAAACCTTTATTTTATCATAAACTTCAATGAATTTATCAAAGCCTATTTCCTGCTCCAGGTTATATCTCAGTTCTTCCAAATGGCTGAAGACACTATCATACGCTTCACTTTCACTGGCAATATCTCCATCACTGTTGTCTAGAAAAAGAAAATACAACAAAAAAGGAAGTTGAGTTCAGAACTTATGAGTTTTAAATATACTGCTTTCATGGAATCTGAACCTTTGAAGTCCACACAGACCTCTGAATCAAGCTGATGGTAGATCACCTCAAGACTGTGCCACATGCTTCCACACATTCATAACTATACTGAGAAGCTAATTAAAAGCAGTAATAGGTGCTTGCTCCTTTGGATGATCTGATGAAACTGTAAGAAGGTGAGTGAATGTGGCTCTGTGGAACCAACAGAGTTGGAGTGTCCCTGACACTGGAATGTAACCTAAATATCTTCCTCACACATACCTCATTCTGTCAATTAATTAGCAGTAAGACTTCACATAAAACAACTGTACCAAAACAGACATCAGATTCAATCACAGGACTGAAACAGAATTGCTGGGAGAAGTTCCATGTTCTCTCTCCACAAATCCCTAAAATGGGTCTGCTCTAAAACACCACCGCAGAAGCCTACAAAAGGACTCCTTAATTTGGCATTTAATCTTTAACAAGCAGATTAAAAATCTGAGTATAAAGAACGATCTATTTGGATTTGGATACATCATTCTCGAAACACAGCATCTAGGTCACTTTTGGGAAGAGCCAGTACTAATTCAGGTAACTCCCATATTCTCACTTCACATCCTGCTTTACAAGAGTATCAAGGGAAGAAAAACAGATGGACTTTGCACTTCTGAAGACAAGGTAGTTCATATTTATGAAAATGTCAGTTGGTTATGGTCAACGCATGGGGCTTAGGGTTAACTACAACCAGCCAAAATGTTTTTTTTTTTTTTTTGAAGTATTATTTCCATGGCCTGCACAAGATAGACATTCTTATTTAAAATCTCATTAGCCAACACATTTTAAAAAAAACAAAACAAAAAACTCACAATTTATCTTCTCAGTTGAAACATTACTTAAGACAATTTGTGAGATCTGCTATTAAGGCTTGGAGTTCACTCATATTTTTTAAAGCATTGCTTTACATTAAGCCACCAAGATAATACCACTTGTTCAGAAAACCACGTGCTATCTGGTCAGAAACCAACAATTCAGAGACCTTTCAACAGGAATAGGAAACAGGCAGAGAGTATGTACTTCTAACTTCAATTTCTGCATTGTTCTCAATGTGTTAAGCAGCATTTTATACAACACCTTAATGCAGTGAACTAATTCCCTGATTTGGACAAAACGTATGCAATTTTTATCCTTAAGGGATGATTTTCAGTGGTGGATTTTCAACTGTCCTTTGTAAATTTCCCCCTAAAGCAATGCACATGCACACAACCCGTGGCTTAACTTCTGACAGCAACTTAGATCTGCACAACTTGGGCTATATATTCAGACAGGAGATTGCTTCCAGATTAATGTAGGGAGTACATACCTATGACTGTACTTTTTGAAATTGCCAGTAGAAAACCAGAAGTACTGTCAAAGTTTACATTATCAAATTTTGTAAATTAGGTAGCATTATTAAAACCCAAAAGCCTCAATTTCCAGTCCTATGCCCTAATAGCCTCTTCTGCCGCTAACACTCTCCACTATTGTGCCAAGCTTCATCCAGTATTGCCAACCTCGTGTTCAAAAACCACGTTTGCCTCAAACAATGACATCTTTATAGCAGGTTTGTTTTTTTTTCCTTCCCCTTCTGGATTTCAACCTGTACAGGTTGTATTTTCAAGGTTCTCAGTATCATAAAGATCATAATCTTTTTTTTTTTTAATTAAAATTGAAAGCTAAGATTATTATGAAATATCATGATTCTAGGACCTGGGGCATTAAGAAAACAAATAGTATGAGGCTTCTGATAAAGATTCAAGAGTAAGCAACACTATTAACTGTAAAATGGGTATCTCTATGGTACAAATGGGAAAAGACATTTCTGAGGCTTATTTAATCTCTGTAAAAGCCTTTAAGAGCTCTCCTAGAAAAGTACCATTATGAGCTGACGTATTATACTACTAAGACATCTACATATATTTGGTTTGTTTAGAAATATCTTATAGAAGCAGCCTAAATCCATCCAAGAATACCAGGGATATCTATACAACCACATTTTTTGAATATAGTTACTGCTTTTATGCTTACACAATTATACTATAGGCCTACATAATGCAGAACTCATTAAAATTCCTTTATTTATCCTGACAACTTCTTAAATCTTCGTATTTGCCTTTTCTAAGTAGCACTAAAATATCCTGATTTAACTATAATTTTAGAATCTAAAGTTTAAGACTAAGACTAGTACAGCATTATGTGCTGCTAATATCACATCCTAAAAGGAGCAAGATGATGGGATTTTCTGAAATGACCTAAATCACCGCAGTTTTCAGTCCCATCGCATTAAGAGATTTCTAGTAATGGCAAAATTGAAAATCATCACATCCCTTCTATGTATGTGTTAAATAAGCTTAATCCTTATGCAGCTTCTCATTTACAACTGTCACACCAGCTGCTAAACGATACACACCTATGTGACAGGACCATGCACTGTAGGTGTAAAAAGATGACATGCACCAGTGTATAAGTCTTGGACCTCCCTAAAGGTAACAGCTGTAAGTAAAATTACTTCATACTCTTTGGTAACTGCTGTCCACAAAAGGACAAACATTCACCTTCAGCACTGGTTATACAGTGACCCTACATAAGATCTAACTAGAAACGGAACTTTCCAAATTTTGCAATAAAGTGAAATCTAACTCTGTACAATGTCTTTTACACAGACTTTACTCCAAAGCCCTTTACAGAATTGTTACTGAATTCTATATTTGTATCATTAACATCATTTAAAAAAATTACAGGTAACCAGAGCTTATACCTGACTGCCATTCTTCATTAAGTACACTTTCACTGCTGGGGTTGTTGTCATCCTCATCATCCAACTCTGTACCATTTATTATGCATGCTGCAGCATGTGCTTTTAAGGTAGACTCTTCCTCTTCACTCAACTCCTCATTAGGCTGCTCCCTAAGTAACTGTTCCATCGAGGCCTGAAGTGCCTGCAAGTCTGTATCTGCCTCACCAAACATACTAGGATAAGAGAAATATACACAAATATATATATATATATAAAGGCAACACCTTCCAGACGGTTCTCAAAAGTCATTCTAATTCTGAACCAAAATGCTTAGGCATACTCTTGGAAAGCAGGTGGTATCTCCCTTTCTCATCTTAGACCACATCTACACTTACAAGTTTACAGCTGCACTGATTCAGCTGTGCCACTGGAAGTGTTCACATAGCCATGTTATGCTGATGGGGGGAGCTCTCCTGTTAACATAATTAAAATCAGATCAATGAGTGGCTGTAGCTATGTTGCTGGGAATATTCTGGGCTGACAGTACTGTACACACAAGCGCTTGCATTAGCAAAACTTATGTCACTTGTGTGTTTTTTTCCCCACATGCTTGAGCAACAAAAATTTTGCTGATGAAAGTGCTAGTGTAGACATGATCGTAGGCAGAAAGTTCATTCCAAATCATGCACTTGTGTGTCAGTTAAACCATGACACTGGCAAATGATATATTCCCATTTTTGCTTAAAGAAAACAATCTTGCATTCACTTAAAGACTTTCTTACCTGTAACTGCTGTTCTTTGAGAGATGTTGCTCATGCCCATTCCAAATCAGGCATGCGTGCACCACATGTATGATCATCAGAAAATTCTTCCCTCAGCAATAACAGCTGGGTTGATGCAGGTGCCCCCTGTAGTGGCAACTGTATGGCACCATATACAGTGCCTTGCCTACCCACTGATCCTCGAGTTCCTTCGTGCTCTCACAAGAGGGTAAGTAGGTGGGTTTTGGAATGGCCATGAGCAACACCTGTCAAATAACACCAGTTAGAGGTAAAAAAACATCTTTTCCTCTCCAAGTGTTTGCTCATGCCAATTCAAAATCAGATGATTCCCAAGCCAAAGCTATAGGGGTCAGAGCTCTCTTTAAGTACTGATTATAGGACTGCTCTCCCAAATGCTGCATCATCCCTGGCTTGCTGGGTGATAACATAGCGTTAAGTGAACATATGCACTGATGACGAAGTGGCTACCCTGCAGATCTCTACAGTAGGGATATGGGAGAGAAAACACAGTGGACAGGGCTTGGGCCCTTGTGGGATGTGCAGTTAATGTAGAGACTGGTTTCTGGGCCAAGTCATAGCAAGCATGAACAGAGGAGGAAATCCAGGAGAGACTCTGTGCAGAGACTGGCATCCCCCCCATCCTTTCCACTATGGTCACAAAAAGCTGACCTGACCTGAAGAAGGCTTTAGTCCTATCTATATTTATAGAATGCTAGAGCCCTTCTGACAGCCAGCAAGTACAAGGCTCTTTCTGGTCATTCACATGAGACTTAGGAAAGAACACTGGGAGGAATATCTCCTGGTTGCAGCAGAATTGAGATACCACTTAGGGAGATAACACTTATGGAAGGAAGGCTGGGTGGGGATGAAGGTGGAACTTATTTTTATGGAAAACCATGTATAATGGTCTAGGAGGTCAACTTAGTTCTGACACTGTATGTGCAGATGCAATGGCAACTAGGAACACCACCTTCCATGAAGGTATAAATGACAGTAAGGTACCTATGGCTCAGAAAGGGATCCCAATAATTTTGAGAGTACTAGATTGAGGTCCCATGCTAGTATAGGATGGTGAATTGCTAAATATAGTCCTTATAACGCTAATGAACCAGGACACCAAAGCATTAACAAAGACCAATCTGTCCCCGCCTGCAGGTTGAAGAATTCTGATATGGCTGTGAGGTGCACCTTTATGGAAGCCAACACCAAGTCTGACTGTTTAAACTGTACGAGGGAGTCTAAAATGGTTGATATAAGAACCCGAGGAGGTAAGACCCCTTTTTCTGTCACCCAGACTAAGAACTGCTTCCATTTAGCAAAGCGTGCTATCTGTGTGGATAGCTTTCTGCTTTCAAGCAGAACCTTTTGGACCCCTTCCAAGTGCTTGGTCTCTCTGCTATTTAACCAAAGAGCCGCTTGTGCTATGAGGTGGAGTGGCTAAGCTGGGGGAACATAGCTGCCTGGGGTTCTGCAAGATCAGGTCTGACAACATGATCAGCATGTTTACTGACAACTGGAGCAGTGTCGAGAACCAGTGCTGCCTGGGCCACATGCTGGGGGAATCAGAATGACTGAGGCTCTGTCTCTTGCTTTTTAGGAGAATACCATGGACCAGTAGGAATGTGTACCACAGGCCTCTCCCCCCACCCTAGAAGGAATGCATCTATCAAGGATCCTGGGCTGAAATCCTAGTATAAGCAGAATTGCTCCCCGCATTCAGCCATAGGGATGCTAGGTCCAACTGCAAACAGACAGACACGGTCCTGGGACAGAAGGTGGTGGCAGTTCCAGCAGAGCTGCTGTTAATGGTTCTAGCAGGGAGCAGAATCAGTGTTGTCATGGTCATGCTGGGGGCTATCAGTATCAGGTTCATCCTGTTCTGCTTGATCTTCAACGGGACACTGTGAACCATTGGTACCGATGGAAAGGTGTACTGCAGCTCTCTTTCCCAGAAGGACAGGAAGGCATCCAGGAAAGCTGCAGATGTAGCGGAACTTTTTGTTCTACTTGGACACAAAATGATCCATTTGGGCAGTTTCCCACCTTTGGAAAATCATTCTGACAACCTCTGGGGGGAGTGGCCATTCATGACGAGATTAAAAGGATCTGCTGAGGAAGTCTACTCATTCAGTGGTTTTCAGACTTAGGGTCGCAACCCAGTACTGGGTCGCAGACCCTCAAGCACTGGGTCACAGCACACCTTGCTTCCACCACCAAAAGACTGGGCTGCATTGGTCAAAGGTGTAATTGCTCGGTCATGGGCATAAATGATTTTTTTCAAGTGGGTCCTGAAGAAGGAAAGTTTGAAAACCACTGTATAGTGCCTTCCTGGTGCCTGAGGGATGTGAAGCTACAACATGCATGGCATTCTGCATGCCCAAATCCCATAAGCAGATAGGCTCTTGGTACAGGCATAATGACTGAGCACCACATTGCTTATTGATGCAAAACATCGTAGCAGTATTGTCCATCAAAATCTGGACTACCCTGCAAACTAAGTAGGTAGCAATATTGTCCATCAAAATCTACCATCTAGAGATCTCTCACATTTATGAGGAGGGAGTAATCTTCCTGCATCTAGAGTCCCTGAGGTTGTTGAACTGGGCTTCCCACTCCAGATCTGAAGCAACAGACATGAACGCTATCAAGATGGGGAAAGCTCTAGGAAGGCCACTCCCTGTAATATCAAGCAAGGGATTTCGACCAAGTTAGCAATGAACAGATGCGTAGTGGAACTGTGGTCACAAGGTTGAGACCATGCCTGCTGGGAGTGTAGAACCACATAAGCCAGGACTTGTAGGGATCAAAGACAGATGAGCATTCTGGACCACATGCATGCAAGCTGCCATCTGTCCCTGCAACCTGCAGCATGACCAAGTGGTCATGACAAGGTGAGATTGTATGTCTATAATGAGAGCTGACATGACTTGGCACCAGGACTGAAGAAGAAAGGTCATGGCCTCTGAGGAGTGTTCCTATGAATTATATCCATTCAAGAGTTGAGTTCTGCTCATTCATGAGCAGGCCTAGATTTTGACAGCTGGATCTCATGAGATTGAGGCTATGCTGGACCTGAGACTGCAACTTGCCCATGATGAGCCATTTGCTGGAGGTATCAGTAAATATGCACTCTTCAACACCTCAGGTAAGCAACCACTATTGCCATACATTTTATGAAAACTATGGTGGTGGAAGAGAGGCCAAAGGAAAGTACCATGAATTAGTAGTAAAAAAAAATTTCACTCTCATGTCTCAAGGGATTTCTTCTAGAGACACTTCCCATAGGAGGGTTTCTACCTCCTGGATGAGAAACTGCTCATGAGAAGAGTCCCTGAAGAGGGAAGAGACTGAAGTAAACTGTCAGGCATAACCATCTGATACAGTGCTGCAAACCCAATGATCTAATGTAATTTGGCCAATACAGAAAAGAAGGGGAACACAGTCAGCTCAAGAATAGACAGGGGATAGATCCTGCAGTGAGACAGACTGTTCTTGGGCAAAAAACACTTGCTGGGAGCCACCCCAATGGCATGCAGCACCTGGCTGGCTGGCAGAAGAGGAAGAAGTGGGACAGTGATACTTAATCCCTCATCTCTGTCCCCTCTCATGTAGGTGGTAACCAGAGCTGCCTCCTAGACATTTGCAGTTTATACAGGCCAAGGTATCGTAAAGTGGCCCTAGAATCTTTCAAGTGGTATCAGTCTGCTCTGAAAATAGGGCATTTCCCTCAGATTGGAAGATTCCACATAAATTGCTGCACCTATGATTCTGTGAAGATCCTGCATAAATTGCTTCACTTCCTGAGACAATCCCAAGGACTGGAGTCAGGAATACCGCAGCATAGGTACTGCCAAAGCCACCCACCTGGTTGCAGAATCAGCAGGACAGTTTGGAGAGAAGCTCTACTTAGCATCTCACTCTCCTTACAGGCAGGCACAAACTCCTGCCTTGTGTCCTGTGGCAGAGAGAGTCCTTGAATTTGCCTAGGAAATCCAAAATGTTTGTATCTACCCAGAAATACCCGCTATCTGGAAATTCGGAGCTGAAGACTCAAATAAATATTTCTTCCAAATGAGTCCTTAGTGCCCTTGCCTTGAGGCATCAAACTTGCTTGTCCCTGCATGTCCTACTCATCTGATGTAGCCACCACAAGGGATCTGGAGGGTTGATGCGAGAACTGGTATTCATATCCCGTGGCCAGAACATAATATTTCTTCTCAACTCTTTTGAATACTGGCAGCAAGGAGGATGGGATCTGCCAAAGGGCTTTGACAACCTTCAGCACCTCTTCATGCACTGACAATACAGCTTCAGGCGGTGCTATGACTACCAGGATGTCAAAGAGATCTCCAAGCCCGTGTTGCACACAATCCTTTTTTGGAGGTCTTGATGGGCCCAGAAGTCATCTGGCAGTATTGGAAGAACCAGGCTGTCTACTGCCTTGAAGGGGATAAGGACAGCAATGGTAATGCCAGAAAAGCAAGTGGTGCCTCCTCCTCTTCAAGAAGAGATTTGTCTACTTCTGGGTCCCATGGTTTGGTGCCAGTATCAGATATGAAGTTCAGATCCTGCACCAGATCGGTTGGTGCTACAGATCATTTTCCAAACAAGGTTGTGGAAAATTAGAGTGAGTGGGGTTCTTCTGACACCTGGATCCCCCGTGGGTTCTGATAGACCATTGTCCCTGAGGCCAAGTACCCATTGCTGGGTCAGAACTAAAAGGGGGTTCACTTGTTGATCTGCATTTTTGAGGCTGGTGACTTGGATCTCCTTCAGACTCCAAGTAGTACAGTTTCTCCCTAGGTGATTGTTGTAGAGCCAACCATGGCTCCTTCTATTAGCTGTAGTGTGCAAACAGGGAGAAGCGTCAAGGAGATGGTCATCAGCAATGGGATTTCCCTGAGTTGTACTGCACTGTGACGGGAGTGTTGCTGAGATGGCAGTGTGAGATAAGGTGTTGTGCTGAATGGTGCCAGGGGTGTGATGACTGTTGTCACGCTACTAGTGCTGCAAGGACAATGACTGGTAACAGGAAGACTAAGACAAGTGATACATAGCTGGTAAGTGTGTTCTCTGGGTCAGACAGAGTGTGGTGCCAGGGACCAGGGTTGAGATGACAGAGGCCTTTGTCATGGCACCAGGGAGTTGGCCGAGGCATGGTGGACCAGTGTCAAGATGGGAGATGGCACAGGTAGACTGACAACTGTGGTGATGCCATGGTGAATTTACTCTCAGAGTTGGGAGTCTTTACTGGCCCAGGAGCCAAGGCTAAGGCCATCAGAGTGTGAAGAACATCAAGCCATTGGCAGTTTGAAAGGCCTCTGGTGTCAATGGCATCATTAGGTGGAGGGACCCCTTTCTGCTCCCAGGAGGAGTGGGTGACTCCCTCAACAGGCTTGTAGCCCCAGGAGGAAAGGCTGAATCTAGCTATTCTACAGCATTTGATTGGCCCAATGCGGGGCCTGAACCTGCCTTCTTAGTGTTGAGGAGGGCTCAGTGCTGGCAGAGGACTCCGCAAGGACTGCTGAAGCACCTGTGACTGAGTGAGTGGGAGGGCTCTGGAGGCTGGGCTGAGTGCCACCATTTCAGGCAAATGCCCCTGTCTTCCGTAGTCTGTGGCCTGAAGTCTTTGCAAATCTTGTACTTGTTCCTCATGTGTTTTTTCTTAAACACTTTGAATGGTTGTTGTGAGGGTCACTAAGTGGAAAAGACTTATGGCAAACAGAACACGGGACTGGGGAATACCCTGCCCCTGCATGAACACCCCAATGGGACTCTCTCTCTCCCCCTAACTATTTACAAGACTTATTAACTGCACTTGAGAGAGCTGTCCAACAATCATTCTGGGTAGAAAGGAGGAACTGAGGGGGCTCAGAGCCACAGGCTCCTCATATTCCACTACTCCAGACGGCACCAGAGTTGGCCCTATAGCAAACAAATCCCTTAACAGCCATGCTCAAGGACACGCATACACCCAAATGTGGAATCAACATAAGCAAGCATTTGAAGAAAAGATATTACTTCACCCGTCTACAATTCTATTTTCAAAGTCATTTTCTAGCATATTTCAGTTAACTACATCTATTTTTTGCAATACTTTGTAAATATTTTATGCTCACAGGTCTTCCGCATCAGAATGCCCTTCTTTGGCATGCTCATCTTCCAAATCATCTATTTCAAGATTTTCTTGATGTCGTATGTCTGCTATACTGGGAACGTCAACAAGTGATCTATACAACTTGGAAAGATCTGGGAGTGAACATGTTCTCAGCATCTAAAAAAATCATAAAAACTTCACATTAGAATATTCAGTAACCAAACTGGAAATTAAAAATCAAAATCAAGGTACAAATAATTGTTCTGACGCCCTTTATAAAGTAGGGAAAACCTCTACCGGTAGTAAATTAAGTATGCAATATATGAGAAATGGCGGTTACTCACCTTCGTGTAGTAGCTGAAGTTCTTCGAGATGAACGCTCCTGACATGCTCCACTTTAGGTGTTTGGTGGCCCTGGCACCCCGGATTGGAAAAACTTTGCATAGCAGTGGCTCTGGCAGCTGGGGATGACAGCGGCGTCCGTTGATTCCCGCCAGTGGTGACGTCACGCCTTCATCCTCCCTGCTGCCGCTCCTCACCCAGTTCCTTTCTACCACGGACGAGACCTATAACGAGAAGATAGATACCGCCCAAAGTAGAGGGGAGGAGGGCGGGTAGTGGAGCATGTCAGGAGTGCGCATCTCGAAGAACTTCGGCTACTGCACAAAGGTGAGTAACCTCCATTTCTTCTTCAAGCAGCGCTCCTGACTGCTCCACTCTAGGTGATTCTGTAGCAGTTATTTATTCATGTATGGTGGTGGGCACTTCGGATTGTAAACTGTCCATTGTTTGTAAGACTGCACGTCCTACTGCTGTATCCGTATCGGAAAATCGTTCTAACGCATAATGTCTAGCAAACATATCATCTGAAGCCCAAGTTGCCGCCTGACAGATGACGTGTATCGGAACTTTTGTCAGAAACGCCATTGATGATGCCAATGACCTGATAGAGTGAGAGTGAATTGTGTCAGGCGGTGTCATTTGACATGAGGAGTAAGCAGTACATATACAACTCGAAATCCAGCTAGACAGTCTCTGTCTAGAGATAGGTTGACCCATGGATCTTTCAGTAGTGGAAACAAACAAACAAACAATCTCGCTGTCTTTCTGAATGGCTTGGTTTGTTCAATATAGAAGGCAAGTGCCCTTTTTAACGTCCAACGTATGAAGGACCCTTTGTTGTGCCAACGAATGCGGTTTTGGGTAGAAAACCGGCAAACAGATCGTTTGATTAATATGGAAGGAGGATGACGCTTTTGGGATGAACTTGGGATGTAACCTCAATGAGACCTTATCCTTATAAAAAATGGTATAAGGTGGATAGGCCATCAGCACTGCCATTTTGCTCACCCTCCTAGCTGAAGTAATTGCAATAAGGAAAGCCACCTTCATTGATAAATACAGCAGAGAAGTCTTGGCCAATGGTTCAAACGGTTGTCGAGTTAAAGCTTTCAACACTAATGTGAGGTTCCAAGGTGTTGCTGGTGGTTGAACATGTGGGAAAAGATTATTGAGACCCATCATAAGCCTTTTAATGATGCAATGTGCAAATCCTGAAGAACCTTCTACCCTGACGTGGAAGGTTGCAATAGCCGCTAGGTGTACTTTAATTGTATTAACTGAGGCGTTTGTTTCTTTTAGGTGTAGAAGGTACTCAAGAACCGCCGGGATTGGAGCATCGACCGGAAACAAGGATCATTGTGCACACCACCTGGAAAAGCGACTCCACTTATACAGGTAAGTAACCCTTGTGGAGGACTTCCTACTGTTCAATAATACATGCTTAACCTTGTCAGAGCATTGTAATTCCCTATCTTCGAACCATCTAGCTTCCAAGCCGTTAAGTGAAGCCTGTCTAGGTGATTGTGATTGCGAGTCCCGTTGTTCTGTGATAGCAAATCCTGCACCCGAGGTAGGGTGATCGGTCTCGCAGTTGACATTCTTAGGAGCGATGAATACCATACCTGATGGGGCCAAGCCAGGGCCATCATGATTACCTTTGCTTTGTCCTGTTGAATTTCGCAAAGCGTCCGTGATATCAGAAGAATGGGTGGAAAAGCATACAGAAGTGGACCCCCCCAATGCAGGAGGAATGCATCTCCCTTGGAGTTCTGTCCCCTGCCCTCTCGAGAGCAGTACTGGCTGCATTTCCTGTTGTGTACCGTAGCGAATAGATCGATCATGGGAAGACCCCATATATTGAAGATGTCCTGTATTACATCCTGCTGAATCACCCATTCATGGTGATCTGAAAAGGAGGGACTGAGTTTGTCCACTAGGATGTTCTCTTCGCCCGGCAGATATTCTGCTCGAAGGATTATGTTGTGTTGGATACACCAACCCCACAAGGTCATCATTTTGCAGCATAAATTTCGTGACTTGGTACCCCCTTGACGATTTATGTATGTCATGCAGGTCGTGTTGTTGGTTTGGATTGTTATCACGCCCCTTGGATCAGGGGAAAAAAGTGTTGACATGCCTTGAAAACTGCTCTTAACTCTAGCAAGTTGATGTGCAGGCCCCTTTCTGCCATTGACCACTTTCCTTGAATAGTTAGATCCTGACAATGCGTTCCCCAACCAAGCAGCGAAGCATTGGTGGTGATTATCATTTGCTGTTGTGGTAAGAAGGGAACCCCTTGTAATAAATTGGTGCTGTCTATCCACTAACTGAGGGAATCCTTGACTACTCTGGGGACTGTCAACATAATTTTGGTCGGATGCATGTGGTATTTGAAGCAGGAGAGAAACCAGAGTTGGAACGGGTGCATATGAAGTCTGGCGTTTTTGACCAGGTAAGTTGATGCCGCCATATGCCCGAGCATTCTCATCGCTATGTGTCGATATCATGATCGCTCCTTGAATGTTGGTTGCCCATTGACATAATTTTTCGACTCTGTCTAAGGGTAGGAAGGCCGTTGCCACCTGTGACTGAATCCGTGCTCCGATAAATTCTATGTCCTGAGTTGGGGGTAGAGATGATTTGTCATGATTCATGTCTAGTCCGAGACTTTGAAAGAGCATTACCGTAGCCTGCACTGCTTGTATTGTAAGGTGTCTTGTGGGTGCTTTGATTAGGAAATCGTCGAGGTATGGAAATATTTCGATATGCCGCCACCGCAGATGTGTTATAACCGGGGCCATGAGCTTGGAAAAAAACTCTGGGTGCCGTACACAGGCCAAACGGTAAGACTGTATATTGGTAATGTTTGTGTAGTACTCAGAACTGTAAGAACTTCCTGTGCCGTGGTCGAATGGACACATGGAAGTATGCATCTCTTAAGTCGAAGGAGGCCATCCAGTCGAACTGTTGGATATTTGGCAATATATTGTTTATGGACACCATCCTGAAGCGTTTTACCTGAATATGGGTATTGAGTCTTCTGAGGTCAAGTATTGGCCTCCAACCTCCTGTTTTTTTCTCGATTAGAAAATATGTGGAATAAGAACCCTTCCCTTTCTGAGACCTTGGAACCTGTTCTATAGCTCCTAGTTTGAGGAGACAAAGGATTTCTGTTTGTAATTGCTGTACATGACTGGTGTTCCTGAAAAGGGACGGGTAGGGAGGGGAGGGTTTTGGTATGGAAGTGAAAGGGATGGAGTAACCGTACTGGACAATCTCTATTACCCATCTGTCCGATGTTATGCTTTTCCACTGTGGAAGGTACGGTTGTAATTTGTCTCGAAAGATTATGTTGTACGATGGTGTCAGCATCAGATTGCCAAACAACTGGAGGAACACTCCCTCGACCTGTCCATCAAAACTGTTGTTTCACATTGCCAGGCTAGGAGGACTGATGTGCATGATTTGCTTGTCTGCCTCTCTTTTGTTGTCTGGGTCTATTTCTATACGTATCCACTCTGCAGCTAGATGCAAGCTGTCCATATCTCATAGTAGCAGACTGACTCTTGCACCGTCTGAATGGAAATTGTGGTGTATAAATGCCTAATGTTCGTAACGTGGCTCTAGAGTCTTTGAGCCCATGCATCACAGCATCCATCGACTCCTCAAACAAGTTATCTCTATCGAATGGCAGGTCTTCAATGGTGTGTTGCATCTGCCTAGGCAGGTCTGCTGCTTGTAACCATGAGGAATGCCTCATCACGACTGCCATCCTGAGCGTCCTAGCCGCCACATCAGCTGCATCTAAGGATGCTTGGAGAGCAACCCTAGCAGCCAACAAGCCCTCCGCAAGCAGAGGGGCCATTTGGTTTTGTTTGTCTTGTGGAAGAATTTTGAAACCTTCATTTAATTTGGTGTAAATGTTATAATTATAGTTGACCAATAATGCCATGTAATTAGAAATGCGGAGTTGTAATGCCACCGAGGTGTATACTTTTTTCCCCAGGAAGTCTAGTTTTTTATCCTCTTTATTAGAAAACTTCGCCTTAGAGAAAGATTGTCTGTTCCTTTGCTTCGCTGCTTCCACTACCAGCGAATTAGGCTGAGGACGGGAAAAAAGAAATTCATTCCCTTTTGGAGCTATGAAATACTTATCAGCCCTTTTATTAGATGGAGGTGCTGATGCTGGAGTCTTCCAGATTTCATTGGCAGGATCTAAGATGCCCTCATCCATTGGTAGGGCTAGTCTACTAGACCCTGCTGACTGCAAAATCTTATATAATTTGTGTTGAGTGGCTGGGGCTTCCTCTAGCGGGATGTCCATCGACTCTGCCACTCTTAAACAGATCTTTAAATTGTTTATTATCATCGCTCTTGCCTTGGGGAACAGATTCCTTCATAGGCTCCTGTATATTCCCCATCGGTAGCCCTGTAGCTACTACATTTATTGTGGGTTGGGCTACTGGCTGATTAGCCCCAGTATTGTTAACTTGAATTGACAGATTGTAAAATTGCCATGGCATACCAGTCATCCCCTGCTGTGGGTATACCATCTGGGGGGGGAGGGGGTAAGTCCACGGTAATGTGCAGTTATACTGAACAGGTGCAGCCTGAGTCATTTGCTGTGGGGGCGACTGGCTTTGCACCGGACTTGAATTATGCTCTGAGTCAGATTCTCTCATTGGCGATGATGGAGATGACTCAGTGTCAGAAGAATCAGACTGGAATAGAGGAGACCCCGGCGAAGAGTGAACTGTGAGGTCCTCAGTCAATTCAGTATGCTTTGATTTCTTAGACTGTTTTGTAGGAAGGGGCTGAGAAGGTTGCTCAATAAGAGCTGTTGGAATAGACTGTGACTGTGCCGTTAGTACAGAGCTCTGTGGTGTGGAAGGCTGCACTGGTGGAGGGGCGAGCGAGAATTGCGGCACCGAGCACGGTGTCGAAGGGGGCACCGTCAGCGGTGCTGAAGGAGGCACTTGCAGAGTCTGTGGCGGTTGCTGTGTCACCAGAAAGGAGCCTGTGAGAGGCGGCACCGCATTCGGTGCCGCGAACGTCAGCGGCGGCATTAGAGATTGCGCTGCCGGCTTGTGTTTATCTTTGTGCGGCTTTTTTGCAAGAGGTGCTGCCAGAGTATCATTGATCTGGTCGGCAGAGCTCTGGTGTGTCTGAAGAGATTGTGTTTCGGCCCCTTTTGATATTTTCGAGGGTACCGGGGAGGAGCTCACAGACAGCCGCTTATGTGCTCCCTCACCCTGAGGAGAGGCACCGGCTTCAGAGGACGGGCAGAGCGAACCTTCTAAGAGAAGGAGTTTTAATCTGCGCTCCCTCTCCTTCCACGTCCGACTCATAAGTTTTTTGCAAAATTGACATTTGTGGGAGAGATGACCCTCTCCAAGGCATTTTATACAAGATGAATGGCCATCCGACAGCGGCATGGCTTTGTGACAGGAGTCACAACGTTTGAATGCCACCGGATTAGGCATCTCGAAAACTTGTTCAATCTCTATAGGTGTTGTTACACTTCTGCCTGTTACTAATGTTTTCTCTCTCTGTTGTTTCTGTTTTCCTTTTTCAGTGAGAAGTTACCCTGAGGGAGAGCCACTGCCAACTCCGTCCGGAGTCTAGAGTGGTAGAAAGGAACTGGGCGAGGAGCAGCAGCGGGGAGGATGAAGGCGTGACGTCACCACTGGTGGGAATCAACGGACACCGCTGTCATCCCCAGCTGTCAGAGCCACTGCTATGCAAAGTTTTTCCAATCTGGGGTGCCAAGGGCCACCAAATACCTAAAGTGGAGCAGTCAGGAGCGCTGCTCGAAAAAGAAAGCATATTTTGCCTTTCCACTAAAAGAAAAGAAGTGTTCCTTTAACTTTAAATGTGGACAAAGTCTGAGAAACCAAGAACACACATAAGCTGGTATATAATCTTTTTACCCATAACTCTATTAATTCTCTCGCTAGTTATCTTTTTTTAAAAGCTAGGTAATGTCACAGATAAAAATTAATTATATTGGACAAACTGACAAATTAGATCAGGAACAGGTATTTCCTATAAAGGTCACGGTCAGTTCATTGTCAGCTTAAAACCAGTACTACAAAATAAATCTTTCAATTATGTTATTAAAATCATCTTGTATAATTAAAAATGAAAGAATTGTTAAAAATTAACAATTTTTTGTTATTCTTTGAGATGTATTTTTCAAGATGCTGCTTTGCTGTCCTTCGAGATGTGTTGTTCATGTCCATTCCATGTTAAGGGTGTACATGCCACATGCACAGTTGCTGGAGATTTTGCCCTTTGTGGTACTGATAGGATCAGCTATAATACTCTCTCGGGTTGCACAAACATGCCAGTATAAGGAGTCACCAGTTCCTCACCCTCTCACTTCCTTCTTGCCAGTAACTCTGAAAAAGGGCTAAGCAGGGTGTCTCATGGAATGGACGGGAGCCACATCCCCCAAAGAACAAATAGTTACAAACTGTTAGTAACCATCCCTTCTTCAAGTGCTTGCTCTCGTCCATTCCATCCTAGGGGACTCAAGCTGTATCCCTAGAGGTGGGTTTAGACTAGAGTTTATGGATGTGCTGATTACACCATACCTCTCCTGAAACTGACAGCAGCATGGACCTGTTGAGTGATGGCACAGCAGGTGCAAAGGTATGAACGTCCGTATGCAAATATATGAATGACTATACTGCAGCCCTGCAGTACCCTGGACTGGTATCTCTGTGAAAATCTCTGCTCATGAAGCTTGGGCTCTCATGGAACACACAGTCACAATAGCTGGAGATGAAGTCTTTGCTCACACCAAGCTTGAATGCTAAGGCTTTGGGAAGACAACGGATATAAAAACGTCCTTATTGTTACGGAATTGTGACACCTCCTTCAGTAGAAAGCCTGAGCAGAGGTGCAGTCAAACCTTGTCCTCCAAAAACACCATATAAAGGGGTTCTGACATCAGGGGTTTGATCTTGGAGACTCTTCTGCCTGAAGTGATCACCACAAAGAGGTGACCTTTCAAGAGAAAAGAACAAAGGAGCAAGATGCCAAGAGCTCAAAGGGAGGCAGAGAGCTTTGACAGAACCAGGTTCAAGTCCTATGGTGGAAACTGAGTCATGAACTTGTGTGTAGCATCTCTCCAAGCCCTTGAGGAATCTGCCCATTACCTTGTGGGAGACAACTGACCTGACCCATATTGGAGGATGGAAGGTTGAGATGGCTAGCAAGTTAATCTTGACTGATGATAGAGTCAAACCTTAATGTTTCAGGCAGAACATATCTTCTAAGATGAACTGCAGGGACGACTGAGCTGAAGAAAGATTTCTTTCAGCAACTCAACAAGCAAGCCATTTCCATTTAGCCAAGTATGTAGTCCCAGGGAAGATTTTCTGCTGTTTAACAAGACTTGCTGGACCTGAATTGAACACATCTGTTCCTCGAGGTTCAGCTATGCAACAGCTATGCTGTCAAGTGTAAGGACGCAAGGTTAGAAGCAAATGGTCATTGGAAGTGTTTAAGAGCAGGTTAGACAAGCACCTGTCAGGGACAGTTTAGCATGCTCAGGGGCAGGGTGGGAAATATTTAACTCCCAGCCTGGCTGCAGCTCTCTGGGGCCAGAAGAATGTATTCTCTCTGTTTGGCACTCTCTAAATTCTGCACCTGGGGCTTTGCCCTGGTTGCCCTGCCCTAGTTACAGCTCTGCTTATTATCATAGTCATATTTTGCCAGAAGTGTGTTGTAGTTAGTTATCCCAAACTGCAAGGTTGCAGATGAACAAGACAAACAAAGCAAGTCTTTTGCTTTCTTTATCCTGTGGCACAGATTTGTACTGAACCTGTTTGTTTTTTTGGTTCGTAGCACTGATCCCCTAGAAGTGTGGAGGAGTGGGGGGGGCCCTAAAATAAAAATTGAATGTTTCCTCTACTGGGTCTGCTACAGATGTTCCAGGCCTGGGTGACAATGATACTGATCTCGAATCACAGGGTGGCATTTATAGGACACCTATGATGGACCCTATATGCAACCTACAGATCCATGAGGCCACTGCACAGAAAAAGGAATTTGAGGGTACATCCTTAACCATTCTTTCATCACTCTGCCAACCTGTGATCTCAACTGTGTAGTAGGTAGCGATTTGTATTTGATGGGGGAGGCATGGTGCAGTGAAAAGGAACCTTCATGCAGGTAGTCTTCCTTGTTCCTTGCGAAGAGTATAGCGATGGGACATTGTGGAAGCTCTGGAGCCATAAGGTTCAGCAAAATGTTGGTACTAAATAGCAGTAAGTATGGTGCAGAGGGCATGGTGTCATCATCTGTTTCGAACCGCTATTTTTCCTTTTGTGCTGTTGGCGCTTGCTTGGTTGTCTCAGTTGGTTTGGTGGGTGGTGCCCCTCTTTATCACTCACCTTTTCTTGGTGCCATCTTGGTCAGTGCCAACGGTGGAGACACAGGTGCTGTGGTCTCGGTGTCATATTTGATTTTTGCCAGGGAGGCAAAGTTGGATTTGCCTCTCAGTTCTGTTAGGACTCAGCTGAGGTCCCTGTATGGGAATCTTGGAAGTGTTCAGAGCACTGAAAGTGCTTATCCATGAGATTGTTGGCAGAGCCCTGCAGATTCGCGGGTATCCACTGCAAAGCCAGGGATGTGGATAACTGCAGACCCATTGCTGCGGATTGACCCGTGGATGCAGGTTCTATTTTTATCTGCCCAGAGTGAGATCTATTGGTGAAGCTGTTGCTATGATCTGTGTCAGCAGCACACAGGGAACAAAGAAGCGTGCCAGCCAATTCCAGCGCAGCTCTGATTGTGGTCTATCAGCAAATCAGAATCTCAGTCACAGCAAGCTGGGGCTTGGAGACTTGCCGTTCACTGTCTGCCAGCCAAGCATGCTGGCCTTTGATTGGGTCATTCCCCATGACTTCCCTGCCCACTTCTTCATCTTCTTGTTTGCAGTTTGCATGCCATGTTGTCAGAGATTTCATTGGTGGCCAAGGAAATCTGATTGACAGCACAGCTTCAGAATAGTGTAGTGGCTAGCACCTCTGCTTAACATGCAGAAGGGCCTGGGTTCAATTCCCAGGGGGTTGGACTCGATGATCTCATGAGGTCCCTTCCAGCCCTATGATTTGATTGATTGATTGATTGATTCTAACCACAAAGAAAAGGAAAAAGTAGGTGAGACCCATGTGGGGAATGAGCCAATCAAAGGCAAAAATGCTAACTGAGAGACCTAGGTTGGTTACAGATATAAATAAAACCTGGCATGAGGATTGGATAGATACTGTCACTGAGTGGATGTGGATAGGATGTAGATCCACATTTTTGTATCCGTGCAGGGCTCTAATTGTCAGCACTGAGGGCAGCAACCTATCACTTTTTTTTTTTTTTTTTTTAAAGGTGCATATTTATCTGGCAGGGGAGGGGTAGAAGGGACAGGCTCTTCTCAGTTTTATGGATAACTGTGTCTTGTCTGGTTCCCTTTTTTTTTGTTGGATTCTTCTGGAGTTTTCTGTCCTAGGTAAGAGATAGGAAAATCCCTCAAACCTATCAAAATGAGCCTCAGGCTGAGATCTATATCTCACCTCACTCTCTTTCCTTTAAGTTCGTGCAGCATATGCACTTTTGTGCAACATATCCTGCAAGGCACCTGACACAAATAGTGGAAATCTGAGATAGGGATCACGTCTTGACAGAAACCAGATCTTTAAAACCTCAGGCACTTAAATAGCTTATACTTTGTAGAAGGGAAACTATCTAGAAAATCTCAAAGAAAAAACATTGTTTTTAAACTAATTAACACTAATTAAACTACTCAAACTGATTCTGACTAAACTGTTATTGACAAATCATCTCTATAACTAACAAAAATGTTTTCTTGATTCTGTTAGTGATAGCACTGCGGAGGACCTTCAACTGGGGACTGTTGTGACGGAACTGAGAACTGGGTCACATGCACAACAGTTGAGGTGCCATTGGAGGCCACTGTGCATGTGACCTGCACAGAAACTTCTGAGAAAAATCTCCACTTGACGGTGCTCAGAATAGCTCAGTGATCTTAGCCCTGGCTTCCCAAAGCTAGCTCCAGGTGAAACAACAGTGACCAGGGACAGCGGAGACTCTAAAGGCATCAGGAGCTGCCAGCTTGGGGTGACACCCAACAGCTGATTGATCCAGGGCATGGCAGGGGGGCTGACCACCAGCAGCTGTTTAGGGGGCTATGGGGTGGGATCTGCAGACATCCAGGGAGCACCGAGGTCAGTTGTTAGGGGGGCAGCAGCTTCTCTTTAGCAGTCTAAGAGCTGACACAGGCAGTCACCCCAAAAGTCACAGCAGTTGCACCAGGACTCTATGACTTTGTATACAATTTATGTTTAAAATAAGAACAACATTGTGAGCAAATTTATTATACCCCTGCTTTCTTAGTTATGCTACAGTACACAGCCAGGAAGGCAGGTACCCAGACAAACCTCCATTCCTATCCTCAGAGCAAGAGCTGTTACAAGGTGGGGCAAGGTGGATGTGAATATACATAAAATTTGGCATGCAGATCATGGATTGGATACATACTGATGCTGATCAGATGTGGATTGGATCTGGATCCACCTCCGTGTATCCGCTCAGGGTTCTAGTTGTGAGGTCATATTACACCAGCTAAGAGTCAAATATGAATGTGCTTTTTTGAAATAGCTATGTCAGTAGCTGTCAAATAGCAGAAATTTTCCCCAGTAAAACTTTCTAGAGTAGGAAAGCTCTGGGAAAGATAAGATTTTGTCAAATAAAAAGGTAACATTACAGTATACTTGCCTTTGGATTGTTTGCATCAAACAGCCCAGTAGAAAGCCCAATCAACAATGAACTTTTGCCTTTACTTTTTGCTGGTGATACAGAACGTGAGCGAGGTGCAAAAGGCTCTTCCAGTGAAGACTGAGCTGACAGAACTGGTGAGGCTGCTGGAATGGTTTGTGGCTGTGCCAACTTCTGGAAAAACGGTTCAGGTTGCATAGAGTCATTGAGACAAGTATCTGGGGTTATGAGAAAAATAAATTTTACAAATCCATGTACATAAAATCTCCAAGCCTTTAAAAGCAAATGGCAAAATAGTTGAATTAGGATAATCCAATTATATGAGAAAAGAACCATATCAACTAATATCTGTGTTTTAGATTCATGTGGTTTAATATGAATGGCCAAAAATGTTTTATGCTAGGAAATTCAGTTCCAATTTCTCATCATTTTTATTTATCACGGTCTTTAAACATATAAATGCAAAATATTATTATGTTACAGTATGATAATATTATTAATAGATATTTAATTTCTGAATATTATGTATACATTGTAAACTACTTTCTTGTTTGATGTCTGGCCAATACAGATTTAATCTACTGATTCTGCTGTCATGTTTTTAATTGGTTTCACCCTGCTTAGCTGTCTTACAAAACTAAGGCCGTTGTTCATTTTCATTAGTGCAAGGCATATTTGTGTTTGGGATATTACTTATAGTTTATTACAGAGAAGCTCCTATAGGCAATTACTGCAAGAAAGTTTTGACCAGATACACTTTGTTGATAAGTTACTATATAAAATCTTCTATACTTTGCTAAAAACCAAAAGCACAAAGTCAAAATATATGATCTGATGAAATGTAGAAGGATAATTAGTTGACAGCATTTTCTCATAAATCTTGGTATTTAAACAATCACATAAAACACTGTACTTGTTCTGAAACATTCATTTTAAATCAGGGTTCCTCAATACACCTTATAATGTATGGATGGTGGGAATATATTCATTTAATAATCTTAATTGCTCCAACACAGTCCACTCAATTCCAACAGTTATATTTCTTTTGTCTTGCATGCAATATACGATAATGGCAAATACTCGGTATGGGATATTTTGAACTAGCTATGCATGCACGCACATGTATGTATGCGCTATGTAAGTTAGAGCTGAGCACTAAATTTCATAGGAACAAAATTTCCTTAAACCTTTATCTCTACCTTGAATGAACAAAGATTTTTACTATTATTATTGTTTATTATTTTATAGTACCTAAAGTGTGCATGATGCTTCCCAGAAAACATTAAAGACACGGGCCACTTCCTCACTAGATGAGAAAACAAACAAAATATTTTCATCTCTCTGTTAACTCTATCTCCATTAAACATTCTAAAAAAAAAAAAAAAACCAAAAAAAACCCAAACACACAACTTTGTTTGAGCTTTTAATTTTGCTTTGAATATAACAGAGGACTCTGTTCTTCTCAGAAATTCACTAGTCTCTACTGGATCAACCTAGGGCAGAGGGTTCCTTCTTCAGCAGAAGGCAAAGCACTGCAGAACAAGATACATAAACACTACCTTAACACTAGAAATCCCAAATCCAGACAGTTACATCCCAAGAATGGATGGCATTAGCTAGGTGGGAGAGTGCACCCCAGAGCAAGGAACTGGTATAATCCTGGAGTCAGAGGCGTACTAGGGGAGTAGGAAGCATGCTCCCAGGTGCTGGCCTCGGGGAAGGGTACCAGCTGGGCCCTCCTTCTCAGAGCCACCTCCATTCACATCCCTGGCAGCTGTGCTGATCTGGCCCTAATGCTGGGTGCAATGAGACAGCCACAGGGATCTTGGCCACACAGAGGCCAGGTTGCTACCCCACCACCAGACAGACTGGGGACATCTGCTCCTGCTACCTGTCAAAAGAGCCAGGTCAGCACAGCCACCAGGGACATTCCGATAAAGAGAAAGTACTGCAAATGTGGAAGGTGCCCAGAGTGGCTTAACAGAGAGCTCTGCACTGAGCTGAAGCATAAAAAGGACGCTTACGGGAAGTGGAAGCTTGGACAGATGACTAAGGAGGCATATAAAGACATTGCTCAGGACTGCAGGGATAAAATCAGAAAGGCCAAAGGACAAATGGAGTTGCGGCTAGCAAGAGATGTGAAGGATAACAGGAAGGGGTCCTACAAGTATATCAAAAACAAGAAGAGGATCAGGGATGGTGTAGGTCCTTTACTGAATGGGGCAGGTATCCTCATGACAGAGGATGAGGAAAAAGCTGAAGCGCTCAATGCTTTTTTTACTTCAGTTTTCACAGGCAGGGTCAGCTCCCAGACCACTACACTAGATACGGTAGATTAGAGAGAAGAAGAGAGGCCCTTGGTGACGGAAGGTCACGTTAGGGACTACTTAAAGAAGCTAGATGTGCACAAGTCCATTGGGCTGGATGAACTGCATCGGAGGATGCTGAGGGAGCTGGCTGATGAGATAGCAGTACCATTGGCCATTATCTTTGAAAACTCATGGCAAACGGTGGAGGTGCCAGAGGACTGGGAAAAAGCAAATATAGTGACGATCTTCAAGAAAGGCAAAAAGGAGGATCCAGGGAATTACAGACCTGTCAGCCTCACCTCAATCCCTTGAAAAATCATGGAGCAGGTTCTCAAAGAATCCATCCTGAAACACTTGGAGGAAAAAAGAGGGATCAGGAACAGTCAGCATGGATTTACCAAGGGTAAATCATGCCTGACCAACCTCATCGCCTTCTATGATGAGACGACTGGATTTGTGGATGCAGGAAGAGCCGTTGATGTGATATACCTCGACTTTAGCAAGGCTTTTGATACAGTTTCCCACAGCATTCTCATTGGCAAATTAAGGAAGAATGGGTTGGATAGGTGGACTATAAAGGTGGATAGAAAACTGGCTAGATCAACGGTTTCAGCGTGTAGGAATCAATGGTTCCATGGCTAGCTGGCAGCCAGTCACGAGTGGGGTGCCCCAGGGGTCGGTCCTGGGGCCGGTTCTGTTCAGCATTTTCATCAATGATCTGGATGATGGGATAGATTGCACACTTAGTAAGTTTGCAGATGATACCTAACTGGGGGGAACGGTAGACACCCTGGAGACCAGGGACAGGATTCAGGGAGACCTAGACAAATTGGAACAGTGGGCCAATAGAAGTCTCATGAGGTTCAAGGACAAGTGCAAAATCCTGCACTTGGGACGGAAAAACGCCATGTACTGCTACAGGCTGGGGAGCGATCAGCTAAATAGCAGCACTGGAGAAAAGGACCTGGGAGTCATGGTGGATGGGAAGCTGGAGATGAGTCAGCAGTGTGCTCTTGCTGCCAAACAGGCCAATGGCATACTTGGCTGCATCAGAAGTGTTGCCACCAGATCGAGGGATGTGATCATTCCCCTCTATTCTGCACTGGTGAGCCACATCTGGAATACGTGTCCAGTTTTGGGCTCCCCACTACAAAAAGGACATGGACAAATTAGAGGGAGTCCAGCAGAGGGCAACAAAAATGATCAAAGCCCTATGAAGAAAGACTGAAGGAACTAGGCTTATTTAGCCTGCAGAAGAGAAGACTGAGGGGGGATTTGATAGCAACCTTCAACTAGAATCATAGAAACATAGGGTTGGAAGGGACCTCACAGGTCATCTAGTCCAACCCCCTGCCAGAGGCAGGACCACTCCCACTAAACCATCCCAGTCATGGTGTTGTCCAGCCAGGCCTTACACACCTCCAAAGATGGAGACTCCACCACCTCCCTTGGGAGCTCATTCCAAGGCTTCACCACTCGCCTCGTAAAAAAGTTTTTTCTAATATCCAGCCTCGACCTCCCTAACCGCAACTTGAGACCATTGCTCCTCGTTCTGTCCTCTGTTATTACTGAGAACAGTCGAGCTCCATCTTCCTTAGAGCATCCCTTCCAGTAGTTGAAGGTTGCTATCAAATCCCCCCTCAATCTTCTCTTCTGCAGACTAAATAAGCCTAATGTTTTCAGTCTTTCCTCATAGGGCTTGTGCTCCAGCCCTTTTACCATTTTGGTTGCCCTCCTCTGAACTCTCTCTAGCATGTCCCTGTCCTTTTTGTAGTGGGGAGCCCAAAACTGAACACAGTATTCTAGATGTGGCCTCACCAGTGCAGAATAGAGGGGAATGATCACATCCCTTGATCTGCTGATAATACTTCTTTTGATGCAGCCCAGTATGCCATTGGCCTTTTTGGCAGCAAGAGGACACTGCTGACTCATATCTAGCTTCCCATCCACCATGACCCCCACGTCCTTTTCTACACTGCTGCTACTTAGCTGAATGTTTCCCAGCCTGTAGCGGTGCATGGGGTTTTTTCGTCCCACATGCAGGATTTTACACTTGTCCTTATTGAAGCTCATAAGATTTCTATTGGCCCACTGTTCCAATTTATCTAGGTCTCCCTGAATCCTGTCCTTGCCCTCCATGTGTCTACTGGTCCCCCCAGCTTGGTGTCATCTGCAAACTTACTGAGAATGCAGGCTATTCTATCATCCAGATCATTGATGAAAATGTTGAACAGAACCGGCCCCAGGACCGACCCCTGGGGCACCCCACTCGTGACTGGCTGCCAGCTAGACATGGAACCATTGATTCCTACACGCTGAAACCATTTATCTAGCCTGTTATCTGTCCACCTTATAGTCCACCTATCCAACCCATTCTTCCTTAATTTGCCAATGAGAATGCTGTGGGAAACTGTATCATAAGCCTTGCTAAAATCAAGGTATATCACATCAACGGATCTTCCTGCATCCTGAAAACCAGTCATCTGATCATAGAAGGAGATGAGATTGGTCAGGCACAATTTACCCTTGGTAAATCCATGCTGACTGTTCCTGATCACTTTATTTTCCTCTAAGTGTTTAAGGATGGATTCTTTGAGAATCTGCTCCATAATTTTTCCAGGGATTGAGGTGAAGGGATGCTCCAAGGAGGATGGAGCTCAACTGTTCTCAGTAGTAACAGAGGACAGAACAAGGAGCAATGGTTTCAAGTTACAGCTGGGGAGGTCCAGACTGGATATTAGGAAAAACTTTCTTACTAGGCGAGTAGTGAAGCATTGGAATAAGCTACCTAGGGAGGTGGTGGAATCTCCATCTTTGGAGGTGTTCAAGGCCCAGCTGGACAAAACCTTGGCTGGGATAATCTAGTGGGAGTGGTCCTGCTTCTTTGGCAGGGGGTTGGACTAGATGACCTCGTGGGGTCCCTTCCAACCCCATAATTCTATGACATCAGCAGGACGTGGCTCCTCCATGGAAGGGCCAGTCGGTGCTCTCCTCCAGGTTGGTGTCCAGGGGTTTTGCCCCCATGGTACACTATTGCCGCTGTCCCACAGCTGGGGGGGGGGGGGGCAAGGAAGCAGTAGGGGAGAGCAGCAAATGGCCACACAGATTCCCCACCCTCACAACTGCTGCTGCCAATGTGGTAAAGTGTGCAAATACAAATATTGGAAACCCAAGCTAGGCCACTGCACAGTGTGACTTCCCATGGAGAAAAATTACCTTCTGGTACAATTGCCTCTGCTGTGATGGTGGGGACATACACGTATGATTCCATCTTGGATCAACATGGATGAATTGAGTACACAAAGTCAAAGCTCATTTGACTTAGGCTTTAGCCAAAATTTATTTAAATACAAAGGAACATGGCCGTAAGAGAAAGCAAATTAACTATAATTCTTAAAAGGCCCAATTCTGACATGTCAATTTTTGCTTATGCTAAACTCCCACTACAATCAATTGAAGTTGATGCCTAGAACTGTGCGATTTTTAACTGAGTATATCAGAAGTGCCTGTAAATGGTTGCAAAAAAAATTCTACACCACTGAAGATGTTTAAATTGCGCAATACTCTTTGTGTATCATTCAACCAATGGATAGGTTTGTGTGCATCAATCAGGTACTGCAGTTTCTCACTTATTCCAAATGTGAACAACTGCTTCAGATACAGGTTGTAATGTAGCCAGTTGCCCTGTGGTAACTCTTTTCTTTACTTATAGGAAAAATATATTATGACCAGACAAAAAAAAATTGTGTTAACGTTTTATGTATAGCAATTGGTTTGCATTCCCCTTTCACTCTTTTTGTGATAAGTTCCAGAGGGGTAGCTGTGTTAGTCTGTATACAGCAAAACCAACAAAAGTCTTGTGGCACTTTAAAGACTAATAAATTTCTTCAGGCATAAGTTTTCATGGTCTGCATCTGACAAAGCGGGTAGCAACCCATAAAAGCTTATGCCAAATAAATCTGTTAGTATTAAAGGTGCCACAGGATTTGTTGTTCTCACCCTTTTGGTATCTATGCAATTTATTTCTTCTCCTTTGCATTGAGTCCTTATATTTCATTATAGTGAACATCTCCTAACTGTCTTTATATCCATCCTGGTCTAATTTCTTTCTCCATCTTTGCATTGGAATTCTTCTGTCCTGTTTGTTATCCTTTCAATTTTGGCATCTGCAAATCTGATTTACATCAAAGGAAAAAACACATAATAAAGCCAACTTGCAGCAAATGCCAAGAAGACAAAAAGTTGATAGAGAATTTCAAGAAGATGGACAGAAGCAATGCAAAACTTAAAAGAGTTACAAATTTATTTATCATATTAGCTTCTGTGCATCTTCAAAGCATCTGATGAAGTGGGATTTTCTCCCACAAAGGCTCATGCGATAAAATACATGTGTTACTTTTTAAGTGCCACAGGACTCCTTGTTTGTTTTGCTGAACTAGACTAAGACAGCTGCCCCTTTGGAACTTAAGAGGTAGTACAAGTAACAGGGCTGTCATTCATAGACTGACAGCCACTTCACCAACAGAAATAATTCTGTGAACCACCCAGAAGCACTCCAAGACCACCAATCAACTCTTGTAGAAGAGATTCTTCTAGCTGCTACAGAGAGAGAAGGTTATAACCTGCTAGTAATATCTGAAATTATCAGTAGTTATCTAAGATAAAGATAAATATTTGTTTATAACTTCAGGTCAACAGTGTTTTTTTATTTTATTTTTTAAACTAATTTCTAATGTGCAGTGATGAGATTATGGCAAGTATTTTTTCAAAAGAAAAACAATGACACTTTTTGTGGAAGAAAATGTTTGATGATTCGGAACCCCAAGATTTGGCTGTCTTAATCTATCAGCAGAGTCCCTTTTGGCACTTTCTAGAACTACAGAATGAAAGAGTGGGGCAATATGACAGAATAGATTAGTCTCTTAGCTTTAAAAGATACACACATATATAACCAATGCTACTAAATTAAAAAAAATGTAGTAATCTGCTCACTGACCTAGAGGAGCTTCATTATGTGGTTGTTTATTATGTGGCATTTCCTTCTCCAAAGCTGCTTCATCACCACCATCATCTTTCTGACAGGCAATATCTTCCTGTGGCCTACCATTTAAAATCACCATTAATGCAGTTAGTCTATAGAGAAAATCAGCCAGCCATCAAGGCTATGTCTACAGAGGGATAAAAACCCCATAGCATGGCAGCAGCTGGGTCAAGTCAGCTGATTCAGGCTTGTATGGCTAAGCCCTGGCCTCCAGTCTCAGTGAAATACAGAGGCAGTCACTTGGAGCTACACAAGTACGTAGATTAGCTTGTGTAATTTCCTGTTCACTTCCTAAATTGTAATTAGTGTGTTGCTCCCACTATGTTTCATCAACAGGAAATGCCCTTGTGTGGATGGAGTATTAATCTTTATGAAAGGATTGTTTTATAGAATCGATTTCTGGATCCATCTAATGGATCTCCACTTCAGCTCAAATTGATCCTGAAGAATCAATCCTGCGGTGCTGAATGTTCTACTGAGTGAAGACATGCTATAAAAACTGCAATGTAGCTGCTTGGGCTCAAGTTCTGGGACCCTCCACCCTCCCAGGCTCTCAGATCCTGAACTTCTAACAGCAATTTTTAGCCCCAGGGTCAGAGATGATCTGGGCCAGTCATGGGTTTTAAATCCCTTGCAGATATACCCCCAAGTTAACAAGAAAATCAGAAACACCAGATCTAAAGCCAAATACAACTACATTGTAACAAAGTGAAATATCTTAAGTATAAGTCCGTCAAAACCTAGCTATCATTTTTAATGGTTCTACATACAGTGCCCGGGAAGGCGGGACTTGAAGATTGGTACTCACTCATTCTCTACTGCTGCTTCTCTTTCTTTAACCCATACATCATTAATAGTAATGGGAAGTTGGTCACTTTTGTATTTTTTATTTTCTTCAGTTTCTTCCAACAATTCTTCTTCCAAATCATCCATCTCTAAAGTAAATCAAAGTATGATCATACATGTTGAGCTACTCAAACAAAAAATGAAAGTCTCACAAAAATGTTTTGTGTCTCAAAAGGTTTCATTTGCATCTCTGGAGATTCAGTGACTTTGAGGCTTTAACAGAAAGCACATTTGCAGCCTCAAAAGCCATTGCTTTCCAGAAGGTTCCCTAATCTCAACAGTGCCTGAGTGCCCAAACCACAACTGGGCATATGGAGAGGTAATCTCTGGGCAAAACTCTGCATTAATTCTATCCATTTTCTCGATTTAACATCACATGCAAGATTTTGGCAGTTAATAGATTAAAAGTATAATATACTGATGCATTAATATACATCGAAGTTCTGGCAGTGTTAATATTTTAAAAAGGAGCAATCAATTATGTTATTTTTGATTCCTTACAGATTAAAACAATGTTTATATTAAGAATTAATAAAAAAACATACCATCCAGCACAACAGCCCTGGAAAGCACTTGATTAGTAGCATCAAAACTTTGTGACTCATCTGCTACTGTCCTTTCAGATTCTCTGATGCCAACAACTGGAGCTGAAGATCTCTCTCCAAAACGAGACGCAATTTCTACTTCGCTGTTTTCTTCCACCGTTAAGGGTTGAGAATCTTCTTCAGTAACTTCTATAGTATCAAATACAAATTTGCGGTGCAATTTTAAAAAGAGAATTATCTTTTTTGGTAGAGTTGATAAGCCTTTTAAGCACAGGAAACACAACCCATGCTAAAAGTGGGGAACTACCATGTTTATGATTTTTTTAAAAAAAATCATGGAGCGGAAACACGACTCTAATATGCTTTAATAATAGTAATAGGTTTATTGATAACTATTTTCATAATTGCAGGGAAATCAAAGCAACATATTTATCCTTAAATGGAACAAAGGTCTTGCATCTTATAAAATCATATGCTTAGAACTAATAAGAAATGCTACATTACTGTATTATAAAGTTTCAACAAAGGAATCTTTTTACCAAATATAAAGAACTTTAAAAGTACAGAGTTTGGCAACACACATCAATTCATATATCCCTGAAAAGATTAAAAGAGATAGTGAATGACACCAAAACTGACATTATTGCAAATTATTTTTGGTAATATAATATGGGTTTATGTACTTCAGATATTAGGCTGAATTAACTTTCTGCTAATTTAATTAGGAAAGAATTACTATAGATATTTAATTATCTACCCAGAACTACTACAAAGGGGAGGTTTATTGTTGTTATATCCTAATTCTTCAGATTTAGCAAACTATTACCACCTTAGTTCACTGATTTACCATTCCAAAAAGTTAGACACACTCAGTTTACTTTAGAACATGAGATCACATTTAGTGTGAAAATCCTAGTGCAACAATACTCACTTGCCTCTCTCTGCTAGGACAGCATAGTTTGCTGTTTCAGTGAAACAAACAAGGAGCCCTGTGGCACTTTTAAAGACTAATAAAAGTGCCACAGACCTTGTTCATTTTGCTGAACTAGATTAACATGGCTTCCACTTTCCAATTTGTCTTAGAGAAGAATCATAAAGAAACTGATGTTAAAACACCATCAGCCTCAGCATCTTAACACCTGGAGCACTGGAGGCAAACTAAAATGAAAAGTCAGAGGCCCAAGAACTCATGAAAAAGATAATCCTATCAAAGATAGCTACTTTGGTAGTGACCAGGACTGATGGGGAGGAACCCAATACATTAATTTAAAGACTTGTCACAAGTTTGCCAAGATTGACTCCTACTTTTTTGTCCCTGGCGGAAAACTATTCCACTTTGTCAGACTTCTAATCCTGCATTATTAACACAGCCAAGAAGGTTATGGCAATAAAACATTATCATCTTATTTGTGCACTGGAAGCTATTCATTTAAACAACAAAAGAGCCACCAGGTCCTGATACTCTAATTTTTTGAGACTACTTAAAACTGACTTCAGTAAAATTAAGTTTACCCCCTTTCACATTCTTTACCATCTTGATTCTTTGTCACAATTAATTTTACTTTTGTAAAATGTAGTGCCTATATTCAAGAAAGGGAAAAAGGAGGATCCGGGGAATTACAGACCTGTCAGCCTCACCTCAATCCCTGGAAAAATTATGGAGCAGATTCTCAAAGAATCCATCCTAAAATACTTAGAGGAAAATAAAGTGATCAGGAACAGTCAGCACGGATTTACCAAGGGTAAATCGTGCCTGATCAATCTCATCTCCTTCTATGATCAGACGACTGGTTTTCTGGATGCAGGAAGAACCGTTGATGTGATATACCTTGATTTTAGCAAGGCTTTTGATACAGTTTCCCACAGCATTCTCATTGGCAAATTAAGGAAGTATGGGTTGGATAGGTGGACTATAAGGTGGACAGAAAACGGGCTAGATAAATGGTTTCAGCGTGTAGGAATCAATGGTTCCATGTCTAGCTGGCAACCAGTAACAAGTGGTGTGCCCCAGGGGTTGGTCCTGGGGCCGGTTCTGTTCAACATTTTCATCAATGATCTGGATGATGGGATAGATTGCACTCTCAGTAAGTTTGCGGATGACACCAAGCTGAGGGGACCAGTAGACACGTTGGAGCGCAAGGACAGGATTCAGGGAGACCTAGATAAATTGGAACAGTGGGCCAATAGAAATCTTAAGAGCTTCAATAAGGACAAGTGTAAAATTCTGCACGTGGGATGAAAAAACCCCATGCACCGCTACAGGCTGAGAAACATTCAGCTAAGTAGCAGCAGTGTAGAAAAGGACGTGGGGGTTATGGTGGATGGGAAGCTAGATATGAGTCAGCAGTGTCCTCTTGCTGCCAAAAAGGCCAATGGCATACTGGGCTGCATCAAAAGAAGTATTATCAGCAGATCAAGGGATGTGATCATTCCCCTCTATTCTGCACTGGTGAGGCCACATCTAGAATACTGTGTTCAGTTTTGGGCTCCCCACTACAAAAAGGACAGGGACCTACTGGAGAGAGTTCAGAGGAGGGCAACCAAAATGATTAAAGGGTTGGAGCACAAGCCCTATGAGGAAAGACTGAAAGCATTAGGCTTATTTAGTTTGCAGAAGAGAAGATTGAGGGGGGATTTGATAGCAACCTTCAACTACTTGAAGGGGTGCTCCAAGGAAGATGGAGCTCGACTATTCTCGGTAGTAACGGAGGACAGGACGAGGAGCAATGGTCTCAAGTTGCGGTTAGGGAGGTCGAGGCTGGATATTAGAAAAAACTTTTTGACTAGGAGAGTGGTGAAGCCTTGGAATGAGCTGCCGAGGGAGGTGGTGAAATCTCCATCTTTGGAGGTGTTCAAGGCCCGGCTGGACAAAACCATGACTGGGATGGTTTAGTGGGAGTGGTCCTGCCTCTGGCAGGGGGTTGGACTAGATGACCTGTGAGGTCCCTTCCAACCCTATGATTCTATGTATTTTAACACAGTACATGAGATGGGGAATGTGGGAGAAAATGGAATAGGAAGGCCCAAACAGGGCAGTTGTCTGTTGCTAGAAAGGGGTCCTTCACACAAAAGTGGATGGTCTGTATTGAGCAAGAACCACCAAAAAGACTTTTGCTGAATAATGGACTCATTCTTTTGTTAATTAAGACCCTATTTGAAATACAGAGGTGGTTATTTATCCGTAAATGGAAGGTCTTAGGAAATATGTGGCCTCTCTCTATATTCCACTAGGGGGTTATGCATGCACACCACATGCCCAGAGTTGGAGAATTTGAAATTAATGTCCATGCCCTGTATATGCACTTTCAGTTGCCTTGTGCTTCTGTCAGAGGCAATAAAAACTGGGGTTAACCAACTGTGTTTCCTGTTCCTTTTCCACTGTGAATCTGACAGATCTGAAACAGAAGGGGAAGGATAAATGGAAAGTGGAGTACAGACAGGGACTACACAATTGGAAGAATTTCCACTTAGAGTTAAGCAAACACCTACTGTATCCACTGAAGGTGATTAACAAGCAGTACTTAAGCTGGAGAAGGGTTCAAGGATGATGATGATCATCAAAGTAGTGCTGTGCCAAAGGAGGCATTTGCCACATAGTCCTGCACCATGGTGTAGAGTGTGATATAAAGGGGTGCACTGAACTACACGTGGCTGTTCTGCATACATCTATGAGAGGCACATCATGAAGGAGAGCCATGGCTGAAGCCTCAGGTCTTGGGGCAAAAGTCCACACTGCTGTGAGGAGAGGTAGGCTTGACGGTTGGTAGCACAGTTAAACGCAACCAACAATTCATCTGGAGACTGTCAGAATGGAGATGGTCTTTTCTTTAAGTCTCTCCCTGCTATTGCAACAGTCTAGGGGACTTACTGATTAGTTTTGTTCTTTGCAGGTAGAAAGCTAGAGCTTATTGGTCATCAAGGCAAATAAGTCACTGCCTTCTGCACATCCATGCAGTTCCTGGAAGAAAAACAAGTTAATGGAGGAATTTATTGATATGAAATTGGGAGACCATCTTCAGTTAAAATCTGGGTGTAAATGTAGGAAGACCTTATCCTTGGGGAATACAGTGAGTGGCAGGTCCGTCATCAAAGCTCTGAGTTTATGAAGCCTTCTTGCAGAGGTGACAGCAACACAGAAAGTGATTTTCACCAAAAAGAGGGCCTTGGAGTACAATGCCAATGGTTCAGTGTGGGGGCTTTATGAAAACCAAAAGAAGTTGATTAACATCCCATTGAAGTGTGGTTACATGGAAAGGTAGGAAAGTTTTGAAAAGGCCTTTTGAAAACGTAGCAGTTAGCAAGCATGTAAACAGACAGTAACCCTCCAATGGACAGTGACATCTGCTAAACACTGCAAGTAGGCTCTCAAACAGCTGAGAGCAAGACTGATGAGTTAAAAGACAGAATATATAGTCCAAGATGAAAGGGATTTCCATTATTTCTGGTAAAACTCCTTTCTGTTGTCCCCAAGATGAGAAACCTCTTCACTTGGCTCAGTAACATTCCCTAGTGGAATCTTTCCTGATGCTGGCTTCAGAATGACCTGTATAGCCAAAGAACGTAACTATTCTAAAGCAGATTTCCATCGAATATCACAGTTTAAGGTGGAGCACATGGATTAGGATCTCACTGTTGTAGTGGATCAGCCAATGAGGGAAGTTCAGGATAGGAGAGGAGATTGGGAAACTCACACTGCCTGGGCCAGCAGGGAACACAAAATGACTGTCACTCTGTCTTGTCAGATCTTTTGCAGCACTCAAGGCATATGTGGTAGTGGAAAGAATTTTAATTGGGCTGGTTTGACCAGGAGAACATCAACATGGGAACAATGGCTGAGGACCACCTTGGAGCAGCATGTGGTGGATTTGCTGTTTGTTTGTGAAACAAAAGATATCTCTAGGAAGAGTTTCCACCATGCAAAAATGCCATGTACCACTCGATCAGGAAGTACCCATTCATGGTCAATCGCAAAATATCTGCTAAGTGAGTTCACAAGCAATGTTCCCTCTAAGGGCAACTCCGGTTGCTCGCTGTGCCCCTCCCCCCGCTCCGGACAGCCCCCCCGCGGGCGGGGGGGGCGGGGGGGGGGCGGGACAGCCCCCCCGCTCCCGCTCGGCCACCCGCTCCCGGCAGCAGCCCCCCCGCTCCCGCTCGCGCCCCCCCCCCCCCAACTTACCTTGGGGCTGGACTGGAGCCAGAGGGCCCAGCCATAACTCCTGGACCAGAGAAGCTCTACAGAGCATGCCCAGATTTTCTGGGCATGCTCTGTTAGAGCTTCTCTGGGTGGGAGTTTTCAAGACTCCCAGCCGCAGAGGAGTTCTGTGGAGGGACTCCAGCTGCCGGCAGCTTTCGCTGTGCTGGCGGCTGCAGCGCGCCAGCGCAGCTTAGAGGGAACATTGTTCACAAGTACATTTTGCATCCCAGGAACACAGGCTGCAGACAGAAAGATCTGGTGATCTATTATGCGCAGTCACTCAAAGTGGCCAATCTTGTTTCTCTTTGTCTGTTGATATGGGTGGGGGGGGGGAACAGCGGTAATGTTGTCCAACATGATGGAACAAATTAACAGAAGAATCAGCACACCTTTCTTCCAGCTCAGAGCTCCAGGATATTTATGTGCATCCTGTGTTCTTGGTGGATCCATGTTCCTTGTGTAATGTGATCATCCACATGGACTACCCAGCTTACCAGGTATATGTTGTTGGTGATTGCCCTGTCCGTGGAGAAAAGAAGAAAGGGAACTCCCATATGTACATGATGCGGGTCCATCCGCTACTGGAGGCATGATAGCACCTCAGCAGTGATGGTCAGCAAGGAATCCATAGACTGAAGGTATAGCGAGTTAACGGACTGGTACCATCTCTGAAGGAAGGAGAGTGAGTGGTGTGAAGAGAGTCATGCAGGTACATGAAGCCATATGCCACAATAATTCAGGCAAGTCCCGGCTGGTACATAAGAGCTGGTCATAATGAAGGTTATGATACAGCTCATTCATTGGTATCTATCCATGGGCAAATAAGCTTGTGCTGTTATTGAGTTTATAGTAGCCCCAACACAGAGCAGATAGAGATTGTATGGGGTTGAGAATTGATTTTGCCACTGGGAAAGAGAAGAGGCTGAGTAACAGAGGTTGAAAAATGGGCTACATGCCTGGATCTAATGGCTAAAGGTCTGTCATTGAGATATGAAAACACAAGAAGGCCATGTCACTTGACATGAGCCACTATTACAGGAATCAGTTTAGTGAAGACTCTGGGAGTGGTACCTATACTGAAGGAAATATATTTCATACTGAGAGCTCTGCACCTTCAGGCCCCAAGCTCCCCTTCATCAATACTGGCCTGAAATAAGATTGATCCTGCTGTGGAGAGTTATCAGCAGATTTCTTAAGTTTACTGTAATCTATGAAGTCTTACTTTGTCAGTAATAACTGATAATTTGCTATCCTGAACTGTAAGCTGGAAGAAAAGCCTTTCCACCTTAGGAGATCTAGACATTTCTTTTCCTTATGGGCAGGTGTAGCTTGAGTGTGCCTTGCCTGAAGCAGCCTGATCTACTAAGGAATTTGAAGCTGGATGGAAGAAAAGGAAATCAAATCCTTCAGTAGGAACATGACAGTGGCTCCTTCCTTGTTTAGGAGCAGTCATGAATATGGCAGGAGTGTTTCACATTATCCTGGCTTGCTGCAGTATGGCTTCATTAATCAGTAATGCTATTCTTGCCCGTCCTGAAATGTGAAGAATATCCAGAAGCAGGTTATGCTGGTAGTCTTGAATCTCCTCTAGTTCAATTTGGAGTTTCAACCCTCCATAAAAGATCCTGGAATTGTCTGAAGTCTCTGGTGGGGAAGGGGATAACACAGCCACTGCCTCATCTACTAAAGATGAAAAGAATCTTGCTGGTTCTGGTAGAATCAACAGGACTGGGCTATCATGTTCTGCCATCAGATGCACAGGTGTGGTTGAAGGATACCTCCACGGGGAAGCAGGTGCCTGTTCTCTCATGTATTAGGCGTGTTCCACAAGGGATATTGTGCCCAAGGTTTCCAGTATAGCCAGTGGATTGGATCTGCCAGAAGTGTATATCTCCATGGCATCGGATATTAGTGGCTGAGGAGGCAGTTGTCATGGTTGTATTAGTCTCTGCAATGGAGTGATATGGTCAGATTGCTTCTTCTCTCACCTCCAAAGAGAAACACTGGTTCTAATAGCAATACTGTTGGAGCCAATGGAAGAGTGCAGAGCATGGTTGTGGAGGGTGAAGGGTCCTGTATCACAGACACATCCCAAAATGGCAGCATGATCTCTCTGGAGGTGAAGGGATCCAACAGAGGGGAAGACTACAGATCAGGCAAGTTGAAGCCATCCTGAGGTGCAGCCATGTATCTGGATCTCCTTGGTCTAAGAGAGATACCCTCTTCTCCATATATCAGTACTGTGCTGGGGGTCTTTCCTGGTAAAGGAAGGTTTCAAGCCTTACAGGATGCTGGAAATGACAGCAAACAATCAGCACTGCCTAAACACTGGATTCAGTTGCTCACAGGTTCTTTTCTAACGCCTGTAGGACTCGGAAAGTATTCTGCCCCTAAGGGCGGAGCTGATGGAAAGAACATCCATCATCTTTGATTTGGGGAAAGACAATCTCATGCTTATGGGAGTGCTTCTTCATTTCCCAACTAGGCCCCGCCATGGGGTATGTGGAGATGGTTCCACTGACAGCTGGGTCAGCCATAGTGGGAAGCATGCTCCTCGCTGCATCATGCAAAAATACAGGGTAGTGATTCCCCAGCCTAGGCCAGAGTGTGGTCTCGTGGCACATTCCATGGGATGTTTCTAGAGGTGAAGTTTGTGACCTCCTTTGGTGCGGCTGGAGAAGTTCTGAAATACTGAACATGGCTGCAAATGCAAACTTCTCTCAGGCAACAGAGACAGCATTGGTGGACATTGCTGACTGAGAAGGATCAAGGACTGGAGGCACAGCATCTGAAGCTTAAAGTTCTGGGCATAGTTCAGTATTTGTACGTGGGTATGCAGTGTGGTGAAAACCCTGAAGTTTATCTAAAACAGTAATAGTTAAAACTGTTAACTATTAAAATTAAGAAGAAAATTAAGCTGGTAAAACTGTTAAAACTATTTATAACTATCTTTTAGAAGAACATGAGAGACAAGGACACAAAGTTCTTATCAAGACTATGTGGTACAGAGAAGGAAAGACATTTCCTAACCTTTTTCTGTAACTGTTGTTTGAGATGAGTTGCTCACATCCAAACAAGTTAGGTTTGTGCACTCCTCGTGCACAATTGCTGGGAAGACTTTTCCCCTAGCAATGCCAGGAGGTGGGACAGAGCCTGATGGAGTCATGCATCCAATAATGCTGTATATAAGGGCTTGCTGACCTTCCCCCTGCCAGTTGCTTCTTATCAGGGTCCAAAAGAGGGGTAAGAGGACAGGTTTGGAGTGTATGTGAGCAATACATCTTGAAGAACGACAGTTACAGGAAAATGTTAGTAACTGTCTTTCTCTTTCAAGTGATTGCTCATGTCAGCTCCAACTAGGTGATTCCCAAGCACCTAACATTGGTGTGGTCAGAGGTCACTGGGATACCGTTTTTAGCACATCTCTGCCAACTGCTGCATCATCCACATGTGCTGAAAAATTGCATAGTAAGCTGCAAACATATGGATGGAGGGCCATGTTGCTGCCTTACATGTGTCCTGAATTGGGACTTGAACAGTGACTGCTGCAGAGGTGGTCTGGGCCTACGTTGAGTGGCCTGAGATTTGTGGAGGTGGTTTATTCATCAGGGAGTAACATCTCGATGTATGACGTATTCCACGATAAAATAGTCTATGACAACACAGGGTGGCCTCTTACCTTGTTTGCCACTGCTACAAATAGCTGTAGGGTTTTTTGAAATGGATTTGTTTTTTCAAGATAGAAGGCCAAGGCCCTTCAAACATGAAGGGAGTGTAAGGTATGTTCGTGGTCTGACAAATGAGGTTTCACGTAAAAAAAAAAAACAAACCACCAACAAAAAAAAACCAGTAGAAAAATGTCCTCGTTAGTGTGAAAGTGAAAGACCACCATGGGGAGGAACACTGGGTGTGGTTATAGACGCACTTTGTTCTTGTAAAAGACAGTGTATGGAGAATCTGAGGTGAGAGCTCTCAGTTCTGAGACCTTCCTAGCGGAGGTAACTGCCACCAGGAAGGCTACTTTCCAGGCTACTTATAGGTCTGTGCAGGTTGCTAGTGACTCAAATGGGTTTTTCGTTAATGTAGTCAAAACTAGATTAAGGTCCCACTGAGGACCTGGCTTCATGGTTTGCAGGAACTTCCTGATCAGACCTTTGAGAAATTGGTTCACCATGGGGTTGGAGAACACCAAATGTCCATCAACTTGGTTATGGAATGCTGAAACTCCCACAAAGTGGATCTTGAGAGATGACCCTGAGAGGCCCTCGAATCCAAGATGCAGCAGGTAATCTAAAATGACTGGGATACTTGCATCGATAGGGAGGATTGATCTGTGGAGACACCACGGGGAAAACCTTTTTCATTTTGCCTGATAAGTAGATCTTGTAGATGGTTTCCTACTTTCCATGATGATCTCCCTGACCTGCTGCGAGCACTGTAGCTCCTGGCTATTCAGCCATGGAGCTTCCATGCTGTGAAGTGAAGGGATGGAAGATCCGGGTAATGCAGAAGCCCCCGGTTCTGGTTGAGTAGGTCTGGTACTAGCGGAAGGGTGAAAGGGCTGCCATTAGGAGATCCCTGCAGGGTGGGGAAACCATGCTGGCAGGGTCACGCTGGTACTATTAGGATCACTGATGCTCTGTCTGATTTTACCTTTGCCAGGACCTTGTGCATCAGTGTAAAACAGACAAAACACACAGAGGAGGTGGTCTCTCCATGGCACTTGGAAGGCGCCTGCAATTCAACTGCTGCTGAGGCCCTGGAGGGAACAGAATCTGTCACAATTTGCGCTGGTCTTGGATGCAAAAAAGTCCAGAAGGGGAGTGCCCCACTTCTGGAAGAAGGTAGGTAGTAGGTCCCATTTGAGGGACCACTCATGAGGTAGGATAGTCTGGCTGATGGAGTCTACTAGGGGGTTCAGCATCCCTGGGAGGTAGGACACTTCCAGGCAAATCCCTAGGGGAATGCAGAATTTCCATAGAGTTAGTGCCTCCATGCAGAAAGGGGAAGAGCTTGCCCCTCCCTGCGTGTTTATGTAGAACATAGTGGCTATGTTTTCTGCCTCTGCTGCTACGTGATGGCCTGCCAGCTGATCCCTGCAAGACTGGCATGCCAACCTGACTGTCCTCAACGTTCTGACGTTGATATGAGCAAGGAGGTCCCTCTGTGACCACTGGCCTTGAGGTGGTTTCTTTTTGTATTTGTTTTTTTAGAGACCAAGGTGAACTCTGCAACCCTGATCTGATACATCTGTGACCATGGTCATCATCAGGTGGGTTTTCAAAAAGGATATGCTGGCACAGATTACTTCTTGGTTCATCCACCACTGAAGGGAGTCCAGAACAGGTATCAGCACAGAGATTACTTGATCAAGGGCATCCCTGGTGGGATGACAGACTGACAGCAGCCAGAGCTAAAGTGGTCTCAAGTGCAGTTTGACGTAAGAGACCACTTGGGTACATGCAGCAAAGTGGCCTAGAAATCTTAAGCATGTATGAACCATGACCAAGGAGTGATGAGACCATTCCTTTATAATTGCTGATAGGGTTTGGAAGTGATTCACTGGGAGGGAGGCTGTGGCGGTGGTTAAGTACAATACCACACCTATGAACTTTATTCTTTGAGTTGGCATAAGGACTGATTTCTTAGTGTTTATTAATAGGCTGGGTTCACTGAACTTATACTTTATGATGGCCAAGTTGGCATCCACCTGCCCCTGGGATCCCCCTTCACAAGCCAATCATTCAAGTATGGGAAGATGTGCACTCGTCACTTCTGGAAGAAGGGGCTATGGCCATGCACTTTGTAAAGACCTTGGGGGCTGCTGAAAGGCCAAAGAGGAGGACCGTGAATTGAAAATGCCTGTTGCCCAATCACAAATCTCAGGAATCGTCTGTGCATCGGCATTATTGAGATATGGAAACAGGCATCCCTGAGGTCAAGGGTAGCGTATCAATCCCCGGGATCTAGGGAACTCATAACCGAGCCCAAGGAGACCATGCAAAAACTTCAGTTTCCTTATGAACCCATTCAGGCCCTTGATGCCTCAAATGGGTGTGAGGCCTCCCTTGGCTTTTGGGATTAGGAAATATTTTGAATAAAACCCTTTCCCTTTTAGGTCTACTGGGACTTCCTCCATTGCTCCCACTCCAAGGAGCTGTTAAACTTCTTTGAATAGGAACCGCTTGTGAGAGGGGTCTCTGAAAATGGACAGGGAGCAACGGGGGGGAGGGGGCGAGGGCAGAAGATAGCGTGAAACTGAATAGAACAACCCTGTTCTATCTTGCATAAGATACTTGTCTGTGGCGATCCTGGACCACACAGAGAAGAAGTGAGCTAAGCTGTCATGAGCAGAGGGGAGATTGGTACTCTGCCCTTGGACATTTCTTCAAATGTTCTGCTTTGGCCCTTGGGACTGTTTTGAAGGTCCGTCATTTCTGCCTGAGGAGAGGTACAGCCTTTGTCTGCTGCTGTTATTAGAGCTGCCATTCCTTCCGCACCTGCAACCTGCATCTTGTCTCTGGTGCTGTTGGTGTTGATTGTGTGTGTGTGTTGGGGGTGGGGTGGGGTGGGGTTTGAGGTGTCTCCTCTGGGTAGGGTTACCAGATACCAAAGCATGGAAAGGAGGACAGGGAAGTACAAAAAGGAGGACTTTGGAGGACACAAACATCCGGTGCCCCGCCCAGGCCCCCTTCATTCACCCAGCCACTGCCCCCCCCGCAACCAATGCTTGCCCCATTGATCATCCAACTACAGAAAAATCTGTCTAGCCCCTAGTTACTGTGTGAGATGAATTGCAAGAACAGCAGCTCAGGGATATCAAATGAATGGCTTAAGTATTTTTTATCTTCACATTAAAGTAACCATAAAGCCAACCACGTTAAGACATCACAAAATTAAGTATTTAATATTTATATCAAGGTGCAAGGAGAATCACACTGCAGAACTCCTATCCAGATTGATATTTTTACATTAGGAGTTGCAAATGGAAGCAAACCTCCAATAATTTAATGTAGTAATTATGGACAAGATTTAAATTCATTTTAAGACAGTAATTAAGATAGAATAGAATCAAATCACAGGGTTGGAAGGGACCTCATGAGATCATCAAGTCCAACCCCCTGGGGCTTGAACCCAGGACCTTCTGCATGTTAAACAGAGGTGCTAGGCACTACACTATTTGCATGGCTAGTTAAGGTCTTCACAGAATTAATTCTCATTGTTTGACACACAGAGGGGCAGGCCCTTGACTCCATGATGTTTAGCTGAATTTGAGGTGTTGGCTTCTGAAGGAAAAGTAACCTCTGTTGGTAGCATTCTCCCCAACACATGAAATCAGGGGGCACAGGGGGAGGTGTGGGGGGTGTAGGGGTGCTCACTGATTCGGTGCAACACTTACTAGCTGATAATTGCGGGGGGTGCAGGAGAGGTGTAGGGGAAATCCCCATCTAGCCTCAGTTTTGAGCCTCACTGTGCAGTATTTAAAAAAAAAAAAAAATCACAGACAAGCTGTTTAAGTTTTACATGCACAGGCAAGGAGAAATCAGAAGTGAGAGCTGCTGGGTTTTATGTGCAGACCTGCCTGAAACAAACTTTTACATAAAATGCAAAATTTCTAGACATATCCTACTATGTCCACCATACACCACAGATGGAGATACATTTCTTTTATGACAGTTGACATTTTCTGTTTGCTTTTATGTGAAATACATGTCAAATGGGGGGAGGGAGTAGAATTAGACATTTTTGACTATCAAATGCTCCACACAAGAGAACAGCACCTATTCTTAGATGCCATGATCAGTTCTTTCCTAAATACACCAAAAGAAACACTATATACAAAAAGAAACACTCTCTCTAAAAGTAATATCAAAATAAGAATAGAATATATATACAAAAGGCAAAACCAAGCTGCTTGTTTTCTGTGATTTGATAAAGTACTAACAAAGGGACAAATATTGAAATCCTTGCTCAAATTTTTCACTGACTTCATTTGAACTATAGGATCTGGCCCAGCTCAGCACCTACTTTAGCATATATAATACTTGCACATCAGTACATCTTAATAAAATTTAAGGATACATCTACAGTGGACTAATCTCATCTTGGAAAGAAGTAAATTGAGAAAAGGAAAATCATATGCATTCAAGCCTCCTCACAATCAAAAGTGAACTTTCCTTGACCTATAAGCAAAAGATTTGTTACAAAAAGTCAATCTCCATTAGGAGGAATAAAGCTCTGGCTTACCTGAGCCCTTAGAGAAAGAAAACTCCCCAGAAACTTTAAGCCAAGCAGGGTATCAAAGCTGAAAGTGAAGCAGCAGCCACAGGGCACCAGAGAGACCCCGATCAAGCTGTAGAAAAGACCCAGCCCCTCCAAAAAATAAGATCAAACCTTCCCCAAAATCCAGGGGATGGGAGGTCAGCAGACCTGAGCTGGACCCTGGAAAGAAGCCGGGGGTGAGGAGCAGAAGCAAGGAGGCAAAGCAAAACCACATCCCTGCTGCACCCAGCCCCACCCCCAGCCAGCCGGCCCCATTCACTGCCTATTGATATGCAGGGGCCAGCAAGGGAGCACCTCCAAAAACTCCCAACTTCACCAGGCGCTGCAGCTGCTGGCTGACCAGCAGAGAAACACGTTTGGGAGCTGCGGGCTGGTGCGCCCTTGTATTTTTACAGCGTTGCCCCAGGTGCCCGGCAAAAAGCAGGACAAATAGCACTTTTTCTAGAATGCCTGGAGGACGGAGGACAACAGGGCAAAAAGCAGGACATGTCCTCCTTTTGCCGAGTGTTTGGTAACCCTACCTCTGGGTGGAAGGTGTATGCATCCTTAGGGCTTTAAGCATAGCCCTAGAGTCCTTAAGACTATGTAATTTCAAGTCCATCTGTTTCAAGAATAAAGATCGTCCTTCAAATGGCAAGTCCTGAACTGTTTGTTGTACCTTGTATGGGAGACCTGACACATGAAGCCAGGAGCTGAACCACACTCAAAAGCCTGACGCCATAACTCAGGCATTGGCATCCACAGCTTCTAGGGCCCCTTGTAGGGCGAGGCTTTTGCCACTACTCTACCTTCATCAAGGATGATGGAGAACTCTTTCTTGGAGTCAGGAGACAGAGAACTTGAGAATTTCACCATGGTACCCCAGGTGTTAAAAATATGAAGGCTTAGGGCTGCCCAATGATTAACCACCCTAAGATGGAGGCCCACGGTGGAGCAGACCTTCCTCCCAAAGAGGTCCATCTTCTTGGCCTCTCTGGGTTTCGGGGGTGGTGCTTGAGCCCCCTGCCTCTCTTTCTTGTTCGCCGCTGTGACCACCAGGGAGCTTGGGGGCAGGATGGGTATACAGGAACTCGTAGCCCCTGGAGGGAGTGAAGTACTTTCGCTTGACCTCTTTGGCTACAGAGGTTGCAGATGATGGAGTCTGCCAAATCGCCTTCATAGTCTTGTCCATAGTTCTGATCAGTGGTAAGGCGACTCAGGAGAGACCCATAGGGGACAAGATGTGCCACTGGGTCCAAGGGTTCCTCAATGACCTCCTGGACCTCCATCCCCAAGTTACATTCCACCCTTTTAAGGAGGTCCTGATAGACTATCCCATCTTTGGAGGGCACGTCAGGGGACATTCCTGCCACTGTTTCGTCAGGAGAGGAAGAGGATGAGTTTCTCTCAACTGGCTGGGGTCACCCTGGTCCTCTTCAGGCACTTCCAATGATGGGGGTGGTCTACACTGTCCTCCACTGGGGCTGTGTTGCTGGCTCCAGAGCCAGTGCCTTAGTGCTGGGACCTGAAATGGAGTTTGGATGCATTTGGTGGCTGTTTCTGAGCAGAAGCCCATCTCTGAACGAGTGTGAGAGATCCTGCTTCCTGAGACAGACAAAAAGGAATGAGTAGACTGTGGACCTTGACTCTGATGAAAAGCCCCTAATGTCTAGAATGGCCAGTTCTTTGGTTTCTACCATTGCAGAAACCATGGCACTGGAAACGGTTCTGGTGCTTGATGTCTCCGACACTGGGAAGCTGATCTGGACAGCTTCTTCTCAAGGTGAAGGAGCCTCCTTCTGATCCTGAGGGTAAGCCACTTCTTGGAGACCAGGGCGGTGCCATATCTCTCAGTGCTGGGAACAGGTGGTGAGCCAAAGTCAGCGTGGTAGTGGGGTGGATTTACTCTTAGGCTGCACTGAACACAGCTCCACTGCCACAAACGGTAACTGGGGTGGGGTTGGACGACTGCTGTGTTGTGCTTCATATGAGGTCTCTGGCTTCCTTAAAAGTCTCCAGTGACAATGGAGACCGGAGGATCTCCACTTCATCACCTGGGCCCCCCAATAGGAAACATGCCTGGTGCCGGACTTGACATGCCTCTCTCCCGGGCCAGAGCCGATGGCGTAGGTGGCCTTAGGGTGGAGAACAGGTGGCCCGTCATCTGTGCAGTGAGACCCAAGTCTTTATTCTTTGCCTTAGGAGGTGAAGACCGGCCTCTGTCTTTCCCATGCTTCTTCTTTGGCACCAGTGACTGGGAGTGGTGCCGAGGAGTGGATCTCGAGATAGAAGATCCCCAGGGCAGGGAGTGTCTTAGTGCCAGGTCCCTTGTAGGCACTGGAGCACTCCTCATGCTCACGGCTGGCTCTGAAGAGCCCAACTACGGCTTAAGAGCCTCTTCCATAAGTAAAATCTGAAGTCTTTGTGATCTATCCTTTAAGGTATGCTGCCAAAAGCTCTTACAAAGCTTGCACTTATCTTTTCAAGTGGGCTTCTCCCAGGCACTTTAGACATGTGGTGTGCAGATCACTCTTAAGCATTGGCTTCTTGCAGACTAAGTAGGGCTTAAAGCCTGGGAATCCAGGCACGCCCTGGGGCTGGGGAGTTGAGTGCTAACCCCCTGAAGGGAAGCTTGACAGCTACTTAACTAACTCCTAAGAGAAGTAAACAAGAACTGAACAGAACTATTAAGTTAACTACTAGGGGAGATCTCCTGAAAGTAAGAGACAATGGTTCCAGCTAGCCATCATGATGGTAAGAAGAAACTGGCAGGGGGAAGGTCAGTGAGCCCTTATACACTGCACTATGGACATGCGACTCCAGGGGGCTCTGTCCAAGCTCCTGAGGCCGCTAGGGAGAAAGTCTTCCGGCAGTCATGCATGAGGCACGCAGACACCTAATGAGGCAACGCGAGCCATCACTCAAAGGAGAACCAGAGGCCTGGTTGGTCTGCACTGCTCTTTATCACCTTGGACATAAGCACAAGCTGGAGTACATACATGAGCCACAGACATTACTTTCAAATTCTCAACTCTGGGATGATTGTGCAAATGTGTAACCCTCAATGCAAAAGAACAGGGACCATCATCATCAGAAGAACTGACCAAATCATGGAATTATGTTGTGGAAAAAGTTCAACAACAGAAAATATTCTTCCCATAAACCCTATGGAAGGTCATTTTTAATGCCAAAGTTCAGATAACCCCCATTCCCTGCTTACCATTGGTGATAGTTTTTTCTTCTAGTAATTCAGTTTGAAGCTGTAACTCCGCTTCTCCTAGTATCTTCAGCACTGAATCAGTAGGGCTTTTACCCCAAACTTTCCTCTGGGGCTCACCAACATGTACCTTAATTACATCCCCCACAGTCTGCTCTGCTGGAAATCATGAAGAATAAATACATTTATCATCTTTGTACACAATCCTATGTAATCAGGAAACAACTATGCCTATTAGTTTTTTCTTAGGCTACAAGAGTCTATAAAAATAGATCCCTGCTTAAACCTGAAAGTGTGAATAACTTCACCCAGGGCACTACCTTCAGAAGCTTCCCCTGTAACTTCTGCTTACTCCTAACAGCTGACCCACCAAATGTTGAAGTCGGAAGAAGACTTCTTGTTTGGTAGGAGCTGAGGCACTGTAGGTAAGCCATAGAGAAAGGAGAGTTTTACACAACCTTTTGAAATGACTTGTGCAGATCTGGTCTTCACACCAAAAACTTCATCTCTGCCCCAAGGAACCTGCCTTTTGGGGAAGGGCAGAACAATAGGAACACTTCTTACCCTTTCAGTTTACCTCGCTATCTGTCTCCCATTTCTGAAGAAAGGAATGAGGGAGCAAAAGAAGATGCTCTCTCTGAAGCCCTAACCTCCCAAAACACAGATATGTGAAAATAATTTTTAGGACAAAAGCACCCAAACCAGTGAAAAAAATTAGGGCTCTGCTGCACCAGAAGACTTTGAGACTCCCATTTTACACATGGTTAGAAACAAAGGATTCTGAAATACTCTTTGTGAACAGCAGTCCTACATTTCAGCTTACAGCCAGAAGCACAGGTCTGTCTTCAGTTGCTAGGGAAAAGAGGAAATTCCCATGTCAAAAACCATCAAACACAGAAGAGACAGAATTTAAGAGTATTAGGCCTGATGAACAATGTAAGAAATGCTGTCAAGCTTAACCTGAGAAAATCCAATGTAAAAAACTAAAATTACAATAATAAATTTAAGCTGAAAAACCTCTTATTATACCTTCTAATTTAGTGGTTCCCAACCTTTTTCTTTACATGAATCACTACATCACCATCAAAAGCTTTCATGGACCACCACTCTGCACCCCTTATCACCTTCCCCCCACATCATGACCCTGCACTTGCTGTCCCAGAGCCCTTTACTGAACGCCTGTCCCCCACAGCGGCCCTGCACTCCCCAGCCTGGAGCCCTTTACTGTGCCCCTGTCCCCCCCAAAGCCCTGCACACCCCCCGGCCCCAGGCAGCTTACTGTGCCTCTGTCCCCCCCATGGCCCTGCACTCGCTGGCCCCTTACTGTGCCTGTCCCCAGAGGCCCTGAACTCCCTGGCTCTGAGCCTCTTACTGTGCCTGTCCCCCACAGCCCTGAGCCCCTTACTGTGCCTGTCCCCAGTGGCCCTGCTCTCCCCAGCCTCCAGGGCCTTACTGCACCACCTAGCTGCCTTTCCTACCCTCCACACCTCCTGCAGAGCAACTCTGCGCTCCCCAGCCTCCAGCATCTTCTGCCTGCCACAGCTCTGCATTCCTGGAACAGGAGGTTCTTAAGACCCACCCCCTCCCCAACCCCCTGCTCTCACTGGCCATTAGGCAAGTACTTCCCCCGCCCCCGTGGCACTGCACACCCCAGCTCCACTGGCACTTTTCCCCAGCCTGCTCCCCCATGGACCACCAGTGGCCCGCAGACCACAGGCTGGGAATTGCTGTTGTAGGCCTTTTAAGATGGTATTCACCAATCAGAAAAAAAGACACAGTTTAATTCCAGAGAGACTCATATTCTGGACTAGAATTTTAGCCCCTCCAAAAGAGTCCAGGCTGAAAAGTAACAAAGAGGCAATAGTAACCAGTATACAACTGTTTCAAAATAATGACCACAGATTAGAGTCGAATTTTATAAACTGAAATCTATAATTGGGGAACTTCAAGGAGTTAAGTCAAGAAAATGTTAAAGCAACAGGCCAATATCATGTTAAAGTGAATATAAAGTGCTTGTACTGAGACGACCAGACAGAATAAGAAATTTTTTTTTTTTGGTATGTACTTGGTATCTTGTTTTAGAAGGCACAATAGGAAAGAAATGCTTCTCTATCCTATACTGGAATTCAGGAATTTACCACTACACTGTTTTCCTTATCTAAACAGATGGAAGGAAGATGTCAGATGACATTTATCAGCTCCACTAGGTTGAATACCAAACATATGAAGTATAAACTGAAAAGTTTCTTCTCATACATCCCTCACCCCCCTTAAGAACAAGGATGTGACCAGGGAGACTGACTAAAAATACTTAAGCCAGATACGTGAAAAATAAGGAAATGTATAGCGTATTTTGCTTGATATTTTTCCAGTTACTAAAATGTAAATGACACAGTAACTGCGTCTCTGTAATATCTTTTATCATCTGTAAATTTTGCATCTCATCTTAAAAAGAAACAGATTCAGATCTCAGCAACAAATCATCCTGTAAATAATTCTCCTCCCCCCACCAAAGGCTTTTAATACTATTAAAATGAAAAGAACGTAAGGAAAATTTTAATGTGTTATTTTCCCACCCACTCTTTAAATTTTAAATGATTTCACTGTTTTTCTTTCTTTTGTGATTAATAAATGTGTAAAATGGTTCTTGTAGGGAGCATCTGTAATGGGAGTTATACTGACAAACTTTATACAAAGGCTCAAGCTCAGTTAACTGTGTTCTAACACTAGACCAAGTAAACCTCATTGAAGCCAACTCAAGAAACATTTTGTGTATTAATTCTTAATCAAAAGAGAAACCAAGTCTTCGAAGAGTGTGAGCTGAGGCAAAACAACTGCTAATGTAATGGGAAAGGGTTATAATTTGGAGCATTTTCATTCTGGTGAACTGATACCATAACAAAAGATTGGTACCTAGATATTAGTGACGGAAGCATTCAGGTAGGTAAAGAAGAAAGCTTGCTTACTTTCTGTCCCCAAGAATGAGTCCTCCATTGTAAGGTGTGCTAGGGGAACCATCAACTCAGCTGCTGCTGCCTCCCATTTTTTGCGATCTACAAGAAGTGGATATTCTTCTTCCTGTTGGTCCTTATCTTCAGCTACAACAGTCTCACAGCTGTCTTTAGGCTCCTTTATTCCTTTGACATCTTCCTGTGCTTTAATATTTTGATTCAATCTTCTTAGTATTTCTCGTTTATTCTGAAAAAGAACAGCAACAAAAAAACCCAACCCCATTTAAGTTATTCTGAATTCTGAAGAGAAAAAGAAAAGGAAAACTAAATGAAACAAAATTTAAAATTTGACATACTTGAATAGAAAGATCTGCTTTTTTTGTTTCCTCTGAGGTTTCCTGGACAGCAGCTGTATTTTCATCCTTTATATCCCAGAAGCATGAAATTCAATAAAGGAAAATAAGCCATTAAAATACTTTTAGAATATTAATAGTCTGTACCAGGAAAAAGAAGTGAACCTTTCTAAAAAATTCCATTGATAGCCATTCAATCACTCTTTTCATTCTTCTACAATATTTTTATTTTGAAATTCTCTGTGGGAAGCAACAAGTGCAAATTTTCTCTTTGAAACGTTCAATAGCTGGAAGTTAATACTTAAAACTCCAAAAAAGCAGATGTAAAAAAAAAAAAAAAAAAAAGGATCAGAACATAAACAAGGGGAAACAAAGTAGGGGATTATTTATGACAATTCACATCCATGCCTGAAGGAAAACTGAGCAACTCTTGAGAGAACAGAAAAAGGGCAAGGACAGAGTCAAGGTACTCCTCTACAAAAGGAAAGGGGAGAGGAAACCATAAAACTTTTATTGCAAATAAAAATTGAGTGGCTAGAAAATGGTGGGATTTAAGCAGAGAAGAATCAAAGAAACATCTTCTCAATATTTGGGCACAAAGTAATCAGTGGAATCAAAAGTAGTTACCCAGATATGGAATCATAGGGGGTTGGGGGCGGAAGATCCGTAATTGTTTAAAAATGCCCAGATGTCATCATGTTGATAACTATGTAAAAATAGATAATGGTGGCCCTTTATTTATAGCTACATTGAGGTTTTTAATCAAGTACTTTTGAACTCTGACACTCAGAAAAATGCATGAAGAGCTTAGGCATTTCAAAAGTTTTGGTATTAAACATTAAGCAGCAATATTGAGCTTTGAAATGAAAACCTTTTAGAATAAATTGAAAGGCAAATGATAACTAAAATTCAGGCTATGGCTACCAGAAACAAGAAAATTATGCTACTCTCTAAATGGGAAAAAAAGGTGGAAAAAGGTCACCACTAGTGGCTGGAATCAGATACCAATGGATGATAGAGACAGGGGCTAAAGAAAGGGGGAATGCACCAGAACGCTGTTCTGGGTCCCACTATTTTTAGGGGCTCAGCATTCCAGGGCCCATAAAAATAGAATGTGCAGCTGGAACGCTGCACTCTAGGGACCACCATTGAAAAATAGCAGGCCCTGGAACGCAGCATTCCAGGTCCACGTTCTAATTTTAGGGGCCCAAACACTGGACCCCTAAAAAATAGAAGGCCCTGGAGGGGCATTCTGCTGTGTTCTGGCAGGCAGGGGAGGTGGTGGAGGCTAGGGACATTACTAGGGGCTCAAGCCCCGCCCCAAGCTCCTCTCCTTCCAGTCCCCGCCCCCAACCTGGAGCCTGCAGCATCGGCCCCAGACGTGGCACCGCCGGGACCTGATGCCTACAGCCCCCACCTCCCCAGCCACGTCACTGGTGAGCGTGGAGGCGGCTGGCTAATGCTGGGGGTGGGGGGGCACCCATCGGCACAGGGGAGTTCCAGGGCCCCCCAAATTATACTTTAACCCCTGGATAGAGAGCAGGATGAGTGATGTTGTGTAGCATTAAGGAGCACAACTTGCCAGAATACAGAAAACCCTGGAAGGTAAGTGGAAGACATACGATAATATGGTTCTGTATAAACTCCGGAAGCTCATTTTTCAGAATACTGATTTCACTAGATAAATTGTTTCCAGTTATAGTAAAAGTGACAATGGCTCATTAATATTTCGAGTAAGTGATAAGTTTTCCCAGTCATCCCTATGTGAATTTATATCACCTAACCTGCTTAAAACTTGGAAAAAAGTACATTAAAACCTCCAAGTTATGAACACCAGAGTTGAAAACTAAGCAGTCAACTGTGCATCTCATTTGGAACTGGAAGAACAAAATCAGGCAGCAGCAGCAGAAACAAAAATAAAAAGCAAGTACAATCCTGTCTTAAATGTAAACTACTACTATAAAAAGTATGGAAAGCAGCATTTTTCTTCTGCATAATACAGTTTCAAAGCTGTATTATGTCTTTGTTCACTTGTAAACTTTTTGAAAGAACAATCATGTTTTGTCCAGAGTTAAACACCTTGAAAACAGACACTGTTCATAACTCCAAGGGTCTACCATTAGTAGGAAATGATATAATGAAAACATTTTTGTAAGATAAAATTTAAGCCTCATCAACAGTTATTAAGCAGCACAGTTACCACGAACATGAGAAAATTTAATTGTGGTGTTTGGGTTGTTTTCTATTTTTCAGTATTAAATGTGCCAATGAATAAAATGGTCCACTGAAGTAGAAAAATCAAATCATTGACATGTTTGATCAAACTTTTTGTTGAAGGTACCACGATCAATGAAATGTAGCCACAATGATAATTTAAATCTTTGTTCCAGGCCTTCCGCTAGCAATTCAATATAAGCTTAATTTTAGAAAGTTTGTCTCCATCTTCAAACACCCAAACATGGACGAGATCTCTATCAATGACCATATTATAAAACACAACGAGAAGTCAGAGACTTCAACTGACTAAAAAAAATTACACCTTTCAACATAGCACAGTGAATCATTTGAAGAAATATGAAGGACTGAGTTTAAATTAGTTTGGATAAGTAGATCCAAGACAAAAAACAAGGGAAAAAATCAAAGGAAAATTTAAAAGAATCAGCAATGACATTAACACAAGATGGATAGTCAAATATAAGACGAAAGATAATTACAAGTATCCAAACTGAGAAAAAATGTATTTTTACATAATTTTATTGATTCTACATCTGAAAAAACCTCCTGCAGGATATCGTTTCCCAGTCACTAAAGAAACTATCCTTAACTCTTATGCATAGTCCCACTGAAATCAGATTGGACTTTCACAATAATGAAGTCAAGCATATATGTAAGTTTTTGAAGGACCAAGGCTATACGATGCAGAAAAAAATGAAATAATGTATTAGGCAAAAAGAACTATGATCAAAACTTCTGATGTAATTAGTTCACTATTTAAAACACCGAGAAACAACCAACAGAAAACGATTATAAGTTCAAAAACTATTTTGCAAATCACCACCACCACATCATCTGGGGGAAAAAGTTGGGGGCGGGCGGGGGGAGGAATTGATGCCCCAGCTTCCCAGTGTCATCACTGGGAATCACCAGAAAATGGCAGAAGACCTCATTGACTTCAATATGGAGATGCAAGTATTGGCTTAGCCAGTGACATCCTGGAGTTTTAGTGACTTATTGATAGTAAATGAGGCTATACAATCTTAATTATAAAAAATTGTCTCTATTAGTATTGCTATAAATTAGAGACTTATAGTTAATGTCCAAAAGACAATTTCTAAGGTACCCAATTCTCATTATTTAAGAACTCCACATATTTTTTAAAGTTTGCTGGCTCCAAAGAGTCTTGGATTAATGTAACTTCTAAAATCTTGCACCAGTTCCACAGACTTGTATCAACTATTCTTGTTCATTTTAGCAAAATACATACCACACCCACTTCCTTCAAAGCTGAAGTCATGGAGATAACTGGTGCACTGGGCTTCAGTAGAAGCTGTGGTTTGGCAAAATGTCCTCCAGGTTCTTGTTGTCCGGGCATAGGACTAAACCCAGCTGATGCTGTATTAAAAGGCACAATTGGATTCTTTATCCCTTTGGCTGCCAACTGTATTAAAAAAATATAAAAAAAGCCATTCTGTTTTCACATAAACCAACAAGAACAAACACATAAAAGGTAACTACCTTCCTTCTGTAAAGGCTTCTTTAGACTCCATTAATTTATTACAAAAGACCAACACAATATTTTAATCATATGAAGAAAAAGTTAACAATATATTTCAACTAAAAAACCATGCCTTAGTTTTATTTGGAATGACCACTCCCAATACTATGCAAGAAAGCTCTTTTTTTCTTACATGTTCTTCCCAAGCTTTCTTCTCTCTTTCATATGCTTCCTTTCTCTTTCGCTCTAGTTGCTCTTTCAAAACTGCAGCTCGTGCATTTGCTTGGGCCTGCACATAAGAAAAAAAGAATAGATTTGAATCCAGCATCATAAGCAATAGTTCAATGTCTTTATTCTGCAGACTACTTCAAATGAAGCATCCTGAATCCTCAGTTCTGAACATGTGCCGCTTTGAAGCTCAAATATGAGAACCAACGGCATACTCAGAAAATGCCTAGTAATACAAAATAGTTCCATATAGAAGTTGGTGAACCATACGAGTTCCAAATCTTTACAAGACAATCCATCCTGCCCCAAAAATATTTTTAAAAAAGAGATTCTAACAGGAGAGGGTCACAGAAGATCATTGTACACTTTTTACACAAAACAAAATTAAAATTAAAACCTTAAACTAAAGCAGCATTAGGAGCCAATTTTCAACACATGACTTCAAGGCCAGGGTTTCTACAGAAAACCATAACTACGTTAAAATAAACATTAAATGAAATATTTTTATTTCTGTACATAATTCATACACTGAAGAGATCAAAATTAGTTGCTTTAATCGTAGTGGAACAGACATATTGGTTTTCACAATGCACATTCTTCCATCAGCTTAAATGCACGCATATTTAGTATTAGTGTGATGCAGATAGCTTTTATTGCAGAGAGAGAGCATGGAGCAGAATTCAGAGTAAGCTCTGACCTCTTTAGGCCTGCTGTAGAAAAGAAAACAAAAAACTTTTCTAGAGAAATAGAGTTTTGAAATTAAGCCATGAGCCTGATTCACAACTTGTACAAGGCCTGAAGACAAAATATACAATAGCTTCTGTAAAGTCTTTTTCCTCTTGCCAATGTTGAGTTAACTTCCTCCCTCCCCAAGAATAAGAGACTGATTAGTCATGGTTCACTCAGTTTTCCTCCTCTTCCACATCACAGCACACCCCATCATGCCCTCACCAAACTGTCTTTGGAACCATCATGAAAGAAAGAAAAGTTCCATTCAGAATGCACTGTAGCTTTAAAGGAAAAAATTAAGCTACATGATTAGGCTCAATTTAAACTAAGCCAGACTATCTTACTTCTACGTATCCATCAATCTTCTCCAAAACAGCCTGATGTTAAATGAAGAATGGCCCAGTGTGAGTATTTCTAGGAAATGTACATCTTGCTAAGAAAATTAGAACTCCTCTTCCTATAAACAGCAAGTATCATTAAAATACAGACTCATATACTGCAACATTTAACATTTAGAATGGGAAATATCACATATATAGTAACAGTCTATCAACTGCAGATGACAAATGTACAATTTTAAAACTATAACTCTGTACTTCTATTCTACAGCCTGACTGAATCCAAGTAAGAGAGACTATTCTTCAGTTTATCATTAAGAATTTGCTTTAAACCTCTTTTTCTATTTACCTTTAGTGCTTCAATTTTTTTACGTCTCAGTTCCGCTTCTTCATTTGTTTCTTGTCCATCAGAACTGCTAGCTTCATTCTACAAAGCACAGAAGTCATTGTTAACTTGTATTTACAAATCTGAAGCCAGAAAGGACCATTGTGATCACCTTGTCTGATTACTTTCATAACACAGCCTATAGAATTTCACCCAGTTATTACTTTCATAACACAACCCATAGAATTTTACCCAGTTATTCTTGACCAAGGTCAGTATACAGCATTTGAACTAGAACACAATCTTTTGTGAACAAACCCTATCTAGAAATTTAAAGTGTGTAATTTTCACAAACTAAAATATTTTAAAAAGCATAACATTTGAAATACCTTCAGTCCAGTTATGTGGCAAATATACAGCACATTCATCTATTAAGAGCAGTAAAGATGGTTGCTTATCTGTAACTGTCATTCTCTAAGATGTGATGCTCATGTCCATTCTTAACACAGGTTTATGCAGGCCTGCATGCACAGTCACCAGAGACCTTTCTCCTCTAGCAGTAGCCATACATCTGGCACAGCTGTCCCTGGAGTCCTGCGTCCATGTCGCAGTATATGGGTCTATGCCTGCTCAGTCCCTTCTTTCCACTAACTCTGAAAGTGGGGAAAGCAGGCAGGTGTATAATGGGGATGAGCAACACATATCAGAGAATGACAGATGCAGGTAAGTAACAGTTTCACCTTCAAGGGCTTGCTCATGTTCATTCTTAACATAGGTGAATCACAGGCCTTTCCTTGGATGGTGGGTGGAGTTAATGCTGAATAGATTAGAGCACCACTCTACCGAACGCTGCTTCGTCCCTGACTTGCTGGATGATGGTGTAACAAGCGGTGAAAATGTGCACCAAGGATCACGTAATGGCCTCACAGATGTCTGACATGAGGACTTGTGCCAGAAATGCTGTGGAGGAGGCCTGAGCCCCAGTGGAGTAGGCTGTTATTGGACACCTTCACAAAGTTACAGCGGCGTCTACTACAATCAGCAATTCAAGATGAAATGCGCTCGGAAGATATTGGGAGTCATTTCATCCTCTCTGCCATGGCTACAAAAACCGTGTGGATTTATGAAATGGTTTTGTGCATTCAATGTAAAAGGCCAGGAACCAACATATGTCCACGATATGCCTCTTCCATTCTTCATCAGACTTGTGGGATTTGGAAAAGAAAGCTGGTAAGAAAATGTCCTGGTTGTAGTGGGAGGGGCATCATGACCTTAGGGAGAAAAGCTGGGTGTTGTCTCAGTTGCACCTTGTCATTGAAGAACATGATTTACAGCAGTTCTAAGGTCAGAGCCTTGAGTTCTGAAAACCTTCTTGCCCATGTTTCCGCTACAAAGAAGACTACCTTTCATGACAAAAGAAGGGGGCACGAGGCTGTCAAGGCTGTTTCCCCACTCTGGCACATGAGTGCAGAAGGTGGGGGCCTGCAACAGGCCTTAAAAGCCACTGGCCTTAAAGCCTGCGCTTAAAACACTCCAAAGCCTCCAATTCCTGGCCTTGAAGTGGTATTGCTGACACCACCCAAATGCAAAAAAACTCTTGGATACCCAGGAAGGCACACTTGGGAATTCCTTCCTGTGAGGTACTTGCAATCACTTTTATTCCTCTCTCTGGAGAGTGACTGAATGACAGCTGGAATATCAGCAGAAACTGGAACACAATTTCCTCTAGTAGCTGGCTGTGCAGTCTGAGGCACATGCACACAAACTTCTTGCACTTCAGGACACAGAACCAGAGCTTACTTAAAAAGTAAAATCTTTAATTAAAAAGAACAGATAAAACAGAGTTGCTTCTCTGGAATTTAACTTAGGTAGTTACAGGGTAGGGGGAGGGGGTACCTGTGCTCAGCACAGAGAAATCCAAAAGCAAGCCAAAACCAAAGAAAATACCCTGACCACATCTAAATAAACATTCCCTGTCCTACTCACAGCTGGTCAGTAACAACTTAACTTACCTTTGGTAAGGATGTTGCTGGATTCTTCCTCAGGCCCCTCTGGCCTCCTCCTGATCCTTTCTGGAGCTCTGCTGCATCCAAACAGCAACAGGCAAACCTCCTGTTCCAATTCAAAAAGCTGTGCTTTGTTTCTATTCGCTGTCCTGGGACTCACTGACCAGAGTGTTAACCTCTTCCTCCCCAAGGGTTACTACAGAGGCCAAAAGTTCTAATGGAGGTCCCAAGAGTCTGTTGAGGACTAATTTTAAGTCCCAAGACAGAAGTGGGTTTTTGACCTGGGGAAACAGACGTTTGATGCCTTTGAGGAAGTGGACTGATGTGGGGTAAGAGAAAACAGGTCTGTGCTGGAGGAGCTCTCAGAAGGCTGAAATGGCCACCAAACGGACCCGCAGGAATGCCAGAGAAAGACTTGCTGCTTCAGGGAAAGCAGGTATTTATCTCCTATTCAGGTCATCCTTATTGTGGGTGACACACCTTGCAGCTGAGCCCAGATGGTAAAGCATTTCTGCTTAGCCGCATATGAGCATTGAGCAGAGGGCTTTCTGCTTCCCAGCAGGATTTCTTGGACTTGAAGCAAACCAGCCCTCTCTTCTATGCTCAGCCATGGAGTCTCCAGGCTCTGAGATGCAGTGATGGTAAGTCAGGGTGGAGCAGCTTCCCGAAGTCCTGAGACAGGAAGCCTGAGCGTGCCAGGAGTTCCAAAGTAGGGGGTACCAACATCTCTATTATTATCGATTGATTAGAGATGGGATTGCCCTTAGATCTTTCCGTTATTGAGATGAATAGCCTAGGAGTTTTGCGGAAGGATTTAGTCCTGTTGATGTAAAATGAAACCACCCGCTTCACGTCCAAAGTATGCAACGCTGCTTCCTCTGGGCTGGCGTGAGGTCTCGGGCAAAAAACCGGGAGATGAATCGTCTGGTTAATGTGAAAAGCAGAAGAAACCTTCGGCATGAACTTCGGATGGGGTCTGAAAGAAATCTTATCTTTCATAAGGACCGTAAATGGGGGGCAAGCCATTAGGGCCGCCAGTTCACTTACTCACCTGGCTGATGTCACCGCCACCAGGAAAGCCACCTTTATCGACAGGTGTAAGAGGGAACGTGTAGCCATGGGCTCGAATGGTGGCCTGGTGAGCGCCCTTAGAACCAAAGATAGATCCCATGGATGAACAGGAAGCTTGACATCCGGGTAAGTATTCTGCACTCCTACAAGAAAACGCTTAACAACAGAATGTGAAAAAAGGGAACAGTTATCCACTGCCTCGTGAAACGTGGATATTGCCGCTAGATGAACCCTCAGAGTGGCCGTCGCCAAACCTCTCTCTTTCAGGTTGAGAAGGTACTCCAGAACAGTTGGAATGGAGGCCAACTGCGGAAGGACCGATCTCCCTTGGCACCAGGTAAGAAATCGTTTCCATTTCTGCAGGGAAGTAACCCTCGTCGCCGGCTTCCGACTATTTATTAATACGTGTTTCACTCTATCAGAACATTGTCCCTCCGTGTCATTGAGCCATCGAGGAACCATGCTGTAAGGTGCATCCTGCCTAGGTGAGCATGTCATATCTTGCTTTTGTGCTGAGTAAGTAAGTTGGGAATTTGTGGCAGGGGAATGGGTGAGTCCTTGGACATGCATATGAGTAGAGAGTATCAGGTCTGTCTCAGCCAAGCTGGGGCGACCAATGTGAGTTCCGCTCTGTCCTGTTTCACCTTTTGAATTGTTCTAGGGATCAAAAGGAATCGGGGGAAAAGCGTAGAGGAGACCATAGTCCCATTTGGTTAGGAATGCATCCCCCAGCGAGTCATATCCGCGACCCGCCCTTGAACAAAACAGCGGACATTTCTTGTTGACCTGGGTCGCGAACAAGTCTACCCTCGGATATCCCCATCGTCGGAATATACTCGTGAGAACTGTGTCGTTCAGTTCCCATTCGTGAGGATCCAGAAAGTGTCTGCTTAGATCGTCTGTGACTGTGTTTAGTATGCCCAGTAGGTACACAGCAGAAACCCAAATATCATGTTTCAGGCACCATTGCCATAGCTTCAACGACTCCAGGCACAGGGTCCGTGAGCGAGTGCCCCTCTGGTGACTGATGTAATACATAGTTGCCACACTGTGTCTGAATTTTGACGCTCTCGCCTTTTATAATAGTTTGGAAATCTTGACAGGCATTCTGCACTGCCCGCAGCTCGAGTATATTGATATGCAGGGTGGTCTCCTGACGGGCCCACCTTCCTTGCACTGTCAGGTCGCTGAGGTGGGCGCCCCATCCTGCGAGAGAGGCATCAGTGGAGATGAGGATGTCTGCTGCTTCTTGAGTGAACGGCACACCCTGAAGCAAGTTTCTTGGCGAGGTCCACCAGGTAAGAGTGTCTTTTATTGGCTGTGGGACTGATAGGTTCTGATATTTTGCATGTCTGTGCGGCTTGAATTCCTTCAGGAACCACAACTGCATGTGCCTCATGTGCAGTCTGGAATTGGGGACCAGGTAAGTTGCCGTTGCCATATGGCCGAGAAGTTGCATGCACGTGAGAGCTGAAACCGACAGGAAAGATCGAATCTGGTGTATGATATCGGATATAGCTGTGATCCAGTCTGATGTGAGGAACGCTCTGCAAGAGGGAGTACATATTTGAGCTCCTATAAACCTGAATCTGTTGTGTTGGAATCATGAGGGATTTGTTGTAATTGATGGTCAGACCCAATGAGAGGAACAGAGATTCTGTCATTCTCACTGCCTCCTGAGCTGCGGAGAAGGAGCATGCCCTCACTCAGTAGGAAATCGTCCAGATAGGAAAAGATTCCCCTTCTTCTCAGATATGCTATTGGTGCTGCCATAATCTTTGAAAACACTCTTGGCACTGGACATAGGCCGAAGGGGAGCACATTGAACTGATAATGATGTTGCAGGAATGTGAACTGCAGGAATTTCCTGTCAGCTGGATGTACTGAGACATGGAAATATATGTCCTTGAGGTCGAGGGATGCCAGCCAATCATCTCTCTCTAGGGATGGAAGAATATTAGACAACGTTACCATTTTAAATTTGTGCACCTGTAAGAAGTTGTTAAGGGCTCTAAGGTCCAAGATCTATCTCCGGGCATCTGTCTTTTTCTGTGTTAAGAAATATCTGGAATAGAATCCCTTTCCCCTATATTGTACAGGGACCTTCTGTATCGCTCCGATGGTCAGGAGGGTGTTCACTTCCTCCCTCAAAAGTTGTACATGAGTGGGGTCCCTGAAGAGGGACGTGGAAGGGGGTTTGGGGATAGGTGTGGCTGTGAATGGAATAAAGTAGCCAGACTCAACAATCTCTAACACCCATTTGTCCGATGTAATGGATGACTATCTGTGGATATATGGTGCTAGTTTGTCAGTGAACCGTGTGGGTGCTTCGGTTCCATCAATGAAAGGTGTTATACATTGGCTAGGCGAACCATCGACCTGATTCTCAAAAGTGCTGTTTGGTTGATTGGGGTTGCAAACGAGATGCTGGTTGGGTGACTTGCCTGCGTCTATAATTTTGCTGCTTCAACCTCAGGCGCGAGGAGTCAAACCTTTTGCGCTGTTGCTGATAGTAGAATATGTCACTCCTATTACATTGGTACCTGTAGTTCCGAGATCTATACATAGGCGGTTGAATTCCTAGCATTTGGAGAGCAGCCCTTGAGTCTTTCAGCGAATGCATTATCTCATTTGTCTTTTCTCCGAACAGTTTATGTCTATCGAATGGGAGATCTTCGATGAGGACCTGGAGCTGTCTCGGAAGAGCCGCTGCGTGGAGCCATGAGGACCTATGCAGCTCTACTGCAGAGCCAATGGTATGGGCCGCTGCATCTGCAGCATCCAATGCTGCCTGGAGGGCTACCCTTGATATCAGTAACCCCTCCCGAAGAACCGCATTAAGTAACTCTTTCTTCTCATCAGGAAATGAAAGGGACAGCTCTGCCAGCTTGGAAAAGTTATCGTGATTATAGTCCATTAAGACAGCAGCATAATTTGCTATCCTCAGTTGGAGCGTCGCAGACGTATATATCTTCCTGCCCATTATATCCATCTTCCTATCTTCCTTATCCGGTGGTGACGCTTTAGCATAACTCTGCTTCAGACGCTGGTTTGCCGCATCTATGACCAGTGAATTAGTTTGCGGGTGGGAGAATAGGAATTCATTATTGTTGGGCATAATAAAATCTCTCATCGATTTTCTTGTTCGTGGGCGGTATGGAGGCTGGGGTCTCCCATATGGCAGTGGCTGGCTCCATAATCCCGTCATCCATGTGCATCGATACCTTGGATGAGGTATTAGATTGAAAGATTCTATACAGTCTGTGTTTAGAGGCTGTACCATCCTGTTCTGCCAAGTCTAAAGACGTCGCAATCCTCTTGAAGAGGTCCTGAAATTGTCTGGCATCATCCCCCTTCAATTGTGGTTCGTCCAGATTGGCAACCCCAGGCGATTTCGTTTGGGTTACTAGATTGTCTGGCAATCCACTAATGGGGATGCGGTAGCCTGCGTCTGATGCGGCTTCTGAGTCTGAGCGGGTGCCATAGGCATTTGCATTGGTGCATAACCTGACCAGTTAAGCCAAGGTGCCCACGGTATACCATATGGTGGATACTGGTACCAGGGATTGCTCTGCCACGGGCATGGCTGAAATTGTAGATTATCAGGTCCAGTTTGTTGCGAAGGGACCCCGGTGTTTCTGTCGTCTAGCACTGACCCAGAGCTTGAAAGGGAGCAGGCATCAGAGGGTGATTGAGACCGATCATCCTCTTCAGAGGATTGCATGCCATATAATGAGGACAAATGTGAAGAGGAATCTGAAGAAAAATCTTGTCTGAGACAGTGCTTCATCTTCCTAGACTTCTTCCTCAGTGGAGATGAAGACCTGCCCGTGCAGTTTAGATGTGGCTCGGCCCCCTGTGTTGGATCCTGACAGGTAACGGGGGGGGGGGGCATAGCCTGCGGTGTCAGGGGCTGGTAGAACGGTGCCAGCAGCTGAGTGCATGGTGGAGGAGGGAGGGGCGGCCCCTGCATGGAACTGTTCGGCGCCAGCAACGTGGGCACTGATAGCATCACTGCCGACCTCGGTACCGCGGCTACTGGAGGAATCGGGGCCGCTCCGGGCATGACTGCGGTGCCGGGGACAGGCTGTGGAGGCAGAGCTGCAGGCACCGTGATTGGTGCCGGGGTGCCCTCGGTTAGCCCCGGTGCCGGGGAAGATCGATTTGCAGGTAGAGCACTTACTGGCGGCTTTAGCACCCGCTCCGCTGTGGGGCTCCCTGGCAGCTTCTTCTTGCTGCGCCCCGAACTTTGGGGGGGGGGGGGGGAGCCAAGGTCTCTTTAGAGTGAGACCAGCTATGCCTCTGCTTGCTCCTGGCCAGTGAGGCTGGGGGTGAGGGCTGAGAGCCGGCTTCCGCCGTGGAACGTCCTGCGGGGTGAGCTGCTCAGCTCCGAGGCTGGGCAGAGCGCTCCCTCCATTAGCACGAGCTTCAGCTTCATGCTCCTGTCCCTCCTTGCTCTTGCTTTCAGGGAGGCACAGTGAGGGCAGGATTTTGCCAAGTGTGCCTCTCCCAGGCACTTTATACACTGGTCATGACCATCTGAAGTTGGCACAGGGTCATGACATTTTACACAGCATTTAAACCCTGAGGCGTTAGGCATCTTAAGTAAGCCGTGGTTTGGTTTTTTTAAACAGGTAAGTGTTGAAGTATCAATGTATCTAACTAAGTAAATAACACTAACTAACTCTAAAGAACTACTAACTAACTACAGTGGCCGAGGTAAAGAGCTCTTCTCAGATGGTGCTAAGTGCTGAGGCGGTTGAGAAGGAACTGACGGGTGGGAGGGGGGAGCGCGCATTCTAAACAGCGGGAAGACAGCAGAGACGTCATCGGAGCAGCGCCCCCCCCCCCCCCAGGATTCTGCTATCAACATCTCTAGTGCAAGGTGCAGGCACAGCCACACACCTAAAGTGGAGCAGCGGGGATGCTGCTCAAAGAAGAAAAGGTATATATTAAACTTCAGGGACTTAGCTTTTGTCCATAATAGCTAAAGTTTTGGTAACGGTGTAGGCTTTAGGCCTACTAATTAGAAAAAACTATGCGGGACGTGGCAGCTAAAAGACTAGCTAATAAACAAACTGCTCAATACTACTAATGACAGAAAAGTAGAAGAACTGCAATATAATCCTGTTATAGTGATATGGAGATAAGAAGGAATTTGGAGACAATGGGGTCTTCTTTACCCTTAGGTGGGAAAAAGGTACAAGGCCATCCAAGGTGAAAGTGTAGCCTCAGAAAATGCTCCTGGCCAAAAGAATCAGGTCCTCAAATACTTGAGCACCAAGCACATCAGAAGTAGAAGCCTTATGAACAATTACTTGATGAAGAACCCATATTTGTGTAATTGAAGCCTATATTCCAATGCATATATATAAGGGATCAGAGACCAGACTGAGCATTCACTCTTACCTTATGTATTTCATGACTTGTGTGCTTAAAATGTATAACCTTAATATTGCACTGAAACTTCTAAAACTTCTTCGAAAAAGAGCCCTCAGTTCTAATAGGCAACAAATGCAAATAGTTTTTGATCATCGCTGGCAGGCATCATATGTGTAGTTTTAACATTCACTCGTTAGTAAAAGATTGAATAGAAAATTAAACATTTTCATACCTGTATAATATACATGCAGAAGAGCAGTTTAAAAATTCTTAAAATGTGCTCTGCACTTCTCGGCCCTTGGGGCACCCCTAAATTCCTTGCTTGTACTCCTGTATCATGGGAGGGTTTTTGTAATTTTGTAATTTAAACTGATCCAAATCACTTTTGATTTTAAATTTGTTGATGGCATTTCAGTGGCTTAAAGTGGATTAGAGAACAAAATATACAAATTAAGGATACAAAGGGCAAGGCCAGACTAGAATGAAAATAAAAGAACAACAATATTGTTTCAAACTTCAGTCGTTTAAAATTCCTTTTAAAAAGATTGGTTTCCAGGTTTTATTTTTTTTCCAATTTCTTTTCAAAGACATGAAAGTTTCTCACACTTAGTCCAGACAAAAGGATTTATGGATTCTGCTCATACTTAATCAGTTAATGAAAATAGATTCACCTTTAGAAAAATGAAAAATATAAGATGTTTAGAAAATGTGAGTTACACCTGCATTAACTAACAAACAAATTAAACTAACTCATGACAAATATTTTAGAGCTTTTCACTGCTAGCTCTTCAGAGTCTTTAGAGTTATTTTCATCTAACCTTCTCTCCACGAAGTTTAGCTTTAATCTGCTGGCGTTCATTGAAGTTTTGAAGCCGGATTTGTCTTAGTCTTGCCAAGTATTCCTATAAGAAAAAGGAAGCAAAGTTTGTTTCAAAGAAGAAGTAATTTAATAATTTCTGCATTTGCACGTAGATTCATATGGTTCCACCAAATAATGATAAACAAAACCCAAACCTACTGTTTTTGCTACAAGAGCATTTATTAATTTCTAGAAGATAGTCAATTGATTTCTCCTCTAATGAAATTAATGAAAACCATACACAGGTGTTCCACAACATTAAAGTTGTAGGCTGACGGTTATTAAGATTGATAAGATCTGGATAACTAGAAGTGATTGTATTTATTACAAAGAGGATGGAGGTAAGGGTTGGGGATTTTTTTTTGTTGTTGTTTGGGCTGTGCATGTTGATTTAAAAGAAAAGATAAATGAATATTTTCTGAGAGAAGACTGAAGTAGGCTAACATTGTAAGATTATTGAACAACATATTCTAGGACTAGACACATTAATATTTTCCGGGGATCTGTGAAGTCCTTCCATTTTTGTTACACAATAAATCATGCAGGAAAACGAGGCAGAGGCAAAGTCAAAGTGATGCTATTTTGTTACGAAGGTGGCAAACATGCAGGAAGCATACCTCTTCCTCCTTGTTTCTGGATTTCCTTCCTCTTGCAGAAATGGGCCTGCCTCCATAGATAGCTGCCAGGTTTTGCAGTGTACCCTGTTCACCATTTAAGGTATCAAGTTTAAAAATGTCTGGGGCCAGAACATTATCTACCTTAACCAACAATATCTGCATTTAATTTCTTACAGTTAACATAGGTGACTTTCAGCTCTTATGAAGTTCCCTGACTTAAAAAAAAAAAAAATCTTATTTACAAGAAACATTTGATAGTAATAATCAAAAACACTGAATAACTAAAGAGAAATCCTCAAAGAACTATAATATATTGGATTTTTTAAAATAAATATATTTAGCTCCCTCTTCTGGCCTCCCTGTGTTTCTAGTCTTCTCTAGTTAAATCTTTTCTAGTATAAATTCTGTGGGAATGGGTTTCTTTTTAATTTGTCTTTTGCCTGATCTGCAGCACGCAGATAGACATTTAATAATAAAGCATTCTTCAGCTAAATGTAGAATCGCTAATAATTTAAGTTTTAAATGTAAAATATTAATAGTTTCTGGAAATGTTATTAATAACACATGTTAAACTGCTAATAATATATTGCTCTTAGTGTTCCTCATAGTATTTACTACATTTAAAAAAAATTTAAATAGTTATGCATTGTATATTAGCCACTAGAAACATATTTTGTTTTTCCACAGCATTTTGAGAGTGTTTTCAGATCAAATTTTAAAAAATAAAATATTTCTTTTTAAATGGATTACCAGAAGATTTTTAATTTATTTTTTGCTTTCATGGCATTTGTTAAACAAAAACACAAAAAGCACACATGAACACTTTTCTCCAATCAATCCTACCAGTATCATTGTTGGCTGCAGCAAATATGAAATCCTCTTGTAAATCAGAAAGGAGTCACAATTGTGAATGAGTTGGTAGATTGTTTTTAAGTGGAAAATACTACCAATACCACAGTAAAACTGCCTGAACCACATAGTCGAACTGAAAACACATTGCCTAAATTGTACCCAACAAAGTTAAAATCTCTGTAATTTAATTACCACTTCTACAGGGACTGAAGCCTAACCCTTTTTTCACACCACACCAGAGTCAAACTACTTTTGTGAGGAAGGATTTCATGATAGTAAATTTTTACAAAAAAAACCCCACACAATGCAAAGCTAAAGGAAACCAATAATTTAAGCACAAATGACTTCACAATATAATAAAGCTTTTCAAAACAAATGTATGAAAACTTTAAATGTTCCCATTTTTCCACAGAGAGTTAAGTCACTTCTACTGCTTGAAATCTAAAATAACCTGAACAGTAACTGTAATTTGGATGGACAGCTAGAGGTCCAAAATTTGTGGATATCTGCTTTAGTATTGGCAAAATATCAGCTCTGGATAGCAACTCTGTACCCATGCAGAGCTCTACGGACTGTCAGTTCATTCAAGACTGCCCTATCAGTCAAAACAAAACAAAAGAAGTGCATGTAATGAGGTGCCCTAGAGTAGGTTATCAATAGGGGGAACCAAATCTCAAAACTTTTGGATCTAAAAGCATAAGCCTCTACTGCTTCAACTAAACAACTCATCTATTATCTCAAGATCAATAACTGACTTATAAATCTCTCTGTGGTCCAGCCACTAGAAAGGAATAAATCACCACATTGGTTGCAAGTTACACTCCCTCCACTGGCTGAAGAAGTCCACCCAGCTCAAATGCCTAACGAAGCCATTATTTGTAACTTAGTATCATTGGTAAATTTCTGGCAGGCATGGAGTAATCACATCCAAGACTTTTGGATTTAAAGTAGTTCAAAGACTATAGCAGCGGCTTATAAGCCTCTGTGAGCCAATTAGCAGAGGACAGAATACCACAAGGAGCAAGCCTGGATTCCATAAGAATTGGGGATTGCAAGACCAGATAGAATTTTGATTTCAATTTATGATAGTTAAGAGACCCTCAAATTGGAGTCTAACCATTATCCCTTTCAAATTACTACTAGTGGAGCTGAATGGAGAGTTTTTTTTTTTTTAAATATCAGCACAACTAGGGGGATGGGAAGAAGGAATGAAAAGAGCAGGAGGAAGAGGATATAAATTCCCAACTTTTATAAAGGGTGACGCATGGTACCTATTCGGCTGTACAACAAGGCTCGCTGACACTTCAAAATTCAAGTCTACTTTTTATGTCTGTATTTAAATTAGCTTAAATTATGTACGGTGACCTTGGTATATGATGTTTTGGACCAGGATTGATCTCTAAGAAAAAAATCAGAAGCAAAACCTTAAAGAATATAGGTACACAATTACAGACAAAATACTTGCCTCACTGTTTCATAGTTGAGTTCCTCTCAGAATATGGATTTTAGAACAGAATATTACAAGGATTTGGATTTTATAAATACCAGATAGCAATGTAAATTCATTAGTAATCTGGGCCAGAAATACATTACTCACAGATGGGATGGTTGAGGGGTTTGTCATTAAGTTACCGAGCCCTAAGACTATTAACTAAAATTTAACCTGGGTCAGTAACATTTATTGAGTCTGGCTTGGTATCTCATGTGAAGCCATTTGAGAGTCATAGTCAAAGTCCTAAAAAGCCAGTGTTCAGATCATTAAATCTTGCACAATAATCAGGAAATCTTGTTTCATTCTTCTCTACTTTACTACATTACTTGCAAATAAGGTCAAGGCTTGAATGGATATCAACACAGAACTCATCCTTGAATGGTGACCTTTCTCCTAAACAAATGTAGACCAGTTGCATCATGAATGTCATTTTTTTTATCTGAATGAAACTTTGAAAAGGTGTAATCTATCTTTATGCCACCTTCAGATTAAAGAGGCTTCATTACCTTATTCAGCACTAATCATCAAACTGAACCAAACAAGAGATATAAAGAACTTGGCTGTTGGCAGCAAAATTAACCCTGAAATCAAAAAATGGACAGTGAACAGTATTCAGAATCAGTTATAGCGGAGTAGAAGAACTCAGCTAGAGCATTGCTGTCCCTTTGAACTAACTGCAAAAGGATTGTAACCAGCTCCATTTGAGTCAAACGACAATAATATTGTAATAAGATCCTTGACTAAGTTGCATTGATGGTGTGGGTTGGTATTAGAAAACACAAGTCCCTTAGCCTATTTAAAAGTAAACTTAGTTCATGCAATGAAAAAGAGCCCTAAGTAAATAAAAAATTATTTCATCAAGCTCTAGTAAAGTAAAAACTTTTCAGTACTGCATTCATAATTGAAAAAAAACAACAACAAAAAACAGATAAGATAACTCATCCACATATTCTGCCACTGTTCAAAAGTTTTAATCTCCAGTAAAAGGTTAAAGATAGTTGGTGATTTCCACTTTGATGGTGAGAGTTTATATATATCTGGTATAAAATATTTTAATTTAAAAGTAACAATTAACATGCAAATAGGTTATTGTAAATCAAGTGAATTTAGCTAAGCGATTGTACTGGATAATCTACTGTAACTACAAGCTGCTGAACAATGCATAAAGTTCTTCATAATTAATTTCAAATGTACTATCAATGTAAAAAATATTTTCCAGTTTTTACATAAATTTACAAGTTCAAGATAAAATTTTAAAAACTCTATCAGTATGCTACATTTACCATAAGATACTCAGCAAAACCTAAACACTTTTCAAAACTTGCCATTTGACTATCATAAAACCAAACCATAAAATATTGAAAATAAAATGCTTCTTCTCTCTTTTGAAAAGGATGTATATTCATATAGCTTGCATTTATTAATAAAGTAAAACAAACATGAAGACCAAATCCCATACCATATGTCCTTCAGCACGAGCTTTGTTCTGCATAGCTTCCCTCTTTCTTTGCCAGAACTCTTCAACTTGTTTTGCTCTTTCTGCTGCTACCCATGCTCTTTGCCTGAGTAATTGCAACATATGCCAATTAAAAGTTTCTGAATGCCACATTCAAAATTAACATATTCATACACAATAATCAGACATTCTGTAAAGGTATCATCTAACATCCTCTTTCACCAGCCAAAACGCAGACACAGACAGACATTTCACAAAAGGAAAGTGCCAAAAAGCTCACTTAATTTACCTCAAATTTTGAAAAAGCAATTACAGCCAACAAATGTTTTCCATCCACATGGTGGATGTTTTTAAAAATGTAGCAGTGTAGTTATTTCTATTAAAGCCTGAAGTTATTCCAGAGGTTCTCAAATTCTGGTGCATGGATTGCTGGTAGTGTGCAGAATACCTGAAGATGGTTGTAGGTATCTGGGTGGTCACTTGGCATTTACTGGTCCTTATTTCCAGCTGCTAAGCTTCATTAAAAAACAGCCAAAATATACAACATCTTTATGGACAAGCACAACTGTTGTAGTTGCCCAGGAGAGTTCTGCAACTGCAAACTGAAGGCAGCTCATGCAAGTCTGACTGAGAAAGAAATGGTGTACAAGACAATCTCTATATTAAGATATGGTTTATACCATGAAGTTTGATAACTACTGCTAATATTCCCTTGGAACTAATGATGCAGCTGAGCAAGCTCCCTGATCCCCCACTTGGCCCCTTTCCCATTGCCTCCCTGAGTGCATCCATTACTTGCTCAGCTGCATCATCAGCTTAGAAGGAAAACTGGAGCTCTGACATCGTCAGTCACTTGTTCTTGTGAAAAATTATAATTAAGAAAGCATATGAAGCATTTTAGATGTTTTAATGCAATTCAGAATGTGATGAAAAGGAGGGCAGAGCCAGAACCACAAGATCTGCTGGCTCCTTTGAGACCACCGCTGTCCCACGCATCACAGTTCAGAAATTAAAAATGAACTCAGATTGGAAAGATAATGCCAAGACTCTTGGGGATGAGACAGCATCTTTTTATGTTAGCACAGCAGCTAGCACATCTTGATTAAAGCCTCTGGATGCTGCCACAATACAAATTATCAATACATAATATTCTAATTTTTTTTTCAGATCTTAGGCATCAGCAAAGTAAACTATTGGGCAGACTTCTGCTCCACTAGAATTGGCATACTAATTATGGTCTCTGCAGGGGCCCCTGAGAATGAAGACCTCATTCAAAGCTCAAACTCAGTGGACAGACTCCATTTGACTTCAACTGGCTTTGGATCAATCCTTATAAAAGGGTGAAACTTTGAACAATCTTCTCAATTCAGAGATTGTCCTTCAAAGTCTGGGTAGAGGCATAGTGGTAGAGTATAGAAAGCAAGTTTTAACTACTGCTGCTGATTCTGTGGATAAATACAGGGATGTACATGAAAATATTTATAGTCAGTGTAAAAAAGGATGGAGATTTGTGCTTGCAAACAAAAAGCAACTGCTGAAAACGAAAAACTGTGTTTTCATGCTGAAGTACTACAGTGCCCCACCAATGACACCAGCTCTCAGCAGGAAACTCTTCATTCTGCCTCAGATACTGCCAGCTGTCCCCAGCTGTGTCAAGGCACATAATATATTTCTACTTTATTTTGTTTATACAGTTCAAGCCCCATACCTTTCCCATCAACTCCCTAATCCCCTTGCAAGGGCTTAGAACATTATGGATGCATTAGTCCCTGGACTTTGCAGCTGATCTGGTGTTTCAGAGGCAGCCAGATCAGCACAGAAAACATGCAAGGGATACTACCCTATGTATCAGATTGGCTACTACAGTAGTCATCAAAGTTTGGGTCCCAACCCAGTACTGGGTCGCAGAACCACATGTATTGGGTCATGGCACTGGTGCTGCTCTGGAGTGGGGGCTGCTGTATCATGAACCCCCCCCGGCCGGTGCTGCTTCAGGAGAGAGGCAGCTGCCCCTTGCTCCCTGGCCGGCTGGCAGTGCTTTTGGGGGGAGGAGAGTGGTTGCCCTGTGTGCTCTGGCCAGCTGGCACTGCTTCCGGGGGCGGGGGCAGCTGCCCCTTACTCTCCAGCTGGCTGGCGCTGATCCCAGGAAGGGGTGCAGCCTGCCCCCCCACAGTGGAGGGATCACCACATGGCAGAGAAATCCAGAGCTGGGTTCTGAGGAAAACAGTTTGATGACCAATGGGCAACTACATGATGTATGAGTTGCTGGGTCCAGCTGGGACTCACTTTCCTTCCTGGCAGCCCAGACACAACCACCAGTGCAGGTAGTGAGCATGTGGGTCATCATGGTCAGCTCTTCAACTGGGCTTCACTCCTGGCCAACCAATGGTAGAAGAGAACATTGTGTTGTGGGTGTCTAGGAGCAATGAGGAGTCCAACAGAACCCTGATGCTGAGTGCCAACTTTTCAACTACCCCCAGGCAAAGTGTTCTTATGGCTCCAGTCAGCTCTTCCTAGGATTTCCTTCTCTCCCCCTTGCCTGGGTTGAATTTTATCCAGCTGCTCTCCATCCACAGGCTTGTCTCATTCAAGGTCTGGGGTCAACATTGACAGAAAAATGGAGAGCCAGGTGGTTTTGCAGCACTGACTTCAATAGCATCTCACACTCTTCCCCAGATGTGTGACCTATATTTTGACTAAGAAAGGAAGCAGAAGTGGGCCTTGTGGATTTCACACAGGGTGCCCTAGTAGCTCAGAGCAGTGATTCATCTAGTCCAACATCCTGTGGCCAATACTGCATACAAGAGGAACAGCTCCCTGCTGCCGCTTCCCCTGATCTTAGTCAGTGTCTGATGCATCATGCACATATTGGGACCCTTCCCCTTCCATCTGCAGTCCCCTGACCCCCAGGGACGCTTCCCCATCACCTCCCTGACCTCCTCAGGCCCCTCCCCAAATGCCCTCCTGCTCCCTGAGTCCTTTCCCCACCCGCTGCCAGCTCTAACCCCCCACCCTTTCCTACCAACTTCCTGTCCCTGATCCACAGGGCCCCTTCCCTCTTACCTGGCCAGAGCTGCTCCCTGACCAGGCTGCTCCCGCCCTGACACACATCTGAGCATGCTCAGGGCAGAATATTTGAGAACTCTCCCAGCCTGGTTGTAACTCCCTACTGCATGGGCGTCTGTGATGCCTGTGCGGGTGTGAGATGGCCGCTGCACAGCCGCACACCCATGCAGCTTAGATGGAACATTGCTGCTCACTTCACATTAAATCATGCACCAAGTCAAATAAGCTACTTGACCAGTCCCATGCCAGAAGATGCAACATAGGTTGCAGCTCCCTGTCCCACAGAGGTTTCTTTCTCAAGCATCACTGTCTGCATCCCTCGACTTGGGTGCTTTGTATTGGAAAAAGGGCTGATGAGAGGGTTGAGATTTAAAATGCCTTCAACTCAGACCCATGGGCTATGGTAGAATCTTAGGAATCTAAGGAAACCTTCAATCTTTTCATGGAAGAGATGACAATGCTTAGAGGGCAGGTCCTCAGTTATCTATAACTCTTTAGATATGCCTCCTGAAGTTGGCCAAGAAGAGCAGCATATTGTGACTGCTGTAACCACAGCTCCAGAAGCTGAGTTTGCCACATTCAAGGCCAACTGCAGAGCAGTTCTGGCCACCAAATAAATTTCTGTCGGAATGATCTCAAAGTCATCCCAACAGTTCTGAGAAAGTCTGTCAATAAAACATTGCAGGAGAACACCAGTTCACATTATTTTATTTCATCAGAACTGCTTGTAATTTGAGATCCTCATCTGGAAGCACAAAGTGGAGCAACACTTATAGCCCAGAAGAACAAGGTGTTTGGTGTCTTTGTTCTTCCGTATTAGTTTATTGAAGCCCTGGAAAGTTTTTGCTGGCTGCTGTTACCAGCAGAGATCCCAGTATCAGGTGGGAATAAAATTGTTCATTTGTGGTAGCTGGGATTTGATACTGACTACCAGTTCCACTGGATACAAATGCTAAAGGGTTTTAACAGATTTTAACAGTCCCTCATTGATTAAGATCACTCTACCTTCTGGTACTAATGCATGTAGACTTGAGAGGAACTTATAGAGTGCATTCTGCACCTCCACAGGGGGTACATTCAAGGCCACTTATCTGTCTTGTGAGGTCCTGAAACAATTTGTTGTCCACAAGGGTAGAAGTCAGCTTGTCAGAAACCAGGGCATCATCAGATGATAATGAAGTTGTGGCTGGTACTGTCTGTTCCTCTGCACAAACCTGTTGTATTGTACTAACATGCTCTATAATTTGGTGTGAGGTGTGGCAGGGAAAATCCATGATGGTCCAAGGGTGATGACCTGCACCATAAATGAGCTGGGGTGGTCAGACCCCGGTAATGTTGAGGTCCCCAAGAAGTCTATGAGCCTTATGTACTCTGATCAAATGGTACCAGAGCACATGAAGTTTGAAACCAAAGATCTTGGTACCAGGCTGGATAAATACTGTGTTTTGGCAACAACCACAGACTCATTCAGGAAGACAAGATCAGTTTAACTGATACCAGAAAGCCCCAACACCCACAGACCTGATGAGGGTTTGCAATTTCATAACAGACAAAAGGCAGAAGGAAATCCTTCTTAAAAAAAGAGATGCTCCTCACATAGGTGTAGGGGGTTATTGCCCAAAGACAGGAGCAACAAGGTTACCAAATCCAGAAACTGCTGTGGCATCAGAGTGTGCAGGTCCCAAAAGCCATAGCAATATAGGCCTAGCAAAAGTAATCCTAGGTGGTGATATGCCTGCAGATTATAACAGGGGACTGTACCATGGCTGGTACCAGCACCCTGGTTACTGGCTGGTACAAAGGGTACTAACACGATCATGGAGGCAGTCAATAGATCTTCCAGTATGTGCATTACTGTTTTGCTAGTACAGGCTCCAATGCTTAAAACACTTGTTTAAATTTTGGAACATCTTTAATGACCAATGGCGAGGTGGTCTGAGGCTTTGCCATCAAATCTGGAGAGAATGATTTTCAACTTTTCTCCGAAGAAGACATGCAATTCGTGCCTGTGCTTTCTGGATGAGGAAGGCAGCAGCCTAGGAAAGTCTTAGGCAGACCTCAGGGCAAAGCTTGAAGAACTTTCAACGTTTAAAAAAAAAAAAAAAAAAAAAGGAACACCTGAAGTTCGGGGTCATTGCCAGCTTCATAAGTATCTTCTGGCGTACTTCTCTCATGCTTTGAGGATGTGCTTTGAGGACCTACAAATTTCACAGCACTCCATAAGCCCATCATCAAGGCAGTACAAACATCTCATGTCTATTCCACCCTCACAGGATAGGCAGTTCTTAGAACCCAGAGATTTTCTGTGGTCAGACACAGCAGGCAACATTATGAGCCACCAAGGAGAGAAGAAAAAAAGGCTCTTCTACTTAGTTATCTTGAAGATATAATTAAATTACTGAAAAACTCTTAAGTAATTGCTGGGGAAAAAAAAAAATCTTGGGGGGATTAGTTCCAACAAGTACCAGCAGTGATAGAGAAGGAACTGCCTGTAGCAGGAAAGATAAGATCGTTACTCAGCTTGGTGTAGTAGCCATGGTTCTTCGAGATGCATGTCCCCAACATGCTCTACTTGAGGTGTGTGGGCGCTCCCCACACACCAGATCAGAGATTCTTTAGCAGCATCCGAAGGGGTGCACGAGCCAGCAGAAGCACTGCCACTTTTGCGCCACTGGTGATGCTCGCATCCCAACCCCCCCTAGTTCATTCTGTATCGCGGAGGCACAAGGATGGTGTATACACTCCGAAGTAGAGGGGGGGGGGGTTGGGGAGCATGTCGGGGACACACATCTTGAAGAACCACAGTTACTGCACCAAGGTGAGTAACCTTCATTTCTTCGTCAAGCAGCGTCCCCAACTGCTCCATTTGAGGTAACTGTATAGCAGTTCCCTGGAGTGGAGGGAGGAACTTCGGAGTCTGTTCTGTATACAGATTTTAAAACAGTCAAACCAATTCCAGTGTTTGAAACAGATATTTGGTCAATAGCGTAGGGTTTCACAAAGGTATTGACTGAGGCCCAAGTGGCAGCCTGACATGTCTGATATAGGGACATTATGAAGGAACGCAGTTATGGTGGCTATTGCTCTAAGAGTGTGCGTGGCTTGTTTCAGATGGTCGTATTCCGGAGAGAGTGCATGCAGTTCATATATAAGTAGAGATCCATTGAGGCAGTCTTTGTTATGAAATAGGCTTGCCCTGGGAACGTTCAGAGGTAGAAACGAATAGTTTAGGAAACTTTCAGAATGGTTCAGTTATCTCTAAGTAAAAAGCCAGAGCTCGTCTAACTTCCAGTGTATGTGTTATAGCTTGCTGTGGATTAGCATGCAGCTTTGGGAAGAAAACAGGCAAGTGGATAGTTTGATAAGATGGAACGATGAAGCTATTCTTCGGGAAGGTTCTAGGGTGGGGTCGAAGGACACTTTCTCTTTATAAAATACCATGTGGAGCAGGCGAGCCATAAAAGCTGCAAGCTCTCTTGTGTGCCTAGCAGATGTAATTGTGAAGAGGAATGCCACTTTCATGGACATATGAAGGAGAGAGGCTTTTGCCAGGGGTTCGAAAGGTGGTTTCATAAGTACCTTGAGCACCAATGTTAGATCCCACTGTGATGCAGGTGGCTGGATATGCGGGTATAAGTTTTGCAGACCAATCAAAAAGCATTTTAGGATTGGATGAGCAAAAAGAGAAGAGTCTTCCACCTGCACATGAAAGGTGGATATTGCTGCCAAGCACACCCAAATTGTATTGATGGAGACCTTTGTGACTTTCAGATGCAGGAGGTACTCTAGGACATCCGGGATAAGAGCCTGTGAGGGCTCTAGGGAGCGTTGACACCAGATGGAGAAACGGTGCCCCTTCTGCAGGTAAGTATTTCGTGTCTCTGGTTTTCTGCTGTTTAGTAGGATGTTCTTGACCCGGTCTGAACACTCTACCTCTATTTGATTGAACCATCTAGGTACCATGCAGCGAGGTGAAGTTTGTGTAGATGAGTATGGAGGTTTCGACCTCTATTTTGAGATACGAGAGTTGGTGTTAAGGGAAGAGTGATCAGAGATATCCTTGACATTCAGATCAGGTAGGTATACCAGGTTTGTCAAGACCATGCTGAAGCTATTAGTATTACCCTGGCTTTGTCACAATGAATTTCCCAGAGTACTCTGGGCATTAGTGGTATTGGGGGAAGTGCATACAGGAGCATTTGGTTCCAACTGAGGAGAAACGCGTCTCCTCTGGATCCCTGTCCAGTTCCCATCCCCGTGAACAGAACATCTGGCATTTTCTTCTAGTGGCTGTGGCAAAGAGGTCTAGGACTAGAAAACCCCACCGTTAGAATATCTGCCAGAGGATGTCATTTCTGATCTCCCATTCATGATTGTCTGTGAAAATCCTGCTCAGGGCATCTGCCCTTACATTGCCTTTGCCTGGGAGATATACTGCCAATCTGTGGATGTGGTGGGCAAGAAACCAGTCCCAGAGCTTCATGGCCTGGAGGCAAAATGACTGCGACCAAGCCTGCGCCCCCGGCAGTTGATGTAATACATGCAGAAGATATTGTAGATATAGACCCTTATGGCCTTGCCTGATATGAGTGGAAGGAATTGTTGACATGCATTTCAAACAGCTCTGAGTTCCAATGTGTTTATGTGCAGTACCCTCTCTTATATGGACCATCTGCCTGGGGCTATGCTGTCTAGCAGGTGAGCCCCCCATCCTGTTAATGATGCATCTGTGGTCATCAACATTGTTGGATTGTGTACCATGAAAGGTACATCCTGTAGTAAATTGTGTTCCTTTGTCCACCAGGTCAATGATTCTTTCACCTGTTTCGGGATGACAAGCGTCTAACAAGGGGAATGACGTCATGATTTGCGATTTTTAAGAACCATATCTGCAGAGGCCACATATGAAACCTAGCATGATGGACCAGTTATGTAGTGACTGACATGCCCCAGCATTTGCATACATAGGCACACAGTTATAGCTGGAGAGGTCTGCATAGAACGAACCAACCCCCTTACAGTCTTGTACCTGTTTACTAGGAGATAGGCCTTGGATGTTAGCGTATGGCTGTTAGCGTATGGGTATGCACCCCTATGAAGTCGATCTCTTGCTGCGGTTACATAGAGGATTTCTTGTAATTTATTGCAAGTCCTAGGGAGATGAAGAGGGACTCTTATTCGAACTGCATCCAGTGTTGCTTGGTAAGACTGATCCCTTATCAGAAAGTAGTCCAGGTATGGGAAAATTGTGACTTGCTGTCTGCACAGGTGGCCAGCTACCACTAACATGATTTTTGAAAAAACTCAGGGTGCCGTACAGCAGCCAAAGGGGAGCACAGCATATTGGTAATGTTTGTCCATAAACGTGAATCTGAGATGCTTTCTGTGAGAAGGGTGAATGGGCACATGAAAATAAGCATTTTTCAGGTCGAGGGATGCCAACCAGTCCCCTTGTCGCAAGGCAGGTAGTATCAAAGCTAAAGTTACCATTTTGAGCCTCTGAGTTTGAACATGTTTGCTGAGTCTCCGAAGATCTAGTATGGGTCTCCATTCCTCCTCTTCTTTTCTGTGATAAAGCAGCGAGAATAGAAGCCTTTGCCCACGTACTGGCGTGCGACCTCCTCTATGGCACCAATGTAAAGAAGTTTATCTCTTTGTGCAAGAGGTGTACGTGAGAGGGGTCCCTGAAGAGGGATGGGGTTGGGGGATGGTTGCTGGGTCTGGTTATGAAGGGAATGACATATCCTTCACTGATTACCTGTAGTACCCATTTGCCTGATGTTACTGTCCTCCATTGACGGAGGAAGGGACACAGTCTGTTGCAGAAAAAGAGAGGTGTCAGTATTGTAGTGTTCTGCCTTTGGGAGAGGTGGTCGGACAAACCCTTGACCAATGGCTCAAAATGATAGCTTAGGATTCGTGTCTTGGGTCGATGAATGTGATTGATTGTTCTGCCTACACCTATGCTGTTGTCGAGGTCTACTTCTAGTGTTGTTGAATCTTCTGTTTAGCTGGTGCTGAGGTGCCTGTTGCCAAAGCCTTGGTATCGATTGTATTTCTTGCAGTTTGTTGGGGTATAGATCCCTAGAGTGCGGAGGGTGGCTCTAGAATCTTTAAGTGTATGCATGATCTCATTTGTTTTATGCCCAAACAGTTTGCCTTTATCAAAGGGGAGATCCTCAATCGTGTTTTGCACTTGTTTCGGTAATCTGACTGTGTGGAGCCATGAAGCTCTCCTCATGACGATAGCAGTACCAATTGTTCTGGCTGCTCTGTCCGTTTCATCCAATGATGTCTGTAAAGCCACTCTAGCCATAAGGTGGCCTTCATCTATCAGAGACTTAATTGTTCTTTCTTGTCTTCAGGAATAAGGTTTATAAACCAATAATTTCATATAAATGTCATGACCATAGTTTGATAATACAGCTGTATAATTGGCTATTCTCAACACGAGAGTAGCTGACGTGTAAACCTTCTTGTGCAAGAGGTCCAATTTCCTATTGTCTTTGTCCGCTGAGGTGGACCTATTATGGGTTTGCTTGGACCTCTGGTTTGCCACTTCAATGACTAGAAAATCTGGCTCCAGGTGTGTAAATAAGAATTCATTGCCTTTAGGGGCAATGAAATATTTGTCTGATTTTTTGCTGGTTGGTGCGGATGAAGCCAGTGTCTGCCACAGTATATTTGCCGGTTCCAATATGCCATCACTGATGGGCAGAGCAACCTTGGTGGCCACGGATTCTCGTAAAATTCTGTAAAGCTTATGCTGAGTAGTGGATTTTTCTTGAATAGGTATCTCAAAGTTGTTTGTTACTCTTTTGAACAACTCCTGGAATTGCTTGGAATCATCATTTCTCAGTTGTGGTTGTGTTGTTGGGGTGTCTTGCACTTCAGGCATAAAAGGTGTCTGGGTGATAGGTTGTGCCAAAGGTGGTGTTAGCGTCATAGGATAGACTTGTTGCTGTGCATAGGGTGTCATCTGTGATGTAGCAGGCATATAAGAAGGTACTCCATATTGTGGCCAGCCTCCCCACTACATTATTGGCATATTCATTAGGATGTCCGTGGGCCATGGGGGGAAAGCCCACAAGCGCTCCATGCTGGAATTTTGTGGATGGGTAGATGGACATGCTGGGTCTGAGAATGAACTGGTGAAGAAGACATAGTATCATCAGAGTATGAGCTTCCCCCTGAAGAGCCTTAAGGGGGCGAGAAGCACTCAGGTGAAGAATTTATTCCATAGAGCAGAGAAATTGAAGAGGATCCCTGAGGAGGATCATCTGCCAGTATAGTGTGACAGGTCTTCATTTTGTGTTTCTTAGGGATAGAGCTTAATGTACAGGGCTCATGCACTGCTGCTTGCTGCCCTTGGGGCTGAGATTGATCCAGCACAATAGAAGCAGATGGTAACATCTGCAGTACCGTGCTCCGTGCTGGCAGCAGTGGTGCTGCTGGTAAAGTCGGCACAGGGGTAGATGCTGTTAACTGAGCTGAAGCTTGCACTGAAGGAAAAAGCAGCACCTTTGCGGCTGTTGGTGTGATTGTTGCAGTCGTTACCGGGACAGAGCCAGCTGTCAACATATTCATTGGTTCTGCTCTAGAGGCTGCGGCTTTTCCGTTTCTCCCACACGCGTTCACAGAGGCAGTGGGGTGTCTTCCCTTTTCAGTAGCGTAAGTACTGGAGCGTCCGAAAGCCTTGATGGTACTAAGCCCCCTCTCAACATTTTTTGGCTTCTTTGAGGGCAATGGTGACAGCGCAGATGAACGCCTTTTCTGCAAGCCGTCCGGAGCCCTTGGTGAGTGACCCTGCGCCAATGCTGGTTGTAGAGAGCCCTCCATAAGGAGGGGTTTTACCTTTCTTTTTGTCTTTTCTTGCTCTCGATGTCCGGTTACTGCAATGCTGGTGTTTATGGTAGAGGTGACCCTCTCCCAAGCACTTCATGCAGTCTTGGTGACCATTGGAAGTAAGCATTGCCTCTTTACATTAGGAACACCGTTTAAAGCCCAAAGGGCTTGGCATTAACACTATTTATCTCTTTCTTCTTCCCCTTTTTTTCTCTTATTTATTTATTTAATTTTGTTTAGGTTATGAGGTAATGAGGAGGAATTGCTAAAGTGGAGCTGCTGTGTACTCCATCCAGAGTCAGAGGCAGTAAGAAAGGAACTGGTGTGGGGATTGGGGCGCGCATCACCAGTGGTGTGAAAGTGGCAGCACTTCTGCTGGCTCACGTGCCCCTGCAGATGCTGCTAAAGAATCTCCGATCCGACGTGTGGGGAGCGCCCACACACCTTAAGTGGAGCAGTTGCGGACACTGCTCGATGAAAAATCCCCATTTACAACTTCACAATGTGCACAAAAATGCTCTTCAGCTCAATGCCACCAACAATCTCCTCAGGCTCATCCACCTACCAGTCACTGTAGATACTGACCAGTGAGGATGACAGAACATAGCCTTGCCAAACTCTTGTGAAGACAGAAAACCATGCCACACATCTGCTACTCACTGAAAAGCAGCTTTCCATTTCATTATGGGCCTTTTCCATCAACAGGCCTTTTCCCAGACAAAGTCTATATAGTATTAAAATCTTCATTAATGTAAAGACCTAGTAAAAAATGGAACAACCAGGTCTAATGCTGCATTGAACATCATAGCTTTTTCCATGAAGTGCACAGTTGATTTGAAACAACAAGTCAGAAGACAAGAGCCTGGAACCAACGGCAGCATATTATTAACTAGTCTTTCCATTTCTGGTCATGGTCAGCAGCATTGGAAAGCTGCTCTCATTTCCTTCCTGCTCCAAAGAATTTTCCTGACAACCCACCTTGAGCACATTAACTGGAGATATTGTAAAAGAAGCAGGCTAGTGGTGAACTTTTTAAGCACACTTCCACACTAGTGAATCAAACAGATACAGGTCAGGTAACAGAAAGAGTAGGGAAAAGGAAGGAATGCCCCAGAACAACTTGTAGAGCATTATGGACTACAAAAAAAGAAATAACATAGGTTAGTCTATACTGTCATTTCATTAGTAGTTTATATTTTAGGTCTTTAGACCAAAAGCACAGTGCTCTTATGATTGCTAGTAATTATTTACAATCCAACAACCTGAGTCCACATCCCATTGAAGATGATTAGGTGTTAACTGAGGCACCCAATGGTTCTAAAAGGGTTATACATTCTGTGAAAAGCCAACACATGGACAGACAAAACAGCCTCAAAGAATAAAAAGGGTTCTGCAAAGTGTCTAGAATTAAGCTAAATACAACATAAGACAAAAGTCTAACACATAGGGACAGATTCATGGATTATTACAGTCCAACCTGTTTGCACTGGCTTGCTTAGACACCTCCTTCAATCTTTTGATTTTTTTTCTAATTGCATCAGCATCTGGTAAATGGAGATGACCATCAGGCCCATTAGGAAATCCTGGACGTACTCCAGGTGGAACTCCTCTGCAGATAAACATGTACAGTAGCTTTCATTACTTTCATTAAAACAGAGCACATACAATTCTAATGGAAGGTAGTTGTACCTTTCAACAAGTTCCTGACTTTGTACTTCTCCTTTCCATCTGGCTTCTCCCTCCTCACCTACTTTAATATTTTCCTTTTGCTGTTGCATCTGGTCAAAGATGGCATGGTAGTGTTCATACTGTCCTCTGGCAGGCACAGGGGAAGGCACACCACCTCCTCCACCACCCAAATATGGTGCCTGGGAATTAAAGAAAGAATTCTGACATCTTTGTTCTAATAATCTCTTGCAATGTCATAAAACACCATAAATCAAGATTTCTTCGGAAAGTTTAATATGCTCCAAATGCACCTGTTTCAACACCATTTAGGAGAAATACAAACTCAACTCATGTAACAATATTTTCTTCATTATCCTGTCAGCAGTTATATTATGTGTATATGAACATGACAGTGTTGTTGATCTTCTATTGTAAAATGAAATAATTCCATTAGAAAAAAAAATCAATAAAATACAGCTTCAAAAGACTCAGTAGTTAATCATATTGAAAGAAATGAATCCAGAAAAATGGAGGGACAATGATAATGTAAAAGATTGGTATGAACTGGTCTCTCATGCCTTTTTCTTAAAATATTTTTTTTTCCTCACTAACAGCTTCAGTACTGTTTGAACCCTCTTGAACATTCTGAAAGTTCATTGCATAGATAACATATGGGGTGGAGGGTCAAGTGGGGTTGAGTGTTTCCCGATGTATCTGATCAGCCTGCTGGGCAACAGAGAAGGGTTCTGTCCTCCTCCTACTGAACTGGGCTCCTGGCATGTTTCCAGCACATTCAGCCTGGCTGAGGAGGCAGTCTTTTCCCCAGACACAACATGTGGGGTGGTCACTTGTCTCCCTGCCACCCACCCTCTTTACATCATGTCTCCCCTGTATCAAGAGTCACAAAGCTGTCTATGGTTTATTGCATCAAACATATACCAGTCATTTTACTGTGGATAAAGTAAATGGAACCATTGTAATGCCAGAATAAAGTGAATTCTTTTCTGCAGGTATTGGACAAAAAAAGGTTCACTTACAGTATAATTAATATGTTATAAAGTTATAAAGACACCTATGTTTTTCTTCAATGCAGCACACACCTGAGTAGCTTTACATTTCAGAGATCATGAAAAATTTACAATACATGTAAATATTTTCCTGATGAGAAGCATCATCCAAATAACATCTCTAAACTGAATTTATATTAAAATAGATCAAAAAAATGGCAGTATTTCACTGAAAAAGTTTTTTCATTGTTTCTAAATAACTTAAAAAATACTAAAAATACTCAGGAATCAAATTTAGGAAACTACTGCTGCCAATACCATGTGAAAAATACTACTATTAATCCCTGCTCTCCTCAATTCGGCTTGCCTGGCCTTCCCCTCCTACAAATCTCACTTCCTTCTCCCTTCACAGATTGGAAAGTTAACCATCTCCTCTCTTCTTGTAAATCTTCCACTTGAACCAGATCTTCCTTCCCATCTCTCTCATGCCCACACACTCTTCCCAACCCTTACTGTCTTCAATTTTCTGCTCTCCTTTGGCTCTTAAACTATAAGCATGCTTTAATCACTCCAACCTTACAAAATCCCACCCGCCTCTCCAAATACTGCTCCATCTTTCACCTCCCTTTCACTTTTAAGATCACAATACATGGCCTACAATAACTGTCAGGAGTTCCTGTCCTTCATTTTCATCCTACACACCCTCCAATATGGCTTCTATCATCGCATTCAACTGAAACTGCTCCTGCCCAAATCCCTAATGGAGTTCCTCCTAGCTAACAGTCAAAACCAATATCCCATCCTCATCTTTGACTGCCAAGCCACCTCATACAGTTGACTAGGCTTTTCTTAGAATCTTGCACTTCCTTGACCTCCATGACTGTCCTCTCCTGTTTCTCCTCCAACTTCTCCAATTGCACCTTTAATGTTCCTATATAAGCCCCAATCCCACCCTTCTCTGTTGGTCAACAAAGCTTTCCTCAAATCCCTTCTCTTCTCCATTTACATCTGACCTCTGGGCAATTTTATCTGCCAACACAACTGCCAACTATCCCCTGTGAAGCTGTATAACAATGTGTATCATTGTTGCTACCACTGTCACAAGACTTCAACGTATCTTGTACAAAAACATATCTTTTAAGGTATCAATGGAAAAGTTATGATTTGCTAAACATGTTTATCCTTCTATATTCATGTACAATCATGATATCTAAAATTATGAACACTGGATACATAGATCTATATCCCACACCTTTTTTCTGGGGTAACACCCAGCAGCTAAACTCTACATTGAAGCCATACAGCATTGTGCTGATGGACCATCAACGGCAACTGATTCTCACAATGGAGCACACAAGAAGCTTGTCTCACTTATGAATGCTTTAGAAAGAATGGCTGCTTCTGTGAGTCAAAGCAAGTACAGGCATGCAATCTTCACATGACAATGAACATCTTGTGAACACTCCATCTTGTGCCTGTACTTCACCAGAAACTGTGCTATGGGCTGCACTTGGGATCATTCCATCTACATGAGAGAGAGCATGAAAGTCCCTGTAAACATCTCCACTTGGTCTTCATATCCTGCTTCATTTAGAATAGAATTGAATCATAGGGTTGGAAGGGACCACATGAGATCATCTATTTCTCTGGACAAGAACTGATGACCCCTAAGCTGTTTGAGTAATATCCAGAAAGACTTTTGCAAACTAGTAATTTATTTCCTCACTGCTACAGGTTTGACTCAAGAACATTCAAACGAATTTATATATGTGATTTATTAACCATTTTAACTCTCTATTTGTTTTCTCTTAAAAATAAACTTTCAGATGTTAGTTACTAAGGGATTGGCAATGTCACGATTATTGGCTAAAATCAGATATATATTGACTTATCTTCACATATTGAGCTATGTGGCTGAACTTCTGAATTCAGAAGTACTCTTTTTTTCAGTGAAACCAGTTTTCAATGAACACTTACACATCTAGAGAGAGTCTGGGTACTCAAAGACTGGAATGTCTAAGGAGATTGCATTTTTTATTTCTCATTAACCAGTATGGTGAAGCAGAAATTTACTTCTGTTACTGGCTTGATATTATTTAAGGACAAAAATAACCACCAATTTTGAGTGAGTCTGCCCTATTTCTCAGCAGTCTGGCCTGAATTTGGCCTTCTCAGTCATGACCCATGGAGATATGGGGACAGCCTATTCAAGCACACTCACAGATCTCTGCTCACCTCTAGAGCTGTGTCCTACCCAAACTCAAATCTCAGTCAATCTAAAAATCTCCTTGTGAATGTCTATCAATCAGCTTAAGCTCACCATAGGTAAAGAGCAGCTGTTAATCTCCCTTCCCCCTCCAAACCTTCCTTACCAACTCCTTTTTATTTTAAAAATCACTGCAGACACTCACGCCACATTCCTGCCTATCACTCATGCCTACAGCCCAGACTTCGGCTGCAACTCAAAACTCTTTTTAAAGAGAATGTCATAACCTGTCAGATTTTTCTACCTTTCCTAGAGGGCTGGCACAATGCGGTACGCAAGGCAAGCACTGCAGGGGGGCGCCGATGGTGGAGGGGTGTCCCCTTGCAATGCTTACAGTGTGCCGCTTCCCAAGGACATCCCTACGATAGGACCAGATGAATAAGTGGCTCAGGGCGGGAGGCCTTAGGGGGCAGGGAAGGAATCGGATCCTGTACTCCTGCTCCACCCCTCCCCTCCCCTCAGACAGCAACCACAGGCTGTTCTGGAGGCTGGGCTCCACTCTGTTGCCCCACCTCTGGGCCATCTGTTCTCACCCCTGGGAACAGAGAAGTGTCAAAGGTGAAGCCCAGCAGGCCCCTATGGGAAGGGGCTGTGCTGAGGGAGGCTGAGGGAGTTTTAAGATCTCCCGCCCACCCTGAGCATGCCCCAGTGGTCAGGTAAGAGGGAGCGGGTGACTGGAGTAACCGACCAGGTGGCTCAGGGAAGTGACCGATCCAGGAAGCCAGCAGACAGGCAGCTCAGGGAAGAGATGGGGGAGACGGAGCGGAGAACCGCTTGAGAGAAGCAAAAAAAAAAAATTCAAGCATTTTTTTTTGTGGCACTTAAATGTTAGTCTTTACATGCCACAAGACTCCTATTTTTTTTTTTTTGGTTGAGAGGGAAACTTTCAGAACTATTGTTCTGCATTCTCTTGTTAATGAAGCAGGGGAGGGGGTGATCTGGGGTGATTCACTTGTAAATGAGGCAGGGGAGGGAGAAGATGATCTGATAGTCTTTCACAAATTCATTAAGGAGGCCGCAGGACATCTTATTTTGTGTTTGGTTTCGGTGCCAGGCCAGCATCAGCATGTTAACTCACTGTCTGCTTGGAGCAATAATGTCACAGAGCAGTTATGATCTCTGGAGCGGATGGCTTAGCCTAGTGTTTCAGATTTGATGCTTCTAGTATTGCACTTTAAACCCCACAAAGATCAGCCCAGACTTCCTTTGAATTAAACTGACTTAGTTTTACTACATGAGAATCTTTAGAGAAACAGCTTAGAACGGTGGGTTACTCACCAGTAACCGTCCTCCTTCGAGATGGGCTGCTCAGATCCATTCAGTAGTAGGTGTCTGTGTGCCAGAGTGCTGGATTGGTTGGAAAAAACTTGTCCTAGCCCGTCAGGAGAGGGCAGGTGGCCTCCGCCCCTCGTGGCTATATATACAGCTGCGTCCCGACCCCTCCTCAGTTCCTTAGAGTTGCCAACTCCAGATGCGGGGACGGAGAAGAGCGACCTGAATGGATCCGAGCAGCCCATCTCGAAGGAGGACGGTTACTGGTGAGTAACCCATCCTTCTTCTTTGAGTGCTGCTGGGATGCATTCAGTAATAGATGACTACTAGCCATGCTGATGGATGGCAGGTGGAGTTGGGTCTTTTGCCTTCAACACAGCCACATGCCCCATGTGGAAGAAGCCGAAAAACAAGATTCTAGCCAGAGTCAAGAGGCGAACAGGCTTTGACGTGGCCCAAAAGAATCAAGAACTGAGGGCCAACGCAGGACAGGGTCAGGACTGAACCCGCTGAGACATATGAACATCAGCAGGTCGGACCAAGGTCACCATAACAGGAATAAAGGATGCAGCGTGAACATAGAGGATTGCATTAGATGCTCCACATAGGTGGAAACGTGAAGTATGACAGACAGAATATAGTGTCTGGCCATGGGGCCTTGCAGAGTGGCCTCGTGGCAGAACGCTGGATGCCAACAAGTGTGGATTTAGCCATGTCCTGCACGAGAATGAAAAAAAGGGTGGAGATTACTCCCTGGACTGATCACCCCAAGGCCTTAGCTGGAATCACAGAGTCATGAACTAATCTGGTTGGCTACGGGGTACACAGGTAGCCGTAGGGGAATAACTTTATCCCTTGAACTGGCTGCGACCAGACGTAGCGGAGTCTAGTTGAGGCGAGTGAGGGTGAAGATACAGGGGTGTGGGGTGGGACCCCGAGAACGACGGAGAAGGGTCTCGCAAGACACTTCACAGCAGCATCTAGAGGGCCAAGCTCAGCAGTGTGGAGGGCCTACAGTATGCTGGCTATAAAATTGGGTAGTGCGCAAGTGCACGTTTTCAGCTGAATCAAGTACCAAGGACCGGGTTCTCGCAGGAGAGAGACTCCAGAACATAAGTGCCACAGACAGGCAAGGTGGCCTGAGGTAGTGCTATTGAGTTGGTCCTTGTAAGGACCGCGGTAGCATGAGAGCTCGTGGGAAGTGCCCGCTTGGCCTATATTCTCGCAGGGTTTCACATTGCAATGGCCCTCACAAGTGCGTGAGGAAAGGAGAAGGATTGGGGATAGCGCCAGCTCTCACTTGGCCACCCCAACCTGGGCCAACAGGTTCGTAGAGGTGCCGTGTAAGGTCACAGTCTCAAGAACATATAGTATTACCAGAAGGGATAGCGCTACCGCTCTGCCGCACCAGCGTGGGCGTCAGGGAAATCTCCTGAATACACAGATATCCTGAAACATGGATGCCAGAAAAGGTTCATTTTCTACTAACTAGGAAGTGAATCCACCACAAAGTGGCAACTGCAGCATTACAAGGGTACCCTGGGGTTAGAGGACCAGGTGAAGCATTGTCCCAGGCCGAGAAGTCGGAAGTTGATTTGAGGGAGTACAATCCCTAAATTCCTGGATATTGCAGGAAGTGGGCTCTAGATTGTTTCCCTCTGTTTATCACAGAAATGAGTGGGCAGTGTATGCCAATGGTTCCTCAAGAATTGAGAAGGAACAGCAGTATTATTGGGCACCACCAACGCATGCGGAGCTGACCTCGCGGTAGGGTTGTAGGTCTGCAGCAGAGAGACCCGGGGAAATAAAAGGGCGGAGGGGGGGGGGCACACCCTGCCAGGGTACATGACCGAGAGGTAGCTGCCTTTTCTGCAAGTCATTTGGGAAGGATCCCCTCTGCCTAAATGTGGTCTCCTGCCCGGTTATGACGGGCTGGTGATGTGGAGGAGGACGCTGATGAGGGAAGGCCTGATAGGGTATCCCATCGCTGTTCCCTTCATGTGGGGATGCCACTAGGTGTCATTTCCTAGGTTCCCTTATCTGAGGTTCGAGAAGGGTATGCTAGGCCCCTGCTTCACGAACGAGGGGCATAAGGAGAACTGACCACCGCATCTGTGAGGTGGGCTTAGGACGAGGGTTCCTAGGGCAGGTGCCCTAGTAACCACTGAGATCACCTGCAAGGTAAGGGTGTGTGGAGCCCTAGTTCCCGTGAGGAAGGGAAAGTGTGGGGGCTGGAGTGGGCCATTCACTTTGGCCCTCCCTCAAAGGCTAAGATCTGCCACATCCCCTTTGATGAGTAGGAGATAGTTCGTCGAATTGGGGTGTCGGGGTCACAAAGGGGTGGTGTGTGTTATGCCGACAATATGTGAACGGAGGTATCCCCCGCCAACCTGGGCTTGAGAAGGCCTACCTGATAGAAGCATCAGGGTCACAGACGCAATCCTGTCTCCAAGTAAGGGTCAAATATGCACATCTCAGAGCCTCCGCAGCAATGCTGGGGCTACTACAAGACGCGCCTCTCGTCCCTAGCAAGAGTGTTGGCATGAAAAATGCAGTGTCGAAGAGATATCCGGGAAAGGAGTGGAGACGGTTCTCTATGAGTGTTTGAAGTAGCTGCTGCTTAGGGGGTGTGGGGGTTGGACTACCAGTACCCGAATATCGTCAGTGCAGGCAGGGGCGTCTATGTTGGCGAGGGCCATGCCGCCCAAAATCGGAGGGAGGAACACCCGATCAGGGTTGGAAACCTGCAGGGACAGTAGCAAATTGGAAAAAAAAGGCGGGGGGGTGATTCCCACCGGACCCCGTTCCCCTTCGAGGGGAGAAGGGTGTACCGACTGTCTACTGCGATGATGCCCTGAAGCCTTTACTCCCCAAGGTTCGAGAGTGGGGTGGCAGTGAGTTGGGTGGGCCCTTCCCTGCGGAAGAAGGGGGAAGAGGTCCCAGTCTTTGCAGCGGATGATGGTGGTGGAAGGAAATTCCCCTGTGGTCCCACTATGGGAGAAATGGGTGGGAATTCGGGGGGGGGAGAACTAAGTTGGGGGGGGTCCATGGGGAAGCAGGCCAAAGTACTTGGCCTCTCCCCGGGGATCTCGAGTGGTACCCACCACCAATAGGGTTTCTGGGGGAAACAAAGCATCACCTTCAAAGGGAACGTCGAGGACCACCTTCTGCGCATTAGGGGGTGCTCTAGCCTCCCTAAGCCATGCCACCTGGCAGATAGTTACCGCCGAGGCCACAGTGCGAGTGGCTGTGTCCACCGCATCGCGTGCTGAAAAGAGATCTTGAGAGATTACGTTGCCTTCCTCCAGGAAGGCATCATACTCCTCTCCGGCCTCAGGTGGGAGCAAGCGTTGAAATTTTGCGAGTGACCCCCACACATCCAGCTAGCATCTGCTGGTTATGGCTTGGTTGTATGCCACTCACAGTTGGAAGGCTGATGAAAAGTAGACCTTACGGTCCAAAAGGTCCAGTTCCCTGGAGGATGGGAGGGGGTCACTGGGGGGGGCTCATATGCTTGGGTGAGGCGGAACTGTTAAGGGTTCCATTGAGGCAAAGGGTGGCTTGAAGAGGCATCTGGGGGAGGCTCAAGGGCTGCACCTCCATGCCTAAATGGGCCGTAGCCAGGCGCAGCAAATCAAAATGCGCCGACAGGTTTCCCGTGTAAGACCTCAGTGCCGGGGAGAGGGCAGTACCAAGAGCTTGCCATGGTGGGGAGGGAGTTTCTTGAAGGGACCATTCCCACAGCCTGAAGTGGAAGGACAATGGGGCCGATGTGCATCGCCGAGGCCACTTGGAGCTCCTGGACGGTCCTTCCTCCAAGCTGGAAGCGGGGAAAGGGGGCCGAGACTCCTGGGGTGGTACCGGCGACGATGGGGTGGTGCCAGCCCCCACTGGAGTGGAAGATGGGCGGCTGTGTGGTGAGGGCGAACGCCCAGGGTGGATCCAGGGCTTCGATATGAAGGCGGGTTTGCCCCTTCTGGTTGGGAGTGGGGCAGGGGGTGTCAGGAGTAACAGGAGGGCTCGTGCAGCCTCCACCACTTCTGGGGTGGACGGCACGAGGAGCGACTCCATGTGGCTCCGTAGCAAGTCCTTGCCCTGGGAGGGATGACTGCCTGGGCGGGAAGACTCCCGCTCCTGCGGCACCGGGCTATGGCAAGCCTGCCGTGCCAAGGGTGAAACTGGCCGGTGCCGAGGTAAGCTCGGCACCGGCAAGGCCGGACTGTACCGAGCCATCGGCGCCAGAGATGATGGGGAGTGGCGCTGGGGCGATCCCAGCACCGGCGGAACCGGACTACCCGAAGGCGACCTCAAGCAGTGCCGAGGTGCTGGGGCACCTAGTTGGCACCGGGGTGCCAGAGTCAGCACCAAGGTTGTGTGGTGGCGGCAGCTACCGGTGGTGCGATGCCGCACAGGTTCCGGTGCCAAGCTGGGTCTCGGTGCCAGGTGGGAACCCAAAGCCTCGGGTGAAGGGTGCTGGGCCTCCTCTGAGGCTAGGGCGCGGCACCGCTGTTCCCTCTCCTTGATGATTCTAGGTTTGAAGGAGACAGATGGAACAGGCCGAGACCATATGGTCTTTGCCCAGGCACCTAAGACACCTCCCATGGAGGTCGTCCCAGAGGAAGGCCTTGCTGCACTAGGAGCAGGTTTTGAATCCTGGCATGGTCGCGAGATGTTCCAGCCCGATGGTGGGGAACTCTTGTGGTGGAATTAGATCCACGAAGAGATGCTCCCAGCCGGGCAGTAAGCTTGTAGAAAGGACAGGGTACTTGTGATTCGCAAGGAGACGATGTTCCAAATCCAACGTGCAGGGAGGAAGAAATGAAACTGAGGAGGGGTCAGGAGGTGGCCGTACATACAGCCACGGGGTAGCACAAGGGGTGGAGGCCGCCTGCCCTCTCCTGACAGGCTAGAACAAGTTTTTTCTGACCAATCCAGCGCTCCAGCATGGAGACACCTATTACTGAATGCATCCGAGCAGCACTCGAAGAAGAAGCAGATTTCTGCTCTCTTTAGTCCAGTGGTTCCCAACATTTTCTCTGCTGTGGCACACCTTGCTACCTTTAATTAATTAGAGGCACACCATCATAAGAGTCCAAATGAACTCATGAATATTCATGAGCCAAGAGCCAAACCAAAGCTCTTTGAGTAGTTTTTCAAAAAATTCTATGTCACACCTGGGTTCTGTGGCACACTGGTTAGGAAACACTGGTTTAGTCACTAATGATTCTTTGCTCCTTCTCATAGGAAGAGGATTTGTTTTTGCATAAAATATCCAACTGTTTCATTGTTGAGCAGCATGTTTGTTCCAGCTGTCCAAGTGATTGTCATTTCTACTCGAGAGGCGGCTGCATTTTTGTCATGAACTGTTGTGTATGATGCACTCTGGGATGAAAGATGCTATAGACGCACTTATTCATGCAACAACTTTTGTTGTTATCCTGATAAATGCTAATTTTGACTGGTTTTCATCTTATGGGAACTTGCAGCGTAAGATTTATATCAGGCTTCTTACAATAATGAATTAGAAACTGGTACAGTACTCCATGGTCTGCACAAGCAAATTCAGCTGTGTACATTAGATTAATAGATTACGGTCCAGAAGTATAATTGTGATCATCTAGTCTGACTTCCTTCAGTGATTTCCTCCTTCAAGTCCAAAGGAAAAATACCCCTTTGGGTTTGGATCAGGCCTTAAGTGATGAAAGGGAGCGTACTGTTCCATGGGAGTGAGAGATTATATTATTTCAACTGCATTTCTGTGGAAGGAAAATAGGTCCCATAAGTTCCCTGAAAACAGAAATAAACTAGGTATAAATGAAAGACACCTTAAATGGGTAAGATAAATACAGCTGCTGGAGCCAAAGTGTTCCTTTTTTGTCAAAATAGCTTCCTTGGTGTGCAAGGTTCTGGAGAAACAGAAGATGCTGCCTTACTGCAACAAAAACAAATGATTTCAGTTGCTTGTGCTTCCATTCCTTTTACTGTGCATGTGATTAAACTTCAGCCCCATTTGTTTTAAAGATCTGCCTCATCACCTGTTTATAGGACTCATGGATTTCCCATTACTGCCTGTGGAAGAACACAAGAGAAAATAAAGCAAGGAATTTTGTGGCACTTAAAGACTAACATTTATTTATCGCATGAGCTTTCGTGGGAGAAAATCCCAGTTCAGCAGACACTTTGAAGATGGGGGAACTTACAGAATGGGATGAAAATAAATGCAGGGGACTGTAAAACATGGGATCAGGTCATACGGCAACAGCAAATCAGAAAGCTCATGCAATAAATAAATCTGTTAGTCGTTAAGTGCCAGCAGGCTCCCTGCTTTTTTTGCTTTACTAGACAAACACGGCTGCCCCCTTTGGAACTTCACAAGAGAAAAATGTTTCCTCATTTGCCTTTGGTTCAAGCTGGGCCCATAAAGCATCACAGTTACAGCAGCAAAAGTAAAGAAGAGCAGAGCTGTGTAGAAAATTGAAGGCATGTGCACATTTCTTGTCCATGGTGTCTCGAGATTAGAAAATGACACAGAAAAAAGTCCTCTCTGCTCTCTTTTCAGTACAACTTGGGAAGTGGATGGCACGCACTGTCAGTCATACCTATTGACATCAAGGGCCCAATCTGATGGGTGATATATTCCCTGCTCTCAGCCACTTCCCCTGAGCAGAGCAGTAGCCTCAAAGACTGTCTCAGATTCCCTGGGACTGAAACTACTCAGTGTTTGTGACATGCAACTCTTGGTCTTAAGGATTCATTTTTTCCCTCCACGTAGAGAGAGTCAGGATCAAATTCTCAAACAGCCGAAGGAAGTGATTCTAATTTCTCTCTCAGGATCAGGGTCGGCACTAGCAGTGAGCCAGTGTGGCACCAGCTCAGGATGCTGAAGCTTAGGGGTGCCAGAGGGGTGGGGCAGGCCAGCCCAGAAGCTGGACCCCATGCTCCTGCTTCTCCCTGAGCCAGTCACTTTGTCCCTATGGGTGGAGCAGACCATCTCATCAGTTGGACTCTGCTCTCTCCCCCAGTCTCTGGGCTGGCCCTCCCTGCCCTAGGGAGGAACAGCTGGCCCAGGGGAGGGGCAAGAGAGCAGAACCCAGTCTCTGGCCTGGACTGCACCACCCCTGTGCTGGTTGTTCCCTGTCCCGCGGGCAGGGTAAGCCAGCTCAGCACAGAGGCCTGGTTCTGCACACTCATCCCCCCCCCCCCCCGCCTTTGGCTCCACACTGAAGGCAGTGGGGTGGGGGATAGCGCGGCTGTGGGGGGCGCAAGAGGAAAAGTTGGCTCAGGGTGCCACAACTCCTTGAGCTGGCCCTGCCACTTCCCCCTGCCATGGCCAGAGCGGTAAGGGGAAAGGGGCTTTGCCCCGGGTGCCAATTTAAAAGGCGCCGTGGGGAAGCCATTGCCCCTGCCACCTCTGGCCAAGGCAGGGAAGTGATCCCCCCTGATGGCTCTGGCTGCGGCAGGAGGGCACGATCACCCCTGCTGGTTCTGGCCCTGGCAGAGGGAAGCGATTCACCACTGCGGCCAGAGCCAGCAGGGGGCATGATTTCCCTGCCATGGCCAGAGTTGGCAGCGGGGGGGGGGGTGTCCCTTCTTCCTATCGCAGGAGCATAGGGACCCCCACTGCCAGCTCCAGCCACAGAAGGGAAGCCATCCCCCCCGCCAGTTCCAGCCAGGGTGGGAAATTGCTTCCTTCTGCCGCATCCAGAACCAGCAGGGGCGATCGTGTCCCCCCACAGCATCCAGAGCTGGCAGAGGGGATCACTTCCCTGCCGCGGCCAGAGGTGGCAGGGGCAATGGCTTTCCTGTGTGGCTGGGGGGGGGGGGGGGGGGGCGCAGGGGGAGCCAGGTGGGCGGACTGGCAGCCCTGCCCTGGCTGCCCTTTTGGCTGCTTGCCTGGTCCCCAGTATAGGGTGGGAGGGCAGTGCAGGGGTCTGCTCTCCCCCAGGCTGGCTGCCCCTGCCTCCCAATGCAGCAGTGGGGGGCAGAGGGCAATTTGCCTGGGCCTGGCACCCCCCAGGGACGGCTCTGCCTGGAGGAGGGGGAGAGCACCCATTTATTGGTTACAGGGGGGTGCCATAAACCCTAGCACCGGCTCTGCTTTCCTATCCATCTACACAATTAAAATGCTCATCCAACTTCCTGCCTCATGTTTCAACTACAGCAACATTCTTTACCCTGTCCTCAACCAATACAAACTTGCTCCCCATATACTTTCAGAACATTGCTAGAAAGATTATTTCCTAGCCCATCATTTGACATCACCTCTCTTTCTCTCTCCATTTCTTCACAGTCTTTCATCAAGATCCTCAAACATCATATCAAATCTAATGTCACTATGTCTGTCCTCACTGCATGTTTACCAAAGAGGATAATGCAATAAATGGATGGTCTTCTCTGATATCTTGTTATCTTCTTGGATTTCTGCTGATACAAAGATAATATACAGTGCTCTTATATCTAGGGTGGGGCAGGGAAGGGGAAGGTAGAAGAGGAAGAAATTGCTTCATTTTAAATGCAGGTCTATATCTTCCTAGTGACCTAATGGATCTTTAATCTTTCAATAAATAAACTCATCTGTTTTAGCAATGAACAGATTTTGTCCATTAAACAGACAATCTTCAACGACTAACCAATTTCTTAGCCAAGCAGTCCTGATATCAACAATGATGATGCACATCTCAAAACAGCTAACGTCATTGAACAGATATCTGCATCAGCTATACCTGGTGCAGTCTGAAAGGTTTTAGCAATTAACAGAACTCAATTTATCCTCATCCTTAAATTATAAGGGTATTTCCCTCCCTAAAATCAGCAAACCTGTGCCCCTTCAATTAGGCAGTCTGACTTAACAGATGGAAACATCAGACTGGTCCTCTGTCTTCAGCAGAAGTCACAGACTGGTCCTCTGTCTTACTCAACAGAAATCTGTCTTATTTGACAGACATCTCACCCAACATGTCAACCAGCTCCCAGGACGCCCTACACCAGTGATGCTTATTACAAGTACCAAGACTACAATAAAACTACAAATCAAACTGTAGACAGTAACTTGTGATGGTACCAGTGAGCCTCAAGACCCTGTTTCTACTGTAAGTGATCTTAGCATTACCAAGCAGGAAGATGTTCCTCACTCGGCTGCACCACAAACTCTGGACCCTCATGCGATGCTCACTGAAATGTCCAAGTGGTATGCATGCTGCTACTCTGATTGCTGGCCTCTTAACATCTAAAAATAAGGTGACCACCACCAGAGGGTTTACAAAATATTTAAAGAGATACTGCTATTTCTTTTAGACTACATATTCTCTTTCCCTTTCAATGTAAAATGATATACTGATACAAATCAAATATTAAAACTACTGTTAAAATATTCAACATGCTATGAATTTAGTCTGAGATGCAGCTTACAACTTTCCTACATAACCTATAGAAAAGCAATATAAGCTGGCATGAATACCATCCTCCTACTTAGAGCTATGCACTAAAACACAGATTCACAACAAGAAAAATCTGACCTCCCAGGTAACGATGTAGCTATAACCCAGCAGGAAATCCCCATAAGCATGCAACACTGAACTTTGTCCGGATCTAGACTACATAACTCACTCCTGCAAGGATTAAGACTTGCCCAAAAATGAATGAACTAAAATTAATGCATCAAAAACTAAGTCAAATTAATTGATAAAATAAGAGAATGAGCTACTGCACTCATGACTCTTTTTAAGACACTAAACTAAACTAAATTGAAATAAAAAGAAAATAGTTAAAGTGAGCTTTATCATCATGGCTCTCTCCATCATTTCCTAAAATCCCAGGCCTTCACCCTAATTCTAAAGTGTCCTAACAAGGCCAAGGCAAGCAAAGGTTAAAAAAAAGATGGCTACTTTATAGCTCACATACACCTTCGAAAGTCTGATTTTGTTTTGTTGTAATAGCAGTAACAACACCAGTTCCAATTTATTTTAACCAACTTCTTTTACACCAAAAACCCAGTTATTGCCATCTTTAATACCACCTAAAACAAGAATTAAAATAAAAGCCATATTTAATACTTGACATTTTAAATGCTGTTTTTCTTTTCTATATTTTTAATAAAAAAGAACTTCCAATGCATTTTCTATAATATGAAGCAAGCTACAGTCTCTTTATACCAAATGCCCCAAACTGTTTAATGTTACAGTAACTAAATTAAACACCTTTAAAGCCCCTATATTCCATTTAACTTAATATAACAGACCTAACATCTTTTGGAACTAATGCAAAAACTTCTCTCTTCAGTCTCAACTTTTTCTCAGCAAGTTGTTCCCACAAACACTAGCTACTGATAAAATAAAAGTTCTCTCTCCTAAACCTTTGAAAGGAAGAAAGGAACAATACAAATCTCTCATATGGGAGGGGTTCAGATACTACATTGTGGGGCTCCATAAAAATACTTTAAAAATTTTAAGTAGAGATTTGAAAGTGAAGGTGATTCTTCCACTCTTATGCATCTGATAAAGTGAGTTGGAGCCCATGAAAGCTTATGCCCAAAGAAATTTGTTAGTCTCTAAGGTGCTGTCACTGTTCTTGCTCTTCAATACATCAGTTTCACTATAAGAAGAAGGAAAGAAACAAATGGGATGTCTGAAAGCTGAAATTAGAATGAAGGGAGATACAAAAATTTGACAGAATGTGTTAGATATCAGAATGTGTACTCAAACTCCAAGAAGCTGAATATGGGGCCATTATTCAGCATATCTAAGAACGTCTGCAGATTAGTACTGTGGGCAATTCCACAAATAGATAGGCAACTATTCGTTGAAGGAAAAAGAAAGAATGTGCAATGGAAGATGAATAAGAGGGAGAAAATAAATTGTACTATATTTCTGCAGTGTCTGCCAACCTTAACTTCGCCACTTCCACGTGAAGTGAGCACATTCCTCCAGCCTTGTTCCCTGGCTCTGTTTATCCGTTCCATCTGCAGAAGACAAAATAAATAAATAAATAAATAAATGGAAAACAAGAGTCCAAGGATTCAATTTTCTTAATAAAAATTCAATTTCACTGTTGAAAAGAAAGTTCAAATATTTTACCCTTTCCTTTTCCTGTCTTCTCCCCTGTTCAGCCTTCAGCAAACTGATCTGAAAATTTGAATAGCTGGTATATTAAACAATATATTCTGAGGTAATTTATGACATACCGCATAAGGAACCATTTTATTAATGAAACCATCATTTAGTAAATAAAATCATAAAAAGAAGCTCAAATATTTGTCTACCTGGTCTCTCTGTCGTTTTTCCCTCTCAGGTAATTCTAATCTTTTCTTTTTTCCAGCTTCCTGAAAAATAAGCATAGATTTAGTATTTATCAGTCAACACTACTTTCTGCAAATTTATGTCAGTAAGGGTAGTAGTATTCCAGTGGCAGAAGCATGCAGAAGAAAGTTAGAAGGTGTTTGGAGGAAAGAAATGAGGAAAGGTTCGGAGGTTTTATTCTTCATTTTAAAAAGCTTTTTTGTTCTGGTTTTGTTTTTGATGCAACTTGGAAAAAAACAGGCAGATGGGTGTCTTTATACCTCAAACATTTTCCTCTTTTCTTCCCTTGGATTCGTTTTCTTCATTGGAGTGGGATGGGCCTAGATAAAAGGTAAAACTGAAAATTAGGTCAGTGTATGCTACTTTCTAGATACACAAAGTGAAATCAGGAATTGAAGGGAATGATTCAAAATGCAACAACAGTTTACAGTGTTGTTTCAACTATTATTCAGAAGTCTGATTGAAAAAGATGATGCTGTTAAGATCTAGAATGACACCATTGTAATTCTTCTTTTGGCTGCTGACTGTGTGTTTTATCTAGTCAAAAACAAATGCATCAGTAATTTTAAAAGCTCAGTTTTGTCCTTCCTATTAAATTTCCCCTCTCTGAATATCATTGGGAGCATCAATGCTCACCAATCCTCTGTTCCCTCCTCATTAAAATGCTGAAGATCCATAGAGATGTCTATCACGGCAATCTCTGGGAAAAACAAGTTGGCCCTCAAATTTCCAACTCTAGAGGTCTTTCAAACAGTAGTTAGTACATTTATTCTTGTGTAATAATATTGATACTTGCAATATGTTTATGAGTGAGAGGATTTTCCATATTTGATTCACAGAGTATAATCCTGAACAACACTGAATATGAGTGTTTACGTCCACGCAACTGTATTAAGAAGGATCCGTTCAAATCTATCATTCAATGTAAGAAATATGTTGAGGAAGACAGTTTTTTCACATACAGAGAAGGAAGAACACAACAGAAATGTGATAATCTTTCACTGTTTGTACAGCTTAGAAGCAACTATTAGGCTTGATGCTGTAAACATCACTGTGATTCAAACAGTGTACAGATACTAAGTGATATAATTTGGGAATTAAGTTTCATTTCTTATAGCCCACAGTCACAGCCTTTGCAGAGTTGGCTCCAGGATCTAAAGTTTCATTTAAAAAAAAATTCTATTTGGTTAGGAAGACAAAATACATTAGACAAGCTTAAGCCAATAAAGCGTCGTGTTCCTAATAAGTACAGCATGCCACGTACTGTCACATACATCTCAACGATGTGTTGATTCAAACTTCAAGGTGACCATTTAAGAATATTAACTATTTCACTTTTGATTATTTTAGCAGCAACATGCAACTAATTATTTTATTCTGCAGGCTCAAATCATCTCAAATACCTCAAGGAGTGTCAAAAAGCCTAGAAAATGTTTAAGACCCTCTTCCATTGTCAGCATTTGAAATGTATTATACATTGTCCAAAGCAAAAAAAGTAACATTTCTAAAAAATCAAATCACAGGTTAGTATACTATTATTCATTTTCAGTTTTAGTTCATTAAAACTTTTTATTTTAAAAATGAAGGTTCTGGAGTTCCAAATGTAGCATATAATCCAGAAACAAATATTATAAAACAGATCTGGATTTCAGTCCACCTTGGGGGGGGGGGTGCATATAATGTGATGTTGTCTCAAAACATATGGTGAGCCCACAGGTTTCAACAGTATGCCATCTGTTTCTCCTTTTTGGAAAAGGCAAATACTTTTGAACTAAAGATGATGAAATTTTCTTTGGGTATGAAGCATTACAGAATATAAAATGCTGAAGTTGCCATTTCCTGAACTCTTGATTAGCAGGCTCCTAATTCCAATCCTTTCCATATGTAAAATGATAACCACTCACAAAAAACACTTTTGGGGGGAAGGGAGAGGGCTACAGAACACTGCAGTCCATACTTGGAGAGATTACTCTAACGACTTCAAATACTAAGCTGAAGCTCCTTATCAAGCACTTACATATTTCAGGTTTGAGTCTTTTTTCTGCTTTGAGAATCTAACTCCACCCATTGGGATGAACTGAAAATGAAATTTGTGGGTAATCAGGAATCCAAAAAAAGCAAGGAGTTTTGTGGCACTTAAAGACTAACAGATTTATTTATTGCATGAGCTTTTGTGGGAGAATATCACACTTCAGAGGCTTTGAAGATGGAGTACTTACAGAATTGGATGAAAATAAGTGCAGGGGAGTGCAAGACATGGAATCAGGTCATATTGCAACAGCAAATCAGAGTATTTGTAAGGATTCTTACATTAGGAAACAGCATACAGAGGGAGGGTGAAGTCAAATTACCTGTTATAAAGTGAAAAGAATCCATAGTCACGACTCAGACCTGGTTTCACACATTTTAATTTGCATATTAATTCAATTTTGGCTGTTTCTCTGTGAAGTCTTGATGTTCCACTGATTTTCTTGATGACCATCATTAACAAGTCATCAACGGAGTGACTAAGAAGATGGAAGTGCTCAGCAACTTTTTTTTCTTCTTTTTTTTGGTATTATGATTTCTGATGTCAGTTTTATGAGTATTAAGCCTTCTCTGTAGGGTCTGTCCTGTTTGTCGAATGCATAAGGCTTGGGGGTATTTCCGGAACATGATGGCATAAATCACACGAGTGGATGAGCAGGTGAAGGTCCCTTTGATGGAGCAGCTGGCTTGATTAGGTCCTATGATGGTCTCTTTTGTGCAGATATGTGGACAGTTGCCAGCGTGGTTTCTTGCAGGGATATGTGCCTGCTTTAATGTTTCTGTTATCTGTTTAAGGTTCAGGGGTTGCCGGTAGGTGAGGAGAGGTCTGTCTCCCAAGCCTAGAGAGAGTGAGTGGTCATCTTTTAAAATAGGCTGGAGGTCCTTAAAGATCTGTTGCAGAGGTCTGACCTGAGGGTTGTATGTGGTGACCAGTGGCATTCTATTGTTTTCTTTTTCGGGTCTTTCCTGTACTAGTTGACTGCAGGGTACCCATCTGGCCCTGTCAATCTGTTTCTTTACTTCTCCAGGTGGGTACTGTAGTTTTAAGAAAGCTTGATAGAGACCCAGAAGATGTCTGTCTCTGTCTGAGGGATCAGAGCAAATGTGGTTATATCTTAGGGCTTGGCTGTAGACAATGGATTGTGTGGTGTGTTTAGGATGGAAGCTCAAGGGATGCAGATAACTATACCGATCAGTAGGTTTTCAGTGAAGAGTGGTGTTGATGTGTTTATCCCTAATTTGTACTGTAGTGTCCAGAAAGTGGATCTCCTGTGTGGCGTGTTCCAGGCTCAGTTTGATTGTGGGGTGGAAATCTTCAAGAGCATCTCTGCCAGAGTTCCATATGGTGAAGATATCAACATAGCATAAATAGAGGAGAGGTGTTTTGGGATGAGACTTGAGGAAACATTGTTCTAAGTTGCCCATAAAAATGTTGGCATACTGTGGGGCCATGCGGGTACCCATAGCAGTGCCACTGACTTGGAGGTATAAACTGTCTTCAAATCTGAAATGGTTGTAGGTGAGCACAAAGTCACAAAAATCCAGAGTGCTACTTACAGGCCTCTTCTGGATGCAAATTCCACAGTCAGGACATCCTGAAATAGCTGTAGGGCATGAGGGATGTACATTACATGGTAATCAGTGTACTGGTACTCATAAAAAGATTCCCTGTCAATGCCAACATTTTTCACGTGGATTGCTTCTTATAGTGCCTCAGACTTTTTCCGAAACAGCAGTTTTTCTGATCCAGTTCTATCAGCAAATAAGTAAGTTCAGGATTCCTGGGTCTTTATGACTAATTGATTCATGCAAATTGTTTAAGGGTAACAGCTCTTCTGCAAGATATCAGTTTGTTAAAGCAATAGCTTCTAGGTTCTATAATAGGCCATTACACTTGTAATATTTTAAATTTGTTTCCTCATTATTTTAGGATTTCATTATAAAGGCTGCAAAAGTACAATTCCCACTTACTTCAGTGTGCCTCCCTGCACCTTCTCTATCGTCTGCTTTCCTTAACACATAACTACGTTCAGTCATCTGCTGCAAAAGGACTGATTAAGGGCTACTGAGTTGTGACATTATGTGATGGGAAGTAGTCAGACTCATGGACTGTTATCCTAGGTGCACAGTCCTCCACTCACACTGCTGGACCATGGTACCTGAAAACATTACGTGCTTCTCAGTCTTTGTTGGAAAAGGGCCATAGTCTTGTGATATAATCTTGTCCCCTTGGCTCTCCCTGTTAAGACAGGCCGATATTTAAAATATACTTTGCCTCTTGCATTATATAAGGTCAGAGTCAATCACTGAAAGAACCAGGAATGATGTGGCAAAGCAAGATTTATTGCAGGAGTCACTGCTCTGAATTTCTTCTCTTATGGGTACACAGTGCAGTCAGTGTTTTGCTTTTTGTTTCATTTTGAAGCGAAACTTGAACAAGTTGAGTCTTTGCACAAAGCTACTTAATATTGAAGAACAGTGTGACAATCAAACAACATGCCTTTGCCAGTTGTAGCTGTATTATCTTGGTCCCATTCTACATCTTATTGCCTCTTTCCTTCTGCAAAACACTTTTATCCTCTCTCTACTTTCAAAATTCACTATTAAGATCACAATTTCCACTAAAATTGGAAATAAGGTTTGGTTTATTCCACTGTTAGGGAAAAACTTTAAGAATCTATTTGGTTATAATGGTATGTTAAAAGTATGGTCTGCACCTTCCCAGAAGCTGATGAAAGACTCAGGCAGTAACAACGATTGACGGGATTGACCGAGGTCACTGGGCTGTGTGCCAAGATCAGAAAGTCTGCCTGGAGACTGGGGCTGAGTGCATAGGATTAGGGCTGAGTGCACAGCTTTTATAGTGCTGTGTGTCTAGCACGGGGAATCCTGGACTTCTGATTGGCTTCCAGAGCCACACTTACGGCTGAGGTGAAGGACCCTCTAGAGAGAGATCTAAGGGGGCTTTTGTGAGGAGTTTAGTGAGCAAGTGTCAGGGTGCGGTAAAGCATGTGGGCATAGGCTCTCGTTGGACTGTGACTGCACGAACCTGGCAGACGCTGCCCAGAAGCGGACAACCCAAGTCAAGAGGACACCGGGACTTGGATCTTGAAGAACACAGGCCTCAGACCAGGCCGAGAAGACAACGGGTCATCATCTGCCTAGAGCTTCTTCCTCAGAGGTCGTGCCCAACACTCAGGAGAGTGAAGACCAAACATGAATACTCTCACTGGGGGCCTCTGTTGGGAGAGAGTTGTGTGTGCACGGGAGGTCCTGGATCCATTTTCTTACTGCATTGTTGTTTCTATTGTGTTCCTTGGGGATTATTGCTTTGGGGGTGTTTGGGACACTTCCCTTTAAGAGCTTATGCTCTATTTCAATAAAACATCTTAAGGTTGTCCATCTTATACCCTTGTGTGGTGATCATCTTTGTCATGATCTGGGGGATGACAGATGCCCTCATACAGAGCTCGGACTTGAGCTAGGAAAAGCCAAGTGTTTCCTGTCCTATTCCTTTGACTAATCTGGCTTTCTTTGAGCCTAAAACACCACCAGCGTTCAATGGTACCCCTTCTAATTCCATGAAACTTACCAAAAAAATTATCAGCTGAAAGGCCAAACTAACTTAATTGCAGAACTGTGCTACACCCCTCAAGACGCATGCAATTGCTTCTGAAGCCAAGTTCCAAAGACGTAGCCGTGTTAGTCTAGTTCAGTAAAACAAGCTAGAAGTCCTGCGGTGCTCTGAAAGACTAGCAAATTTATCTATTATTATATATAAAGATAGATAAATTTGTTAGTCTTTCAGTGCCACAGGACTCCTTGCTTGTTCTTCAGAAGCAAGACTCCTTATTTACAACCTGTTTCTTCACTTCCACAGGTGGGTACTGTAGTTTTAAAAATGCTTGATAAATAAAGATCCTGAAGGTGTCTGTTCTCATTTACAGGTTCACTATCCCCCCAGTATATTTCAACTTCTGCATTCTCTGAATCATGCACTGCATTATGGCACAGGTACTGCGTATTAAGTCTGCTTAGACAACATCCACTCTGTCAACGGAGGTGGCAGACATAATGGCCACCCCGCCCCCCAACATAGCCCTCTAGACTATGGAGCTCACAGGGAGAAGTGTTAAGTATCTATCTCCCCTGATGGGTCTCATCTCCGGGCTATCCAGCTGAAGGGGAAGAGTGCTAAGGATCAATCTTCCCTGATAGGCCTCAATCTCCTGTGTGAGTTTCTTCCTCCCTAGCTTTGTGTCAACAAGGAGGGGGGGGAGTTCCTATCCCCCCTGAACAGTTTCTCAGCACCCCCGTCACCACGAAGGAGGGTTCATTGTCTGGGGTCCCAGTTTCATCATTGGTCCTGACCAGGATCCCACTCCTAATTGGCTATTTTTACTCTGGCTGGGCAAAATTCTATTAAAACCCCCTGTCTCAGCTAGCTTGTTGTTCTCCCACCCTTGGATGCTAAAGGGCACGTCGCGACCTGGTCGGACTGATCCCCCGACTGAGACAGGGAGTACCCACCCCCGAGACCCTCTTTTTTTTTGGGGTGTACACGGATTGCCGGCCAAACGATTAAGTGCTGAGATGCTGCAGCTGGTCTGCCTCCTCGCTTTGGGTTCTACTGCAGTCCTGGGACAGGTATTATAAATCGATATAGGCCTCCTACCTTCTCTTAATCATTCTACTTGGTACCATTTATATATAGCCTGTGATTGTAGCTTCTTCACCTGAGTTTTGCATAGTTTGTGTAGTTGTTATTATTTCCTCTGTATCCTGCATAATCTTTTTATGATATAGTTGTTTAAGGTCTAGCATAGTTTTGTGTTGTTAATTTGCCAGGTGTTTTGTTAGTCATTTGTATTTTGCATCCTTCTTACTGTATAATTGTCATTACTCTGCTTCTGCTCTAAACTGCTGGCCCCAAACTTCCCCAGTGTACACGGGTGGAGTGTGGGGGTTTATTTTTCTCTCATCTGACCTTTTTTTTTCATTCTGCCGCCCACCCTTCTTGGCTAGCAAGGAGGAATGGCTTGCAGCCATTGGTAAATACGCGTCGGGTGGGCTGGTCAGTGCCTATACCGATGTTGAGGCAGTAAAAGGCCAGAAAAGTCCTTGACTTATTATGGCCACCTTCTTGTAGGTCATTAATCCATACTGTTATTTAACTATACGTACTTTTGTAGGTTGTAAGTGTTTTGCATAGACTCTCAAACTTTATCCTGTTGTTTGGCTAGAGGTGTTTTACAGGTGCTTTATATAGACTTTCCTGCTCCACACTGTTACTTGGTTATAAGTGCCTTGCATAGGTTTTTAGCTTTATATTGTCATTTAGTTATAAGGGTTTATTCAGATTTTGCTTTATACTGTTAGTTGGTTATAAGTGTCCTATCTAGGTTTTGCTTCATATTGTTAGTTGATTACAAGTGGTTTTGCATAGATCTCCTTGTTTTACACTGTTAAGTGGTTAAAGGTGTTTAAGGTGTCACTATAAAAGTAGGTTTTTTTTGTTTACTTGAACTGGTGTCTGTCTCATTGGTGGGTGTCGCTGGTCCATCCCAGTCACATCACGAACCCGGGGTTCAACACACTCATCACACTGTATGTTTAAAGAATGTGACAGCATTGAATATGGAACAAGTAAACATATTAATAGAAAAAAATCTGAACAACAAATGAATTAACCAGAAAAGTAATACTTAGTTCTTTTCCATTAAGAGACCTCAAAGTGCCATACAAAGGAAGTCAGTACCATTATCCTAATTTTACAGATGGAGAAATAGAGGGACAGAGAATCCTTTGAATGGTGTGTATTAATTAGTTCAAAGGGCTCTGCAAACTTCATTTATAATTTACAGCATTCCCAAAACTGACTGCCACAAAACCAGGCCACTGAAGCCATTCAAGCTACAGCCAGCTTAAGCAACATTCTAAACCAAACAACTGATAATCGTCTCCAAAACTCAGCAATGTCTTCTTACAAAAGTGAAGAAACAAAGAAAAACAAAGATGTATCTGATTTATCTAAATTCAACTATTTCCTGTAGAAGTGTGTCAATACAAGATGTAATGGAAAGAAACATTGATATGATATTAGTAGACTAGTATTTTAAGTTTAACTAAGGTTAAAACCAAATTAGTTAATTAAAACAAACTTCTGGAAATAGGTACCTTTTTTACCACCACTTCCGTGCCCTCACCTGTCTACATTTAGCTAATGGCTTCTTCTCATGAAACTTTTTAGATGCATCACCAGATTTCTTGATCGTTAAAGGCACTCCATATTTTGCAGCAGGTTTGGTAATTTTCTGAGCTGGTGCAGCTGAAGCAAATATTTGTCCTTGAGCTGGTCTTTTTACTAGACAAGAAAGGACAGAAGTATGACTTATCTCACCGTTAAACTCACATAGCTAGGCTTCTTTGGGTACCAGTGCATTGCTTTGTCTACCAGACCTGTTATCAGGATAGAAAAATCAGACTGCATTCATTTATATAAGAGTCCCAGCTACATTCCAAACCTCTTCCATTTCATTAGACAATGATCAAAAACAGCATCTTCTTCCTAGGAGAGGAAGTATCTCAACAAAAAGCAAAAGCTATCATCCCTCTTCACAGAAGTGATCAAGAAATTTTCCATATGAAAAACCGTTAAACTAGAACACAAATGTGTTCATTACTGTCTTATCTCTTCCCCTCTCCCTCTGAACATCTAAGTTGTTTGATTAATCTTAAAAGCTATGTTTAATAAACTGTATGAAGCCCATAGGATAATCACTTGTGTTGCTCTCTACTGTAGTTGGGCTTGCATACAGTAGCAATATTGGAATATATTTTAGAAGATTTACTCTTTTGTCATGGCTAAATGCGCTTTGGTTGTGATATATACTGTATTTTAAAAATATATTGTATGTCCTTTTACACACTCTCTCTCTCTCTCTCACACACACACATATATATATGAAATGCTACAGGTAACTTTCTCCTGACAAACACATGGTCTAACAGAGCTGTCCTGGAGGCTCAGCTAACACACCTCTTAAACTGTATGTGGTAGGAAAATGATCTTATCAGGCACTCTTCTGATTCAAAAGGGTCCCTTATTCTCCAAAGCTTAGGAAGTCTGGTTATTAGAATTTTGAAGTAAGAAATTTCTTTCTGCTTTCAATTTCTTTCCTCATTCATACCAAATGGGGAATGCTGCTCACCTGTGGAATTGCTGTCACTGTATTCCTGTCATTTATCAGGCTGCTAAGGTGGACTGACTAAATGAAGACTGAGGCTAGCAAAAGAATGAAAATCATTACAGAATAGGAATTTTCTTGCATAAACAGCTTCTCCCCTCAAATCAGCACAAGTGTCAAATAGCAGATGTAATTCACAGAAGTTGGAAGAGAAGGAAAAGGAAAATTTGATTACAATAAAGTAATGAGAAATCGAAGTTTTCCCATATAAAGCAAAAATTTCATAATTTCAGGAATTACTTAGGAATTCTCTTAGTTGCATCTTAATACTATGTGATACCTACACAAAGGAGAGGAGACTTACTTTGCAAATCTTACTTGGATGAGTCTCTTCCTATAAAACCACTAGGACCAGGTGGAAGGAACCTTGATTCCCTCTATGATAGTGTCTCACATGCCTGAAATGCCAGCTAGTGCAGTATTTTAACATCTTGCCTACAGCAACTCCAAAAGCTTATGCCACTAGCATTTTGGATGGAACAGGATATAAACAGCAGGTGTATGCTTGAGATATCTTTAGAGGTCTAATAATGACCATTTGGGTAGATTTCCTGAAGGAGTACTTAAGACTGACACTAAATGGTGAGAAGACTGGTTCTCAAGGAAAAAAAAACAAAACAAAAAAAAACACCTTACCTTGTGCAAAAAGTTTACTGGAGTTGCAAGAGCAACAACCTCATCGTCATAACAAATGTTGTTAACATGTAGGTAAAGGAAGCGAATTTCAAACCCTGTTTCTTGGGGATAACATTTACTAGCAAAGCCAGATGCAGATATATCTTGTCTGATATACTTTGATATATGGTAATGCTCAGAAGGGGAATCCAAGGCACCTGTATAAAAAAACTGCTAGGGCTGGTACTTGTTTTGTCAGGATGCTTGGTAGCATGACTTCAAACAGCCATCCTGGAGAAACTAGAGCAGCTAAGATCATAACATTTAATTAGAGGTCAGGGCCATCGCTGTGCAGAGCACTGTACAAACTAGACAGCCCATGCCCTGAAGAGCTTACTGGTGCCTTTGAATGAAAAATAAAATTAGACCAGCTCAATGAATGAAATGTCCTGGTTGAATTCTGTCTCATTACCAAAGTATATTAATGAAAAACAACAGAGAATCCCTTCTGAACTACACTTCACTTTAAAGGGCCATGCTGTTAAACATACATCATCAAACAAAGGAGGGTCTGCTTCAAGTCTAATCACTCTGTAGATGCAACAAGGGTTCCTCAGATTTCTCTGTGAATTATCTTGGAAATGTGCACATTCTCCTGGATCATTGTTTCCATTGCCTCAGAAGAAATCTGACCTCTGTTCAACTCGGTGGTTTTGGGAGGGATATAAATATTCATGGTTCAGAGTGTAAGCCAGTCCCTAACAGGAGGCAGTGACAAACTTCCACTGTGGCACATTATTCCATAACTGCCCACCAGTACATGCCTTGCACCTTCCTTTGTGCCACAGTGGAAGTTTGATATGTAAGGCCATACTTGGGTTATCTTCCAGAAACATCACTAAGTGAACTAAAAGGACATATATCTTGAGATTTTGAAAGAGCGCACTGACCAAAGTGAATTTGAGAGAGCTGGATATTTTTCTTCTTCTGAGTGAGGCAGCATACCCTTCAGTTATTCTGTATTCCAAGTATTCTCCCATCCCGCATTTATTAACTTACCCCCCATGCATGGGTTTGCTCTGTAAAACAAAATGCAAAGGTCTACAATAAAAAACTGTCCTTGTTTTCAATGTATGGCCTGAACGGTTGGTTACTCACCAGTAACCGTCGTTGTTCGAGATAGGCTGCTCACATATATTCAGTTACAGGTATCTATGTGCTGCAGGGCACGGTAGCGTAGAAAGTCTTCAGCATTAGCCTGTCAGATCAGAGCATACGGCCAACGCCCCCTCCACGCTGCGACCATGGCTATACGGCTATATAGGTGACCGTGATCGTGACCCTGACCCTCCCAGTCCCATATACCAGGGGTGGCCAAACTTACAGAACTCAAGAGCAGCACAAGTCGATTATTAAACCTTCGAGAGCTGCACTGAGGCGTATAACTACATATTCTTACCTACTATAAAATTACTAAGCTTTGAACACTTTAACTTTATTGTAAAAATAGGGCGAATATTGATCCTACTAACGTCAGATACTAATAATTATTTAAGGTTACCATGAAACTAGGCCTATACAGTAAAAACTTCGCTGTCTCTAGATGTAGAACATTACAGGCTTGTGGCAAGTTTTTTTAAAATCTGTGCAGTAACTTGTCAATGCAGCAGGTAAAAGCTCTCTGAGATGCTGATCTCTAAGTATTGCACAATGTTTTGAATTTCATTGTGGAATATGATGCTTCACAGCAGTAAGTTGTGCCAAAAATTCAAAGTAATCTAGGTTCAGTTTTAAACTTTTCGCCTTTGTATTTTCATTTCTTAGTATTCCACATCATGTTTAGGACTTGTAAAACATGATTTTATTTTAACAAGTGTGCTGCATAAGGGCCTATGAGAAAATCTAAACATGCTATGGCTTCTCTGACCATGTCACGCTTCCCTTCCCCACCTCCACCGCCACTTCACTGCTGTCTCTTACCACACTGCTGCTTCTCTGCTCTCCCCAACCATACTGCAGTTCTGCCCCCTACACCATCCTGGTATCTACCGCGTCCCCGCTTCCCTGCCAACATTTCTGCCAGTAAACTTGTTCACTAAAATATTCATAGACAGTGAAGACAAAAGGTCTGAGGACTCAGACACAATTAATTTTAAAAGGAGAGTAATAGTAAGGGAAAACACTGCTCTCATCTTAATCCTGTGAAGAGATGCACACAGGGACACCTTTTCAACTGTTCAGAATCACAAAAGATCAATGAGAATTTATAGGGACAGAAAGTGCAAGATCAGAGCCTGTTTCAGTATGTGCTTTGGAGTCCATGCACAGAAGATATTATGGGAAAAATCCTGTTGAGTTTATTTGGTTTGGGGTCAGGCCTGTATAAATTTTAAATATCACTGTCTGGTTTTTATAATACAAAGTAAAATCTTATTGGTGACAGATTTTTTTCAGGAAGTTTACAACACAATTTTCCATCCTCAGCCCTTCACAACAATTACTCTCTTGTCTAATGGGCTCAGATACCCATAGTGTCATTCATGAAGACTGCACTGAAATATAAATGGATTTTGACTACTGGTTTATAACAAAGAAAAAATTAATACATGTTGAATGCTATTTAATCAGTGGAAGTATAGTGTTGCTATTGAACTTTGCAGTGAATGTAAACTTTCTTGGTAATTAACTTAGTTATATTAATTAAAATTTTCTTACAAAATAAATGTACTAGCAGTTCCTTCTGCAAACAGATGACATACTGATGTCTCAGGCACACTAGTTCAATGGACTTAAGGAATTTTTTTCCTAAAGCCAGTTTTCAGTAGTGGTGGTCTATCTTAAGTCTAAATCATCTTGCATGCTGAAAATGAACCATGATCCATAATAAGTACTTGTAACATTCTTTAAATTAACAGAGGTTTTTTTAAATAACCTTTTGACAGTAGTAAGTGGTTTTGGATGCAACACCTGTGTCAATTTTCAGTCATTTCTGATGATTATTTAATTCTCAAAATAGAAACACAAGAGAAATAATTTTGCATTATATTACAATATCTGGAAATGCCAGGTGATTTTTAAAAAAGAAAATTAATTTACAATTGCTTTTCAAGTTTAAATTGCTAGATCATCACCACCTATCTGTAGTTCATTGTAGACTTGCTCTTGATCAATTTATTTTGCCAGTTTTAAAAATATTTACCCAGAAAACAGTATCAAAAAAAGAAAAGTATTTAAAAAATCATGCACTCAGAAGATCAAACTTTTTCTTGCTGGTACTACTTTAATTTTACCTCTGTGTGCATCCAGTTTGGACAATGAATGAAGCTTGTGATATTGTAATTAAAGACTGTATCATAATGCATACAGATGAGGTGGGTAGAATTAACATTGTGTGGGTAAACTGTAGAATCTGATATGTCTTTGCACCTAACTGATGACATAGCTTTTCCCCGCTGGCTCTCACAATGCTGCCCCTCCTCTCCTCTCCCCTCCACTCCCAGCTCTTACCAGGCTGCTTTTTCCCTGCAAGCTCTCAGACTGCTGCTCCTCCCCTCCTCGCTTTTACCACGTCACTTTTCCCTGCTGGCTCTCAAAATGCTGCCCCTCCCCCAGCTCTCACAACGCTGCTTTTTTCTGCCGGCTCTCACAACGCTGCTCCTCCCCTGCCGGCTCTCATCATGCCGCTGCCTCTCTCCTGTCCCCGATGTTTGCAAATTTCTAGCCCCTGGCTCCCGCCATGCTGCCTTTCCCTGCCTCTCCCGGGAGCTGCAATTTTTCCTTTAAAGAGTCGCATGCAGCTCACGAGCTGCAGTTTGGACACGTCTGCCATGTACCTTTGCCAACTCTGTTAGTGGGGACAGTGGGAGAGACCTGAATGACAGTTACTGGTGAGTAACCAACCGTCCTCCTTCGAGCGCTGCTCACATCATTCAGTTACAGGTGACTGCTAGCCATTCCCGAGGATGGTGGGAGGAGTTACAGTCTACCCACAGTGAGTACAGCTCTGCGCAAAGCAGCATCGCCTCTAGCCTGTTGGGCAATGGCATAGTGCGTTGTGAAGGTACATATCAACAACCACGTAGCTGCCCTGCAGATCTCTTGGATTGGAGCCTTGGCGAGGAAGGCCGTGGAAGACACCTGAGCTCTGGTAGAGTGGGCTCTCAGTCCCTGGGAGAGGCGTATTTGACCTTCCATAGCAGTGTTTGATGTAGTTCACAATTCATTTAGAGATGCATTGAAAGGACACTGGGAAGTCTCTCATGCGTTTGGTGACCGTCATGAACAGCTGCGAGGTCTTGCGGAAAGAACGTGTGCGCTCAACATAAATTAGAAGCGCTCTCCTCACATCCAATGTGTGCCACCATCTCTGGTTTTCTGTAACCTGGGGGTCGAGATAGAAAACCCGCAGGCAAATTTCTTGATTCATGTGGAAAGCAGTGGCCACCTTGGGCAGGAAGGAAGGATGGTGGCAGAGGACCACCTTCTCTGGAAAAACTGTCGCATATGAGGCCTTGGAGGAACAGGCTCTCAACTTCAAAACCCTTCTGGCTGAAGTGATTGCTACCAGGAAAGCCACCTTCTAGAGTAACACTAGCAGAGTAGCTGAATCCAAGGGTTCACAGGGCAGCTCTGTCAAAGCCCGTAACACAAGGTTCAGATCCCACTGAGGGGTGGGCTTATGAGGGTGGGGAAAAAGCTCTCTCACCCCCTTCAGGAACCTGTGAGATATGGGGTGTGAAAAAACTGGAACACCACCAACCCTTTGGTGGAAGACCGAAATTGCCACTAAATGGACTCTTAGTGAGGACAGGAATAGGCCCTTTTCTCTTAGGTCTAAGAGATAGTCCAGAGTTGTATGAATTGGTGTGGAGTTAGAGTCTATTTCTTTGCCACGACACAAAGTGGAGAAGCTTTTCCGCTTTGCGATGTAGGGGGACCTGGTGGAAGGTTTTCTACCACCAACCAGGACCTTTTTAACCCTATCCGAGCAGCACCTCTCTTGCTCGCTGAGCCAGAGATCATCTAGGCCATCAAATGTAGGAGACCTGGGTTTAGGTGCCGGAGGCGCTCCAAGTCCTGTGTTAGGAGATCTGCCCGCTGGGGTAGGCAGAGCATGGTCCTTATGGACATGTCCTGCAGAAGCAGGAACCAGTGTTGTCTGCATCAGTCCGGAGCTAACAGAATGATGTGTGCTCCATCCATCAGGGCCTTCAGTAGCACTCTTAGGATCAGGCGAAATGGCGGGAAGGTGTACATCAGGGCTCCCAACCAGCTGAGGAGGAAGGCGTTGCTGAAAGAGCCTTCCTTCTGGCCCCAGAGGGAACAAAATTGAGGACATTTGCTGTTTTGTTCTGTGGCAAACAGGCCCACCTGTTTATCAGAAGGGAGAACACCTTGTAGTGGAGGGACCACTCATGATTCGCTAGGGGTTTTCTGCTGAGTGAGTCTGCTAGGCCATTGTCCACCTGGCGGAAGTGGGAAGCGATCAGCATAAAGTGGTGATGTATCGCTAGTTGCCAAAGCTTGTACGCTTCCTCAGATAGAGTCAAGGAGTAAAACCCCCCTTGCTGGTTGGTATAAAACATGGCTGTTGTATTGTCTGTAAGGACCTGGACAATTCTGTCACGGATTTTGTCAAGAAAGGTCATGCAGGCCAATCTGATCGCCTGGAGCTCCTTCACGTTTATGTGGAGGAGTCTGTCCTCGGGGCTCCAAACATCCTGTGTGGAGAGGCCCCCGGACAGGCGGGCCCCCCAACCGGAGTCCGAGGCATCCGTTATCAGGGTCACTGAGGGCTTGGGCTCCCTGAACGGGATGGCCCCCATCGTGAAGTGGGGGTCCCGCCAGATTTGGAGGGACTCCAGTGTGTACTAAGGAACCAAGAGTACCTTGTCCAGATGGTCTCTCAATGGCTGGAACATTGTAGCGAACTAGAGCTGGAAAGGTCTCATCCTCAGGCACGCTGTTCGGATTACCGAGGAGGCTGCCACCATGTGTCCCAGAGGCTGCATCCACCAGTGAGCTGTGGTTACAGCCGGTGCTTGCAGTTCCGTGATGATAGTGCAAATGGACCGAAATCTTGACAGGGGCAAGGATGTCATGCCCTGTCAAGCGTTTAACCGTGTCCCGATTAATTCTATGTCCTGAGTGGAGCTGAGCTTGGACTTCTTTGTGTTTATGTGGAAGCCAAGGAACTTGCAGAGTTTTACCACCAAGTTGACGCGGTTCTGCACCTGTCGACATGACTTGCCCACTATGAGCAAATCATTCAGGTAGGGGTAGATTCTTACGCCCCTCCTGCATAGAAACACTGCGAGCGTTGCTACGCATTTTATGAACACCCTGGGAGCTAGCGATATCCCGAAGGGGAGGGCAGTGAATTGATAGTAGTTTTGAGCCACCACAAACCTGAGGAATCATCTTTGGTGGGGTCAGATGGCTATGTGAAAGTAAGTGTCCTTTAGGTCGAGGGCTGTGAACTAGTCTCCTGGGGACAGGGAGGGGACAATCCAGGGCAGGGAAACCATGCAGAACTTTATTCTCTTTATGTATTTGCTTAGTGCTCTGAGGTCTAGAATGAGCCGTAGGTTCCCAGGGGATTTGGGGACCAAGAAGTAGCAGGAATAGAACCCGTGGCCCCGCTCTTGTTTGGGGACCTTTTCTATGGCCCTGAGGGAGAGGAGTTTTTGGCATTTGGCCTTGAGCCTGTTTGACAGTACCAGTTCTCTGAAGTTGCATGGAGGACAGTCTTCTGTCCCGAGTGATTGAGAGGAACCGGATACGGTATCCTCGTGCCACCATGTCGAGAACCCACTGGTCGGAAGTCATGTTGGAGCTGTTGGTGTGGCCTTGTTGAGCGCCTGATGGGTTGTGGAGTGTATATCCCCAGGGATCAAAGCGTGGCCCTCAAGTCCTTCATACCATGGAGCTTCACATCTATGGATGGGGCAAAAAGGTCAGGACTTTCAAAGGGGAGGTCCTGAATAATTTGCTGCATTTGTGTGGACAGGCAGGAGCCTTGGAGCCAGGCCAACTGACGCATGACAACTGAGGAGGCCATAGTGCGGACAGCCTTGTCCACTGTGTCCCAGGTTGCCACAGGGCATCTCTAGATGCCCTATCTCCTTCCTCTAGCATAGCCTCAAAGTCTCTTAGGCACTCCTCGGAGATGGCCATGTGGAAATTCTGCATGGCCTCCCAAAGGTTGAAGATGTAGCGTGTCATTAGGGCTGAATGGTTGGAAATACGGAGCTGGAGGGCAGCAGAGGAGTAAACTTTCCTCCCCAGTAGATTGAGCTTCTTCACCTCTTTGTTCTTGGGCGTAGAACTCGGTTGGCCCTGTCTCTCCCTTTCATTTACTGCATCAACCACCAGGGATCCAGGGGTGGGGTGATGAAACAAGAAAGAAAACACCTCCAGGGAGACGTAGCGTTTCTTATCCACAGCTTTGGACACTGGCGGGATCGAGGAAGGCGTTTGCCAGCGTTCCTGGACAATATGGAATACTCCTGAGTGCAAGGGAACTGCCACCCTCGCTGGGGAGGGGGTGGGGGGGGTTCTATGGCATGCATGCATCGAAGAGAGAGTCGTCCTCTTCCTGGATTGCTTCTAATTTCAGTTTTAGGTTTGCTGCCATACGGCGGCGGAGGTCCTGCTCAATGCAGGGATCTCCCTCGCCATCAGCAGACATGTCAATTACGCACTCCTCAGGTGAAGAGGAGGACTGAGCCCATGATCTACTACGTTGTGTAGAGTCGGCGTCAGGTTCATCATCGGAAAAATCCAAGGACTCTGGCAGCGATGACCAGGCGTAATGAGAGGAGGCGCCATTGGTTGCTGTGTTCAGCCAGTTGAGGGTCCACTTGTTATGAGGTGACCTTGTTAGAGGCATTACCACAGGGGGGAGCGGACATCTCTCCCGGTAGCTGTGGTCTGTTTGACCTCCTCGAATTCGGAGATATGGAGCTCTTACGGAGTCTTTTCCTGGGGCGCTCCTCCTGTGGAGGGAGGGAGGGATGGAGCAGTCCTCGGAGAACGATCTGGAAGACCCTCCTCCTAATGTCCAGGAGCCTGGTACCGAGAGCTCTTCAGAGGAGCGATGGAGAGGAGTTTCCAGACTGTGGTACCAGAGGAGGGCTGAGAGGTGCTGTGCTTGGGCCCTGCGTCGGGCTGGTTGTTGGTACCGGGTCGGAAGATGGCATAGAGCTGCAAGCTGGTACTGGTATTGGCGTTGATTCCTCAGTTGGCGGTATTGGGGCTCGCAGTGCCGGGACTAGTGGTCCCGGGCTGGACGTCGGTGCCAGGCTTGACGTTGGTACCATGGGAGGCAGTACCGGACTCCGCGGTGCTGATGAGGACAGTGCTGTTCTAGGCCTTTTCTTCGTCCTCTGCACTGGGGTTGGGTTTGGGTGCCCCTGGTGAGCTGTCGGGGTTGCCTGTGCCGGTACCCTTCTCAGGGTGGCTGAATGGCTACCCGGCGACCAACAAGCTCAGTGCTGGGGCGGTACCGTTGTGGGTTGAGATTTGGACCCTGGTACCGACAATCGGTGGCAGGTGTCCCGGACCGATCGGGGTTCCAGCAGAGCGCTCGTGGCTCAGCCGGTTTCAGGAGTGATGGCTCCACTCCCCGAGATCAAGAGGCGGCGGCGCTCCCTTTCCTACCGAGTCCTTTGCTTGAGGGACTGGCAAATGGGTCACTCTGCAGCAAGGTGGGACTCACCCAGGCAAGCGAGACATTTATCATGCGAGTCGTCCATCGGGAAAGCCTTGCAGCACCCTAAGCACGGTTTGAAACCAGGCATCTTGAATGTTGCACAAAGACAGGCACTTGCGTTTTGAACATGTTCGCTGATCCAAAACCGATGCTGATGGCGGAAAAAGGAACTGGGAGGGTCAGGGTCACGGTCATCTATATAGCCGTGGTCACAGCGTACAGAGGGCTTTGGCCACGTGCCCTGACCTGACAGGCTAATGCAGAAGATTTTCCAAGCTACCGTGTGCTGCAGCACGTAGACACCTGTAACTGAATGATGTGAGCAGTGCTCAAAGGAGAATTTATCTATCCACAACAGGACATTTAGGTGTGATCTACAAATGACAGCTAATATTTCATTGCTTCCAGTTAGCTGTTCCACAGCCTCAGAAGTAATTTCTAGGAAGCAGATTATGTGAAATTTCGTTCAGGGAGGACACCAATGCATGAGACCATCAAACTAGTTGCTAAAAGACAACTGGCTCTAGATGACAACTGTCAGAAAATGACTGACAAGACGACATTTTGGATCCATACAAATCTTTATCATGCTGCTAAAACTATGACCAAAGCCATATTTTGAACTCTGAGTAAACAATTTTCTATGGTGAGCTTAAGAACTTCTTGATTTTGGAAACCTGCAGCTTTAAATCCTTTCCAGCAGCTGACAAGTCAAGAGTAGATCTCTTTCTCCAGACAGGGCACAAACTGTGATGTTGAAGCATGCCTTGAGCTGCTGCCACTCGCTCCCCTTACCCTGCTTAATCTGTGAGAACAGGGCAAGGGGAGCCATTAGTGATGGCAAGGGATGCTCTGGCTAGGAGCAGTCCAATAGCAGATGCAGCAGCCGGGAAAGAGAAGCACGGGGCTGCCCCCCGTCCTTCCACCCCACAATGGCTGCAGCCACAGTGCCAGGACCCCCCACAAACAGGGTGGTGCTGGCAACAAGGAGCCAGTGGGAGCTGAAATACTTGTCTCTCAGCTCCTCTACACTGCCACTTGTGTCAGTGGAAGTGGTCCTAGTGAGGATGCACTCCACCGACCAAATGAAAGCGGTGTGGATGTGAGTCACCATTTTTACTGTAGCAGTGGCTTTCTCCCAGCAAAACTTTTGCTAGCAGAATTCTTTCTGCCTAAGATGAGGTACCAGGACAAACAACCTCATTCAAGAAACAGCCCATTAAATGGCCCCAAGAATCTGAAAAAGATCTATCTTTTCCAGGCTGGACAGTCACAACTGAAATACCTTAGGAGAGACTTAGTACCACTCAGAGCTTTACTTAGAAATCCCTTTCAATGTCCAAAAATGGCTATATGATTTACTAACTTACTCCCTTGTAAACCATGATAGAGCAACTGCCTGGATAACAAAATCCACATGTACCACTGTTCTGAGATTAAACTAACTAAGGAGCTGCTTATGCTTTTATGAGATCCCAGTCTATGAACATGGTGGGTCAGAAAAAGGAGAGAGAGAGTCTACAAGGGAAAGGGGTTCAGAATAAGATTTCCTGGTTTGAGAGCAGACAGGCACAGTTTCTATTACACTGCTGCTTGAGTTAAGGAATCACTGGAATAAAAGGCTTCTCTAAATGTTCAGATATGCTGCAGTAGGGGAGAGGAGCAGTGAGTTTAGTACAGATCACTGTAAATAATCCCTTACAGGAAGAGAGCCCCAACAAACTCTCTCCGGTGGGAAGGTAAAGGCAAAAGTTGGGTTTTTTTTGTTTTTTTTTTTTTTGTTTGTTTGGTTTTTTTTTAACACTGCTTGCTCGTCAACTGTATCACTTCCTTCCTAATGGAAGGGACACGCACTTCTGGCTTTGTGAGACTTGCATCATAGAGTTTGCAAACTTGCCTCTGAGGAACCTGCAAAAGGTTCTGATCTCATGTTCCTAGTCATGCTCTCCCACAGCAAGATCATGACTTTGGATGGAGGAGCTGAGGCCCACTCAAACTGCATCACACAGGAGAAATTAGAAGTTAAGAGAAATAATGCTGCAGCGATTCTACAGCAGGTGAGAGGGGAGCTGTAAGCTGAAACCAAGTCACTACTGTATTAAAAAGGTGTAAGGCAAAATAGGGGGGAGAAACTGAACCAGCAACGTGCTCTGCTGTCAAAAGGCAGAAACCTTTGTTTCCTGAATTGAAGGGCTCCAACCTGGAGTCTCCAGAAACAACACTGAACAGCCTCCAAAATTCAAAAGTTAAAAGGTATTATAAGATTATGAATGAGGGGAGAACCTGTGTTGCAGAAATACTGATTAATCCCTTTGACTGATGTCCACTATTAGCAATCAGCTTAATTTTGAAAACAACAAGCGGTAAGAGCAAAATGTAATCTTTATACTGGAAGCTAATTTATAGTTCAATTGTATATCTTTTCTAGCCTACAAATACATGCTTTTCTAAAAAAAATAATTATTTTTCCATCTTTGTTTTGATATCAAGTAAAAACAAATCCCATATCCGTGTACAATCTATCCTAGTGCAACTGAACTGTAGTGCATGCACTTGTGCATATTTACCTGGTGCAGCATGGCCAACAAACTTGTGGAATATTTTGTGACTGAATTCGTCTTCAATAAGCTAAACAAAGAACAAAGTTATTTTACCAACAAGAATTTTGATGCATGCACCTGCAAAAGATTAAGATGTTTCAAGAAGTCTTCATCATCCTTACGTAAAGGAACACACAATAGAAATACAACCTTTAAAAAAACTCCTTAGGGAACATATTTGCAAGTAAAAGTTGTAATTAAACTTTATTTGCAAACTTTGGCCCTTACCCCGTAAAAATGCACACGCATATCTAACACTGTAAACACTAAATCCCAGTGAAGTTAAAATGGAGCTGCAATCATGTTTCCTAAAGTACTTTCAGGGGATTTTTAAAAGCTACCTGTTTTCTCTCATGGGAATTGCAAAACAATATTATCCATTTTAAAGACAGCCAAGACACAAAAATTAATATGATGTCGTCTTTATTTTTAAACTGCTCATTTGCTAATAATTTGAACTTTTAGATATAATACTTTTAAAATAGAAGGGACTAAAATATTTTTATTCTTATTTCTCTAAGAACATCATAGTGATCTGTTTGATTCCCTTGCTTAGGCTGGTCTTTCCAAGAATGGAAAAAAACTGACTATATTTGGAAAAAACTGCAAAACTGATTACATAAAATGCATAAATGAACAAATACACTGACAAGCAGAAAATTTATACATACAGATCTTTAGGTATTACTAATATCAGTATGAGCTTTCAGATTTTTTTCCAATTGACTTCCCTGCCAGTTGATTTGCACAAGTCTCAGTGGAAGAGTCTCATCTCCTAGCCATCAGATTAGTTACTGCTAACTAAGACGTGGCTGTTCAGACTTCATTAAAAATTGCAAACCTAGGCTGTCCTCAGGAAGCACAGTCAGATCAGAGGAACAAACAGGATGGGGTTAACACTGTGCAGGTGAACCCTTGTCCTTTTAAGAAAATTATTTACAATATTTGTTCCCATTTGAAAGTTTGCTCCTTATATCAGCTCTAAAGAAATTCCAATAGAATCTTCAAATCCTGTAAGAATGCAAGTTAATTTGGAATTTCAATTTAATTATGGAGTAGACTTGTGTAATTTCTTTATCCTTTCTATTTACTCATCTCCAAAAATAATATTAAAATCCGTATTGTTTGCCATCTGTCATTCTTGCTCATCTTTACATTGTTATTTTACATAACAATATCACCAAACCTGATCATAGAATTTTGCATGGGGCAGCGCATTTTGAACAATTTCCCACAATTTCTCCTATGCCTACTTAAACATTTGTAAGTTACCTTTAAAAAAAAATAAACCACGACCACCACATGGCTCACTCTTAAATAGTCTGAGCAGCAGTTAATTTGGGATGGTGTACAAATTTAAGAAAAAATACTTAGGAAATGGCCTTGATAGGTTACTGAATTCATTGTCAGTTCTGTCTTATGGATAGACACATCTTCAGATAAATGAAAGATTAACTCAAAGCTTATCTATACATGTAAACACAATAGTATGTACTTAGACAATTCAATTACTGAAATTCAGGAACAGAAAATAACATCTAAAAATGAAATTCATAGATAATTCATTTTACTAGTATACTAAGTGTGACTGGTTATTAAATACAGTACTAACTGTCTTCAACACATACAAACTCCAAAAAATAAGGGTTTTTTCCCCCTATTTTAACATACTTTGGAAGCAATTTTTCATGGGTGACTTACACATTCCAAATTTGCAGCTAATAATAAAAAGAGTGCACATGAATGAATACAGCACAATTAAATGGATGGTATAGAATTGTAAAGCTATTTTTTAGTTATTTCCATACCTGTGGTGTAAGAAATTTTTCCACTCGTTTGGCTATAAAGATTTTCTCCAATATGGAGTTGACTGATGGTCTATCCCTAGGATTCCTTTTAAATAACTGTGAAAGCAGATTACGTAGATCATAGGAATAATGCAGAGAAACAGGAGGAAAAGATCCAGAGATTATTTTCAGTACCAGGTTCTTCATATTACCAGCTTCGAACTATAATTAGAGAGAGAAATTTGTACACATTAATACGTAGAAACTGTCATGCTGGCACAACTACAAAGGACTTAGTTTACACAAAAATATCAAACTAAGAAAATCATTTCTCTTTAAAAAGCTGAAGAGCCATTATCAAAAACTTTTAGATCTCAAATTTGATCTATATCGAGCAGTTGGATACTAAATATTTTACTTTTTATATAAATTTGGCATACTAAAAATCAGAGTTTTTTGGATTTTAAAAGTATGCTTTTTGCTGACTCTGTGCCAACAGTTAACTAATAGAAATTTTCCCAGAGTTGGTCAACAGTCAATACTAATGTAAAACAATGTTTTGGAATAATATACCATACAGGTTGCTAATCTAAATCCTTTTAGTCCAGCAGATTGTCAATCCTATCCTAGAAAAGCCGCTTCTAGGAATGAAAGGACAGTAGGTTTGTGGTTCATTTAGAGACAAATCCTGAGAAGCGCCAAGATTTGAACAAGGGATGCCCAAGTAGTGTATGCAGTGTGGCACCTCTATAATTCACTCTGAATCCTCTAGTCAACAATATAGATTACACCCAAGACATAGAAAGTGAACTAGGAGGAACATAGGAACGTAAAAGGAACGTAACTGACTGGATTTGAAGTTAAATTGCATATAAATACTTTCCAGAAGTGCATCTGCCTTTGAAGTCCCTCTTCAATTTGTGTTATTTTACAGTCAGGGTTTTTTTTTTTTTTAGTGTTTATGCCCACTGCTGCATGTCAGCGATCACACCAAAAAACAAAAACTGACTGAATGGACAGAGGAAACAGGAATGGACAACAAAAGTAGCTAAATGAAAAATTTTTTTTTCCTTTTATCTCCTTCTGTTATGGTAGTTTTGGATGACCGGTTTTAGACAGAACTGTGATTTTTTTTAAAACATGAGAATACCTTTAAACAAACCAAAACACACTGATTTCAAATTTACCTAAAACAAGGGCAAAGTGGGATGGGAATGAAAGAAGAAAACAAGATATGGTAACAGAAAAAGATAATCTGCAAAAAGATGCTCCCAAAATACCTACAGTATAACAAACGAAGACACTTGCCTATCCTTTTTACTATTTCTGTGTGCTGCAAAGGAAGCTGATTAATGCTATTTTACTGAAGATACAGATTGAATTCATCACTGACTAAATATAAAGTTCAGAACACTTAAGAAAAGAACTTCATACTTTGCTTACTACACCTTTGCTGTAGTACTTGCTACTTTTATAGCTAAAATACAGTTTACTGAAAGGAAGCATAAAACTGTTTTACTAAATATACTACACAGATGTGCAGGACACAAGTCGAACAAAATAAAAAAGTGAGAGAGGTTGACTAACAAAGATGAACAACAATATAGGAGGATGGTAGTAAGGACAGCCGTAAAAGTAAGCACATACCAAACCTTGCATCAGCTCAAATACAAATTAGCCAGTCTGAAATTTGGCAATGTACAAAATAATAAAAGAACTGTGTTTGGAATTATTACTCTGAATATTTTACAAAATATTTTAAAGTTTCTACTTACGGCATGTTTAAGTGTGCACATTTCATAGAGAACACAACCAAGAGCCCATATGTCACTAAACAAAGAGAACAAACCTGAATAATTAGTTTTCATCTCCAAGAAATACCCAATTCCTTAGAACAGTGATACTCAGATTGTAGCTCACGAGTTTGCAGCGCACATCGCTCTTTATTGCATCTCCTGCAGCTCTTCATAGCATGAAATTAAAATACTGTGCGACTTAACTGTTAACCGATCAAGTCATTGACTTGCACTGAGTTAACTTATTTGTTGTAAGAATTACATAACTAAATATACTATAGAAACAATTAATTCATACCATTGTGGCTCTTTGGGAAATGCTGATTGCTAATTTGGCTCCCAAACTACTGAGGTCTAAGTATCACTGCTCTAAAACCATGTTCTTGAAATCAGTAAATGATAGAAATCAAACATTTGCATCTTGCCAAATGTACTAACTTCCTATGCATCTCTCCCAAACAAAACTAGCAGCAGATGTTTTGGTTCCAGATTCTCTCTATAGGAAACAATACCATACTTATCATCATGGTACCTGATTTACATAAATGGGATAAGTGAACAGTGGAAGACATCTGTTTTTAAGAGATGCAAGTACTATTGATTTTATGTCCTATACAACTTAAAAATTTCTAAACATTTAAATAGATAAAAACTAAGGGGCTCAGGGTTTTATTTCATTTGAGCAATTAATATTTAGACAGTTTTAATAGCAATTAACCCTGTCCTCACTTTCTAGTGGGTGGCTGAGAGTAGCTGGGACATTCTTGATTATGTCTGAGGTTGGAGTGAAGCTGCTACATATAACTGATTAGAACTAAATCCCAGCTTTCATGCTGGAAGCCTTCTGGGGGGGGGGGGGGGGAACCACAGGCATACCCTTCCTCCCAAAAACCAATGAGGATTAGTAGATAACCTCCTCCATCACCACACCTGCTTAAAACAAGTTTGGATAGACTAATGAACACAGGATTAAGTTGGAGATGATGGGACCAGCTGCTGCCTCCAATGGTAGTAGCATGAGAAAGAGGCCTCTGTGTTATCAGATGGCACTACATCTGACCTAAGCTGGTACCTCATTATTTAATCAGGTCAGCTGTTATGTTCATGCATTCACCTTTAATAAACTTTTCTGACCAACATAGTAAAGTGCACAACACGTTGGAGAGCAAGACAGATCTTTACTAGTACTTTTTACTATTCCATGAAGAGAACAGCCCTCCATTTCTAAACAGAAACAAATAAAACTTTAAAAAGTCAACTATTTTAGTCAAAAACTTATAGTACCTTTTATTATTGTAAGGTTTGTTCTGACAAATTTCAGGTGACAAATAGTATGGCGTTCCTATGCAAGTGCGAGCCAGCTCTACAGTACTAGAATAAAAAAGGAAAACTAAAAATGAATGGTAATTAACTCACATGTCACTGAATCATAGAGTGCATTTTAGCTAAATCAGACTATTCAAATTGAAGTATATAGAGCACTGCTCAATCAGTGTTACCTGTTAAGAACTCTAGCTATTCCAAAATCTCCCAGTTGTATTGTTCCATCTTTGGTTAAAAATATATTCTAAACAGGGAGGGAGAAGGGAAGAGAAAGATTATGATTGAAATACAAGAACAAAAGCATTAAATTAAACAAAAAAGTTATACACGAAGTTACTGAAATTTTACACTGTTCCAATGGTCTGCAATCCATTCAGGGTAGAAGACAAATTAAAACAAAACCTGCCCCCTGCCCCAACCAATGACACACTTGTATAAATGTTAGCAGACTGGGGTGGTGGTGGTGGGGGAGTGAGTTGAGGAAGGCTTAAATGTTAAACATCTGCCTCACTGCGTCACCAGAGAGACTGAAGACATTTCAGTTCTTTCTAATGTACCTGCAAATACAAAAAAGTCAGGACAAAAGGAAATGTAAAGATCATTATTTTCATCCTTGTGATTCCCTCTCCTGTTTGCTTTGTTCATGGAAGCAGGCACCTCTAGAAATAAACAGGTGTTTTACTCTGAATTCAGAAAGCAGTGATCTGGTAAAATTTCAATATTTAACTGCATAATCTGGCAGGGAGAAAAGAGAAACACTAAATCATCCATGCACACTGCATTGTTTGTGGTTTGATAACCACAGTAGACTAGACTTTACTGATATTTCAGTCTTCATTTGAGAGCATAAGTATCTAACAGTTACCAAACAGTATTAAGGTCCCACTTGTACAACAAATAGAAGCCATGCAGTAAACATGTCCCACTGCAGCTATAGTTGAAGAGCAGAAAAACCCCAACAACCCAAGCATGGAACTCTTCCTAATGGCTCTTTTCTTGATTATGAAATATTTCTCACAATTAACTGAAAACTAATATCTGAGCCCAAAATAGGCATTGAGCAGGTGATAATGTTTATTATTGAGCATTTATCAAAACTAATGCAAAATTTCAAACAAAATATATAATTTAATTTTTAACAATAAATTTGTATTATATTGTTTGGAATTTAATACAAAATTCCAAACAAAACTGATCTTTAACACAGTATTTTTTTTTTTTTTAAATATACAGAACTATAACCAAACTCTATTGAACTACCACAGGAGTGTTTTTTATATATATATATATATTTTTTTAAAATAGATGGAACACAGACTAGCTTGCTCGCTCGCTCTCTCTCAAAAATAGCTAGCTTACAACTCATCTAGTTAGCGTTCTGTTCCTACAACTAGCTAGGTCAGTGGTTCCCATCCGGTGTGCTGCAAGACAGGGCTGTCAGGGTGAAAAGGGCTTTGCCCCGGACACCAATTTAAATGGGAGCTGCACGGAAGCCATCGCCCCTGCCAGCTCTGGCGGCGGCAGGGAAGCAATCCCCCCAGCAGCTCCCATTGCGGCAGGGGGGAGTGATCACCCCTGCAGCCTCCAGCCGCAGCAGGGAAGCGATCCCCCCTCTACTGGTTCTGGCCGCGGCAGGAGGAAGCAATTCCCCCACCACAGTTGTAGCCGGCAGGAGAGATCAATTCTGTACCGCGGCTGGAGGCTGCAGGGGCAGTCATTTCCCCCTGCTGCAGTGGGACTGCTTTCCTGCTGCAGCCAGAGCCGGTAGCAGGGGGTACCTTTCTTCCCATCAGGGCAGGGTAGGGATGCCCGTTGCTGACTTTGGCCACAGCAGGAAAGCTATCCCCCCTGCAGGCTCTGGCTGCGGTGGGGGGAAGCCATCGCCCTGGCTTGCTCTGGCTGCAGTGAGGGATCGCTTCCTCCTGCCGGCTGGCCAGATGCAGCAAGGGGGATTGCTTCCCTGCCAGCCACAACCACAGGCAGTGGGGTGGGTCCCCTCTCCCTGTGGTGGCAGGGTAGGGATCCCCATTGCCGGCTCTGGTCATGGGGGGAAGGGTGACAACCTCCTCCCCACCACTGTATAGACGGGACCTGGATTGGGGGCGGGAGGCTCCTTTGGGGCTGCGCGCCCTGGGTGCCAGAACCCCTAGTTACAGTCCTGCCACAAGAATCCAGAGCTCCCCAGAGCCGCTGTTGCTACCACAGGCTGCAGCCCCTTGCGCCCCGGCCAGGGGGTTACCTGGAGTCGGAGCCTGGGGCATCTGCCCTGTGAAGGGTAACCAGACATCTGGCAAAAGGAGGACGTCCTCCTTTTTGCCTTGACGTCTTCCATCCAGCAGGCATTATTGAAAAAGTTGATTTTGTCCTGCTTTTTGCCAGACACCAGGGCTGCACTCAAAGTAGAAGCACATATTGCACACTGTGCTGGGAGGCGTTCCCTGCCAGCTCAGGGGGCTGCAGTGAGTGCGTAGCCTCCCCAGGCACCAGGAAGGGACGGGAATGGTGACCAGGCTCACTCCCACTCACTGCAGCCTCCTGAGCTGACAGGGAACACATTCTGGGGTGGTGGGAAGCCTGAAGTCAAATTACTTCAAATTACAAATGACTTCAGGCTTCCCATGGTTTGAGCCTGTAAACTGCTCTGATTTGCTGTTACTTTATGACCTGATCCTATGTTTTACACCCCCTTGCATTTAGTTTCATTCCTTTCTGTAAGTTCACCCATCTTCGAAGCATCTGAGGAAGTGGGATCTTCTCCCATGGAAGCTCATGCAAAAAAATAAATCTGTTAGTCTTAAAGTGCCACACAACTCCTTGTTGTTTTTTTTTTTTACTGGACTAGACTAACACGGCTATTTTTTTTTAGATTGACTAGGTAACATGTTCACTCGTGCAGCATAGCTTGTGCTACAGGGCCGGATTCAAGGCTCACTAAAGTTAATGGGAAAGCGATAGCTTTCTGCAAGACCAGGTTATTCCCCCTCTCCAACCGGAAGATAATTTTTCAAAAAGTTCATAATTATTCTATTACAAGTCAACTTTAAGTTACCATCCAGCATACCTGTGACTTTATGTCTCGATGCAAAATTTTTCTGTCATGTATATGTTTTAGTGCTAAACAAATCTGTACAAACCAATCCATGATCTAAACAAACATAAGAGAAAGATAAAGTTTAGGTCCTATGTCTATATATACACCACTTTGCATATAAGACAAAGATTAATCTTATACAAGTTTTACTAACCTACAGAGTTTACTTCTTTAAAAGTACACTTATACACACAACTTTATCACAAACTGAGTTATAATTTTTTTCTAGAACATGGCCTTGCATCCTTAAAATTCTATTTTTCATGGGGAATATTCATTTATAGCAATAGCTATAAAATTCCCCTACTAGTATCTGTACGTTTATCTATTTTATAGCATGGTATTTTACAATTTTATGCAGAAGAGATCTAATCTTAACTGCAGAAGAGACAAACACTATAAAATTAGTAGAATGACTCCAAGCAAGCCAAAAGGAATTCAATGGTTCTCCTTTCATGGCTCTTCCAAGTTTATCTAAATATTAACTTGAGGGTGGGGAAGTGTAAGTAATTCCAAGTACTGTAGTTAAGCATCTCCCCTTTTCAAATTAACAATATATGTATACTAGAAACTGTAGCACAAAACCAAAGTTTAGCTTCTACCTCTACATTAAGCATCTCTCCTGGTACTGGGTCTAAAACTAACAACTTAGAAGGGATGTTAACATGTGTTTCTTCTCTTCTATGTGATTTTCTTTACCAACTCTGACTCTCCTGATGCTGCCAGCAAAAGCCCACCATATTCCCAACCTTTACCAGCCAACAGTATTGTCAGATTATCAACTCTGGATGTTCAAGCATCTCTCCACATATCTTGTAAGACTAGATACTATGTGTAAATACACAAGTACAGTAGCAGATTATGAGCTCTGTAGTTACAGGAGCATGCACTATCTGAATTTGCAACACAAGCTTAATGTATCACGATGCATATTCTCTCTGCAAATTTTTAACATGAAGAGAAAATCCTCAGAGACTTTACAAATCATTAACCAATAACAATCTTTTCCTGCATAAAATGTGCCATGAAGGAAAACACCCTCTTTATACATTTTCTAGATAAGATTAATTTTTTTTCATTTTGAAGAAGAATGAGTGAGTCAATGTGTATAAAACTATGTAAACCCAAATTTGGTTTTATAGCCTTGAGTTCACCAAAATAATAACATCTATACTAGAAGCTCAACAAGTCACCTTAAAACCGGTTTCTTAAATAAATAATAAAAATAAGCTATACAAGGAAAAATTTTGGGCTCTAGAATCCAACAGGTTTACTGCATGATTCACCTAGAATGTCTCCATTAATGTAGTTCCACTAACTTAGTTGATATTATGTTTCAACTACTATGAAGTTCTTAAGTCTATAATTTTATCTTTTAGGCTATAATCTATATATAATCACCACACCTACCAAGATGATCCAAAACTACTCAATTAAATGTTCTTGTGCTCAAAAACTGCATAATATAAATTACAGCCCCAGATTCCCACTACCTGATCCTCTGAGAACAAGATGCCTTTCTGAGCATTTATTCGTTTAAATAGGTCCCCTCCTTCACAGTAATCCATCACTATGTAGAGACAGCCATTTTCTGGAGAGAGCGGAAAAAGAGAGATTTCAATGTTTCATGACAAATACCTCAGCCATAAAAGCTTTTGAAAACCTTAAAGTTTCTCTTCACATGTGTCAGCCAAAAATAGCACAAAGACTGTTTCTTTACTGCAGATTTAGATATCAGTAATTTATTTGTCAAGCCTCATGTGAATAGTTTATATTGCAGTTTCTGTTTTTGGCACTGATGATTCAGTAGGTGTCATTCTTTCTTCCATATCACATCAACCAATATCCCACTATGGTGTTAGGACCCCTGTGCAAATAGAGATGCCTTCTCCCACTACTCACTTATTCTTACATTAGAAGTGGTATCATCTTGGCCAAATTCTAATTTAGGTCATCACATCTGCCTGTATTAACTCCTCTCGCAGTTCCAATTTTTAATTTTGAAGTACATTACTACTATTACATGGTTGCCACATTACATACTAGAGTCTGATTCCACTTCAGTGATGGATGAAAGGATATTCATTTACAGAGATAATTCTTCAAGAAACTTGAAACCATTTTTAACGGAATACTTTACATAAATTCACACAAACTACACAATGATGACATGCTAAAAGCATGATTATGACTTCGATGCAGTATTTAAGTTACTTTACAAAAATAGATTAAAGAAGCAGAAGTTATTAGCTAAGAAATTACAAACATTCAAAATTTTCTAGCATTTTGTAAGTGCTTAGCCAAAGTGTATCATTACACTATTCCAAGTAACACTGATACCTGCCAACTTGGCATAAGGCTTCAGTACTCCAAGCACACAGGCACATATCCAGTTCAGCTGTTTCATGTTGTAATCTGTTTTTCAATTTTTTTTCCCTGAAGCACTGTAAATTTTTTTTTTTCTTTTTCCTCCCCACAGAATGTCCAGGTAGACTGAAATGTTCTCCTACTGGTTTTTGAATGTTCCCATTCTTGACATCCAAATTGTGTACATTTATTCTTTTGCACAGAGTCTATTTTGACCAATGCTTCCTACACTTCAGAAAGGTCAAATATACAACCACAAAATGGAGAACAACAGGGTAGGTAACAGTACTGAAAAAAAGGAGTTGGTTATAGCACATCAGTTTTAGTGAGCAATGAGATGCAACTGTGAAAAAGATAATATGCTAGGTTGAAGTAACGAAGTCTCCTTGACAAAGGGTTCCCTGTTCTTTGCAAACTTTTTTCATCTCAGACCTGAGAATTTTCTACATCAGGCGAGGCCAAACAGTGGCTCTGGAGCCACATGCGGCAGTTGAATAAAAAAGCGTGGCTTGTGAAAGAATGCCAGCAAATCAATTTAGGAACACAGCCCCAGCCAACAAGTTTTAAATCTCCTGCTCTGAGCATGAGCAGAAAGTGCTGGGGGTGGGGGTGGGCAGCCTGTGCTTAGCCACTGGAATGGCCAGAAAAGGGGGTCAGGGGGCAGAAGGAGGGAAGAAGCGCAGCATCGTTGGGATTGCTTTCAATTTTTGGCACAACTTACTGCTGTGAAGCACTGTATTCTACAATGAAATCTGTGAAATCCAAACATCGTGCAATACTTACAGAGCAGCACCTGCATTGACAAAATTACTGCCCAAATTTTGACAAACTGGCCACAAGACTGCAGTGCTCTACATGGAGCAAAAGCTAAGTTTTTACTATATAGGCCTAGCTTTCATGGTAACCTTAAGTAATTATTAGAATCTGACATTAGTAGGATCAATAGGTGCCCTCTTTTTATGATAAAATTCAAGCGTGCAATGAATTTTAAACAGCACTTTTGGCATAGGTAAAAATGTATGGCTATGTGCCTCAGCATGGCTCTCGAAGGTTTAATAATTAACCTGTGTGGCTCTTGAGTTCCATAAGCTTGGCCACCCCTGTTCAAAACACATTGCTACAGGATATTTGTCCATAAAGGGTAATGTGCAAGTTCTCTATGGAAAGCTGGCAAACTACTGACACTCATAATTATGGTGTGTGGTGCACACAGGTAATATCTAAGGAATAACAATTACAGTGAAGTTTATGTACTTATAGGTCTTAACAGTAAAAGCAGTCACCAGGAAGTTATAGTACTTGGTGATTGCCTTTTGCAACGCATGGCTCAGTTTTCTACCACTGCCCTATCATACAATCAAAACCACTTAGAGGTTAAAAAAAGAAAACATTATAAAAAGAATAGGACCACTCTGCTGATGAATAAAGAGAAAAGATTACTTCAGTATAATGGAGCTGGGAGATGCACTGTAAGTCTATTCATACAAAAACAGCTTGTTGAGTAAGGGTGTTTCATGAAAACTTGGACTGTGGCTCCTATGATGGCAGATAGCTCTGAACCAGACAAATTTGAGAAGGGAAAACTATTATACAGGAAAGCTAACTTATTAAGTGTAAGCCCTAGTTCCCATTTTTATGTTTTTGTTCTGTATTGTAGCAATTACTATCTTGTTGTCAATCAAGCTAATTTTGTTCTATAGTAAGTGTGTGTAAGTGCTGTGCATTGTACCAGAAATGATCATTTGAAGTAAAACTGGGATACACTGTTCCTTTGGGAGCAGAGAACCTTGCATTTCTGAGCAGCCAATGTCAGACAGGCTATAACTGGGGAATATTTCAAGGGGATTCAGGTGCATCTCTTGTTAATCTGACAGCACAGACGGAGCAGGCATAACCAGGAAGGGAGTGCTTGAACACCTGACAGGCAGGTGGTTATAGCAAGCTACCACCAGCTACCACAGGAAAGATTCTTTGCTAGAAGCAGAGGTAACAAGGTGATACAGTACTAGATACATAGAGATCTCTCAAGTATATTAACAGGTGGGTCTTGCAATAAGAAGCAAGTGTTCCTTTCTCCCTGGTGCTGATGAGGCCTTACCTGGAGCACCACATCTAGTTCCAGGCCCCATACTTCAAGAAAGATGTGGACACACTGGTGACCGAGTACAGAGGAAAGCAACAAAATTGACAAAAGGTTCAAAGAAACTAACCCATGATGTCTGCTTATGTTTACTTTTGAGAAAGACAGGCTGAGGAGAGGAACTGATAACAGTCTTCAAATATGCTCAGTGCCTGTTACAATGAAGATAGTAATCAACTGTTTTTCATGTGCACTGGAAGCAGGACAAAACACAATTGGCAGAAAGGAAGATTTAGATCAAATATTGAGAAAGACATTTTAACTACAAGGACAGTTCAGCCGTAGAAATGACTTCCAAAAGAAGTTGTGGAATTCCCATCATCGGAGGTTTTTAAGAACAGCCTCACAAGCGGCTGGACTAGATGACCTTACAGCACCATGTTTCTATGAAGTTATTGTCACATAGAACTGCACTTTTACAGTTACAAAAACAAACAGAGAAAGCCAATTAATCAGGCATTCCTTGCAGTGGTTAATCTGTGTAAATCATAAGGAACCACAGACATGCAAGTGGATTATGTTCAGGTTCCCAGCTGCTTTCAAATATTGTTTCACAATAGCATGTTTAGTTCCCAGATCTCGTTTGTTTATTCTTGGGATACTCATTGGGGCTGTAATATGCTATTCTGGAACATATTTAATCTTCCAAAGCTAACAGATACTCATAATTTCAGATCCCCAACATGAAGTATACAAGATACAGATTATTATGCCACTGGTAAATAGATCCTTCTTTAGCAGCACAGCAAATCACGTCTTCCACACATATCCTTAGCTTGGAAAATCATTCCCATCCCCATTCAATCCAAATCCACCAAGGCAAGCTACAAAGTTCATCTATATTTCAAGTTTTTTTAGTGATGGTATAGGGTAGCTTCCTGTCCTGAGGATTGATGGGTTTCTTGTAGACAGAGGTTGATCAGACAGAGTAAGTCATATTTGAATTTTGTTGAGTACAAGCATTTAAACCTTAGGCTAGACATACATATTTGAAAGAAAAAAAATTGGTTGGGTTTACCCAGGAGAAAACAAGAACTCAAAGGCTTTTCACCTACATTATAAGCCACCTGCCCCCCTCACCCCAATTGTACACCTGTAAAGGAAGGAGCTAAAACAAACGTGTTTTGGATGTTGTTATTTTGGTTATTTATGTGTAATAGTGGATTACAATGATATAGACCAGAAGGAACTGAGATAGAAAGTAAAACATGGGGGTGGGGGGGGGTAGAGGACGATATTGGGAAGATTTGCTTTTGATATAAAGCACAAATATTAAAAAAGCATAGATCAATGCTTGCATTTCAATATTACTGCATATTCACTAGTTCAGTCTCCATTTTATAGTTTTGAATCTTACCTTCAAATGATTCCCGATATAGGACAATATTTGGATGTTTCATGTTTGCCAAAACAGCAACTTCTCTCCTTGATTCTTCTCTCTCTTTATTGGACATCTTAAAAAAAAAAAAAAAAAGACTGTTTTTGAGAGCAAAAGTACAAAAAGAACATACATATAATCAATGATGTCACTTACCTTAGAGATGTTTATCTCCTTAATAACATATTGTTTGTTGTTTTCTTTAGCTTTGACCAGAATTGCTTTTCCAAAGGATCCCTCACCAATCTTTCGTACCTTAATATAGTTCTCCATGGTTCTTTTTCTATGGCATTTTTCCACAAGAGCTGAGTGAAAAATGAATAAAAGATTAGTGTCTGCCAGACCAAAGTATTCATTTCAACTTACTTTCTAATTCATGTGTCTCTTCAATACCATAAGAAATATCATCTCCTTCTGCAAAGGAAGTGAATCCAAGTTTCAGTTTCTCACACACACATTGCTTGAATGGTCTGTAAGGGGGGGGAGCAAAGTGGGGGCTATATCACCATACACAGTTCAGCTCTTTCATCTTGATGGAATGCAGAAAGAAAGGCAGAAAATACCAGATAAAGTGAGTACATTCAGTCCCCAAGCAGAGTCAGTACTCAATTCCATGTTTTCTGCTTCAGTGAGAAGGTAAGCATCATCAAGATCTACAACTGTCAGCTTCTTTTCCCTTTCCCTTAATAATGTTTGAGAATACTGCTTCAGGAAAAGAGTGGGAATACATAAATGTATTTTATTAAAAAGCACCAGTATGCCTGTCCTGGAAATTTAGGCACAATTATAGAGCTAAAATATGACACCTGTGCACAAAATTTAGTTTGTCTTCACCTTCATAAAACCTTTCCAGAAGACTCCTACGAAGGCCTAAAAAAAGACAGCAGTATTCCAGACAGAATGAAAAATTAGTGTTAGAATCCATGATATTTTTAAAATCAAAACAGTGCTTACAATTGTTTACCTGCAGATTTCAAAACGCCTTACTGAAAATATATTAGGCTGATTTTTTTTTAAAAGACGAAAAGAGTGATGTGTCAAGTGGTAAAAATCATTAACCCAAGATCACAAAACAAGTTAGCATCAGAAGTAGGAACAGCACTCAGGTCAGCTAAACTCCAAGTCGTATGCGCCACCCATTGGTACATGGTATTTCCCAAAAGTTATGACCAAATATTAGCACCAACAAATCACAATTTTTTCTGCCACTCTTCAGAACTGCATTATGTTAAAAAGCATAGTTTCATATGTTCATTACTTCTTGGTAACTTTATAACAAATGCGTACATTTCATAAGTAAAAAAAATATTAATTGCCAGACCTGCAGACTCAACTTTAGGCTTCAATAGTCAGTTCTGGTTTTCCCTCAAATACCATCACAAGTAATAAGGATTCTGCAGGCCAAATCACAAATGCAAACCTATTCAGGTCTGTAAGCATGTTTTGGCTTGTACATTCTTTAACTATTGTAACACATAAAAAGGACAAGAACTCAGTTTGAAAGATAATCTTAGGCTAAGAAATGGACGCAATAAGGATATAAGCTAAAATAACTTAGAAGGGTTGCAAGAACATTTGATCAAACAAACTAGCCAGTCAAAGGGAGGTAAACTGAGGTCTATCGATTAAGAGAAAGGAAACGCAACTAGGGCTGGGCAAGAAAAAAAGGCATGATAGACAGAGGAACTAGCTCAAACCCAAAATATTCTTAAAAGACTTTGTCTGCACTAGCACGTGTGTCAGTCAGAGGTGTCAGAAGCCAAATAAAAACACACATCCCCAATCAGCCAAAGTTTCACTAACAATAGAGTCTCCCATCCACACACAGGAGCTAACGTAGATATAATCTTAGACGCTACTTGCAGCAAAGAGTCTCTCTCTCAACTAGGACTGAAGTGAGCTTTAATTGCATTATGAAGCTTTGTCATTTATTACTCTCAGTAGCTCATCTCAGTTTGATTAAATCAAAACAAAGCTTAAGTAATTTTATTAACCATACTTAGAAATTATTGCTATGAGCTACATAAACTATCCTTCAGTTCAGTGACTAAGGTCAAGTCTATACAACTGGTTGCCAACATTTTCTCTACCGTGGCACACCTTGCTACCTTAATTAATTTGAGGCACACCACCATAGTTTCCAAATGAACTCATGAATATTCATGAACTAATGAGCCAATCCAGAGCTCTTTGAGTAGTTTTTCAAAAAATTTTGTGGCAAACCTGCTCCGACCTGACGGCACACCTGTGAGGTGTGGCACACTGGCTAGGAAACGCTGGTCTATGCTGACGGCGGCAAATTCTCCACCATCAGTTCAGTCTTTCCAGCCTGAGCCATCAGTGAAGACCCACTCAATCAATCACAAAGTTGATCTACTAAGTCCACCCTCAGGAAAAAAAAAAAAAAAAAAAAAGAACCAAAAGAAGAGCATTTCCCTTCCATGCAGTGCAACGGGGATGCCACAGTATTACAAGTTAAAGCAGGGGTCTCAAAGTCAAATCACCATGAGGGCCACATGAAGACTAACAGAGGGCAGCATAAGGACTAGTACATTAGCCCAAGGGGCCACACCATGGAAACCTTTTAATACAACTATATTGCAAATATTGGTAACAACAGTGTCATTGAGGGCTGCAAGAAATATCCTTAGGGGCTGCACGTGGCCCACGTGTTTGAGACCCCTGAGTTAAAGGAAGATATACAAGTTATTTTACCTAGTTTGCATATTTTGCTTTGACTGTGGCCGAATTCCACGGCTACAGCAGACCTGGCCTAAGACCTCTGGGAGGGGAAGAACTAAGACTAAACACAGCCAAACAAGGACCAGCTTGTTGTCCAGACACTTCGGTTTGTAGATATCAGGGTATGTGGGCATCTAGAGGAAAGAGCTGAACAGAGTGATGGCTTTGCAGGGTGCACACAAGGCACCATGGAAACCACTGTGGAGGGATGCAGCCATCTATAGGTAGGGTTACCAGATGTCAGGCAAAGGGAGGACACGTCCTCCTTTTTTACATTCGTGTCCACCATCTGGCAGGCATTTTAAAATGTATGATTTTGTCTGGCTTTTTACTTATAAGGACAAAAGTAGGCTGGAAGGCCACGGAATACCCTATTTTTAGGCGAATGCGTTCCAGGGCCCCCTAAAAACAAAAAAAATATTACATTAATACCCCATCTTCTCCATGTGTCCTCCAGCGCCCTCCTTTTCGCACGTCCCTGTCCTCCTTCCCAGGCTTTGGTACCTGGTAGCCCTGCCTATGGGCGAGGGCAGTTGGCCGAGAGGCCAGAAGATGGGATGAAAACAGGCAGCGGCACCCGAGTAGGGAAGGGCCGCCAGGCTCCCCCAGGCAGGCAGCGCTCAAGAGACCCCGAGACACACCCAAATTTCGGCGACCTCGGGCTACGCTCGCCCCCTGCCGCCGACGATGAGGGGAACCATCCCCCCCCCCGGCTCCGGCGCCACCGGCCTCCGTCTCCAGCGCGCGCCGCGCAGACACGCGCACCATAGAGCCGAGCACTTGCTGCCGGGCCCCGGTCGGTCCTTGCGCCTGCGGCTTTGCTCCCCAAAAACCCGCCAAGCGCCCCGGCCCCGGCCCCACCTCACCTGAGGCAGCCGCCACAGCCAGCAACGGCCAGCCCCACTCCCCTCCCTCCGCTCAGCCTACCCTCACTAACAGACCCCGCCCTCCAGCGCGCTGTAATTTGTCCGCGCGTCCCAGCGCCCGTTGCTATTGGATGATAGGAGCCCAGCAGGTTCGTCTGCGCCGCCCGGCAAACTGGGTAGCGGCTGCGGCTTCTCCCTGGTAACGCGGACTGGGCGAGCCGAGCAGCACGTGACGCGAGAGCGGCCGGAGAGCGCAGAGGCGACTTCCGCTGTCCACGTGCTCAGGGGCGGGGCTGCTAGGGATAATAAGTGCATTTCCAAGGGGATAGCCGTGTTGGTCTAGTCCAGCAAAAAAACCAAGAACTCCTGCGGCACTTTAACAGATTTATTTTTCATATGAGCTTTCGTGGGAGAAAATCCCACTTCGTCAGATGCTTGGAAGATGGGGGAACGAGACGTTTCCGGATTTCGGTGGGGTCTCTACTGCTGCATCATCATCAGTGCATAGGAATGGGCGTGTGCTCTGTCCCCTGGCCGCCCACGGAGAGTATGTGAGCAGTGCATCCCAGCATGTGTCTACGTTAGTGTTTCCCAAGCAGTGTGCTGTCAGGTCTGAGGAGTTGTGCCCCACAGTTTTTTGAAAAAACTACTCAAAGAGCTTGGAATTGGCTCATGAATATTCAAGAGTTTATTTGGAAACTACATGGTGGTGTGCCTCAAATTAATTAAAGGCAGCAAGGTGTGCCACAACAGAGAAAATGTTGGGAACCACTGGTGTATGCATGAGCGTGGCTCTGCACACAGCTCTGTATGCAAACAAAAAGCCCTGTGAGTGGCACTTTCAAAGACTAACATTTATTTCTTGCATAAGTTTTCATGAGGGAAAAATCCCACTTCAGCAGATGCTTGAAGATAGAGAATTTACAGAATGGGAGGAAAATAAATGCAGGGAAATGTAAGTCATAGGGTCAGGTTCCAAAGAGGCAGCCGTGTTAGTCTAGTAAAGCAAAAAAGCAAGGAGTCTTGTGGCACTTAAAGACTAACAGACTTATTTATCACATGAGCTTTCGTGGGAGAATATCCCACTTCGTCAGATGCTTTGAAGAGCTTTCTTCAAAGTGGCTGACAAAGTGGGATGTTCTCCCACAAAAGCTCATGCAATAAATAAATCTGTTAGTCTTTAAGTGCCACAAAACTCATATGATCAGGTCAAACTGTCACAGTGAATCAAAGCAGTTGTTTAGATTCAAACACCAGAGACTGGCATATAGCGAAAGGTGACATCAAATCACCTTTTATAATGAAAAAAAAATCCATAGTCCCTATCTAATTCTAAAGCAAGTGTCAAATCTGCATATAAATTCCAGTTCATACATGCAAATAAGGGTGTGTGGATAGCTCTCTGCACCTATCATTATGCCTGTGTGGTCATATTCCAAAGGGGCAGCCCCCTTAGTCTGCTTCAGTAAAATGAACAAGGAAACCTATGGCACATAAAAACTAACAAATTTATTTATCGCCAGATCAAGGTTTCAAAGAGAAGCTGCAGAGCTCAAATTTATTTGCAAATTTGACTGTATTGCTTCAATGATAATAAGGACTTGAGGTTTTTTTTTTTTTTTGCATTATAACAGGGGATTTGACCTCATCTCCTCTATATGCTTTTCCCCAGTGTTTGAATCATAACACCTGCTTTAATTGCTGTTCCAGTGTGACCTGATTGCATGACCTACACTTCCCTGCATTTATTTCCTCCTATTCTGTAAGGTCCCCCATCTTCCAGGCATTTGACGAAGTGGGATTTTCTCCTATGAAAGCTCATACAATAAATAAATTTGTTAGTCTTTAAATGCTACAGGACTCCTGTTTGTCTTTTTATGTGGCCATATATATCCATGTGACTGGCCAGCAATTTCTTTGCTTCTGCATAAATATTCATGCAGTGTGACATGGATGTATATGTGCTGTAATTCCATACATGTATATCCATAAGTGTTGGAGGGCTGAAAGGATAGGAATTGATGCAAGCATCTGTATGTGCTTGAATATGTACACAAAAATCTACTATATTACTACTCTCAACATATAAACAGTTTTGCATATGGCTTATGCATGTGGGTATTAATGCCTGACATTCTGAGTGGTTACTAATGCACGATGCATGCTGAGTTACACTTCTGTGTGTTCACATGAGCTGAGTAGTATTCTATATGCTATTAGGTACAGCAAAAATGTAAGCATATCTAATTCCACCCAGCAGAGGGCAATGCAACATGTACAAGCCTGATCTACAAAGCCTGATGTAAGTTCCAAGGGGAGGGGGGTAAGCTGTGTTAATATTGTTCAACAACACAAACAAGGACTCTGGTGGCACTTAAAAGACTAACCAATTATTTATCTGTGGAAGAAAATCCCACTTCAGTGAAGCATGTAATAAATAAATTGGTTAGTCTTTTAAGTGCCACCATACTCCTTGTTTGTTTTAATATAAGTTAGTGGTTTTCAACCTTTTTGGCTCAAGGGCCACAAATATCATTTTTACAAGCCTGAAGGGCCACCAATCTATCAACTCATAAAAAGTATTGATTATTTGTATAATGTACTGTACACAATTAAGTAGTAAAGATCTCTACATATTTAAAACAAACATTTATTTAGTGCAAAGCAAATTCAAAATTTAAAATTAAAAGAAATTCTTTTAAAGATTTTTTTTCAATTGAAATTTTTAAAATGTAAAATAAATTAAACTGGTAAAAACCGTTCGTTACATTTCAGTGACTCCTACAGCAGGAGCTCGGAGGGCTAGGAGCAAGTGACAGGAGGCCGGTTCCTGCAGACTGCTGGGATGGCTGGGAGCAGGCACCAGGCTGGCAGCTGCAGCCCAGTTGAGTCAGGACCAAGTGGGTGACCTGCAATTGCAGCCTTGCTTTCCATTACATGCTGGAACACGGCTGGTCAGCCACTGCCCAGCTTCCCACAGTGTGTCAGGACCTGGTGGGAGACCCACACCTGCAGCCCAGCTCCCACCTGTGTTCTGGAACCACGTGGGAGACCTGGGCCCAGTTCCTGGCTCTGCCCTGAGATCCAGAGACCCACAGCTGCAGCTTGGCTCTCAGCTGCGTGCCAGGACTGGGCAACATGGAAACTGAGCAGTAATCAGACATGTTTAACATTCTGTAATAAATAAAAATATGTATATGATATGTGGAATATACTTTCTGAACATTTATCATTTTTTCCCCAAAAACAGTTACAAATTTTATAGTCACTGTAGCTCACATCTTCCATAGTAAACAAACAGAAAACAAAGTGGGGTGGGTGAGTGCATTAAGACAATGTCAGAGCCCTCTTGGTGGCACGCAGCAAGTTGAGACACCAAAATGACCCATGGGAAAACAGTAGAGCAGGAGGTAGAGACACGAATAGGAGAACATCAGAAAGCAAAATGTCCAATCAGGGAAAGCATCGTTATTTAATGTTAATTCAGCAGCATACGTGGAGTACTGTGGCTGCGACTGCAGGACGGGCCCCAGGCTACAAGTGAGATACAGATATTATGTAAGTTCCAGAGGGGCAGTCGTGTTAGTCTAGTAAAGCAAAAAAAGCAAGGAGACTTGTGGCACTTAAAGACTAACAGATTTATTTATTACATGAGCTTTCGTAGGAGAATATTCCACTTCACAGGCGCTGCCCCCTACCAGGGACTGAGCATTACACAACTGTGGTTTGCGGCAGTAGGTCAGTCTGTCCGTCTGGTGCCAGCTGGTACCAGGCCAGTATTCTCTTCAGGACTTGAAATTAGGAGGGGTGTACGGGCAGGTATCGGAGATGCTCACTAGATTGGTATAACACTGTTACTAGCTGACACCTGGGAGGTCCTGGGAAATTCAGGGGGGCATTAGGGAAATGCCAGTACCAGGCAGCAGGAGGGATTCTCTCCTGGCTAGGGTTACCAGATGTCAGGCAAAAGGACAACACATCCTCCTTTTTACCTGCACGTCCTCCATCAGGCAGGCATTTTAAAACACACTATTTTGTCTGACTTTTTACTTATAAGAGTTAAAGTATGCTGGAATGCCACACAGTACCTTATTTTTAGGGGAACGTGTTCCAGAGCCCCCTAAAAACAGAATAATATTACATTAATACTACATTTTCTCCCTGTGTTCTCCTTTTCATGCTTCCTTGACCTCCTTTCCAAGCTTTGGTATCTGGTAGCCCTCCTCCTGGCTCACACAGCCCTGCGCTGGTCAAGGCAGAGCTCGGACACCCCAACCCAACCTCCACCCTCCCGAGCACGGAGCTCGCTGCAGGCCGGCACCGCAGGCGAAGGAGAGGCTCCGGGCGGGAGCGCTGAGCGGCGGCTACTCACCCTGCCCGGACCCACCCGCCTCTGCAGGCGAACGGAGCAGCGCGACACCGGAAGTAGGCCGCGGCGCGCCGGAAGTGACGCGTGTGTTGTTGTCGCCGGGCTGTGGGCGTCGCCATCGCGAGGCAGCGCCGCCCGAGGAGAGAGCGGGGTGGGGCCTGGCGCCGGGGCCGCGCTCTCCTCTCCGCCCCGCGGCTTCTCCGCCTGGGCCCGGCTGCAGGAGGATGTGCGAGCGCCTCCCCAGGGAGCAGCAGGCGGCGCCCCCGGCCAGGTAGGGGCCCGGCGGAGGGGCGCGGGGCTGGGCGGCGGCGCTGCGGGCTGCGCGAGAGGAGCGGGGTGGGCTGGAGTCAGCGTGGGGCAGCAGTGGCGGGGCGGTGGGGTCCTGGCTTTAGGGCCAGGCAGGGAGGGATCCGTGTCACCCGAGCCTTGGGGAGAGGGCGCCCGTCCGTCCTGCTGCTGTGCCTCTTTCCACGGCTTCCCGGCCCGCCAGCCGCCTTCTCTGCGCCTCTCTGTCGCCTTAGGCGCTGCGCGGGGAGCGGGGAACGGGTCACACCGCACCTCTTCCTCCCGCCCGGTGTCTGTGCACTGGGGAGGCGCTGGGGTCGCTGCCCCTGCCATGGCAATGACGACGATTTCGGTCGGCGGCAGTGTTTGTATTTTGATGATGTACAGAAGGGGGGGGGTTGGCGTGCACGGCTTCTGAATAACGGATTTTCTCTCGCAAGGCTTTAACTTCCTCGCTTCCGAAATGGAAGTGGTGGGGAGTGTCTCCCCTAGCAGAGAGCAAGGTCCTTCTCCTTAAAAACTCCCTGTCTTGAGTATTACTGTCTAATCAGCAGTTGGTACCCAGGGTGCACACGGTTCCTGTTTTACCAATGAAAAATCCCGTTTGTTTGTGCTTGCTCCCTTCCCATCACCTCATGGCCTGGCAAAAATGGCTGTAGCACAAGGAAGATTGGAGTATGTGGGGCCTTAAGTGATATAACTGAAGGAGTTATATTGGTGAGATTGGTACTTAGAGTTGACTTTGGGAGTCTTACATTATTTTGCAAAGTACTAGATCAGGGGTCTCAAACTCAAATCACCATGAGGGCCGCATGAGGACCAGTGTCTTAGCCTGAGGGCCACACCACCAAAACCTTTGCATACAATAATATTGCAAATATGGGTAACAACAGCATCGTTGAGGGCCACAGGATATAGCTTTAGGGGCTGCATGTGGCGCATGGGCCATGTGTTTGAGACCCCTGGACTACATTCAAGTCACAAAGACAACTCCAGATATTAGAACAGGATGGAAAGCAAACAGATGTATTTCTTTCCATTTTCAGATGTGTTGTATTAAAACCACATTTTAACTGATATTTAAACACTGATCAATACAATTGCATCAAATTTCATCTTTTGTGTAGCTAGTAGAGAAGTACAGTGTCAGGTCATAAAGTTGTCACTTTTCTAAATTTGTTAATTAGGTAAAATATCAAGAAACCAGTTTTTGAAGTTTCTGTTACTAATTTATTTCAGGAAAGAAACTTCAAATACAATTTAAAAGCATCAAAGAAAGGGACAGATGGGGAAGCCTTCTGCAATATATCCGTACCCACGTTTCACAGGAGTGGGATCGCTGAAGTTCATGGGGCAAACCTTGGGCAGGAAAACTAAGTCATTGTGTGAGATACTATATTCAAATTACATTAGTATTTTTTTTGTTTCAATTGCACTGTAGTGTTCAGCCTTATTATACAGGAACGTCTCATAAGCTGAAGCACAACCTTGTTTGGGCCAAAAGGATTTTGTTTCATTTGTGTTTAAATAGATTGTTTCTATGTACAGAATTGTTTATTTAAAAAACAAATCAGTGTCTAAAATGTATATCAGAATTGTAGAAAATAGGAAAGAACACAGCTAGCTGTAGTGATGTAAACATGATGATAAAACACTAATGAATCAGCTATAGTATATTGTGTTGAAGCAGACAGTGGGCCTTATGAAATCCTCTGTTGGGCACACCAAGGTTGGAAAAAATGTTTCTCTATCCTTTAGTGGATGTTTATTTTGGGATCATGGCCTACAACCCTATAATCCTTGCAACGTGAATGATTATGTATAGACTTTGATATTAACTGAATGGTGAATTCATGATAAAACTTAAAATTCAGAAATGATGTGGCTATTCTGTCTTTTCAAGGAATTTTACTGGAGTTCTCCTTTAAAGATTAAAAGATGGATCTTCATGTGATAGTGGGACGTTTATAAATATAGAGTTTCAAATATAAAATTTCCAGGTCTCCCCAACCTCCCCTAAATTATTTACAACCTACAGCTATCAGTTAGTTGAAAACATGGTTAGAAACATAGAAATCTTAAAAGCTGAAGTGAAGGTTGTTTGTAGACCTTAAGTCTGATTTCTTGATTTAGATGGGAAGATCTTGGGGTAAGAAGGTGCCCTCTTCTATGTTTGTGCAGTACCTAGGATAATAGGGCCCAGTGTGGTTTCCATCTGAGTGTGACCATATAGAGCTTTATATATTTCTATCTAAAGCGGGTTAGACATACCATGTGTATTGCAACAGCATTAGAAACACACCATTTCATTTTCACTTGTAACTAGTTACATACATGAAGTCCTTTATCTTTTTTGCCAGACCTTCCACAATACCCCGGTTCTCTGTCACTGTTAACTGATTGTGATGTTATGCCCACCCCATAACTAGAGCCCTGCGCGGATACAAATAAGTCGATCCTTATCTGATCTGCATCCACAAGAAATGGTCCGTGGATATCCTTGTTGTATCCGCGGATGTGGGTACAAGGAGGATATCTGCGGATATCCGTGGATTTGCAGGGCTCTACCCATAACCTTGGAGTCAGCTATGTCTTTGCTGCCAAAAACCCAGGCACTTATCTGTAGTAAAATAACGAATTCTCCCATCAGCTATGCTGTAAAAGCCTGGTGGAGGGATTTGAATGGTCTTGTCTGTATTTGATCCCTTTTCCCCATATTAAGTTCAAATTTACTGTTCATAAAGTTTAAGCCATTCTTAGCTTTATTGTTTTCAACTCTTCCCTTGACTCGGGGCATTGGCCTCCATCGCATCTCCTCTTTCAGTGATTGCTTAGCTTGCCTATGTTTGTGTCTTTCTTTCATACTCACTTTTGTACTACAGGCTGCCCTGCTTCCTATTCACAGAATGTTATCCATGAACTTATCCTTCAGTGCCTACAAGAGATTAGCCAATTGATAGAATATGGTTTTGTGAGTTGTAAGTTGATTTTTGATGTTTATTGGCTTAATATATAGCAATGTATATACAAACACTTATATGATGTATCTGTTCTGATTGGGATTTTTTACTATACTTCATATATTATGTTAGTCTCTGATCCTACAGATGTTTGCTTTAAGCGTGTAAGTCATTCTGGTGTGTTTGCAAGATCAGGGCCTTAGACTGCAAGTTCCTTGGAGCTGATACTGGCTTCTGATATGGCTGCAGTGCTTGGGATACTGTGACACTGACTACAAATACTGTTACTTGCATTAGTCCATCATGTTTAGCCGATTTTGCAGATGTGATTATACCAGCCAGTTTCCATATTGTGAATGGGATAATGTTGCATGCCAAGCCTATTCCTATAAAGTAGTGTCTTGCAAGTCCATTGAGCTAGAATGGTTTAATTACATTTGGATTTTCTCTGTTAAATTAGAATAGTAAATGGGGCGAGGAACATGTATTGCGGCTGTGTACTACACTGGATAAGAGGTGAGACATTGGTGTGCTAGGCAGTAATGTTTTTGTGAACTAGAGAGCCTTCAGCTGATAGAAGGTTGTTCTTAGTCATTAGGAGAAAGGTTGGGAATAAAGAAATTAATGATGAATCAGAAGAGGAGAAGGCATGTGGCAATTGGAGTTAAGGTTTTTTGTGGAACAGGTGTCCTGGTTTTCAAACTTTTCACCTGCAAAACATTATTACAAAGTTATAGTTGTAAATTGACAACTCTAAATATTTATATCTTACCAGTTCTGGAACTCTTTCTCGGACAACTACTTTAACATATTGATGTAGGTGATTGATGTAAATGAGTTTTTTTTTTTCTTTCATAAATTCTTTGATCTTGTCTCTGGTAAGGAAGGGAGAGCATACAGATTATGGATGATCGGAGGAAATGTAGATAGTTGGCTGAGGTTGGTATTCTGGCACTAATAAGATTACATTGTCAGTTTGGTAGGAGATGATACTTGCACTTGGACACTGATAGGTTAATACCTGTTAAGGACTGAAGGAGGAATTGTTCCAATTTATTTGTAAGGTGGATGCAATCCCTGAGTGCAATCAGAATCCCATTCTGTTATGTGTGATACACACCTACTAAATATAGCCATCTATGAATTTAAAATAACAGCAAAGTTGTGAGCTGTACCATTCTCTATTTCCCTCTAGAACCTATCCTGTGTGAAGACTATTACCACCCTTATCTGTCCTTCCAGTTGTCATCTTTCTCCCCTGAGCTTTCTAGTTGTTTGGCCTGCTTTTACGCCTCACTTAGCCCTCCAAGACTTCTGTAGCTTCTGGGCTTTTCATTAAAGAAAGCTGATGCCGCCAAGTGAACTGTGGGGCTCCTCTGCCACCAGCAGCCATGCACCCTTTCTTAAATGATTTGTAGGAAATTAAGATTATAGGCTCATGGCAGTCATGGATTTATTTTTCTATTTTGAGTCCTGTAACTCCAGGTTGTGTATGTGTGTGCATTTTTTTAAAATCCTGCCAAGTGAATTACTGTAGACATGGCTGAAGATGCCCCCATGCATGTTTGCTGTATTGCATGTGGTGATTCTTCTGCCGAAGAAGCTTTGTTGATTTTATTTCCAGTGTGCATGAAGTAGTGGTGAGCCAGCAACTGTTTTTGACTAGTGGAACTTCTGAGTTGGAGAACAAAGATAGTGGCTGTAGTAGCCAGGTAACAGGATGCAACAAGATGACAACACCTGAGTCAGGATAAAGCAGCTAAACAGATTTTATTTATGCACTCACCAAAACAATGCACCAGAGGAGAGCCATTTTCTGGGAGGTGAGAGGTCCCATGGACCAGGAGACTCCAACTCATGGGTTCTGTTTCAGACCCAGAGAGGCACCTACCCTCCCTTTCCAACCATCCTCATAATTATACTTCTTCCTTGGGCAAGCAAAATAAAAACATATTTTGGGAAGCAAGGCAAAATAGGTACATCACAGCCAAGCCTTGCAAAGCAGCAAAACACCTTATCTCCAGTCCTAGTCAGTTCCCACAGGAGACTGGCTCCAGCTGCAGCTTTGGGCATGAAGCCCAGCATTAGTTCACGGTCGGATTGCTCAGAGGGGTGGGTGCAAGCGCCAAGCTACCTGTCCATCAAAAAATCTTCTGCTTGAGCCATACAACAGTGGCTAAATGTACACATCTGCAGTTCCTCTTAGGGGACAAGATGCGGGTATCAAAATATCCATGGGCAGCGCAGAAACATGAATGCTTTTGAGTATCAGCTGCATCAGGATTCAAGGCGAAGGAATACAGCCTGGGGAGGGGGTGGGATAGAAGAGGACCCACCCACCCAAGGTTCACGGTTGTAAGTAAACTTAAAACCTACTCAGCCTTCCTGCACTTAAAAACATTAGGTGCTGCAATGTTTAGTGTTGCAGTGCCTAAATCCCTTTGTAGATCTAGCCCTTAAAGCTCATGACAGAGGCAGCCTGAAATCCTTCATCTACAAATATAGAATGGTAATTATAGATGAATTCTGTGATTCTGTCCTCTAACACACCGAAGTCTCACTACTATTTTGGAACATTCAAGAGAGCGGTGCCCGTACTCATTCAGTCTTTGTACTGAGTGTTCTGCATGGTAGGTTCTTAATGTTGCCTCTGTGTTTGGCACTGATGTATCTGCTACTGGATTACTGTCCAGTTCTGGTGTCCACAATTCAAGAGGGATGGTGAAAAATTGGTGAAAGTCAGAAGAGGCACAAGAATGAGTAAAGGATCATAAAACATCTTATACAGAGACGCTCAAAGACTCAGTGTTTGCAGTTAATCAAGATGAAGGTAATTTTGAGAATATTGTATTCTGGGAAATGTTATAACTCCTGTATCTCCAAGATGATATCAGATTCAGTGGTGGACAAAATTGGCCCACAGCTAGGCACCAGCAATTTTTACTTTTGATCGCCAGATGGGGCTCCTCCATTACATTTCTGTAGTGGAGCTAGGCAACAGGCTATTAAAACTGGTCGCCATGGTGACCAGAAACATAAATGTGTCTAGGCCTGATCAGATTAATCTGATTTTATTTATTTATTTTGGCACATACATTCTCTTTTCTGTCTAAAGAATTTATATAAAATTTCAGATGGGAAGCAGCTTATTGTTTAATAGGTGTTGTGGCATCCAAAGGAGAGACCAAGTGTAGAATGAAAATGAAATCTGTTTACTTACAACCCCAACTGTGGAATAATTTATCTTTGCTACATAGAGTGGTTCTGACCTACTGTATGAAATATTTCATTTTTTTAAAAAGGTCTTCACACTTCCCTACTTTTACCTTTCATTACTTTATTCTTTAAAAAGTTAATTCTACAGTGACTAACAAATTTATCACATGAGCTTTCAAGGGAGAAAATCCCACTGCCCCTACAAAAGCTCATGAGATAAATAAATGTTATTCTTTAAATGCCACAGGACTCCTTGTTTATAATGTCCACAGTGGACATTAGTCTGCTTATCCTTTTGGTGTTGGTACACAGAATAATTATCTGCTATATGTTGGTGCTCGTAAAGAAAAGTGGTGTTTGTGTCTTAAACATAGTAGATTAATGTGGGCAAAGGATCACAGAAGTAAGAATTGAATATTTTTTAAGTGGATTGTTTTTCCTCTTAGGTCAAAGATGGGAGCAATTGAGAGAGAGCCAGCAAGATTGATGTAAGAGATTTGGATTGAGTCTAAGAGAATCAGATCAGAGCGACAATCCAACAGAGTGGTAAAAAGTGGTTCAGGATTATACTGAATTCTCCAGATCGTGTTTGAAAGATCCCAAATTCTAACGCTGCATTTAAGCAGTGTAGAATCCAGTAGATTCTAGATGTCCTTCTAAGTTTTTTTTTATTAAGGTACGGAGTAGTTGTCTTTTAATTCAGCTTCAGTTTAATACGCTATTAAATGAAAGTAAGTCCAAGCCCTACAGTGTACAAAAGAACAAACTGTTTTAGGAAGATAGGATTCTGAAAGTATAAAAAGCCTATATGAATCCATGTATGTGTTTTAATATGTTAGGTATTTAAACTAAATTTTAGAAAGCTAGTTTTTTTATTATTTGATTTATTTCTGCACAGTGATGTCAGTTTCACTTTCGTGCACTAACAAAATGATGTTATGTGTTAATGCATGGCTGTCCAAGGAAGCATTCGTATTTAAATAAAATTGGTTAAAAATATCACTGGAAGCCTTTTACTTTTGGGGTTTCTTAAATTGTTCAGTTAAAATCTTGTGCTTAACCATATAGACAGGGACTGGTCAATTCTGTGATTCAGCCTGAATTCTGGTGTTTTTGCAGAGTGTCTTTATTTGTTTTGAGGTTAAACTTCCTTGCCACACTCTGTAGCTGTCCATATATCTCTGCTAGCTAATATTTTTTGTTACAAAATTTAATATTCTTGCTTGCAGACCCTTTGTTTCAGTTACACATTCCTTTTGACTTTAACTATGTTACATTCCTCAATTCATGTTTATTATGTAAGTCACTGAAAAGATTTCTTTATTGTAGAGTTTGAAAATTATGTAACATCTGAACTAAACTGTGAAACTCATGTATAAAGACTATTCTGACATAAATCCTTTGAGATTTTCTTTTCTAACTAAAAGAAGCAAGGAGTCCTGAGGCACTTAAAGGCTATCACATTTATTTATTGCATGAGCTTTCATGCGAGAAAATTCTTCAGCAGATACTTTGAAGATGGGGGAACTTACAGAATGGGAAGAAGATAAATGCAGGAGAGTGTGAGACATGGGATCAGGTCATACTCTAACAGCAAATCAAAGCAGTTGTTAAGATTCAAACACTGGGAAACAACACATAAATCAAGTGGTTCTCAACCTTTTTTCCACTGCATCACACCTGACAGATGATACCCCCTGTGTGACACACAGCAATCTGGTGGTGACACTTGGGCTGGGAGTGCTTGGGAGGCTGAAGCACTCAAGGACCTGGATGGAGACAGTGTCAAGCCAACACAGGCTGGTGCGCTGGTGGTCTGGCTCAATGGGGCCAGCACAGCCCCTCCGCCCCACCAAAACCCAGGATCTCTGGGTTGCAGCCCCTAAGTCCCTTTACTCATCTAGTCCTGGCTGCTGTCTGTATTGTACAGCAGGAACAAGTTGTTGATGGCAGCAGAGAGTGAAGGGCAGCAGGAGCCCCAGACTGGCTCCAAGCTAAGCTGCCCGTTTTCCGTGACACACCTCCCAGCTCTTCACAACACACCTTTGTGTCCAAACACAGTGGTTGAGAATTGCTGTTTTAAAGGATACGAATGCACAGGGACTTCTGCCACAGTCTCTCTCCCTTTCCAGGTTTGGAGCTTGCCTCTGTAGCCACAAGGTGTCAGAAGACAGTACTTGTCATCTGCCTGATTCAGCCTTATTGTGTGGAAGGCAAAATGCCTCTTGAACGGGAAGTTGACTCAGTTAGAAGACAAGCATGTTAAAGTTTTCAAATTCGTACTTCATTAACACTAAAAGTGAAAGATATATGTTTTGTTTTGAGTCAGAATGTCTTGTTACTTTTTTTTGAAAGCTGACTGAATCTCCTATGTTAAAAGGGATAGCCGTGTTAGTCTAGTCCAGTGAAAAAACAACAAGGAGTTATGTGGCACTTTAAGACTAACAGATTTATTTTTTGAAAGGGGGTGTAAAACATAGGATCAGGTCATAAAGTAACATGTCATAAAGTAACTCTGATTTGCTGTTACTTTATGACCTGATCCTATGTTTTACACCCCCTTGCATTTAGTTTCATTCCTTTCTGTAAGTTCACCCATCTTCGACGCATCTGAGGAAGTGGGATCTTCTCCCACGAAAGCTCATGCAAAAAATAAATCTGTTAGTCTTAAAGTGCCATACAACTCCTTGTTGTTTTTTCACTGAATCTCCTATGTCTGCTTTGAAATTGCTAAACATTTTTTTATCATTACAAATATACAGCAGATAACGTCTGTTAAGGTGAATTTAGGCATTACTTGTTAACATCAGGATTTGTTCCTATATCAGGGAGTTAAGGTAGTTGGTATGCACTAATATAACTTTTTTAAAAGGTGTGTTACATTGACATATAATGCTGGATTAGATGACCTCCTGCATTCCCTGTCAACCCTAATCACCTATAATTAAGCTTAAAATCTTACTGTAAAATTGTGTGATGAGAATTAAATAGCTTTAAAAAGTTGCATTTCCCTATCAAAATACATGTTTTTACAGAGTCTGTTATTTTTGTTATTGCATAGGCTTCCAGCTGCAAAGAATGGGTACAAATTAAAAAATTAACTTCCTTTCCAAAGATTTTCTGCCATAATTAATGGTACTAAGGAACTAAATAAGATACACGCTGTTGGCTTGTGTGCCATTTCTTAAACAAAATTTGGTTAATTAAAGATACTACTTCACCCACCTTGTCTGTTTCTTAAAGATGACATTGAATAGACTTTCAGCTACCTAATACAAAAGTTTTCAAATTTGTAGATGGCTTTTACACAGTGTACTAAAATTCCAAGGGTTTTTTCCCTTTGGTAGTACCTTTTATGATTCATTTCAGGTCATTTTATCGTGCCTACATATATCTCTAATCTGACTTCACCAGCAGAACTGTTGTTTTATGGATTTTATACACCCCGCTGTTGAAAAGCATAAAACTGAAACAATTTATGATCAGTGAGATTTTTTGCATATTTGTTCATGAGCGATTCAAAGGAGCTACATTTTGTTAGTTAAGGTTTCATGATGCTATGGGGGAATCTATTCCACCTTCCCCCCGCTAGCTAGACTTTAATAGCCAAGTAGGTGTAAACTTTCTGATTTACAAGTATTTTCAAACTGAAAAATGCATGTGCTGAGTTTTATCCATGTTTGTTTTGACCCTGCAAAGATACTGACTCCGTATCAGCTGGGGTAGAATTTCCAAGGAAAACTATGAATTGGTCTGTTCACGTACTTTTGTGTTGGTGTAATCTTTCATGTGGATGCAGTTACACTATTAAAACTGTCTTGTATTAGTACTTGTACTAGTGCAGCTAATTCCTCTTCCTGATATAATCACTGTTATGCTGATACAGTTAACTATGCTAATGGGGTTGTGGTGCGGTAAGTTTAATGGTATAGATAAAGAGGTACAGGTTCTGTGTGTAGACCAGACTTTCAGTGACTTTTACAATTCTGAATGCCAGAGTCACTTTTGAAAATGTGTCTTTGGTCCTGAGTTTCTTTGGCACTTTTGAAAATTTTCAAATTGTAACTTATCCTTAACTACAATGACACCACTGTGCTTCTCTGATATTAGGAGTCATATGATTTAGAGCATGAGTTCAGTGTTCTTCATTAGCTGACTAGTGCCATTTGCAGAATTTTACATGTGGAGCGAATGCATAAAAATTCTATCAGAGATGAATATTTAATGGTAACTGATTTCAAGAGGAAAAGCAAGTTCAATAAGGAGGTGAAAATCCTTTTTAGTATTCAACATTTTATACTTTTTACTGTGCCCTTAACCCATTTTTAAAGCTCAAGTTTGGTGGATTTAATGTCAGAGAGAAATGTTATCTTATGATAGTGGAATACTGAATCTGTAATTTAGGTCTGTGTAAGAGCTTCTGCTTAAAATTACAGCATAGATGAAAAATAACAATTTGAATTTCATACTTCATGGATATTTAATTGTGTGTAGTATACTACAAAGGTAAACTTCCAGCTCTTTTTCCTTTCTCACTTGTTTCTGAATTTTCCAATCTAGAGTGTCTGTATTTAAATGCAGCATTATTGTACATCATTTTTTCTGCAGGAGACATTCATCTGTTATCCTTTAAGGAATTTAATGGAACTGGCTAATGGTTTTATTTTAATTGACTGTTAAAGAATTTAAGTGTGTTTTGTCTCCTTTTCTATGCTGCAAGTTGCCTAAAATTTTTATAATGTTTACTTGTTCTGTAAACACATCAGGAAACATGTAAGTCAAATAACATGGAAAACATAGCTATATTCCCTGGTCACCAATTGATAAACATAAATGGTCTAAAACTGGTATGAAAATTTGTCTTGATGCTTTTTGTCATTAAAAAGCAAAGGACAGGAGGCAGTTCCCTGTTAATGGTGGCAGTATGTAAGAGTAGATAAAAATAAATGAATTTTTCTTAAAAAAACAAAAAACAAAAAAAACCCAGGACTTTTTAATTTTGTTAAATCATAAGAAGTTACTTTTTAAAAATAATCTAATATAAAATTAAATCTAAATTGAATACACTGTCTAAGGCCTAAATTCATTGTAATCTTTTCAAACATTTAAATAATAAATACATTTGTTGTTTTATTAAATTCTAGTTACCACTCTAATGCAGGTTGGGACAAGTAATGAGCCAAAAGTTAGCAAGCAATAAATCATTCAACACTTCCTAATGTACAGTTAGAAATGTACAATTAATAAGAATCTGACAACATTAAGCTATATAATTGCTTAAATTCATATAAGTGGTTTTGTTCTAGGTAGCAAAAAAATTTCTTTAGTGTAAAGTTTCAATAGCTGTAAATCAACATGTTTTAATGGTTATATCAACTACTGAGTGTACTTCTTTCAGAAAATAACTGATATACAAATGAAAATATTTATTAAAATTAGTGGTTTAAATTACAGTTTTCCACTTAGGCATTAAATCAGTCCACCCTGGTACTTAATATTATTACACCTCTTGTCCTTTCCTTACTGGATGTTGTCTATAAGCCATCTATGTGTTTTCTGTTGTTTTTTAAAATGAGGCTATTCTGTATGACTAAAATAATCTATTTGATCTCTTGATCTTTTTGAGATACAAGAGTTCTCACTGGCTCATGTGTCTATACAAGGACTTTTCAGGATAACATTTTTTCTGTCGGTTTGAACTATAAAAACATCTATACCCAAACTGAGTGCCCTACCAATTTTAAAACTATAAAATCAGATAGAAATTTCAGTTTACTCGTCCCTTCAGGAAACAAACTGTGAATACAAATAACTCCTCAATGTGTTAGGGAATACTCTAGCCTCCCTTAACTCTCCACAGAATGGCTGTGCAGCGCATCCTGAAAGTTGTGCTCTAAATTGTATGACTCATAACCTTTTAGTAGCGCATCATTACAACTGTATGTCAGATCATTTACTTGTTTTAATCATTCAGATCAGTATGTCATTCTTAATGCTTGTAGCTCTTGGATAATTACTACCCCAATTCTGCCACCCTTTGTACACTTAGTGGCACTAAACTCTGCAAAGTTGCACTAAAATCGCTGATGCTGCATAGTGCAGTAAAGGTAACAGAGTTAGATCTCAACAGCATTTTCTTGGTATCTGTGAAGAGCTGGAGGAACATTAAGTTTGTTTTTCTACAGCATCTGACTGCAACTAGTTGTGCTAGTAGAGGGAGAGAAGGGTGCTTTATTTGCCAGCCATGTGTAATATCTCACTTTTTCTGATCGAGACTGATTATCTTGAGTGAACTTCTAAATTATTACAGCTCTTTCTGCTGTTCCTTTCTGTGTTTAACAGAGTGTAAGGGATGTCTGTTTAATCTAAACAGTTCCTTGACTGGTAATTTTCTGTTCAGATTTTTTTCTTTGGGATGGAAAATGCAATGTGTTTACTCTTATGTGGTCTGATGATGTAAGATCTACAGGTCATTAACTGAAATTGCCTGACACTGTCAGTTACTGCAGGCCTTGACAAATCTGATGGACACCTAGGGGCCAGCCCAAAAACTTGGGCGCCCCTAGATGTCCAGCAGAGGAGTCCCCTGCTGCCAAAAAAAAAAAAAGCTGCTGCCAGTGGCTCTTTTGGGAGTGGGGAGGGAGGCAACATGGATGCAGGGGGAGAGATGAGGGTGCTGCAGGAGAAAAACACTGCTGTCTCTCCCCCATGGCTGCTGCCCTCTCCCCTCGTGCTGCCAAAAGAGCCACTGGCATCAGCTTTTTATTGGTGTTGGGGGAGGGGCTTGCCACCAGAAGGAAACCTGCCATCTCCCACCACCGAAAAAAGCCACTGCCGGCGGCTCTTTTGGTGGCACTGGAGGTGGGGAGTAGCACAGATGCAGGTGGATGGGTGGCAGTGCTGCAGGGAAAGAGCCTCTGGCAGTGGCTTTTTTTGGTGGTGATTCTTTAGCTGATGGACGAAGGTAACCCTCCCTCCCCTGCCACCAATAAAAAGTCATTACTGGCAGTGCTGGGCGGGTGGGGAGAGAGAGATGTTGGTGTGAGAGAGGAAGAGCACCGCCGTCTCTCCCTCTTCCCCCTGCACACTCAAAAGAGCCGCTGGCAGTGGCTTTTTTTCAGTGCAAGAGAGGGGTAGCCCGGAGCGCTCTGCGCAGTGGGATGGGCCCTTTGCCCTGGAACAAAATCATAGGCCCCATTGTGACCTTGTGCCTAGGATTTGTCAAAGCTTGAATTACTGCATTTGTTACCAAGCTCAGAAGATGTTAAGAACATGAATTTTAACTGCTAACAATCACGGTACATCTACACAGCTGCTAGAGGTATGACTGCAACTCAAACTAGTTTGATTAAAGATTGCATAGGAATCAATCACAGTGAAGCCATAGCAATGTGAATTGCAGCAAAACAAATGAGTCCTATGGCACTTTTCTAGACTAACAAATTTATTTATCGTATGAGCTTTCATGGGGTGAGGTAGGAATGTGATTATGTACTTAGGATCCTGATATAGCCCAGACGAAACTCATGCTGTTGTGGTTTCACTGCAGATAAATTAAAGCTAGCTCGGGTATGTCTACAGATGCTGCAGTTGCACTTCCACTTGCAGTGTATACATACCCTTAGAATCCTGGCATTTTCCAGATTTACAGGAAATTTCTATAATTCATCTGTTTTACAGAAAGAAGCATGTAGGCATTCATGCATGTGTGCACATGCACATAATTACAGTGGGGACCCGTTTATGTGCAGGTGTCGGGGGACAAGCCCCTGGCGACCGCGTGTAAACCGGTCCGCACGTAAACGGGACTGGAAGGCCTTCCCAGGGGCATCGGCCCAGGCCCCACTCCCTGGCCACGAGCCATGTCCCCAGCCCCGCTTCTCTGCTGGGGTCCAAGCTGGCCTGAAGTGCCTGCTGCTCCCAGCCTGGCCCCGGATCCCCAGCGGAGGACATGGCAGGGAGCGATGGCGGCGGCCGCTTCCAGCCCCATTCTAGGTCTGGCTGCCTGCAGCTGCAGCCGCCGCTCCCTGCTGTGTCCCCGGCCCAGGATCCAGGGCCAGGCTGGCAGCAGCAGGCGCCTGAGGCCGGCTTGGACCCCAGCAGAGAAGCGGGGCCAGGGAGCGGGGCCTGGGCTGGTGCCTGGGGCCTGTCTCTGGGGCAGCAATGCTCCTGGTTCCGTTTACGCAACGTGCGTTAACGGGACCCGCACGTTACTGTGGAGCCTTTTGGGGGACATCCCATTACCGCACGTTAACCGGTTCGGCGGGCAAACCGGTCACGCGGTAACGGGTCCCCACTGTGTAATGAAAATGTTCTTGTTTGTGTCTCAGAGGTAATATAAACACTCTCTACTTTAGCCCCCTTTTCACCAGAAGATTCCATCATGTGCTTCAGAGGCAGTGTGTGCTGGAATGAGGGGAAAAAGTTGTCTGCATCACAGCTGCCAATTTTAACTTTCAGTTGTTTTTATCTATAATACCAGCTGTTTCCAGTTGTTGCAGTATTTATTAAAGTTTGTAGATAGACTGCACAGAGGCAAAATGAAGAGCTGAAATTAAGTTAGTAATCTGAGTGAATATTCACTTGAGCACTATTATACAATTTATGTGAATCCTCTTTTGTTTTAAACTTAACTTTTTACATTCTAGGAACTAGGACTAGTTTCCCTGTGTCAGTTTGGATTTCTTTCTACTACATACCTATATATGGAGGACACTGTTATTGAGCAATCCTAGGAATCTTTGCTAGTGAGTTTATAGTAATGGGTATTGGCATAAGCAAGACTGAGACCAGCGTAGACCACTTCCCTTTGTAGGGCACTATATCTGCTGATTCAGATCACCAGTAAGGTTTTGCTACTATTCAACTTTCTATCCATAGCTTTTGAATGATAAACATGGCAATAGTCTCTAGTCTTTTACCCTGTGGTATACAGAAACCAGCAAGAGAAGAGCTTATAGTGAAAACTGACTGCATAATTGTTATCTCTGGGGAGATAAAATGGGTGAGGTAATATGTTTTATTGACCCAACTTCTATTAGTGAAAGAGAGAAGCTTTTGAGCTTATACACTACTCTTCTTCAGGTCTAGATATTTAATTATCCATATTACTTTCCTTTGCATAGGTATGAAACAAGTAACAGTTCCCCAGATCGGTAACTGAATGTCCTAATATGTGGTGGTCATATGCTTTTCTCTTACCCCTCATTAGAAAATTCAGGAAAAATGGGCATACACAAAGTTCCTCATTCTTTTATACTGATTTTAATAGTTTGTGTCAGATACTAATCTCTTATCCTGCCTAGAATAGTACTTCCTGGAATATCTACCTTTAATTTATACCTTCTGCTGCCATTTAGGGGATCTGGTGTTTGTGTTTATTCAAATGTACCAGGACATGTGTATAGGTGTGTGAGCCACCTCTGCAGCTTGTATCTTGTGTGTCTGAGGAGAAAGGGCTGTTTAAGTCACTCAGCAGGTGGAGCAAAGAAACACAGTTAACTCTAGAAACTTGTACATGGACTGTGAAGATATCTGTGCAGTATGCAACGGCAATTTAAAAAAAACCGACAGAATGCTAGGAGCCATTTGGACACAGATAACATAAAAATACCACAATGTTAATATATGAATCAATGACAAAGGTATGACAAGATCCAGTTGGTAGGAATGGAAGCTGGACAATCAGAGTGGAAATAAGGTGTAAATTTTAATGAGGATAATTAACCATTGGAACAGTTGAACAAACATTGTGATATATTCTGTCAGCAGCAATTTTTAAATAAAAAATGGATGCTTTTCCAGGGAGATGCTGTAGTTCTAACAATAATTTTCCAGAGGAAGTTCTATGATTTGTACTATACAGGAGGTCAAAGTAAAATGATCACAAGGGTCCATTCTCACCTTGAAATCTATGAAGCTGAGAGTAGATATACTAAAAGTAAGATACATGTTTGGAACAACATACTTAGGGCTGTGGTGAATTCTCCATCTCTTGCAATATTTAAATCCAAGACTAGACAGCTCTCGTAAAGATATGCAATAGTTGGAAAAGAAATCAGGAGCTTGATGCAAAAATTACGGTGCAAGGTTCAGTAGGATTTGCAAAGCAGAATGTCAGACTCGAGTATACTGATCCTTTTTGAACTTATGGTCTGACCTACTGTGTCACAAAACAAGGCATTTGGCCTCTTATTTTCCCTTTCTGTATAATGGGGATAGTTAACTGCTCTGAAATCCAATGGGGATAGTTAGCCACTTTGAAAGGTCTTGTATGCAAATTATTAGTGTGTGCTGCATATATGCATAAATTTTATCCCAAAAATGAGTGAGTCGAAAAGTTTGTCAAATGGGCTTTTATAAGGGATGAGAATTATATACTATTTACTTCGTCCGTAAAGCATTCTATTGTGGGAGTTACTCCTTCAGTTGTTGTTTGGATAAAATAAATGGCCTCATACTGTTGGAGTGAAAATTCATTTCCTGAACTGTCTTTTCACATTATCATCCTTTATATTGTCAATTTCCTGATGTGGTGAGATTTGAGCCTTTGCTAAACAATAACGTATTTTATTTAATGGCTTTGAGTGAAAAAAATAGTGAGGGAAGAAAAACATAAGCTTACTTTCTCCTCGAATCTACTGTTGATCGCTGCTTTCCTTTTGTCTCCTGATTTCTAAGATTAAATCTGAGGAGTCAGTTTCTATCCTTGAGTATCCGTGTTTTTCTAATACACCACAAATGTGACAAATAGTCCTCTCCCTTAGCAAATTCGATATTGCATGGAGAGAGATCAAGAACAGAGAGGAGCTGATCCACTTTTCACCTGAAGGGAGGAGTACCAAGCTAATTTAAGCTGCTGGCCTCTATCTCCTCCTTTTCTCCTCCCACCTTCTGTAAATAGTATTGGGTTCTCAGTCTTCTTCCCCACCTTTGCTCCCTATCTAACTTGAGTCAGCCTCCAAAGGATAATGGAAATCTTTACTTGTTTCCTGCAACAACAACTGACTGGATATGCTTCCTCAAAAATACGTTTCCATAAGAACCCTCACATGCTTCATGCAGGCATACTTCTGTGACCTAAGTTTGCTAACATAAACTGAACAGCAGGTGTGTATGTGACTGGCTGCTCCTCCCCCTTGATACACTGTGCACATAATTTTCCTCTGGGAGGAGGATGACAGACAGCTAAGATCTGTGATAGGTGGCATAAGGTGCTTAGTGTACTACTGGGAGATGCTCAGTGAAGAGGGCAGAATCAGAACTTTTACGTGGAATAGGAAAGGAAGTGGAAAAGGCAGTCTTAGGAGGTTTTTTTCCCCCTGTTGGCAAATCTGATAAATTATGTGACAATGGGGCTATTCTTGTCAACCCCAGACTGCCTGCAACTGAGCCAAAAATTGCCGTAATAAATTTGAGTTGGCAACACTGAAAAATAAAAATTGATTGTTAAAAATAGTCTAAACAATAGCTGTTTCTTCTTTGAGCAGTGTTCGTGACTACTCCACTACAGGCGTGTGGCTTGCCCCGCACCTTGGTCCGGAGATTTTTCTTGTATGGCAGTGTCCCTGAGGGGGGAGGGGCGCGCCCCAGAGCAAGGCAGAGTGCTTTCACGCCACTGGTGATGCGTGCCTCTCCTCCCCCTCATTCTGTCCTTACTGCTCCGACCGTTGGACGGAGTCTCCACTAGCTCCTCAACAGTTTACCTCTCCTCACACAAAAGAAACCTACAATTAGCAAGGAAATCAACAGAAATAACATCAACAACAGTTCTTTATTCAAATGCTGTCCCCCCCAGGCTTTAAAAGATGTGCCTCCTGCCCGGAGGCTATGCCTGCTTCGGCGGGTCATCAACAGTACATTAAGTGCCTGGGTGAAGCTCATGTCACCCATAAGTACCAGCCCTGTAGAAACCTTACCTCTCGTACAAGGAAGGAGAGGGAAAGGAAATTGAAACTGCTTCTCATGGAGGGCTCGCTCCGACTGGCGTCCGACCCTAGTCCCTCTCCTCAGCCCTCAGAAAGAGTGCACAAAAGGTGCTCTGAACAGTCCTTGCCTGTGCTCCCCAAGAAAGCCAGGAGCATACCTCACTCCGGCAATGCCTTGGATGGGATCAGTCCCTCAGGCAAAACTGTACCCAGGAAGGGTGATTGCCCAGAAAGCACTACTTCCCAGCACAGGAACAAAACAAAAGTGCTGTACTGCTCAGCGCTGCTGAAAGTGGGTCTGCTGGAACTGTCCGTGCCGCCCTCAGCCACCGCGCCGCCAACGGCTGCCTTCGCATCGTTACCCAGCTCCCTGGTGTCCTCAGCACCATTGCCTCTCCCGGCGCCAACACAGGGTGTCCCCCAAACGGCACCCATGCTGATTCCCACAGCCAGCCTAGCACCTCAGGCACTGGTCGTACAGATGGTATTAATACTGCCGCTGCAGCACTCTGCATTAACTGAGGCTGCCCCAAAGAAACGTGAAAGCAAGTCGCATTATAATGACAAAAGGGACCTGTCACCAGCAATGTTCCCTCTAAGCTGTGCTGGCGCGCTGCAGCGCAGCCCGCCACAGCCGCCAGCGCAGGGAAGGCTGTCGGCAGCGCACTGCTGGCAGCCAGAGTCCCTGGTTAGAGCTCCTGTGGAGCAGGGAGTTTTGAAAACTCCCGCCCAGAGAAGCTCTAACGGAGCATGCCCAGAAAATCTGGGCATGCTCCGTAGAGCTTCTCTGCCCCAGGAGCTGTGGCTGGGCCGTCCAGCTCCAGCCATGAGGTAAGTTTGTGGGAGCCGTGGAGCGGGCCCGTGGGGGGGGGGGAGCGGCCGGGAGCGGGAGGGCCACCTGGAGAAGGCCTGCGGGGGGGGACGGCTGAGATTGGGAGGGCTGCCGGAAACGGGGGGTGGAGGAGCCACCGGGAGTGGGCCTGCGGGGGTGGGGAGCGGGGGAGGCAGCCGGGTGGCCGGGAGCGGGCCCATGGGGGCCGCTGGGAGTGGGGGGGCAGCCAGGAGCAGGCCTGTGGGGAGGGGGGTCGCTGGGAGTGGGAGGGCCACTGGGGGCGGGGAGCGTGGGGGGCAGCCAGGAGCAGGCCCGTGGGGGCAGCTGGGAGCTTGGGGGGTGGTTGGGAGCAGGCCCGCAGGGGTAGGGGGGCAGCTGGGGGCGGCCAGAAGCGGGCCCGTGGGGGGGGCACCGCAGCAAGCCCGTGGGGGGAGGGGCCAGCACAGCAAGCAACGTGAGTTGCTCAGCTGCCAGTGCCTCTTAGAGGGAACATTGTACATTCATCCCCCATCTCTCCACTGTTCAGCTCCAAAACGTCCGCAGAATGCTCTTCACCATTGTCAATTTCTTCTAACCAGAGCCTGATATCTAGCCATTCTCAGGCTCCCTCTGCTGACCAAATGCTGCCATTGCAGCAACCTCAGCTAAGTACACAGCCTTATGCAGCTTACCCATTCCAATGCCCTCAATGGCTACCAAATCAGGCTGTCTTTACGGCCTGGTTCCCCTGGAGTCATTGGCCACAATATGGTGTGGTGTCACCTATGCCAGCTTCGTCACACCCGCCAATACTTACTCAACAACCAGCTTTAATTGCACCTCACCAATTCCAACCACAGATACACACAAATATAAATCAACCACTTCAGACCATTGCGGACCAGACTGACATCCCGGATAGCCGGCCCAAAGCTCCAGGGCTGATGATGCCAAACAATTACAGGAGCTCTTTAAGAGGGTGGCACAGAGCATGGACATTCCCACTCAAGATGCAGCTGTCACTCAACATAAGCTGTACAGAATCTTGCAATCGTCCGTATCGACGAAAGTGGCACTGCCCATGGATGAGGGGATCCTTGAACCGGTGTCTGCCATATGGCAGACATCTGCGTCGGCTACCCCATCCAACAAAAAACCGGAAGAGAAATATTTCATCAACCCCAAGGACAACGAGTTCCTTTTCACCCACCCTCAACCTAACTCCTTAGTCATCGAGGCAACGAATCAGTGCTCCAGGCAATCCTGGGCAAAATCCAATCCACCCAACAAAGATGAAAGGAAGCTTGATTCCCTTGGCAGAAAAGTCTACCCTTCTGCTATGTTACAGCTCAGAATTGCCAACTATACTGCGGTGCTGTCCAATTACAATCATGACATCCACATCAAAATGCTGGATTTAATAGACTTTATTCCTGATTAAAAGAAACAAGAATTTAACACTCTGGTGAACAAGGGTCAACTAGTTGCTTGCACGGCCTTACAAGCTTCCCTCAATGCGGCGGTTGTAGCAGCTCGTACAATTGGGACTGCCGTAGTTATGAGATGATCATTGTGGCTCCATGCTGCTGGCTTACCTAGACAAATGCAGAACACAATCGAGGACTTACCATTTGACAAGGAAAAGCTTTTTTCCGAAAAGACCGATGAAGTCATGCACACCCTCAAAGATTCCAGGGCTACACTTTGTACATTAGGTATATATTCCCCTGCTCCGAGGAAGCCATATAATAAACAACAACTCTATGGCTGCATATACAATCAAAACCTGCAAAATCAGCGATATGAAAACATAAGACCTAGACCAAGACAGCAGAACAGGAGGAGAAATAGTAACCAAACTTCCTCCACCACCCAGGCGACTAACACAAAACAGCAATTCTGATCCGTTGATCGAGGGACTGCTCGACCACCCCTCCTCCACACTACCAGTGCCAACATTAACATCTCTTTTCTTTCACCAACACCTATACCCATTTATCCATCAGTGGCGCACCATAATGAACGACAGATGGGTTCTGGAAATTGTCAGCAAGGAATATTCCATCCCATTTATATCCAAACCCACTCCTCACTACCCTTCCCCATCCCTTTTCAGGGACCCCAGTCATGTATAAATCTTACAGCAAGAGATACTCAATCTGCTACAGATTGGTGTAATAGAGAAGGTCCCTTCCCAATTCCACAAGAGGGGTTTCTATTCCCGTTATTTCATCACTGAAAAACGCACGGGCGGATGGCAACCAATATTAGACTTCCATGCGCTCAACAGGTTCATTTGCACTCAGAGGTTCAAAATGGTCACTCTTGGCACAATAATTCCATCTCTAGGACAAGGGGACTGGTTGACGTCCCTCGATCTCAAGAACGCGTACTTTCACATCCCAATCCATCCTGCTCACAGGCAGTTCCTGAGGTTCCAATTTCATCGGAACCATTATCAGTATACAGTACTTCCATTCAGACTTTGCACCGCCCCAAGGGTATTTTCGAAGCTCATGGCGATAGTCATAGCATTTCTACGAAAACAACAGGTTACAATTTTTCCTTATCTTGGCGACTTCCTCATAAAGGCCAAATCCTATCCACAAGCATTAGTCGCAACATGAAAAACAGAATACATTTCGTTCTCTGGGACTGGCCATCAACTACGAAAAATCCTGCCTCTAGCCTTCACAGGAGATACATTTTATTGGGGCCCAGATCAACACAATCGCAGCCAGGGCATACTTACCACAGCAGAGATACCTTGTCGTCAGGAATTTAGCAATTGAGCTTCAAAATTCCCTAACAATAACCCCACACAAATGCCTACAGATGCTTGGACACATGGCGGCCACAACTTACCTCGTCCACCATGCAAGGCTCCGCATGAGACCTCTCCAACTCTGGTTCATCAGACAATGTTGAGGCAGCAGTCACCTTCCAAAACTCCCTCTTGCCATCCCGCCACTGATCAGTCGCTAACCTGGTGGACAAGTGAACTCAACTTAGGCCAGGGGGTCACCTTCGAGATACAAAGTCCCCAATTTCTCATCACAACAGATGCCTCCCTTATTGGTTGGGGGGCACATCTTATGCATCACACCGCCCAGGGACGATGGTCTCTCCAAGAGAGACCATTACACATCAATCTCCTGGAACTCAGGGCACTCCACTATGCATGTCGTCATTTCCTTCCCAGTATATATGGACACACAGTAAAAATCCGCATGGACAATACTGCTTGCATGCATTACATCAATCATCAAGGAGGAATTTGTTTCCCATCATTATGCATAGAAGCAATCAAGCTCTGGGACTGGTGTATCAGCAACAGTATCTATATATCAGCTGTATATTTACCGGGCAGACGCAACATGATAGCCAAGACACTGAGCAGAAAGTTCATTGATCCACACGAATGGGAGATATGCGACGACATCCTCCAGAATTTATTTCACCAGTGGGGAACTCCCTCCGTAGACCTTTTTGCATCTGCAATAAACAAGAAATGCAAAAATTTTTGCTCCAGAGGCAGAATAGGTCACCAATCCCTGGGAGACGCTTTCTTGATAGACTGGGGCCAGTCACTCCTTTACGCATTTCCTCCAATACCCTTGATAACCAAGGTCCTATGGAAGATCCACAACGACAAAGCCAGGGTGATAATGATAGCTCTGGCCTGGCCCCACCAGCCGTGGTACACTTACCTGGTTCAGATGTCCACGAAAGCACCAGTTACCCTTCCCACCGCCCCAACCCTATTATCACAGAACAACAGGAAGACATTCCATACTTACCTGCAGAGGCTCCATCTTACGCCCTGGTACCTAGATGGTTCGATCATCTAGAAGAAGAATGCTCTGGAAAAGTGAAACAGGTTCTAATTAACAGTAGCAAACCAGCGACAAGACAAACTTACCTGCAGAAGTGGCGACATTTCTTGATCTGGTGCTCCCAAAGATCCATTAGTCCTGCTGATGCTCCTCTTTCTGATATACTTGAATATCTTTTGTACCTAAAAGAAACAAAGGTGTCAGCACCATCAGGATCCATCTAGCGGCTATTTCCACCTTCCACACCTCCGTCAATGATTCTCTTTTCGCCCACCCAACAGTAAAGTGTTTCTTATCAGGATTACAGAATCTTTACCCAGAAACCCATCCACCTCCCCATCCATGGGACTTGTCTATGGTTCTGCGAACACTCACAAGGCCACCTTTTGAGCCATTAGCAATCGCTTCTCTCCTACACATGTCTATGAAAGTAGTGTTCCTCGTAGCAATTACATCAGCAAGGAGGGTGGGAGAGCTAGCAGCTTTAATGGCATCTCCACCTTACACGGTGTTTTACAAGGATAAGGTGTCCCTCCGTCCTCATCCTAAATTTCTGCCAAAAATCACATCCTCCTTCCATCTGAATCAGACAATAAACCTTCTACCCGAAGCCTCATTTCATGCCACAGCAGGCCACCCTTCACACCTTAGATGTGAGGCACACACCGGCCTTTTACCTCCAAATGACTTTAGAAAGACTCCTAGACTCTTTATTTCCACCACCAAACGATCCTTGGGAAATCCCGTATCAAAACAGAGGTGATCCAAATGGATTTCATCATGCATAAGAACGGCCTATACACCATCAGGCACTAATCCACCAGATAAAATCCAAGCGCACTCTACCAGATCGCTTGCCACTTCCACAGCGTTCCTCAGCAATGTACCGATCCTTCACATCTGTCAAGCAGCTACGTGGTCCTCATCAGATACATTTGTAAAACATTATGCCATAGATCAGCTCTCCAGATCTGACACGTCAGTCGGCTTGGTGGTGTTGGGAACATCACACCCACAGTCCTCCGAACTTCCCACCACCTCGGCGGACAACTGCTAGACACTCACCTGTACTGGTGCAGTCGGGGACACTGCTCAAAGAAGAAATGAAGGTTACTCACCTTGGTGCAGTAGCCAGAGTTCTTCGAGATCATAGAATCATAGAATCATAGGGTTGGAAGGGACCCCACAAGGTCATCAGGAAAAAGATGGACAGACAACATAATTTTACTGTGAAACAAAGCATATCTGATAGATACCAAATACAGTTATGTCAATGAAATTATATCCATTTGTAATAATTTTAGTGTGTCCTCTTCTTTTGGACAGAAATAATTTTTAAATAGAAAGACCAGGTCTTTAGCTGAAATATGTTCACTTAAGGTATCCAGAAGTACAGTGTAAAAACTGAAGTGCCTGATGAACGTTGGAGATAACACTGCTATAATCTTCTTTTGTTGTTTTTCTTTTTTCAGCTTCTCTTCTGATTTTTCCCTGCCATTTTACTGTGAATTCTGTTTGAATGCCAAAGGTTCTGCGTGTGCGCCCTTCCACACACATGTGCACATGCATCATATAAATATCTGAGTGGATATATACAATTAATTTCTCTGTTTTATTTTCACCATCTGAGGAAGTGGGAATTCTAGAGCTGCTTCTAAACTCAGGCTTTTTTATACTGTGGCAGTGTAGGAAATGAGCTACTGTGCAGATATATTTTTGCTGTTTATTCGCTACGATAGTTTCATATGCCACATTAACCTTTGGCATAAAAAAAAGTCATTCCTCCTTTTGAGCAAAACCACTGAATATAAAGCCTATGAAGATATAGCTCACCATCAGCAATTATAGGATAACTATGTTATGTGCTAGTGTGAGGTAGTGAGATAGTTGAACTAAGGCAAGTGTGTATCATTTGAGTAAAAGCAGGAAAGACAAGTATCAAGGTTCAATTGCATTTTTGCCTACGATAGGCCTGTAGAAATGACTGGCTCATATCTTAGCAAAACAAGAAAGTACAGGCTCATTTATTTCATATTTACTGAGGCAGATGTTAACACTTACATGTCCATCTGTCTTTTATAAACAATATTGCCCTGTTATATAGTGTGCAAAAAGGTGATCTACTTTAACTTGCTGACTGCTCGATGTCAAATTTTGCCACCCTATATGATTATGAATGTGTGGTTAAAAATATAATTCATGTTGATTGATTTTTATATTACAGTAATACAAATTCTTAGTGTCTATTTTTAGTTTTGAACTGCTTTCTGAAAGTCTTTAATTTGCAAATATTATTAATGACTTAAGTCATAATTTAAGCAGCGGGGCAAAACCCATAGCTGGCTTCAAAACTGAGCTCGATAAATTTATGCAGGGGATAGTATGATGGAACAGCCTAATTTGGCAATTGCCTTGTCTTTGACTACTGGTGATAGATATGCCAATGAACTGTGGTGGATTGTTTGAGGTGGGTTCTGAGTTATTACAGAGAATTCTTTCTTGGATGTCTGCCTGGTGAGTCTTATTCATATGTTCAGGGTTTAACTGATTGCCATATTTGGGCTCAGGAAAGAATTTCTCTCCCCTGTAAGATTGGCAAAGGCTCTGGGTTTTTTTTGCCTACCTCTTGAGGTGGGGCACGGCTCAACATCTGGTGGATTCTCTGTACCTTTAAGTCTTTAAACCATGATTTGAATATTCCAGTAGTTCAGTCATAGCTTAAAGCAGGGGTCTCAAACGCAAATCACCTTGAGGGCCACATGAGGACTAGGACATTGGCCTGAGGGCCGCACCACTGAAACCTTTTCATACAATGATGCAGAAGTACAGTAAAAAATGAAGAGTAATATAGTATGCTAATAACAGTCAATTTATTAACTTTTTTGAAACTGTAACATGAAGTCTGTGCTAATTTTGACAGTCTTTCCAAAGCCAATACACTGGTTTCCTTTTAGAATTGCTTCCATTCAAGATGGCAAAATCATCAAAAAGACAAAGAGTAAAGAAACAGACCTAAAATTTTACATTATAAATCAGTGGTTCCCAATCTTTTTTGGTTTGGGGGCAAAAAATATACTTTGCAAAAAATATACTTTTTTAAACCCTGAAGGACCACCGGTTAATTTAATTAAAATTAAATTAAAATTTAGTATATTGAATTCAAATTGATGTTAATTGAAAGAAATTAATTGGTTTGATTTATTAAAATCTAATTACATTTAATCAAAATTACATTTTTATAAAGGGTTTAGTTTTTTAAATAAAATTAAATTCTTTTAGAAGATTTTTGGTTTTTTTGTTTTAAAAAGAGGGGGCTACATGCATCCCCACGCCAGGCGGGAAGGAGAGCAGCCACATCTCAGGATGGGCAGCAAACAGGTTGGTCAGAGCCCCCCACAGGACCGTAAATAAGTAGCCCCTTGCCTGGCCCTAGGCCAGCGCTGAGACCAGTGGTGGGGGGAAACACCCTCCCCACCACCTGCTCAAATTTGGCCACGCTGGGGTTGGCAGAGGGGGAAACACCCCCTGCCCACCTGCCCACTTGAATTTGGCTCCGGTGGGACTGGCATAGAGGAAATCACTCCCCGCCCACCCGAATTTAGCCGCCCTGGGGTTGGCAGAAGGGGAAACAACACCCACCCACCTGCCCTCTTGAATTTGGCTGAGTGGGGCTGGCAGAGGAGAAAACATCCCTTGCCTGCCAGAATTTAGCAGCACTGGTGCGGGTGGAAGAAAAAACACTACCCCACCCTCCTAGGGGGAAACACTCCCTGCCTGTGCTGGGAGCGGCAGCTGGGAAAGCCCTGGGGGCCATGGTGGGGCTTTCTGGTGCTCCCCTAGAATGGAGCCCCCTGTGAACTGTCCCCACAGGCTCAGGCCACCCTCCTTTAAGGCGCCCCCCCCCCCAGCCTTCTCTGGACTGCTCAGCCTGCTTCAGCTGCTTGATCAGTTGCTGCATGTGAATAGGGCCGCAAATGATCAACTGCTGCATTATGAATAGGGCAGCTCCCAGGCAGCAGTTCAAGCTCCTCCCTGTCAGTGGCTGATAACACAGGCGGGAGATGAATCTGCTTGGTCTCCGTCTGCAGAGAGGCTCAGCATTTGAAAACTCCAAGGTTGGAAAGGTGGGAGCCCCAGGATTCTGGGGGTTATCAGGGGCTGCAGGAGGCAGCTCTGCGGGCCGCATGCAGCCCATGGGCCATGTGTTTAAGCTAGGGGTCTCAAAGAATTTATTATAGGAATGGGCAGGTGAGAGTCTGTGGCCTGCACTGAGTAGGAAATCAGACTAGATGATCATATTGGTCCTTTCTGTTCTTAGAGTTTGAGTCTTAGGCCTGGTCTACACTGCCACACTGAGTTGACAAGAGATATTCTAGTTACATAACATAACTAGTGTAACTTGCATTCAAGTACGTAAGTTTATGATGTACAGCATCTTCACAATGTTGTGTAGATGGGAATGTGTCTCCCTTTAACACTGCCTTCCACTTTTTGGGGAAGTAGACCGATTGAATTGATTGGACATTGTTCTCTCATTGACCTGAGAAGTGCCACTGCACTGCCACAGCAGCAGCGTAGAGATGTCTTGAAATTACTTAAATAAATGGGTCTCACTGTTTTATGCATTACAGGTCAAGTGACTCTTCAAATCTATGTTAGACTTGGCTTTATACTGTGAGATCTGACTCCAGTAGGGTACTTGAATTACGGTTGACTGTGTAACCTAGTTGCTCCACACTGAGCTGCTGTAGTGGCTAAGGAAGTTTACTTTTGCATTTATCTCCCAACCCTAAATATCTTAATGTTGAGTGTTGTTCATGCCAGTGTCATTACTTGTGCTTGTTTAGAGTTGAATTTTGGGTAGGCATCAATCCAAAAAGCTCCTATTTTGATTTATAACAGTGTTTTTTCAGGGTAGAATTACAGGAAGTTTGAAACTGAAGTAGGAAGCTTGGGGATAGTGGATGAGGGAGAATTAGTCATAAATAGGAAATTATTCCTTGCCTAAGAGGTCCTGTGTTGTAAATTATAGCAATATGTATCTAATAAAAGTATTAAAATACAGTCATTGGGCAATGTTCCACATAGTGTCCTCTGAATTTTCTGTTTTATCAAACTGAGCTCAAACTTACTTGCTTTATTTAATATAAATGATCTGTTCTTTACTGTATATATTGAAAACTGTTTCCTAATGCAGTGCGTTTTTTTTTTCTTAGGTTACAAGGCAGGTAAATGGAGTCTGAGCAGCTGTTTCACAGAGGCTACTATCGAAATAGTTATAACAGTATAACTAGTGCAAGCAGTGATGAGGAGCTTTTAGATGGAGCAGGTGTCATTATGGACTTTCAGACCTCTGAAGATGACAATTTGTTAGATGGTGATGCATTAATTGGTAAGTTAGTAATTCTTATTTATGGCTGTTTTGGTTTATAAGCTTTCTGTCTGTTGAACCTAGAACAGAATAGTTTATGCAGCAATAATAAAGATTTTGTAGATCTTGTCAGAAAATCTGAAGAGATGGCTTAAAGTTACTGAAAATGTCTTGTGTTTAACAAGGTTGTTCTTGCTAAGCAGTTATATTAGACTTATGATGCTTGTTGAATATTGATTTTTCATATAATTATGTCTTCTGTCATTGCTTACAAAGCTGCATAACATCTTTTTGGGAAGAGAGTCACAAAAAAATAAAAAGTGCCACTTTTCTTCTTATCTGGCTCTTCCAATGAGAAGGCTGGAAAGTTAACTCTGATATCTGAAAAGCAGGTCATGAAAATAAATATTAGCTATTATCCTGGCTAGCTGTAGAAGAATTAGCGTGGAAGTAACTATTTTTCTTACAGTCTGCTGTGATTTGCTTCTTAGCGCTATTCTCTCCGTATCAGAATAGAATGGTGATTCTCTAGTAATTGGTGAGAGTGCTACCAAGAATTCCAGGAAAATTAAAATGTCCTTAGATGGCTAAGGGTATGTCTGTACTGACGGCGGAAGATTTGCTGCCATTAGTTCGCCCTTGCAGGAGCAAATCGCAGCAAGTTCATACTCCCAGAAGCCGACACTAGAAGTCCTGGGGGTCGGGGCATAGGGGAAAGCTGACAGCAAGCGATTTGTGGTTGGCTTTCCCCTAATGTGTAACAATAGATTAGAAAGTCACTGCATTTACATTCCTTGCGTAAACAGCAGTCGACTGCGGCCAAAAAAGGCCCAAGTATAGACTGTTAAAGAAACAAGATGGTTGATAAGATCTTTAATTGGAGTAACTTCTGTAGTGAAACAGACAAGCTTTTAAGCTACGCAATACTCTTCTTCAGTTTAGAGTAACTATCCAGTCTGCGGTGGTGAGTAGCAAACACAGACAACAGGAAGACCTTCAGCATCTAATGACAGAGGAACATGATTTGTGTTAGTTCATTTGTGACCTGTTGCATCAGAGAAGCCCCTGTGAAACTCACCAGTATCTTCTAGTTTTATTCTGTTTCTACATTTCCTTGTGGGCACAAAGGAAGCATTTCTCTTCTATCTGTGTCTACCATCATATGTCCAGCGATCTCAGCAGCTCTCTCTCTGCTTGCCTCAGATTTTCATCTGTAAAACAGGGACAATTATGTCTTTGTTGCTTATAAGATTTCCATCAGCAACAGTAGAGTGAACCATAAGATGTGATCTTAGTAAATTCTGTTCAGACCACTTTGAAAAAGATGAGATTTTCATCTTCCACCAGTAGCTCTGGATCAACTCTCTCAACCACTAGAACCCCAAATCAGCAGAACTTTTAAACATAAGCATGAATCTTCACTTTAGTCATGTGAGTAATACCCTGTAATCAGTAACTCATTCTTAAGTACTTATCAGACTTAGGGATTAAGAATAGATGATATAAATTAATTATTTGGTCATTCTTTTGATTGGGTACTGAGTGCATGCAAAAATGGAGAAGATTTGGGGAACACTGAGGGACTGATCCTGTTTGCCTTACCCAGCCTTACCTGTATTGTCTTTTTTGCTCTACTCAGGTAAGAAAGACATGTAATAGTTGACAACTAATAAATCTGTGAACCATTTTGAGTTCATACGTTAGGGTTTGTCTACAAATAGTTTTACTTTATGATCTGGATATTATCTTAATATTTAGATAATTGACTATTTAGAAATGAGCTGTGTTTTTAGAGATTCATGTTTTTCCTTTTCAGTTGTGGGTTTGACCTGGTTCTTGCAGCACTTAATTAGGTACTGAGATAAAGGAGAAATGCATAGTGTAGAATAGTTTGTTCAGGCAGTTCTGATACTCATAGCTGTCTCGAAGATTAACAACTGAACGCGTCTATTCTAAGGGTTCAAATATTACGTTGATGAGTGAAATATAAAAATCTGGCCAGACATGGTGGCATTTTGACTATTCTTAACTTTTACATTTAAATGTATTTTACGCTTAGATGCTGCAGTTATTTTATTCACACAAATCTCATTGAATTCAGTGATCCTAAGTGAGCCTTCAAGATTGTGGTGTGAAGGAGGACCAGTAAGTGTCTTTATACTGTGAATCTTTTTTGTATGAAGACTGGTAATGGATGGAAACCACTAGCAGTTCTTGATAAACTCCATCATAAATCCTATGTTATAAAAGGATAAATAGGTTGCTCTGTGTGTTGGGTGGGGAGGAGCTTTGGATACCTTGCATCATATTTCTGCTTTGGAGCAACACTGGCTAGGGCAGGCCCAACCTGTGGCCCAGGGGCCAAATGTAACTGGCAAGGGCTTTCAGAGTGGCCTGCAGCTTCCCTCCTGCTGTCTGCAAAAGGGAACTGCTTACGAAGGACCCAGGTAGAACACATTTCCATGTGACTACAAGACTGGTGCAGGCTTCTTACCACAGCCATGGACACAGGGGATCAGCGCTTCCTGCCCCTGGGTGTAGCAAGGAGCATGGCAAAGCACTCTTATCTAGGTGCATAGGTGCTGTGGTCCTTGCTGGAATCAGACGGAGGAGAGCACTGATCTTCCATTCCCTTAGCTACAGAACGGAGCCATTGCTTAGGGACCCAAGTGGAGTGTGCAGGGCTATCAGACATCAGCCGCAGCCAGGGAGATGGGAGGTCAGCAAGGACCCAGCCTGCTGGTGGGGGCTGGTGGCCTTCAGGGTTGTAAAAATTATATCTGAAGCCCTCAAGTCAAAAAAGCTGCATGAGGAAATCCAGTCTTCTGTGTATTAAAGGAACAATGGCACTAAGAAAAAATGGTCATATTTGATTTATATGGCAAAAATGTATGTATCCATGTTACTAAAAATATGTTACTACATTGCAAGAGTTTATAAAATCTAGGGTTTTTCACTTTAAAAAAAAATTAGAATTTTCTGAATATAGGCTAGAATCTCCAGAATTGATAACTAGATGCAATATTAAGATTATTCTATTAATCATTCAAGTCAGGATATAGAAGGTGGAATGCATAGTACTTTGCCCAATATACAGTTTTTGTAAAGATGAGCTCTCTCAAAAACTAAGGTAGAGACTCAGTTTACTCTGCAGCGAGCTGGATCTAAATTCTTTAGCAAAGTCCCTTGCATGGCAGCAGACTGAATCTGACTCTTAGGCCTTAGCTATACTAGCATTTAGTCTGACAAAAGTTTTGTTCCTTAAAGGTGTGAAAAACCATATCCTTTAGCAACATAAGTTGTGCTGACATAAGAATTTGTGTGGACAGTCCTATGTTGGCAGGTGTGTGTCTCCCACCAGTATGGGTACTGTGGCTCATTTAGGTGATTTTATTACATTGGAAGGAGAACTCTTTCCATTGACCCAGTGAGGGTACACAAGTGCTAGTAGCAAAACTGTACTGATACAGCTTTGTCACTGTAAATTTAAGTGTAGACTAGCCATTAGAAAGACTAGGGAAATGTTGAATAAGAGGAGGAAGCAATCTTCACTTCTGTAGGTTTACCTTAAACTAAAAATGCTGTCCACAAGTCTCAGACCCATTGTTTCAGGTTGCATCCATCTTCACTTTTTTTTTATTTTTATGGAATACAGTTCAGCAAGGTTTGGATTCTGCAGTTACAAATAAAAGACTAATATATTTCCTTTCTTTAATATTTGCAATAAAAACAGTCTCTGCAAATAAATATTTTGGTAGTCAGAGCCTGGAATGGACTTCACAGATTTTCCTGTCTAATTGAAGATAAATACATTCTAGGTTTTTTTGGGTTTTTTGTTTTAAGTTTTAAAATATCATTTTAATGTCCCCAAGGGGTGATGATAAAATAAAAGAAGCAAGTTCTGTGGCACTTAAAGACTAATAAATTGATTTTTGCATGTGCTTTCATGGGAGAAAATCCCACCTCATCAGATGCTTTGAAGATGGGGGAACTTACAGAATGGTGTCAACGGAGGTGGCAGGCATAATGTTCCCCACACACACCCCCAGCATAGCCCTCTAGACTATGGAGCTCGCAGGGAGGAATGTTAAGCATCAGTCTCCCTGATGGGTCTCATCTCTGGGCTATTCAACTCAAGGGGAAGAATGCTAAGTATCGATCTCCCCTGATGGGCCTCGATTTCCTGGGTGAGTTTCTACCTCCCTAGCCTTGTGTCATGGGGGGGGGGTGAGTTTCTATCCCCCTGAACAGTTTCTCCGCACCCCCATCACCACGAAGGAGGGATCATTGTCCGGGGTCCCAGTTTCATCATTGGTCCAGACCTGCACTTCACTTCCAATTGGCTATTTTATACTCTGGCCGTGCAGTACACTACGTAAGCCCCTGCCTCGGTTGGCTTGAGTGTTCTCCCACCCTCGAACACTAAAGGGCACGTCATGAACTGGTCGGACTGATCCCCCGACCGAGACAGGGAGCTCCCACACCGCGAGACTTTTGGGTGTACTTGAATTGCTGGCTGAACGATTACGTACTGGGATGCTGCAGCTGGTCTGCCTCCTCGCTTTGGGTTCCGCTATGGTGCTAGGACAGGTATTATAAACTGATATAGTTATTCTACCTCTCTCGATTTGTTTCTTTCTTCCCTTTTTCTTTCCTCTATAATACCATTTATGCATTGTCTGTGAGTGTAGTTTTTTTCCATTTATGCATTGTTTATAAGTGTGGTTTTCTTTTGTACCTTGTATAGTCCTTTTACTACATAGCTGTTTATTATCCCACTTGTATCTTGCATAGTTCTTTTCACTGTGTAGCTGTTTACTCCCCCCACATAGGCATTTTTGTTCCTATTTCGTTGTATGCCTTTATGAGACCACTATAACATTTTTTCTGTTGAAAATTGGTGTCCATCTCCTTGGTGGGTGTTGCCGGTCCATCGTAGTTACATTGCAAACCAGGGGGTTTAACGAATGGGAGGAAATAAATGTCAGAGAGTGTAAGTCATGGGAACAGGTCACAATGCAACAAAAAATCTAAACAGTTGTAAAGATTCAAATACTGGTAAAAGATAAAATTATTCTGCTCCTCCAGATAATAAAATGTGATACAATAATCCTGCAGCCACGACTGTTTATATGTAATTTATGAAAATTTGATTACATACAAATTAGTAAAACTGATTAAAAAAAAGACCCAGACAGTGTTTTGGCTATGTCTGAATTGATACGTTTGTCAATAAAATCTTTGTCGGACAAGGATGTGAAGAAGCCATACCCCTGACTGACTTAAGTTTTACTGAGTGATATGCCAGTCTGGATAGCATTAGGTCAAAGTGAGATGCTATCCTGCTGATGTGCCTACTGGCACTCATTGGCGGTGGTTTCATTATGCCAACTGGAGAGCTACATAGCTGCGCCACTGTAATGTCTCCAGAAGAGTTAATCTGTACCTCTTGAAGGTCTCTAGTGTAGACATAGCTTTTGTTAGATGTTTTTTGCCACAAAGGTGGATGCATTTGTTCTTCAGCAATAAAGCAAGGAGTGCTTTACCAGTATAGGTACTCTGTACGAGCAGATCCCTTCTAATATAGGTGCCGTACTTTCACCAGTGTAGCTCATTCCATCCTCTGTAAAAGAAGAAAGCTGTAGTGGTACACTCTTACTGGTATATGTGTCTATACTAGGGGCTTCTGGTGGAACAGCGATGTCTGTCAGGGATCAAACCCCTGACTGTATAGCCTCAGTTACATTTTGAGTTGGTGCCAGTCATTTGTAAATTCTAAAAAAGATTGTTGGGAGACCTGCAAATACTGTAGTGGCTAGCACCTCTGCTTAACACACAGAAGGGCCTGGGTTCATGCCCCAGGGAGTTGGACTTGATGATCTCATGAGGTCCCTTCCAGCCCTATGGTTCGGTTCGGTTCGGTTCGGTTCGGAGACGAGGTGAGATCAAACAATAATACTGCATACAAAAGAGATTGTGGATTGTTTAGGTTTTTAGGTTGCACTTAAGGAAAGCCTGAGGTTAAGCAATCATTTCTCTAGTATGATCAGGTGGCCAAACTGTGGCATGCGAGTCAAATGTGGCTCTTCAGTAAAAAGTGTGGCTCACGGAAGAGCACACCAGGGAAGTGCAGCATGGTTGGAGATAGCAGAGAAGCAGCGGCATGGACAGAACCGGCAGGGAAGCGGCAGCATGGTCAGAGATAGGAGGGAAGCAGCAGCATGGTCAGGGATGTCAGAGAAGCACGGGGGGGGGGGGGGGGGTAGCATGGCTGGAGCTGGCAGGGAAGTGGCAGCATGGTCAGGGACAAGGGGAGAGGTGCGGCATGATCAGGGACATCAGAGAAGCAGCGCCATGGTAAGAGCTGGCAGGGAAGGGCACTATGGTCAGGGACAGCAGGGAAGCTTGACATGGTCAGAGATGTGGGGAAAGTGCAGCATGGTTGAAGCTGGCAGGGAAGCGGTGGCATGGTCGGGGACAGGGGCAGAAGTGCGGCATGGTCAGAGATGGCAGGGAAGCGGCAGCTTGGTCAGAGACCCCGGGGTGGGGGGGAAGTGCGGCATGTTTAGATATTCTCTTAGGCCCTAATGCAGTTTACTCGTTGTTAAAAATAAAATCCTTTTTTACAAGTCCTGAACATGATGTGGACTAATAAGAAATGAAAATATAGAGGAGAACTGTTTAAAACTGAATATAGATTACTTTCAATTTTTGGCACAATTTACTGCTGTCAAGCATTGTATTCCGCAGTGAAATCTGTTAAATTGAAACATTGTGCAATACTTAGAGATCAGCACTTGAGAGAGCTTTTACCTACTGCATTGACAAGTTACTGCCCAGATTTTTAAAAACTTGCCACCAGCCTGCAGTGTTCTACATCCAGCTACAGCTAAGTTTTTACTGTGTAGGCCTAGTTTTCATGATAACTTTAAGTAATTATTAGAATCTGACATTAGTAGGCACAATATTTGCCCTGTTTTTAAGATAAAACTAAAGTGCACAATAAATTTTAAGCTTAGTAATTTTGGAATAGGTAAAAGTATGTGGTCATATGCCTCAGTGTGGCTCTTGAAGGTTTAATCATCAGCTTGTGCAGCTCTTGAGTTCCATATGTTTGGCCACCCCTTAGTATGTTCATAAATTGCCTTTTTTTCTGCCCTCTAAACAGATTGTTTATGTTCCTGCATTGAGTGTAGTGGATACAATAATTTCTACAGCCCTACACAGCCTCAACTGAAGTGTAAACAGCTTCAAAATTGTCAGTTCTGCATTACACTTTACCTGTATGTATTCTTAAACAGGGTGTAGTATTGTATGTAGCTGTAGAGATGAGGTAGGTGAGGTAGCATCTTCTCTTGGGAAAGCCCATGCGATAAATAGATTTGTTAGTCTTTAAGTGCCACAGGACTCCTTGCTTGTTTTGCTGAACCTGACTGTCAGAGCTACCCCTTTGGAACTTGGCAATGTGCAAGCTATTTCTGTTGGTGAGAGAGACACACTTACAGGCTTTCTGTTGTTGAGAGAGACATGCTTCCCAGTTATGTGAACCCTACTACAAGTGTCACAACTAAACACAAGGTTGAACAGATGGTTCAGCGTAAGTATCTAGCATGTATTCTAAAGGAAAGTTCAAGGGGAAGTGGCCAGTTAACATCCCAGTGATCATAGCACAAAAAAAAGGGGGGGGGGCGCCCGGTTGTGGCTCCTGCTTGCAAGTAGAGAAGTTAATAAACATTAGATGTAGAGATTACATCCTGGAAAAATTTGAAACCAACATAGTTATCTATCTCTAATATGCTTCCTTTCTTAACAATTTGCTGATGGCACGTTTTTACTAAATTATATTTGTGCCATCTTTTTGTGGGATATGTGTGTGTTACATTGCCTAACAGAACGGGGATTCAATTCCTGATTCTGGCTCCTAGGTTTTATTGCAATACAAACAATAAAATAAATAACTTAGGCTACATCTACACTGGCAATTTAGTTCAAATTAAGAAGCTTGATTTGAACTAAATTAGTCCCCAGTCCCACTAGGTCTTCATTAGTCGATCTCAGGAATTCCTTAGTTCGAACTACGAAAACCTGCTGGTTAGTTTGAACTAATGGTTAGTGGAGCCACATTTTTTCAAACTAACCATCAGCTCAAACTAAACGCAGTTTGACCTTCTTCCTCCCAGGGTGCATGGCACCAGGAAGAAAATGCCCACACTGGGCACTGCCCCTCCCCAGCCTCACAGGCACACCCTGCCTGGACACCACGCTGTGTGCAGCCAGGGCAGCATGGCAGAGGCCACCACAGCCAGCCAGGGCTGTCGAAGGGCTCCAGTGTGGAGCCACAAGGAGATCCATGCCCTCCTCACCATCTGAGGGGATGAGGATGCACTCTTCCACTTGTGAAGCAGCCACTGTGACCGGGAGATTTACTCCGACATCTCCCAGGCTCCGGCTGCCAAGAGCTGCACCTGCGCCTCAGAGTAGGTGTGAGTTAAAATCAAGGCCATGTGCCAGGACTACTCCCAGGTCCACAAGACGAGGCAGCGCTGGGGGGGAAGCTTGAGCCATTAGCTGCCCCTGCTATGAGAAGTTGACCAGCTTCTTGGGCAGGGAGCCCACCGGCCTCCCAGTCAGGAATGTTGACTCTGTGGAGCCCCCCTCCATGGCCAGCCCCTAGGAGGGGGACTCCGTGGATGAAGACATTATCCTGGAGGTCGGAGGTGGGCAATGTCTGCTGCTCAGAGGGCACCCCAGCATGAGGTGCCCCAGCTGCCAGCCCGGAGCTCTTCCCTGCCACTGTGGACGGACCACCCACCCCGGAGGAGGAGGAGGGAGAGGATGCATCCCTGCCGGGGAGGACCTTGGAGAGGGGATGTCATGGCAGACCTCGGCAGTGTCTGTTGGTGAATGCTCCCTGCCTCCCTCTATGTGGGCAGGGCTGGGCCTGCCTGTGGCACAGGCAGTGTGGGGGGACATGGCCTGGGGACAGGCAGAGTCCTGGGGATGGGGGGGCATGCAGAGACCCTCCCACAGGACAGAGGAGCCGGAGATCAGGAGCATTGCTACCCAGGGAAAGACCCAGGGCATGAGAACAGGTACAGGCCCCACCCGCTGGCCCCGATTCTCTGTCGAGACCCAATTCAGCCTCAGGCTTCTGCTGCCGCCTGCCTGGCCCTGGATCCCTGGTTGGGGCTGGGGCCGGGGCCGGGAGAGGCGGGCGCTGCTGCAGGCAGCCTGTCTTGAATTCCTGGCCAGGGACCAGGCTGGAGGCACCAGGCACCGCTGCGGCCGAGAGAGGTAGGCACCACTGCCGGCGGCTGGGCCCTGGATCTTCGGCCTGGGATGAGTCCAGGAGAGGCAGGGACTGCCCCAGACATTCAGGGCACTGGAGCTGGGACTCGGGGCACATGCCCCATGTGCCAAGTGCCAGCGATGCCCTTGCTGGGGACAGTGTAGTGGGGGGTGGGACCCAGACCCAAGCGGGGTGGGGGGCCTGTTGGCAGAGGAGGTAGGGGAACCAGAGATGGCTGTGTTGAGGACAGACTGCATGCAGCCCACAGCACTGGCCCATGGCCTCGAGCAGGAGCAGGGCAGGGCTGACTGCTGCTCGCCACTGTGTGCACTGCACCCAACCTGGGCAGCACAGCATGGCCACACATACCTTAGGGGCCCTGTCCCATAGGACACGGATTGTGAAGCAGGGGGATAGTCAAGGCACAGCTGCTTGCTGCTATCAAGATGCACACATCACTAGCTAGCTAGCCAGTGGGACTAACCATGTTCTCTGCTTCTCTCCAGCTTGCACAGCCACCCAAAATGCCATTCCAGGAAGCATGCCACCCCCCCACGAAGGGGAGGAGGAGGGCCTACCGCACTCAGGACCAGCTCCTCCAGGACCTTGTCCACCTGGGCCAGGTGGCTGAAGAGTGGGTCGAGGCCTGGAGGAAGCAGGTGTCTGCCCACCAGAGGGCCAGCCAGGAATTGCTCCAGCACTCCGTGGAGTTGGACGGGTGCTGGACCGTGGCACTCGAACAACAAAGTAGTGCCGTTGTGGAGCTAAGCAGCACTGTGTGGGACTTTGCAGTCAGCGTCCACTGGCTGGCCGACTATTTTGCCCCCCCCCGCTGCTGAGGGTGTTGCTTCTAGGGACCCCCACTGTCCCTCACTGCCGGCTCCTCCAGACCCAGGGTGCCCACGGGGAAGGCTGGGGCACGACTCCCAGAGCACCAGCACTGTCCCCCCCCGCCCTAACCTTCCCGCCCCCCAAGTCCCTTGTTCTCCCTCCAAGTCCCAAACCTGATCACTGCCCCCAACACCCACCCCCTTTACCTGGAAATAAAACCTGTTAGACTGTTATCTTGTGTCTGGTGGTTTCTTTTGGTTTGGGACTGGGGAGGGGGTCGTGGGTGGGGCAGGTGAAGGTGCCTGGTGTCAGGCCTAGCCCTCAACACTCCTCACTGAGGAACTGGTTCTTCAGCACCTCCCAACTGCTGACCTGCTCACTGCTGGGCTCATTGCTTTTGGGGCAAGGCCTCAGGCTGCTCGAACAACCCGATGAGGTATTCAGCTTTGGCCTCCCAGACCTAGGGGACCTTCTTCCTCCACAGTTCACACAGGCTGTGAAGCATGACACAAGTGCTGACAACCTTGGGGATGGTGTGCTTGGTGAGGTTCTTGCATGTCAGAAGGGCCCTCCAGCAGGCTTTTAGCTGTCCAAAGGCATGCTCCATGACCTGGCTGCACCTGTTGAACAGCACCCTGCTGGCATCCATGTGGCCAATATATGGCTTCATGAGCCAGGGGAGCAATGGGTAGGTGTCATCTCCCACAATGAGGACAGGCACCTGCGCATCCATGAGGGTCATGCTGTGTGGGGGAAAGAAGGTGCCCACCTGCATGTGTCTGTACAGGGCTGAGTTCCTGAGGATGCGAGCATTGTGTGCCCTCCCCAGCTAGCTGACGTAGATGTTAGTGAAGAGTCCTCATTGGTCCACGAGGGCCTGCAGGACCATAGAGTAGTAGCCCTTCCGGTTCCTGTACTCCCCAGCCCTGTGTTCTGGAGCTTGGATAGGGATGTGTGTGGCATCCAAGATGCCCACACAGTTGGGGAATCCGAGTGTGGCGAGGCCATTGAGGGTGTCTTGCAAGTTGCCCAGGGTGAGGAGGCGAGCTAGCCGGATCCGGTTGATGGCCCTGCTGGTGTGCAGGAGGGCGGTCCCCATAGTGGCCCTGCCAATGCCGAAGTGGTGGGCAACAGAGCAGTAGGACTCAGGGGTTGCCTTCTTCCAAATTGTGACAGCCACTCCCTTGTCTGCTAGCAGGGTAGGTCTGAACCGTGTGTCCCTGTGCTTGCAGGACCAGGGTGGGCTTGCAGACCAGCTCGAGGATGGTCTGCTTGCTCAGCCTGAAGTTTTGCAGCCACTTGTTGTCATCTCAGGTGGTGAGGACTATGTGTTCCCACTAGTTGCTGCTGGTTTTCCATGCCCAGAAGTGACAGGGCATGAAGGGTAGTGTGATGAGCACAGCAGCTAGTAGAGCCAGCATGGTGGTGGTGGTGGTGTCTGCCTGTGCGCTGTCTGGGTCCCTGAAGAGCATGCTCCAGGCTACGAGGGCAATGCGCAGTGTAGAGCAGCTGTTGGGCACCTTTCTGGCAAGCTGCAGGAACTGAGTGCGGTCCATGACCTCCTCACTCTGCTTGCCGGTGACGATGGGCACAGGGCTGAGCTTACCTCCTGTTTTTATGGGATTGGCTGAGGGAATGGCCCGTCTCAGATGCCATCTTGCCAGGCCCTGTGCATGGACTTGCTAGTTCAATTTAGGATTCTGGTTAGGACATGCTAATTGGAACTAAGTTCGAATTAAGAAAAATCAGTTCAAACTAGCGTTTTAAAGTGTAGACATAGCCTTAAAGACTGAGTGTATCTCTAAATAAGCTACTCCACATGTGAGCGTAAGTGAGTAAGAGCGCGCTAGCTTAATTTTGTGCTAGATCTGAGCCCCCAGCACTTGGGCCTGCGGCATCAGTTACAAAAGGTTGGGGGGGGTTATTTGCTTTAGCCCCAGCAACACATTTCCTGAGCCCTGGCACCTCTTTCGTTACAAATTAAGTATTGCAGTTCTGTATCATTTTCTGAACATGCCAGATTTACACAAACAGATGAACTAATCCTGAGAGCCTTATTGTGAAGTGAAAAAGAAACTGGGTCACCAAGGTTCCATGATTTGCCCAAGGATGCAGGCAGTCTATGGCACATCTGTGAATAGAATTAGCACTCTTAGTCCTACATTTAGAATATTCAAGTTGTGAGTAACTGAGTATCATCGCCTTTTTTTTCTCGTGTCACATACTACAGTTTCAGTTGCATATACAATATGTGCATAGTGCCTGTATATGAGCACAGGATTTTTTACAATGCCAGTCCAGGAAAATTTGTCCTTTTTTGATTTATCAGGAGTCAGATAAAATTACTAGTGGGATTTCTGTAGAGTATGAGCTGCTGTGTAGCAAATGTACATTAATAATCGTACTGCGCTGTTCTGCTTGCTGAGCAAAGTTAGAAGGTCTCTTCTTCACTGGTAGGCTCAAAAGTCAGATCAGAACATGTAGGTTTGTTAGGGACAGAAGTTATGTGGAAGATATATGGTTTGATTAAGCGAGTTGGGCAGCAATAAATTGCAGGTGTTTTAATTAGAAACAACTTGTGTTATCCTCTTATTTTCATGGTTTCTCTGATTGCTCCTCAGTATGATCCTTTCCTGTTCTCATATTATCCCTAAGCTTTTATGATTTGAACCAGAAAAAAATACACTATATGGTTCGTTTCAGAAACTTTTATCTTTCAAACATAAAAAGGCACACATTGTCCAGAATAACTAAGGAGTCAGGTGGCACTTTTAAAGACTAGACAATTTATTGCTTGCATAAAATTTTGTAGGAGACAAACCCATTTTGTCAGAAGCTTGAAGATGGGGATCTTACAGAATGAAAAACTTCTTATTCTGTAAATGAGATGCATCTGACTGCAGAGTCCATTACCTAGTTAGGCCCGTGACTCTTTTGTGTCTATGTTTTTGCTTTTTCAGTAGGTGGCCTTTTACAGAGTTTCAGTTGACCAAATTGATGAAAACCCACTTAGCTGATTATAAAGTAGCTGTAAAATAGTGCAGATCATATTGAAAGTTGAAACAATTTTGAACATGGGTCTCAAAAATAAAAATGCATGAGGAAGGAGTAGTGACTCCTTTTCTTTCCTTTTCTTTTCTCAACTGCATATAGTACACACCATTAACTGTTTTGCTTATGCTGGTTTCAGAAGTAAATCATTCATTTGCCAGTAGAGTGCTCACAAATTCTTTCTCAAAATTGAATGTTTATCAGTGAAGGTTCCTCCTCTCTCTGAATATACTGTACTATCTTGTGTATATTGCTGATTTTGTAGAAAGCAGTAATGTAGCATCTCTTTGGCTGTGGCAAACTTGCATCTTTGAACCTAAAATCATAGGCAAAAGTCTGGGGAGGGGCGGGGGGGGGACACAACAGCATTAGTAGTCTAGCACGAGTGTTTTACTTTTCTCTTCTTGGCAGTATCATGGAGTGCTAGTCAATTTTCTTCAGCAGCTGGTTGGATGTAAAAGTCAGTTTGCTACTTCAGTTCCTGTCTGTTGCCTAAAATGTATCTCAATACACAACAGATCATATGTGGTGGAGATGCTTATAGTGACAGAATAACGGTGGGTGGTGGATTCACATGTCATAAGCAGTTGGAAGGGTGGTATGTTTAAACTCAAAGTAATAGTTTAAGATGAAAGAATGAAAGCAGAGAAAACTTAACCTGCATATGGATAAATAAACACAGATCAGAGCTGAAAGCAGATTGAGGGAATGGTGACTAATGTATTCTATTTTAATAATGAATTTTTCACCAAAGATTTAACAATTTTTCCTAGATTTTTTTTTTTCCATGTTTCCTTTTGGCTTATCCCACCTTATATCTGTTGGCACCACTTGTACAACTCAGTGCAGAGCCTTGGCAAATAATGAAAAAATTATTTTTATAAAAGTTTTGTCTCTGGATGAATGTGACTATGCAAAGTTCTTAAGATAACTGGTTAAACCGGAACTGGATGACATGAATGTGACTAGTAGTTCCTTGTTGCAAGAGGATTGTGAAACAATGTGCAGTTCAGTTTTGTTTACCTCCATGTCATCAGGTGGGGGAGTAGCTACAAAATAGTTTCATGTAATCAGATTTGCAGATAACTGAAGGAATTTTCAATGTAACAGATGTCAGGAACCATGACTTTGCTTTGCGTAAAAGGGAGTTTGAAGTTTGTGTAGTGGAAGCTAAGCTCTATGCTTTTTGTCGTATAGGTAATTCTTAAGAGTCCCATCCTCCATCTCCTTTCACTGGAATGTTAATCACTCAGTCTAGAGCAGTGGTTTCCAAACTTTTTTCTTCAGGACGCAGCTGAAAAAATTATTTATGCCTGTGACCCAACAGTTACATCTTTGAGCAATGCATTCCAGTCTTTCGGTAGTGGCAGCAGGGGCCACCACGACCCAGTGCCTGAGGATCTGTGACCCAATACTGGGTCTGACCCTCAGTTTGAATTGGTCTAAAGGGCTTAAGTTACATGTTTTGCACTTTCTCAGGACCATTGGTACCTAAACTTTTGTGGTTTTGATAATAGAGTCTCACACTTATGTTGACATATGAGGATTTAGCAAACTCTTAGGTGAACACAAATAGTTGAGATCAGACCAATTCAAAAACCATGAATTTTCCCATGTGGAACGGGCAAAATTATCTAAAACAATTGCATGCTGCTTGTTCTATTCACTTTTTTTTTTTCACTCAGGTGTTAACACATGGTGCTTCAGAGCAGTTAACTGTAAATGACAAATCTGCCATGCTCTTGTTTTCATGTTGCTGGGGTCAACATGCTATCCGTCCAAATTTGACTTCAATGTGTCTTTATATTTTGTACACTGGCCACCATGAGAACAGGTATGTTTCTTTAGCAGACTGTTTTATATGTCCTTGGGTATTCTGGAGTTGGCCATGTGAATAAAATTCTTGGACCAATACAGCTGAGGTTTCACAAGCATGCTTTCAATGTCAGACGTCAGACTGTAACTGCTGTACCACTTTTTGACCCTGCAAACAGACTGAAGATGGCATACAGGGAACTGGTTCAGTTTTCTATGGAGGGAGCCATATGTTGTCTCACAGTGATGTAGAGAACTACTGTAAGCACAATCAAGTGATAGATATTTAGATTAATGCTTATTTTGACAATGCTTTCATTTCATAGGTAATGTGGCAACATTCCAAAAATTGATTTTACTATTTGGATGGAGGACAACCCCCAGACATTAAAGCATGATTTCCTTCCAAGATGGAAGTGCAACATGCTATAGTGAAGTCTTTGAGTATTAATTTTCCAGTAAAACTTTGCTAATCACGTCACTAACCCATGTAATTCACTCACACAAAAAAGCTATTCTTTCCCCAACTTCTCAGTGAATACACAGTAGTGCTGTAATGAAATCTCATATTGTTAACACTTTTTAAAGACAAAATATGCCCCAGAATTGTCATTAGTGCTCTATGAATTACCTGTAAACACAAAGGAAACTACACTTGTCAAATTAAAAATGTAGTTGATATGTAATTTTCTTTTTTTAACTTGTTTACTTGCTAATTTTAAGAAATTGGAAATCCTCTTTGATGTAGGCTCAGCAGGCTTGCCGAACTATTAGCATAAAATACACAGACTAAAAGTGTGTGGGGGACGGGGGACGGGACACAAACAAAAAACCCCCATTGTGATGCCAGATCACTGGTGATGCAAATACTAGGAAGAGAATAAGAAAAAGAGCTTATATTTTAAAATCACAGGTGAGTGAAATGCAATACAGCACAAAATCGTTGATTTGTAACCATTCCTTCAAAAGCTATCTGGCCAAAAATCTAAACTGTGATGCCCAAAAGCTGACTGAAGACATCTGATGAAAAATTGCATTATTAGAGAAACTGTTTTAGATTCAATAAGTGGTACTGAAAGCATACTCAAAGTTTGAGATAGGCAAAGGAGACAGGTGGGATCATGTAAGAGAAGCCTGGGCAGAAGTAGGAAGAGATGTTGAGGGAAATAAAGGGAAGATATGGGAGGAAAGCAGATTTGTGTATAGTTCTTGAAGTGAGAATTAGGAGCTTGAACTTGATGCAGAAATTGTGTAGCAAAAGAAGCAAGGAGTCCTGTGGCACTTAAAGACTAGCAAATTTATTGCATGAGCTTTCATGGGCATAATCCCACTTCCTCAGATGCATGAAATGGAAGCTGCACTATGTTACCTTCTTTGCATATATAGATATATGTAAGTCACAAGGTCAATTCAAACAGTTCCAGAAGGGAAGTTTGTTAGTCTGTTTCATGAAACCCAAACAAGTTGTTTTAACTCAGAGTGTGGATGTGGCATTTAAACAACAATAGATGAGAAGGTGAGAATGTTAGAAGAGGACAAATTATCTTTTGTAGTGAGTTAGCCCTTCTGAGTCTCTGTTCAGACCCGCTGTGATGGTGTCAAGTTTGCATATGAATTCTACCTATGCAGTTTCACATTGAAGTCTGTCTTAGAAGCTTCTTAGGTTTGAACCTAGACCTAGATGAGGAGGAAGTGAAATGTAGGAAGTTACAGCAAAAAGGATATTAAGGGTATGTCAACACTGCAATAAAATACCTTTGGCTGGCCCCATCAGCTGACTCAAGGTGTAGGTGTAGTTGCAGGATAGTTATCTGGTCTCAAGAACCCCACAAGGGGAGAGAGTTGCAGAACCAGCCACTAGCTCAGTGTCAGACACCTAGGTTGCAATTTTATAACCCATCAGGCCAAGCACTGTAAATGCAAGTCAGCTGACAGAGCCAGCCCTAAGTCTTTCATTGCAGTGTAAACATACTCTAAAGGGCCCAGTGAAACCCCCCCCCCAATCTTCTAAAAGACTCCATGCTCTCTGAGACCCTTAGAATGTTGTCCTAATGAGAATGTTCTAATGCTGCTTTTTTTACTCTTGTGTTGGATTACCTGCTTGGTGTGATGATGATCCATTGGAAATCCATAGTTAAACTGAGTGGTGAAAGATGAGCAATTACAACAGTTTTAGCAAAAAGGGTGCAAAAAAAAACCATATTAAAGATGATAGAACAAGAAGCCACAGGACTTGTTCACCGAGAGCATGAATGTGAGGGGACAGAACTTAAGTGTTAACAAGGATGTTGTTGTGTTAATAACTGGGGAGTGGGAGGGAGAAGCTCAGTGTATTGTATATGTGTAGAGAAAAGTCAGCAGCACAGATATTTTTTCTTAGTATTTTAAGTGATAGGAACCTGCTGTCTACTTAATTTAAATTGGGAAATAGGTGATTTTAATAGGAGTGCAAAAGCTAAACCTTGTTTAATTTTATTAATTTAAAAATATAAATTTACCCTGTAGGTGTGGGCATTCAGGTAATCTCAGGGGTTTTCTTTCTTCTAGGATAGACATGAGGATGGACAACTCCCGAGAGCAGCAGTGAAGAGAAAACTGATTATTAACTTCTAAGCAGGGCTGCAGCCAGGAGTTATAAGGTCTGGGCCAATCTGTACAAGCAGGCCCCCCAAAAGGCTAATGGTACTCCTTTTCTTGCCTTTGCTTCTACTTCCTCTGTTCCACCTTGCTTCCTTTTTGTTAATTTCTCTTTCTCTCCCTCTATATTTAGGGTTCTGATAGGCAGTAAAGAAACTTGCCTTTTCCACATTGCCCAGGGAAGAATTGGGAAGATGTAACTGCCCTTGTTGGGGTCTGAATATTAATTGTATGTTGGAGTTTTACATACCCTTTTGCCCCACTCCCTTGTTTGTTAGGATCCGCCTTCATTTTCTTCCAAAGCTGATCGGTGGGAGCAAGAAAGCAATTGCTGAGGAGTCTTATATTGTCACTACTATTCAGGCGCCTGTGAACCAAGTAGGAGCTTTTGGGACAGAGAGGAAGCTGCCCATTAAGTAACTTGGGTCAGGACACTCTGGTTAGGCTGGGCCTAAAACACAGTTTTCTGTTATGCCACAGTGATTGTACACAATGGTAGTGTGATTTGTTGATGGTGACTATATCAATATTACAAATGCTAAAAAACAGTAGCAGAAATTGTTCTGTGGCTCCAACTGACACTCTCCCCCGCGAAAGCCACAAGTTCATGTCAGCTTCTGTAGTTTGCATAATAAAAATCAGAAATCAGAACGCACCTTTTGACTGTGTGACATACTTTAATGTCAGACATAGATTTGCAACATTCGGTCATGTTTTAGTGCTATTGTTTTTATTGCAGCAGGAGTGGTAGAACATTAAACTTGCCTGATGCTTCTCACTACAAGTCCCAGTTCTCAGCTGCTTAGATACCAAACTTTTAACCATTTGTTCTGAAATTTTTCATAGCTGGTATCTGGTTCAGCCTGACATTTATTCATTTGAAAGTTCCGTTAAAATGGTTCAGCCATTTCTGGTGAGGAAGTTACAAAAAAATACATTGTTTTGCCTCTTTAAAAATCCTGGTGTGCTTTTCTTTCAGAAGCTCTAACACTTAGGCTTTGGAGAAGGGACTTGGAATTTGGCATGAGGGATGCATTTGCCTTCCCTATGAATATCTGTCCAAATTTGACTAAGTTAGAACACTTTGAAAAATCACAATTGGTACATGCTCAGCAGAATCTTGTTATTAACCATTTAAAGTTTTTGTCTGTGATCATGCTCTAATCCAAAACTGCAGGGAGATGATCAGGCTTTTCCTTTCAACTTCAGCTCCTAACATTGCTAGGGCTCTGCTCTAGAATGGAGAGCCAGGAACATGTCTTTCCTGTGCTCTCGGTGAACCCTATTTTGGGCCCAGTATGGAGGTGGAAGCTACCTGATTGGAATGCTGAGGAGCCAAGAGCTTCTGGTGGGGAGAGTACGCTAAAATAAGGAGCCTGGGTGGGAGCGAAACTGATACTGAAAGACAGGACAAGAAAAAAGGGGTGGGATTTGGAAAAAGAGGAGATTGCATAATAAATGTTAGACGCTACCAGCTTCTGCTATACTATTCCCAGGGGGAAAAAAAGTGTTAATTTGATGGTGCTTTATAAGAAAAATATCAGAGATAATGTCATTATTCCAGAACAAAATGTTGTAGAATTAGGAGTTACAGCTAAACTTAAAAGAAATATAACTGTCTTTAAGGTATATAAATACAGTTTAAGATACATAAATACCTTAAATTTATATAAAAACAGCTTCAGAGTGCATAAATACATGGTTAGGGCACACAACCTTAACTGTACAATGTGGTGACACCATTCAAAAAACTATAATTTTGACTTAAAAGCATTTTAGTATTTACATTCTCAGATTTAATTAAACTGACTTTTATCACTTATAGTTTTATTACAAACAGTCATAGGTTCTTTGGAAGCTTTAACTGTGCATTTCTGTACCTTAACATATTTAAGTTTAACCTTAACTCTGGATTTCTTTTTATCCCACCTACTTGTAGGATAATTGTGATATCCTTGTAGTGCACTATTGTGTCCACCTAGCTTCTCCAAGTTCATCCTGCCTCTTCCATCTCTGTATATTCTCCTACATATACATCCCAAATTGTCACTTCCTTCTGTCTTCCACATCCCTTTTCATATTCAGTTTTCCTCTCACTTCTGCACCCTGTGTGTTCCCCTACACCCAACCTAATTTTCCTCTCCTTCCTGTATTCAGTGTTGAGTAGTTCTGGTGCAGCAGGTCTGTTTTGAAAAGAAATATGCAGAACTGAGTAATTTCTTTCTGCAGTTTTTCATAGCTGAAAGAAACTGGTTATGACAAGCTGTGGTGCAATCCAAATCAGTGAGTGACTGTCACTGCTACCAAGTGACTTAAAGTGGCACGAAGTCCTGCACAAATAACAGATGCAAAGTCTATAGATCTCCAGTGCTGTGATGGTCAAAACTCCTCACTAAATAACTTTCAAGATCATAGGTCCTACCCATGCCCATCACAACATGTGCTATATCTCATCCAGTGCACATATGGGTGGGGCCGTGCAAAAAAGCTGTGAAAAATACATCATGAATTGTGAAAGCTGGTCTCCCATGCAACAGCTAGGTTTCACAGAACTGGACTGCTGGAGAATGGCAGGAGCTGGCTAGGAACCCAGCTCTGAAGACAGCACTACTGCTGGTGGCGGTGCAGATGTAAGTGTGTCAACACTTTACCATTCTACCTTACTTCTACGTTGCTGCTGGCAGTGGTGGAACCTTCAGAGGTGAGCACCTGTACTGCAGCTGCCCTCCAGCTGCCAAGTGCTGAAGGCAGCACCACAGAAGGTAATGAATACCACGATCCCCTTGAAAAAGCCTCGCAACACTTCCCACAGTTATGACATTGTGAAATTTGAGATTTAAATATCTGAGACCATGAAATCTGTTATTTCCAAAGTCCTGTGACCATGAAATTGACCAAAATGGCCCTTGAATTTGGTAGGGCCTTGCTTATTGGAAAAGAAAATATGAACAGGCACAATTTTTTTTTTTAAAAAGATGATGTTGACATGCATTGCATTTCACTCTTTAAAAACACTTGCATTGGACAGAGAAGGGAATGTACAGAGCAATTCTGGACAATGGGAATGCAAAAATTGCTCATAATTGAGAAGAAAAATGAGCAAACTGTTTTTTTTAGGCTATATACAAACAAAGGACTGTATTTAGCAATCAATCTGTGAGCAGCCAGCTGGAAAGAACTGTTGAGTTTTATAAGGGCATAATATAATAAATGTAAAATGTCATCCACTCTGTTGTAGGCCTTTTGTTTTCTCCCCGGGGGTTACCAGTAGTCTCTCTATAGCAGAGACCTTTATGTACTGGATCCAACTCTGTCTTGGGGCTACTCAACCACTTAGTGTGGACCAAAGTGTTGCACTGTAATTGCCCTGTGTAGACCCTGCTAGTGACAACTAGTTCATGTTAATATAATCCTGTATGAAACATATTTTATCATCAATTAATAGCATTATACTTATTAAACTGCATATATTATTCTCAAAGAGCAAGTACTTCACCAAAAAAAATCAACTGTCAAATGACAAATATGACTAATGTGATTTAACAGTATGGCTTAAAATAAATATTTAGATACAGTTACAATATTTAAAAAAAGAACATTTAAAAAAAATCCATGGATCAGGTTTAAAATTGTGCTGTGATGATTAAACCAATGACTATTATGTGGGCATTATGAGTCCTGATGACTTGAATTCTTTTAATGCTTTTAAATGCTTGAATAGATAATTACATTGTCACTCAGCAGCTTTTGGTCCCAATCCTGCTTTGTACCATGCAGGTGGACTGCTAGGCTCACACAAAGATCCTCTAATGCGGGGGTCTCAAACATGCAGCCTGTGGGCTGCAAGCAGCCCCTAAAGCTATTTCCTGCTGCTTACAACAACAGTGTCATTACTGATATTTGCAATATTGTTATATGATAAGGCTTCAGTGGTGCAGCCCTCAGGCTAATGTACTAGTCCTCATGCCGCCCTGTACTAGTCATCATGCAGCCCTCGTGGTGATTTGAGTTTGAGACCCCTGCTCTGGATGGAGTTTCAGGCAATCTGCCTGTGGATTCCATAATTCAGTTTTGGATCCTTGGCTTAAAATAAAGATTTTTTTTGCCTGAGTAGTACTGTAATATTAATGTAAAGTGACTGTTATAGTTTAAAACAAACAAACAAAACTCCTATGCTATAATCTTGTAGACTATTTTAATGTAAACATATTTTTTCAGTAAGATTCTTCCCCTGCCATAAAGATCTATGAACCGTCTCCTCTATCCTTACCCTATGTGTGATTTGCATACACTACAATCTGGACTTTAGGAACATACCAATTATCTCTTATTTCATCAGAAGGAATTCTCATTAAAAATATTTTTTAAATGTACTACAGTATTTTACAATAATGGGCCAATTTACCGCATTTTACAATGGTGGATATTACACTTATTTGAGTGATTTATTATATAATATTGTATTTTTTAAATAGGAAGATTAAACCTTGGCTTTTAAAAGCATTGAAAAACAAAGAAAAGGTAATTGACCAGACTTCAAGGCCCCTCTCACAAATAAAAGTGTATGTATCCCTGTTCATGTTTAGAAACAAAACTGGAAGAGGGAAATGGTGCCTCTGCTGGCTAGAGCCCTAGAGAATTTAATCTTGATATTGAAGATCTGATGTATAAGGCCTTGTCTACAATAGAAAAGTGACACCAATTTAACCTGTGCTGTTTAGATTGCATTGATAAGTTGAGTCTTTGGTTAAATGTTTGTTAGAAGTTTGCTCTGGTTTGACTAGATTCATTTTAAAATTATTAATTTAGCAAGTAAACAAGTGGAGGTTTTCTAGTACAAATGAAGCCTGTGTCCTTGCTGCACAAAAACTTCTGCCAGTTTAACTGAAGATGTGAGGGTTTGTTAAATAAAACTGATGCAAAACTCTAGAGCATATCCATACTACAGATGCTTTGCCACAGCTGCGTAGTGTAGATGCAGTTTATGCTAACAGAAGGAGTTTTCTGTCAGAATAGTACCACAATCCATCTTCAAAGCATCTGTCAAAGTGAGATTTTCGCTCATGAGATAAATCAATTTGTCAGTCTCTTAAACGTGCCACTAGACTCCTTGCTCATTTTGTTATGTAACATCAGTACTTAGAATATATCTGTTGGTATAGCAGCATCTATAGTGTAGTTTTTACTGGCATAGCCATGTCGGGTAAGGATCTGAGTTTTTCACAATTTTTACTAATACAGTTACTCTGACAAAACTAGATCTGGTCCATGGAGACACTGTAATTTCTAGACTTTAGCTTAAGTGTAACGTAATTTATTCATTACCTGTTTAAATAAAACAAAAATAATTGTGTCTACATAATGTTTACACCTGTGTAACAGTTAATTGGTGCAACATTTTTATGTAGATAGACTCTAATAGGTGCAAAAATTTTTGATTAAGAATGAAAAGATTGTTCATTGGATCTTGGGCCAGAACTCTTTCTCCAATTTATACCAAGCTAAATTGTTCTTCCTGAAACTGATTAGCTAAATAACTGTTTAGATGCCACAAAAAAATAATTAATAAATAATAAAACATTGGCAGGCAAGACCTCAGTTTCTGTTTTCTACTACAGTTTATTGATATATGCCCAAATCTTAAAGGGGTTTTAAGCACCTAATTTCCATTGGGTATGTCTATATTAGGCTTTCAGTAGTTTGAATTAAGGAATTCATGAATTTCAGCTAATGAAAGCTTAATTGGAATTAGTAAAACCTGTTGGTGAGTTCGAACTAAACCCTTAGTTCAATCCTAGGATTAACCTTTAGTTTGAATTTAATCAGTTTCAATTAAGGGCAGTTAGTTTGAATTAACAAAGTGGACTAATTTGACTTAATGTTAAGTCGAATTTGTCCACTTTGTTAATTTGAACTAATAAGTTTGAGTTTAGTTTGAACTACATCTGAACTTATTAGTTCAAATTAGCAAATTTGAACTAACTTTTCCTAGTGTAGACATAGCCACTGAATTCAAGGGGAGTTAGGTTCCTAAATATCTTTTGAGGCTCTGTACCTCAGGACCTTGGTGTTTATCTCCTCTTAGCAATATTTTTAAATGACTGACTGTTTAAACCAATGGTTTTCAACCTGTGGTATGCAGGCTTCTGGGAGTCTATAAACTAAGATGTCCAAAGGGAACCTCCTTTTGAAATTTTTTAGGCAGCTGCAAATAAAAAAAAGATTTAAACCCACTGGTTTAAACACCTTCCTGGGCCGTCAGTAGAAATGTGGATTAAAAAAAGTTCAAAAACTGAAAAATGGTGTCTGCTTTGTTTGGTTTTGTGCTTTGAAATGTAAACTTGTGTTTTCGGGAAAGGATCATATTTTTTAGTCTTAGAATTAGGAAGTACTTTTGAGCTGTCATTTGGACATTTGGGCCACTATTACAGTTCAGATTGGTGTTTATATGTTAATCCTTGTATTCAGAAATGATGAAATAGGAGCAAATATGGATTTGTCTGTGTTTGTTTACATCTTTCTTATAATTTATATAAACTGGAAGCATTTCTTTTTTCTAAGCCACATACCCCTTGAGACATACAGTGGTTTTCCAGGGTTTATATCAACTCATCTAGATATTTGCTTAATTTTACAACAAGCTATGTAAAAAGCACTTGGGAAGTCAGTACAAGCTAAAATTTCATACAGATGACTTGTTTATACTGCTCTATATACTGTACACTGAAATGTAAATATAATATTTATATTCCAATTGATTTACTTTATAATTCTGTGGTAAAAATGAAAAATTAAGCAATTTTTCAGCAATAGTGTGTTGTGACATGTTTTATTTTTTTTGTCTGATTTTCTAAGTTGTTTTTATGTGAGGTGAAACTTGTAGGTACACAGAACACATCACTCCCCTGAAAGGGGTACAGTGGTCTGGAAAGGTTGAAAGCCACTAGCAGTTAGGGGGATTGTTTGATTTTACTGTAGAGAGCAAGTACTGGGGCAAAAATGGATGCTTTTTCTGTAGTGTTGCAGTGTATCTTCCAGTGTTTACTTGTGTGTCCTGCTGCATTTTATAATCTTTAAAACCATTCTTTCTTTTTTACTTTAAGCTTAGTCACCTTCAGGCATAGCAGGCTGCACTGATTAAGTCTGCTGTTCGCCTTTAAGTACTGCTAGATTGTAGCCAGTAGCAACCAGGCTGCAATAATTTCCCTTTGATGACATCATCGACTGTGGAAGAACCCACTTGCTGCAACAAGCCAGCACACAGTCCAAATCCTGATCAAATATGGCGGCTTCGCAGCCTGCTGCTGTTTTATAAGAAATGATTTGGTTGTTCTGAGCTAACAAATATTCTTTTTGATTGTTACGCTCATGGATGTATCTTCTGATCCTTATTTACCTTACGATGGGGGAGGAGACAACATTCCACTAAGAGAATTGCATAAAAGAGGTATAATGCATTTATGTTACAATTCAATTTCTTACATGTTTGCATGCTGTGTGGTAGGTTGTTTTCAGATTTGAAGGAGAGTTTTTAACCACTGCATTACTTTGTGTAGCTAGTGTGACATGTTCTATAGGAATAAAAATCCAACCCTTTTACTGGTCCTTGTGCTGTCATTGATTGTTTTCTCCGTCCGCAGATTAGTCCTGCTTCACATCACATCAGCTAGTGACTCCATTTTCAGTATGTTATAGCCTTTTTTTTTTTTTTTTTTTTTAAACCTTCTCGTCCGTTTCACCAAGAAAATATATGGGTTTTTTTTGCTTTGTTTGGTTTTGGCTTTTTGTAGCTTGCTATGACCAAACTGGTAGAAATTTGTAAAAGAAGCAGTTTCTTCCTGCTGCATAACTTAAATGGAATACTGCTGATGTTGGGCTTTGAAGTTTGCGTACGTGCTTTCAGAATTAACTCCTTCTTGGCATGTTTGAGATTTAAAAGAAATGCTAAAAAATGCAGTATATTAATTAAATCAACAGCGGGTTTAAGTGTTGGGGGGGTAGTTTGCTTGTTTTGTTTTTGTTTTGTTTTTTTAAAGAAATGCAAGGTTGTACAGATTATACTTCAGCTTTGTGAAAGTTTTTTTGTAAAGAGCTGGCAAATTGCTTCCTTATTCAGTGAGGATGGAGTAAGAAGTAATGGATTTGAGTTGCGGATGGGAGATAGAGGTTAGACATTTGGAAAAAAATTCCTAACTGGAGGAGTAGTTAAGCTCTGAAACAAATGACCAGAGTCGACTCTCTGCTAATGGAGGTTTTAAGTTCAGATTAGACATTCACCTGTCATGGATGGTCTAGATACCAATCCCTGCCTCTGTGCAGGATACTAGACTAGGTTATCTGTCGAGGTTCCTGACAGTCCTATGTTTCCATGATTCTACTGCTTACAAGAAATCAGGATTTTAAAAAGAATATAATGGGATTTTTAAAAAAATCTGTTTTTATATGTATTTATTTCCTACAATTTATGTAAGTGTTAAAGCAAAAATGTGTGAAGATTTGTTGTGCTGTTGAGAAACTAAGCAAATAATTTACAGTGGAAATAGAATAAAATCTTGTCTTCAAAGTCAGGAAAAATGTCTGTTGTTCATTTTTCTCTCCTTTAGGTCTGTCAAGTTGAACTTTCGTGCTCAAAGGGTATCTGTGCTAATTAAGTAGGCCTTTCTCAATTTAGTTTTTTCTTGAAGTTGGTTAACTTAAAATTAGAATTGTAAGTATTTGCTACTTTAGAAAACATGTTCTGTGATGGAATTTGAGAACAGATATTCTGAGAATTTACAGAAAATGAATTGTTTGATTTACAGAAAATGAATTGGTTTTCAAGTTGCATGGAATTCTAAGTTATTGTTTAATCTTTCCACTCAAGCTTTTATTTCTACAGAGAAGTAATTAGGTCATGTGTTTGCTTATTCAGCATTCGTAGCTTGTATTTCAGCTTTTTTTGTGAGCAGCTTATACCTAGTCCTTTTGTGATTCCTTAGAATGCAGTGCTTTAGAAGTAGTTAGTTGCCTTTCCTGTTGTACAGTATGTGTCTGGTGAAATACAAATGTGCTTGTCTTAACTATTCCTTTTTTAACACAAGCTGCCTAATTTTGCAGATTGGTTTACAGAAATTAATTGTGAAGATTTGCTCACAAAATTTTGATACTCCTCTGGAGATGGTTTGACTTTTTTGGTTGCCTGACATCACAGAATGTAGTTTTCCAGTAATTCTGTGAAGAGGAAATAAAGATGAAAATAACAAGACTGTAAATGTTATTTGTCATATTTTACCTTTGAGCATTTTAATGAAGCAATTTAACACACAAGGCTGTAGTTTCCTAGGAGATTATTACATATTTGAGGTAGTGATACAGGGCATAAAGCTAAAGGCAGAGAAACCCAAAGCACCTACCGAGCACAATAATCCTGTAAAATGCTCTGTCTGGCATTTCATTATTACTCTTACAAAACACAGTTTACTTTTACTCTAAAGAAAACCATCCAAGGCTTTATTGAATATTGACAAGATGGTGACATCACCTGCAGCCAACCAGAAAGCTCCAAGTGTGATTCAAGTCATTTTATAACTTTTAATCAAATTACTTTGAACAATAATCTTTATAGTACTTCCGTTTGTTGGAGTGGCTTTAGATTTGAAAGATGATCTTACCATTAAATAATAGATTACACGCTTGCAAATCTTCACTTGGTTAATTCATGTTATCTAAAAATAGTCAGTAGAAAATTCTTTCAACAAGTGTGAAGATTCTGCTACACACAACTGGCAAAAATGTACTTCCTCTCCCTACTGAGATTCTGTGGAATAGATGTATTTCATGTTTTTTCAAAAAAACAACAAGGAGTCGTGTGGCACTTTGAGACTAACAGATTTATTTTTTGCGTGAGCTTTCGTGGGAGAAAATCCCACTTCCTCAGATGCTTCGAAGATGGATGAACTTACAGAAAGGAATGA
>ML681966.1:17095460-17296999 GCA_007922195.1 Podocnemis expansa | reverse complement strand
TCATTCCTTTCTGTAAGTTCATCCATCTTCGAAGCATCTGAGGAAGTGGGATTTTCTCCCACGAAAGCTCACGCAAAAAATAAATCTGTTAGTCTCAAAGTGCCACACGACTCCTTGTTGTTTTTTTGCTGGACTAGACTAACACGGCTATCCCTTTGGAAATTTTCATGTTTTTCTCATCCTGAGATAAAAATGAGGCATGAAATACTAACAATGAAAACATAGGCCAGACTCTTTTTTAAAGTAACTATCTTTGGAGAAGTGCCAGGAAACTTATCCTGGTTGGTTATTTTTATTTTATTTTGTTTGTAATGTTGTAAGTTCTTAACACATTTTAAAAAAACAAAAAAGTACTCCATGGATAGGGAGTGATAGCAAATTTCCTAAATGAGATGTTGGAAGAAAGGACTTTTTCTGAATTAGCATACAAGATTAAAAAAAGGTTTAGCAACAAGGCAAAGAGATTGTCTTCATGCGCATTCAGAGATGAAATTAATACCCACATTGCAAATTGTTTTGTGGTGTTACTGTGTACTGTTAAACCATAACAAGCTCCATTGGCTTACTGCAATGGTGGCTGTGCTTCAGCAATGATGAAGTGATGATTTAATTCAGTGGGAGTTATCTGAGGTTTACCATTGTTACTTCAACAAATATCCTTACTGATAGTACCTGATGATACGAGATAAAAGTATTATACCATTCCTAGTAAGCTTAAGCTTTTGTCATGGATATCTTCGGTAAAAGTCCCGGACTGTGCTCAAAAATTCATGGAAGCCATGACCTGTTTGTGACTTCTACTAAACATGATGGGGGAAGGCTGACCAAATGCCTGACGTGGGAGGATGAGAGCCCTATTTCCACTACAGAATGGGGAGAGTGCCGCAGCCACAGCAAGTGGCTTCAGGGCGTGCTGTGGCTCCCAGCACTGGGGTCACCTGTGATGGCTTGGGGCTCTGCCATCCATCCCAGCCATGGCTGACGTCTCTGGTCTGCTATGGAGGCTGTAGGTTGTGTGATATTCTGTAGCCTGATATGGGTCAGAGCTGCAGACTCCCCAGTGCAGACTGAGAGCTGCACGAGGTGGCCTGGGGCAGCTGGGAGCTGTGGGGCTTTAGTGTCCACTAACTGTCTGCTGTAGCAGGCAGTAGTGGAGTGTCCTGACCACCTGTAAGGCTCCAAGCATCCCTCTTTGCCCACCCTAGTTTATGGCTGAGGTGCTGCCTGAGGTGGCTGGAGGCTGTGAGGCCTTTCTTTACAGGCCACATTTGTCTAAGGCTATGTCTGTGTTACAAATGCCACAATGGCGCAGCTGCAGCTGTGCTGCTGTAGACTAGACACTTCCTACAGTGGGTTCTTTCATTGATGAAGTAAATCTATAGCTGTAGATAAATCCAGCTCTCCATGAGGCAGTAGCTGGGTTGATAGAATTCTTTCTTGGCCTTGTGCTGTCTATGCTGGGGCATAGGTCTGCTTTATTACGTCTTCCAGGACTGTGAGTTTTTCACATGTCTGAGTGGTGAAGTTGGTCAACCCTAAGTTTCTTGTGTAGACCAAACCAAAGTTTTATGGGTAGTTTTTCACTGACCCTCGCTGGATAATAAGAGTTTATTTTACAGTGCCTCTAATTGAGGCACATAAGTGACATTTCTTGATAGCTGCTCAGCTACAAGAGTAATGGACAATGTTGCAAAAACCTAGATAGATAAATTCTCCATTGATTGATTACAAAGGGAATACTGCATTTGGCCTAGGTATTAGCCTCCCTCTGCTCACAGTTCTTCTCTGAGCCAAGAAAGAGTGTGGCAAGCAAGGAAGAAGTGTTGCAAGGCTTGTGGTGTGGAGATTGGGAGTGGCAAGTATGTTATAAAAATTCTTTCTTCTTCTTGAAACAATATTTACTGAAAGCGTGCAAATCTTTTTTCCTTTGCTGAGACCTGTAAATCAATTTAAACAGAATGAATTGGTGCCTTCTGTGAGATTTCATGTCATGGAACCTGTGTGTAGGAACCTGCCATTTCCCTCCTCCTTTGACTCCAAAGACACTGGGCAACAATTCCTTTGACCTCGTCAGCATACATGAGCAGGAGCCCAACAGTTTCCTCCACTGAGGGTTTGTCCCATATGTTAAAACTTACTAGCTAACATGTCTCTTAAAATAACCTATTTTCATAATCTAGGTCTGGTCCAAGGATGCTTTCCAAACTTTTCAAAAGCTATTTTTAACTCTACTGAGCTGTGAAAGGAGAAAGGAGGATGAGGGTCGAGTTCCTGAGGAGGCAATGAAACAAGCCTCAGTCATTGTGGTGCTCCTTCAAGGCTCAGTTGATTTTATTGTGCCTTGAGCAAGAATTTAATTAGACTTTGTGTGAGGATTATATTAAGTTTTAAAACTAGATTGTAAATAACAACTTTATTGACCCTCTCGGACTGTATATTTGAGAACAGTGAACTATAGCAGGATATGCAAGTGCTGAGCACATGTTTGTGCTGATGAGGTCACAAATGTGTAGGTCAAGTTGAAACAGGTCTCTGGTCTTGGGAGCCCCTCTCTTACAGGTGCAAGAGTTTACACTCTTCTCCTTGTCTTGAGATGTGGAGGGTGAAAAAAAATCAGTTTCTTATAGCTGGGGGAGGGATAGAGTGCTTCCAGAATATTGCTCCTAAGGGAATTCGGCACCAAAAAATTAAAAAATCTGCTTGCAATATTTTAAATTCTGCATATTTTATTAGTCAATTAAGAAACGTGGAGGCTTCAACATGCCAATGGGGAGCACAGGCCACTGGTTGCCTGAAGGAGGAAGATTAGTCTGTAATATAGCTGAGTGGCTGCACCCAACTGTGACACATCTCAGGCCTGCACAGAAAGATCCCAGAGCCCCTCCCCTCTGTGACAGGTGCACCAAGATAGTAAGCAAGACGGACAGAGTCTTGGATGCATGCCTAGTCCTGGCCCCAGATCCAGGTGTGGGGCAGGCAGGCTGAGCATGGCAGGATCCTGGTGTGAGGAAATCCAGGTGTGGCTTAGGAGGCTTCTGTTTGGGGGCAATGTGGATGTGGACAGCTCAGTAGGAGGTCCAGGTTTATGTGGGTTGTGGATGTATGGGGGTTCACTGAGGAGTTCCCAGTGCAGAGGGAATGGTGACTCTATAAGGGAGTTGAGGTAAAGCTGACTGGGGCTGCTCTGGATGGTCCGGATGCAAAAGGGGTGTGGGGGGTGCATGGGTGGGGCATGGGGATCTTATAACATACTTGCCACTCCCAATCTCCACACCACAAGCCTTGCAGAGGCAAAGGAGTTAGAGCTTGGTCAGGGGCTCCAGATGCAAAGGAGGAGGCTTGGTGGAGTTGGGGGTTGGGTGTGGGAGGCTCATTTGGGGAGGGGAGATTCTGGGCTGGTGGGAGAGTCTGGATCTACAGGTTGGGCAGCTGGAAGAACAGCTCCTTATAGAGTTACCCCTTCTCCTGTGACTGAAGAGCAATTGGGGGAGGAGGTTGGGGAGGAGTTTTGGAGGTGAATGTGACCCAGCTCTTGCCCTGGCCACTCCTTCCAGGTGAAGAAATTCCATCCTCCCTTGCCCTCAGTGCAGCTGGGACTAGCAGTTGAGCCTGGCACAGGGTAAGAACCACTGGCTGGGGCATTCTCAGTCCTTCCCTTCCCCCAACTGAGATTTACCTATGCCAGCTGCTAGAGGTGCCTGACATTGGAGGGGAATGCATGACCACTCTTGCATCTTCCCTTTTTCTTCAGGAAAGCAAGGAAATCTGTGGGGGATGTGAATTCTCCATGCATGCAGAGGTGCAGAATTCCCTTAAGAGTGAGCATATGCAGGGTTTTCAAGGGGCTGCAGGACATGTCTAGATTAGGGTGATGGCCATGAACATATTGTCACTGTTTTGTCCAGCAGGGCTGCTTGCCTGTTCATTAGCTCCAGAATTTTTGAGAGCATCTTCTCTCTCTCTCTCTCTCTCTCTCTCTCTCTGTGGTATCATGGGGAAGGAACTATTCCTTCATTCATCTGTCATCTTATATCTCTTCTCAAATGCAGCTGCAGGGCCACTAAACATATCCTTTTGTGTTATCCTTCTCATCCCTGAAAGATGTGTCAGGCATTCAGCCACAGGTAATTGTCCTGTCCAGGGGTCCATCAGGGTGCCAATGTGGCAGAGAAACATCACAGTACTAGCCTACATGCCAACAATGATAAAATGTTGCATTTTCTTCAGTTTTGGAATTCCATTCTCCTGGGCTTGGCCTAGCCTGCGATGAATAATTGTTCTGAACTCAAGGGATGAACAGTGCTGCAAGTGTGATTAAAAATAACGATGAATGTTTTATAATCCTGTGCACTCTGAAGTATGACTATTGCTCAGTATACCTTATACAATGTAAAGGTAGCTTTAAGCTTACTGCATTGATCAAACTGTGAACTAAAATATTTTCTTATTGTTTTTTCTTACTGTGAATCTGTCACTACTGTAAACATGCCTATTATGCAATGCGTTTGGTTTTAGACCCTCCTCTACCCACTATGTGGCTGTCTGGAGGAGAAAAGGGGCATCTGACCAGGAACAAGAGAGCATTAACCAGCATAGGAAAATAGTCGTAGTGGAGCGCATGTTTAAGTGAGAGATGTCTCAGAATATTTCAGTGTTTCCGAGAAATAAACATGTTGAAGCTTAAATTCTCTGGCATGAATGCTATTTTGAGCACACTGGGGGAGGGAAAAGAGATAAAAGCCAATCAGGTGACGAGAGGCTCATAGCCTTCATCTGCCCAACTTGGCAGCATTATGATGGTATCCAGAACATGCTGTTTAAATCAGGGGTGGACAAAATTGGTGCACATCTAGGTGCCAGAAATTTTTCTTTTGGTCACCAGATGGAACTGGTTGCCATGGTGACTAGAAATGTATTATTTGTTAAGACCTGTGTTAAATCCCTCTATAAAACACACAATACTTAAGGGAAGAGGTCCTGTCCCCAGCATTGTCAGGCTCCTTTTTTGCCTAGGTTTTGTGACTTTCCTTGGTCTCTGATCCTGGGCCTGCTTCTGAGCTTTGCACGTTGAAAAGATCCTGGCTATCCCCACCTATTCAGGGTGCTATTTAGGGTCTGCTTAGATGTCTTCATGCTGTGCGGAACGTGGCAGAATGCAGTGGTGGCCTCCCCTGCGAAAATCCATCCTAGTTCCTCATAGGTGCATAGCTGCTGAGCTCTTGTTATTCTGCCAGGCATTTGTATAATGCCAGAATGGCTTTCCTTTGTTGTGGTACTGTAGTGCACCGCAGGAGTGTCTTTTCTGCCTGTGGTTTGATATCTTCTTTTATATTTTAGCATTCTAGTGATTGCTGTTAAGATGGGACTGGACTTGTTTCTCTTCCCAAAGAGCAAAGAAGTTCATCCCTCTGCCTGGTGACATACCTGCTGTAACTGGGATATGACTGAGTGTGTGAACTCACCATGGGCTGGAATCCAAGAGGGTGACTCTGATTGTCCACCAGCATTTAATCAGGGAGATGACATTGGTTGAGGTGATCTTAGAGAATTAGAATAAGTAAATAGATACTGCAGCCCAAGAGTGTGGCAATGGAGTGTGGGATAGCACTGGGAGGACTACCAGAAGCAGAAAAGTTAGTTCAAAATGGGGATGTAATCACACAAACTTTACTCAGGGGTAACTCATTCTGTTTTAGAGTAAATCTGCTTCTAAAGTGAATTAATATCACATGAAATTCCAGACAGTTGCTGGGAAAAATCTTTTGTGTGCAAGGCTGCTGGAATAATTTTTGTAGAGAGGGTACTAAGAGCCATTGAACCAAATTGTGAACCTTGTGTATGATGGGAACCACTTCAAGCCAGGGAATGTGGCACTACCCCAGTTGTGTGGAGGCAAAGCGGTTTATCTCCAAATCCTAATTCCAGAGCAACTTTCAAGTGCAGACAAGCCCTCAGTGTTTGACCAACTCCTCTTCAGAGCGTCTTTCTCAAATATCAGGTGACAGCAGGGAGTAACTCCATGTAGATTCTAATGTCCCCCCAACCCCCATGGGGTTTGTTTGCATAATTTGGGTCTGGGGAATGAGGGGTGGGAAGGAGGGCCCCTGGCTAGGCTAGATTTACACTCCCCCCCTCTTACCCTCTCCATCCCCCTTTTTAGCAGTAGTAACTTGAACTGCTTTCTCCAGCTGTTCTGCTGGCTCTATAGACTGCACTTTCTTGCACAAAAGCCATGTGTTGTATTGCTGTTAAGGTGCTACCACAATATACATACGCAATAAAAAGTCACTCAACCATATAGGCCCATTTTCCATTTTACTTCCTCTCAGGCAACAAGTGCAAATCATAATTCAGAGACTGCAGAACCAGAAACTAATGGCTGACGCAACTGCTACCCCTTTATGTAGTCAGTGTTATGTGTGTAATGAAGTGGATAATCCAGCAGAGACAAACACATCTCATTAGAGCAGTACTTTATTTTTTAAGCTTTTTGGTTATATTAGTTCCGAAAGTGTTAAAAAATCTTCTCTTTGTATTTTACTTTTACCTTTATTCCTATAACTACAGTATGTATAATGTAAATAATTATCCCATAATTGTCTTGAAATATCCAGAGGGGTAGCCATGTTAGTCTGTCTACAGCAAAAACAAGAGTCCTGTGGCACCTTATGGACTAACAGATTTCTTCAGGCATAAGCTTTCATGGGCTCCAACCCACTTCATCAGATGCCAACTTGGAGCCCATGAAAGCTTCTTCCCAAAGAAATCTGTTAGTCTATAAGGTGCAACAGGGCTCTCTTTTTTTTTCTTAATATAGTTAGCTTGCTTAGTTTAAAAGACACAGGAAGTAAACAATTCAAATGAGTTACAGAGTACCGTTAATAATTAGGAATAGCAAAGTCTTCATTGCTATATTCCCCAAAAAGAAGTTTTCTTTGGAGAGAAATGGAAGATAAGTTTCCATCTTTCTGCACCATGAGGGCAACCTGTGTGTTGAAAAGATGTTAAGAAATATACATATTAAATGGTAACGCTCTTAGGTGCTTCACAGGCTGAACAACGTGTTTGCCTCTAGGGTGTGTGCTGCTTCTGTGCTAATAACATGTTCATTCTGCTTTTACATTCATTGAGACTATGTTGCATAGGAAGCTTCTGCCAGAACAAATGCACATTCCAGCATCTATTAAGGAATTAAATAAAAAAGTGGATCAGCATGTTTTTCCCCTTGTATTTATTTTTTAAATAAAAGAACATTCAGAAGAATAAAGAACAATCTCCTTATAGTATGTTGAATTGTTTTGCTAAAAGTGCAGAACTTGTATAGTTTTTGTGATTAAACTAACAGACTGTGTGGTTTGCCTGAAAACCCAGCTCTGAAGTGTGTTTTGCTGACACACGGTTTGCTGAGCAATCTCAGGCCTTTTGTTCTCTTAAAAAAAACAAAACAAAAAAAAAACCCCACCACCCTAGAATTAAGTAACTTGTTAAAATGCTGGTAAAGGCAAAAGACGTAGTTTTCACCCACATTAGCAGGCTGAGTTTAAGCTTGTTTCACCATATGCTTCTTTGAACCAAGGACACATCTTTTTTTTGTAGTGAAGACGCAAAGAATCCTGGGAGTATCATGGGGAGACGTCCCATTTTGAATTTTGTGTTTTATTTTAAATTTCTTTTGTGAATAAAACTAAACTTCAGAAAGACGGGGGTTGGGTTTGACCTACTATAGTTTATGCAGACAGTATTTTGTAACAGGTTCAGGAATCTACTTGATAGCAATGAAACACTACAGTAGATAAAAATGTTAACAGGTGTTGTATAATTGTGAATTGTATCCAATGGCTTATGAAAAAGATTAATCTTGCATTAAAAATAAAATTTCATAATTTGTTTTATCATGTGTTGCATTACTAATACAAATTGAGAACTAAACTAAACATTACATTTGTGTAATGTCTCTTTGAACCTTTTTCCATAACAGGACCCTCCGCCCCTATTTACACTGGATATAAGCTGGACTTCACTTCTGGTTAGCAATATCAGAAGGACAAGTGGGTTACAATTCCTAGGTTGGAAATCCTTATTTTAGAGCCAGGCTGTGTGACATTCACCTACATTAACACTTTGTTCTTTTAATATTTTTTTGTTCATTAGCCTTTTACCAATGAGAGGAAAGAAAACGCTGTTTCAAAACTGCCCTAACTGAGAGCTGGAAAGGTTACAGGAGGAAAGTTCGGCATTAATACAGGGCACAGCAGGGAGGGAATAGATAGTTCATTATGACGCTGATAGGGAAAGCACTTTTAGGAAGATTAAGATCCAGGGCTCTCAGGCAACACACACAGAAGATGATGTGGGTCTATCTGTTACTGCAGCCACTTTTTTCAGAATAAATCAAAACAGAAAAGAAGAGATGTGCAAGTTTTCTAAAATTTTTTCTAAAAATTTGACTATTGCCACCTGTATCAGTAGAATTTCATTAAAAGTGTGAGTAACTATCAAAGTAAATGTCTATTAGAAAAAATTGTCTTGGTATACAAAATATCCCTTTCTCCCTTTGTTTTCCCTTCCTACCCCTAGGAAAAACTCCAGGTAAAGTAGTTTAATGTATGAGACTTGACTCCCATTTACCCATGTTACTCACAATCCGTTTCACCACAGTCCACCAATTTACATGCAGATCTAACAAAACTGTAGTTACAAATTAAGTGATTCCCCAAAACGTTTTAAATTGACCTGTCAGCATGTGCTGACTTTCCCTTTTCTAAGGAGATGGTCATACGTTACCCATTAGCCTTTTGAGATGAATTGGAAAAATAATACCTCTCTATAATGCTTTTCTTCATTAAATTTCAGAGTGTTGGAAAGAAGGTCTTTAATGCCAAGGATTGAAAAACAGACACCAGTTAACACTCTTCAGTTATTAGTGTGTATTTCTCGTTAATATAAACATTTGACTGGTGTCCATGTGTAGAGTCCTGCAAATCTGCAGATATCCGCATTATATCCATGGATATCTGCATCTGTGGATACAATGCGGATACCCACAGACCAGTTTTTGTGGATGCAGATCAGATACAGGTCCACATATTTTTTTTTAATCTATGCAGAGCTAAAGACCTGCAAATATGCAAATATCCGTATTATATCAGTATCTGCAGATACAACACAAGCAGCAAGAGTCCTGTGGCACCTTAGTCTATAAGGTGCCACAGGACTCTTGCTGCTTTTGCTATACACAGACTAACATGGCTACCCCTCTGGAAGATACAACACAGATATCCATGGACCGTTTCTTGTGGATGCAGATCAGATGCAGATCCACATATTTGTATCCGTGCAGGCTCTACCCATGTGCCACTGGAAAACAATTTGTGGAGGAAACAGAGGCCAAGATGTCCAGCAGACACCTATGTTTCTAGTTAGGTACTTCTTGTAAAGTACTTCACCACAGCAAGTGAGCAAATAACAAATTACCAGATTTTGTAGGATGTAAAAACATTGTTGTTGTTTTAAAAACTTTATATGAGAAAAGCTTGATTCCCCCATGCTCCTTTAATCTATTCATTGGTAGCATCTATCTTGGGAAAGTGATGATGCTGCTAAATGTGTCTGCTAAAGGAGTATAGTGAAAGAGTAGTATGAGACTTTGCTTTTACACAGCGATCCCAGTCTCTTCCTGACTGGGGAATGAAAGATCAGACATAGGGCACCCAAGTTTTGAATACAGTACTTTCGGGGTTCCCTGTTGTTATCTAGCTGCTAGATTAACACTCTGTTTTCATCACTTTTATCACTACTTGTGCTTGTTTTAGAATAACCATTGGCTATGAGAGATTTGCAGTTGAGGAGCTAGGCAAGAAATAAAGGCAACCTTAAAGGGACATAATTTAAAACAGGAGTGGGCAATAAAATTCTGGGGTGGGCCAGTGGGGGCAGCGGAGAGCCCAACCCAGAGCCAGGAGAAGCTGGTTGGGGAGAGTTGAAGGGGGAAAGAGCCAGTGGGGGTGGTGTGTACCAGCCAGGAGAGGAGGAAGGGGGCAGCAGGCTCTGGCCCTGGAGCTGCTCAGCGCCGGCCATGGGGGAGGGGACACGGTGACCTTTGGTGGACCGGATTTGCACGTGGGCTGTATTTTACCCACCCTTGATTTAAAATCTAGTCAGTTTCAAGAGTGAATTAAAAACAGTTTTAGACAAAACACCTTTTTCCAGTAAGTTTTTGTGATTTTTTTTTACAGCCAACTTTTCTTATGTTTAGTACATTATCTGTAGTAAAACTTAGTGAGAGCTATTCATTTTTCACAGTTACTGTACTTACCGAAGAACCCACACACAGAGTAATCAAGTAGCTTGCAGATTTTTGATGAATATTTAACCACTAGAAATAGTAAGTCAGCAATACTGAAATTCAGATTGCAGCTGAACACCAGAAATAAAACACTGACAGCCACAGCAGTGGGCCTAAGTGAAGCCCTTAGGACCAGAACATTGAATAGATACAGGTTTTCCAAACAGCTGTCCTTTTTTACCTGCTTAAAATGATGGTGCTGTATAATGTGCACATTTAATATAAACTTTTGTGGCCTTTTGGCAAAGGGCAAATGTGGTGCTTTTGGCACAGAAAGTCTCTCATAGAATGGTTCATGCTGTTCCTAGTACAGTGGAGTCTGATTTTGGGCTAGAATCATAGGGAGCTGTTCAGGACAAATAAATAATTACAAACCAGATGTACTCCTACTGGAGGTATTTTGTTTGTTTCCTTCGTGTTTTACACTAACACATTTGCACAAGCTAATAATTTTGGGGGAAAAATCTAGAAAGATGATGCTGATTTAAAAAGAAAATACAACCAAAAACCTTAATATGAAGATATTTCCCAAATGGAAATCATATATACCACATTTTTCAATAATTATAATATTTACAATGAAAGATTTATACAAATAATTATTCTCTATTCCAGAATGTAGTAATTTCTAACCATTTCTTTGCCACAGGAACACACTATACAATGACAAATGGAGGAAGCATTAACAGTTCAACACACTTACTCGACCTCTTGGATGAACCCATTCCTGGAGTTGGAACATATGATGACTTCCACACTATTGACTGGGTGCGAGAGAAGTGCAAAGACAGAGAAAGGCACAGACGGGTACTTGAGATTAATTACAGTAATTGGAAATTGCTTATACTGCGTTTTACAATTAAGGTCTGATCCACCAAGATATGTAACCACACTCATAACTTTAAATAGGTGAATAGTTCCATTGGCTTCAGTGTGACTACTCACATGCTTAAAGCTCACCCATGTGCTTGTGTGTGTTGCTAGATTGGAGTGTGGCTCAATAACATACCATATTTCTGTGATAGCATTGTAGCTTAAGGCAAACAGTAATTCAGGGCAGTGAAAACAGAGACCTTGTTCACAACAGGCTACCTCTATCAGCCTCCCAGTACGGATACACTTGTGCCAGTATCTGCTTTTGTACAAGTATAGCTTATTCTCATACAGTAAAGGAAATAAACTATTCTAGTATAAGGCATGTCTATACTAGTATAACTACATCCACAGTATGAGTTGTACTGATATATTTATTCTGATTAAAAAATTACACACTTAACTAAAATAGTTTTTAGTTTAAAAATGCATGGACCAGGCCCTAGTTTAAATGGAAAGTGTCTCTCTTGCTTCTCTTTCCCAAATCTGGCCCATCCTACAAACAATCTCTTTCTTTTCCTATTGGACTCTCTCCGAAATATTAGTCCATCAGGCCCATCATCAAAAAAGCACATAAGCACCTGCTTAACCCTAGGACTTAAGTTTTTTGCTACATACAGATGCTTTCATGAATTGGGGTCTTTGTGCCCATTACTCAATGCCATATTAGAAACTAGGTCTCATTTTATTCTAAATAAGGCAAAACTATGTCCTTTAAAAGGAAGTAAGTTCTTTTAAAGGACATTGCTATGCTTTTGGGACATACCTACTAATTTACTTGTAAAGGGAAGCCCTTTGAAAATCATAGAACCATAGGATTGGAAGGCACCTCATGAGGTCATCTCGTCCAACCCCCTGCCAAAAATGTTTGAAATCTTTTTCTTTTTTTTTAAACTGTTTCTTTAGATCAGTTTAAAACTAAGAGTAACTAAATCTCAAACTTCAGGCTGTGAAACTTTGTTTGCAAGTGTCAGGAAGAAATTTCTGTGATGATCAGCACTGAACAATAGCCTCGGCCTTCTGCTGAAGGACCACTTATCTGTTGTTGCTGGAAGCAAGATATGAGGCTGTGTAGATGGAACTGATCTGTTACTGAAAATCCTGCACTGCTTTAAAAAAAAAAAAAAAACAGCAACAAAAACCCCGAAACCCAAACCATAACTGTAATCTAGTGTTCCTCTCAGATAAACAAGTTTCTGTGTAATGGCTATGCGAGCACATATGCAATCTGATTGGCTGGGTTGCATGGGATTATATGTCTGTGGGACGTTTTTGTTTTTTTAAATAATTCCTTCTTCCATAATTTAGTTGTAAATAAGTGATAGTAAGCACAGCTTTTATCTTCATACTGAAAATGTACTTACTACTGTGTGCTATTGGATGGAATGCCAGGCATAGTCAGCTGCAGGCAAGATGGTTACATACTAGTGGCGGATTTAGAGGGTTGAAACTTATATTACCGAGAACTAAAAGATTTTTCTTTAGCTTCAGTGGTGGGGACTTGGGAAGTTAGAGCATACGTTACTGAATTTATAGACCCTGAGCAACTGTGGAATTTATATAGTTGCTATAAATTGGATAAGCCCTTGTAGCCACAGTGCTGTGAGGGGAGGGGAGACGGACTGAAAACGTCTCATTCTTAGAGACATTTAAAGATGTTTTGACTATCTAGTATGAGTGTGCGAAAATGTGTGCTCTTTGTTTTATTTTAAAGAAACAATCTTAATTTGAAATCTTTAAAAATATAGTAAAATTAAATTTAGGGCTTTTACATTTTGCACTTCTATAATTATATTTTTGTTTATTACACAGTGTTCTCATCTATTTTTGCAATGTGTAAATCCCACAAAAATGGGGAAAGAATGTGAAGTGAATGTTTTGTGATAAAATTGACCATTCATGAAATACTGTCAAATGTACAAAAATAAAAAGACAGAGAAAAATTGAGAGAATTTTAGTAGTAGTAGTAGTAGTAGTAGTAGTAGTTGTAGTAGTTGTAGGTATCATTTGTAACAATGATACAAAAAACTTTGAACAAAAGCATGATGTTGTAGTGTTGTCTGTCCCTCTGAGTATAAAAGGAAGATGCATGTACTTGAAAACAAATCCACCAGAAATTTGTGGTTTAGTTCCAGCTAGACTGTGTTAATACATATTTAATCTTCATTGTATTAAAGTCTTTCTTCTAGTAACAGTTTTCAGACTTGGCACAGTTGACTTTATTTTTACAATAATTTATTTTATCATAAAGTATATCTTATATCTTCCTTTAGATCAAATTCTCCTCTTCCCTATCAATTATATTAAGTCTGATTGGCCAAGTTGATCAATTATATGTGTAAAGATAGTTATAGCAGGAAAATGCTTTTGTAATTTAAAGAAGGGGTGATATCTGTGTGCAATTTGTGTTACCAGTTTGTATATTATTTTTAAATCAGCATGCATTCTATTCTTAGTACAAGAAATGATATGATATGGTGATTTCTATTTGCAGATTAACAGCAAGAAGAAAGAATCAGCTTGGGAAATGACAAAAAGTTTATATGATGCATGGTCGGGATGGCTTGTAGTCACACTAACTGGTTTGGCATCAGGTAAAGACAAGAGGATCTCTTCTAGTTTTTACAATAGAATATGATTTTGTAACTTTTCCAATCTCTTTTGATCTTTTATGAGTTTCCATACTGGTACTGTATATATATTTTTACATGCCCCTGTACCAAAATTACCATTGTTTTGTTCTGATATCTGCCCAAATCCCATTGTTGTAAATGAAGAGCAAATATTTTCAGGTAACAGTAGAACAGAAGTGGGGTAATAGTGTAATCTCATTTTGGGAGAGCAGGATTAAAAATCCTGCAATTAATGTAATTCTTGTAAAAAATTCCAGAATTATATGCTTTTGGAGATTTAGAGACCGTTCTTGTCCATGCAGTAGGAAACCCTGGTCCCTGTGAAATCAGTGGGGATTGTGCCATTGACTTCAGTGGGTTCAGGAATTCATTCAAAGTAAGACTTCTTAGTGAACTGTGTACCTTAGTCCTGGCCTGAAAGAGATGCAGTTTTTTAGGGTGATGGGGGTAGTTTGTTGTTCCTGCCCATTCAATTCCAGCTCCCTCCTTGTGATTCCCAACAAAATTTCAGTATTCATGATTAATTTCTCCACCACAGCTTAAAAAAAAAAATTCCCATGGCAGTGAGCCTATGTGAGCTTGTTCTTTATCTAGAGGCACTTTGGATGAAGCTCTTTTGCACTTCAGATTGAAATTCAGTGCTTCCAGTCGAGAGCTGTATTTATTTTTAAAAAATTCAATAGCTTTGATACAGAGATTAGTTTTTTGTTAAGTTGTTGAGTACATCTGCAACTTCTAACTAAAGCCATCTTTCTTTTGTAAAATTGCCTTCTTTAAGCAGTTTCCTAAAAGTAGCTAATGCCTGTTTTTAAAGAGCTTGTTTTGACTGGAGTTCTGCAATACAGGCCTGTTCTCTGGTCACTGCAGAATTGCTTTTGTATATCCCTTCAACTCCTTAATGCCTGCTTACTATGGTATCTGCACCATATTGAGTTGAAGGGGAATGCTTCACTAATTGCTCCATTGATCCAGAAATGTTGAACTAATGGTGGCAAATTTGAATTTTGAATTTGCCACTGTCATTGTAGGCTTGGCCACAGATGCCTGTCTCTTAAGGGCTTGAGCTTAAGAGGTGCTATCTATGGGCAGGTCTACACTGCCTGCCTTTTTGACATCACTCGAATGGAGATAAGTTGCTTAAATAACTTGTGTATCTCTGTTCAACTTCCTTACTCCCAACAGCTCCACTGTGCTGAGTTGAAGGGAGGGATCTCCCTTCAACTCAGTGCTACCCCAGTTGCTGGGGTGGTATTCAGGGATCAGCTTCCTGATCGGCTGAGCAGGTCTTCACAGAGCCAAGCAGTCTATCAGGAAGTTAAAACTGATGGCAGCAAATTTGCCACAGTCAGTGAAGATTAGGCCTGTTCTCTCTCTCGTTAACTTAAGTGGGAATTGTGGGTACTCAGCACTTCCAAGGATGAGGCTGTATTTTTTCATGTTGATTCTTTCAGTCTATGTGTTTGAACCAGTTTGCTTTATTTGATGCATCATTTGTGTTTTAATATTTTTGTTAAAACAAGAATGAATTACGTTACAGCTACTTGTGATTACCATTATGTGAACAAGTGTACCAGTATTGTTCACTGATGCAGTTGAAATGCATTAATGCTGCAGTTCACAAGATGAAATATTTATTTGATCAGAAAAATGGAGCATCCCTGTCTGTCTTTACATCCTTAATTTTTTGGACTATTGAAGATTTGGGCCCTTAAATCATTAGAAATTATTTGTTTAATTGGGTATTTTATAATTTTTCTGATACTGGATCCTGAAGGAAAAGATCAAAGTTAACTTATTCTCATTGCAAACCGGAGCTGTACACCAATTGAATTAACAGTATTTTACAGTAAAACAAACAAGGAGTTTTGTGGCACTTAAAAACAAACAAATATGTTTATTGCATGAGCTTTCATGGGAGAAAATCCCACTTCGTCAGACACTTTGAAGATGAGGAAACTTACAGAATGGGAGGAAATAAATGCAGGGAAGTGCAAGTCATGGGAACAGGTCACACCGTAACAGCAAATCAAAACAGCATAAGTCTAACATCAGAAGTCAGAACACTATAAAACCAGTGGGAGAGCATTTCAGTTTTCGTGATCACTCCATTAATCATTTGTTAATTGTGGTGCTCAGACAAATGAATACTAAATTAAGGCGTCAAAGAGAAGCTGCTGAAATTGATTTTATTTGCCATTTCTGTTGCTTTGCTTCAGAACTTAATAGGGACATTGGATTTTTCTCTCATTACAACAAGTGATTTGACCTCGTCGTCTTTGGCATGCTATTCCCCAGTGGTTGAATCTTTACAACTGTTTTGATTTGCTGTTACAGTATGACCTGTTCCTATGAGTTACACTTCCCTGCATTTATTTCTTCCTGTTCTGTAAGTTTTCCCACCTTCAAAGCATTTGATGAAGTGGGATTTTCTCCCATGAAAGCTCATGCAATAAATATATCTGTTAGTCTTTAAGTGCCACAGGATTCCTAGTTTATTTTACTGAGCTAGACTAATACAGTTTCCCTTTCGGATCTTGGTATTTTACAACACATTTTCTGTATTTTTTGTTTTTCCTCATGTCAGTTACTTCAGGTTTGTCTGTTATTAGAGTATGTCAATGGATGTCACTGTTCTTCTTGAATTTTTAAAATTTCTGGAAGCTAATACATAACTTCTTGCACAACAGGGGCGTTGGCTGGGTTGATAGACATTGCTGCTGATTGGATGATTGACTTAAAAGAAGGCATTTGCCTTAGTGCTTTGTGGTTTAACCACGAACAGTGTTGTTGGGGATCAAATGAAACCACATTTGAAGAGAGAGACAAATGTCCACAGTGGAAAACATGGGCAGAACTAATAATTGGTCAAGCAGAAGTAAGTATAATCCTTTAAGGAAGGCATTGGTAAGTTGCTTCGGTGATGATTAATAGACAGGGAGAAAGGATGCTCTTGAGGTAAAGCACTAAACAGAATCTGGAGATTCAAATTCTTTTATTGGCTCCATTATACTCTCCCTGTGTAAACTTGGTAAATCACTTGGGTTAGATCTACAGTTAAGTTTTGCCAACATAAGTATGTTGGCTCAAGTTGTGATTTTAATTCTTTTGGTGATGTAGTACTCACAAAAGCCCCTGTCTAGTTATACTAGAACGAAGATGCTTTTGGCACTATCAAGCATTTCACTTGCCAAACTTCATAAGCTGTACTGGCAAAAGCACTTTTATGCAAATATAACTATATCTACACTAATACCAGGCCATACACCCTGATTCTGCAAGCTCTTCTTTGCAAGTGTTCTTCAGTGAGCTGCACATTGGACTAGGAGTCTTCACGTGCAAAGCAGCTTACAGATTAAAGTCTCAACTTCCATCTGCCTTATTTTCCCCAGCTATAAATTTGGGATAATATTTTTTCAGCTGATGGGGAATGATGAAGATTAATTAATACTTGTGAGTTGCTTGGATACTACTGTGATATGCACAGTAGAAATATCAAGAAAGAAATAAAAGGCTTATCTTCTAAATGAAAGCAAGAAAATTTGTATTGCTGACTGTGGTTTTGCATACAAGCTCATTTTTAGGAATCTGTATTTTGCATTGAAACTCCTTTATCTTTTTATTGAAAATAAAGAAAAATAAGACTTGTATTGTCCTAAGAAACCTACGAATGAGTTGATTTTATTAATCTTTTCTAGTAGTATACACCTGACCAAAAATAATTTTATATACTTTAGTCCTTAGATTTTTAACATCTCATTGGGAAAAAAACCCAAAAAACCTCCTGTACTATGCCTTCTAGCTTTAATTGTGCTCATTGTTTGATTTTGATATGAACAGTTATAACAGGCTTTACTGTAATTTTTAATTCATGTAATGATTTCGCATGTTTTTCAAACAAATATTTGCTTGCCTTAGTAAGATTTTTGCTTTAATTAGTATGGGAATATGCATATAGGAGACTTTGGAGCAGATTATTTTTGGTTAAAAATGTCTAATACATTTAGTTACATTAATCAAATTGTATTGTGTTTTTGTTTGTTTTTCTTTTAGGGTCCAGGTTCATACATTATGAACTATATCATGTATATTTTCTGGGCCTTGAGCTTTGCCTTCCTAGCAGTTTCCCTTGTGAAGGTATTTGCCCCCTATGCCTGCGGCTCTGGGATCCCAGAGGTAGGGTCTGAAGAATTTGTATCATAATGGGAGTTTAAGAATAATGTGAAAGGTTCTGTAGCCACACCATCCTAGTCAGGAGGAAAGCAAGAATGAACATTGTATCCATGATGCATTATGTAAATATATTAATTAAAGCAAAATAATTTTGTCACTGTTAAATGCTTCTGAATATTAAAAGGCTACAGAATGCTTACTGAGTTCTCAGGTTTTGCCATGAGTTTCTGGTTAACCTAGGTTTACAGTAGACTTCTGAGTTTTTTTGGAACCCCTTGAGAAAGTGATTCTCCCTCCCAGACCTCTCCATTGTCAGTTTGGTGATGACAGAACCATAATTCATTGTCAAAATACCAGGTCCTTTGATGCTGCATGGCTGTACTCTTCTCGAGAAGTATAAACTGGCATGCAGCCATTTCATACGACAAAAAAATTTGATTAAAAAAAATCTTTTTTTTTTCTTTTTACAACTATTTTTTTGCCATTCTATCTTCAGAATTATAAAAATTGGTCAGTAGACCTTTCTAATAAAATTTGTACTTATTTATTTTCAAGTGTACTTTATTTCCTCAAGTGTATCAGGATCTGAGGTTTAAAGGCCAGATTCCCAAATTAGTCTGTGCATTTACTCAACTAACATTTACTTTATGTGCACAACTGACCCAGTGTTTTTTCAGTGCTCAGTGATAGATATATTCTTTACTACAATTAGTGTTATTTTAGATGGTGGCTTTTTAAGGTTAAATGACAAAACAATAATATCTTAGAAAAATATAAACTCTTTTCTAGTGAAAACAGCTGGTCTTCCTTCATTATCAGAATGGTAAGGTATTAGGTATTGTGTGTAGTTACAGTAAAACATGGGGGAGAAAGAGCAAAGGGTGACACTGGTGAAAACAATATAAGATTGTAATTAAAACATCTGTAAATAACTGCTGTCTCTATGATTTGCATAATGAATTTGCTTCTGCTGCAGGACTGTTATAGTCTGCATCTGTCAAGTTACAAAACTCTTTAATACAATTGTGTTATTTAGTGCAGGTATGTTTTTTGTTGAATATAATAAGATTTGCCATATTTTGCTGAATTGGGTATGGCTATATCTGCTTAATGTATAATGTCAATTGTACGGTGTTCAAGGGGAGTGGTGGCACACAGTAGGATAGTTGCATTATACTTCTGGCAAACTATGTACAAATAATATTCAAAAGTTTTAAAGTGTTTTAACATTTTGAAGTTCTGCAGGTAAGTCTTTCCAGTCAAGTAATTTATAGTTTGCTATTCTAAAATTATTTATAATAGCTTATTAACATAAAAGTAGCAAATTTGTAAGAAAAATTAAGTCTGATAACGTGGAATATTTTTTTCTTCTAGATTAAAACTATTTTGAGTGGCTTCATCATCCGAGGCTACTTGGGCAAATGGACCTTAATGATAAAAACCATCACTTTAGTCTTGGCCGTAGCATCAGGTTTAAGTTTAGGAAAGGAGGGTCCGCTGGTACATGTTGCCTGTTGCTGTGGGAATATTTTTTCCTACCTCTTTCCAAAATACAGTACAAATGAAGCTAAAAAAAGGGAGGTAAGTTCTTCTTAAAATCTTTACATATTGGATCAAAAGAGAGAGAGTTTCACAATAAATTTGCGTAATCGAAAGATTGGTAAAATACGAAAATCATTTGATTAAAACAGAGTCTAAAACATGCCATGCGATCTTTTATTATTGTATCACTTTGAATTATTAATCATATTCTCAGATCAGGGACATCCACATCCTTGTCAGAGCCCTGAAAAATCCTTACATCCTCTCTCATGCACCTTTAATGTTGCTTTACATGCCATCTTCTAGGCCCCACGTTATAACAAATGTCCTTACATGAGGTGCCCAGTGGATATGTATCTCTCAATTTGCTGAGAAACTACTGAGCCAGACGGGTTACTCATGAAATGTGCCCTCCTTCATTCTAATAACCTCAGTCTCTGCAGCTCTTCCAATCCATGCTGGCTCATGGAATAAATGACAGAAACAAATTTGGATTGCAGTTAATGCCACATTATCAGAAGTAAGTACAGTGTCAGAAGATAGCCAGGCATCCTGATATTTGGAGCATAATCCTACTTTTCAATTGTATCTCCCATACTTTGACAGCAGGAAATAATTTTCTGAATTCTGGCTAGCCATGCTATAGTCCTTAATGTTTAACTCCTGGACTACTGAAAGAGGCTAGTTTTTGCAGCGGATGGTCTGGCTGTCAAAGAGATCTGGCTTTGTGTCCCAGCTTTTTACCCCCGAGTACCTCTGTGACCTTTGGCAAATCACTTAACCTCTCTGGGTGCATCTACACTGGCAAGTTAGTTAGAATTAAGGAGCTTTAATTTGAACTAACTTAGTTCTCATCCACCATAGATTTTCACCACTTCGAATTAAGGAATTCCTTAATTCGAACTAATGAGCACTTAGTTTGAATTAGTAACACCTGCATTTAGTTCTAACTAAGTGCTTAGTATGATTCTTAGTTAGAACTAAGGGCAGTGTAGAGCAATATTAAGCCTTAATTTGAATTGAATAAATTCAAATTAGGGCAGTTAGTTCAAATTAACAAAGTGCGCTAATTTGATTTAACGTTTAAGTCAAATTAGTGCACTTCGTTAATTTGACTTACTAAGGTCAGGTTTAGTTTGAATTAAGGTCAAATTTATTAGTTCAACTTTAATTCTAACTAACTTTTGTAGTGTAGACATAGCCTCTATGACTCAGTTCTGCATCTGTAAAGCTGGGATCATTTTCTTTTTCCTGCTCTTTGTCTGTCCTTGCTAATTATACTGTAAATACTTAGGACCTTTGAAGCGGACCTGATCACGTATAAGAATTGGAAAAGGAGAAGTAGAATCAGGAATGGGAGTAGTAAAGGGACAGAGATGTGAAGGGGTAACATTCTGGCTTGATTGACTTGAGTGAAGTGTGCGGGAATCAGTTTGTCAGAGAAAAGGTTAGGTTGAGAGAATGGGCAATACATGTAGAGTGGAAGTAGGTGAGAGGGAAATGTGGTAGGGCTGGAGGGGGAGAGGAAAGAAGTAAGAAATAAAATAGAGAAGGAAAACTACATAAGAAGAATGAGAAAAAACAGAAGCAAGTAATAAAAGTAGAAGAAAGAAAAAAAAAAAAGGAAATGCACTTTATTTCATAAGTCTAGATTACTTGTGTCTGGGAGATTGAAAGAGTTAAATATTCAGACATCCAGAAGTTCAGGATTGGTGCAAAAAGGCTAACTGATTTGACCAAATGGAAAGAGAAAGGACTGTGTCTTATAGTTTATATTAGTGTCTGAAAGATATCAAGAAACCTCTGCCCTCTCCAAAATCTCATCTAGATTTACTATCAGCAAATTCACTTACTGCTACTTATGTCTCCCTCTTCCACATTTTATTCTGAATTTCTTTTAATACTAGGAGTTGCTTATTGCTTCGTTCCTGAACTTTGCTGCTAGATCCAAATGACTTCTGACGAGTCAACTTCCTCCGTCATGAACATTTGTAAATTTCAGTTAACTCTTGACATAATGGTTGGCTATTAATTAGAATTGTACTTTCATAATAATAGCCACATCATGAGCAAGAATTCCCAGCTGTATGTTTGTTGCATTCAGAACCTCCCTATTTTTTCAGAGTTACTCGTATGATTGCAACTCTCTGTGTGATGGGTTTTTGTTGTTGTTGTTGTTGAATCATCTCTGGTTCCAGTCCCACAGGCATTGCAGACAGGCAGTTAGGCAGTGCAGCTAGCTGTGATTACATAAGAAGCTGGGGGGAGGTACAACTGTGAAGAAGAGGGAAGCAGCATTTGGGCAGGAGAAGCTGAAAAGGCAATGTGGGAATAAGTGGGCAGACTAAGCATTTAGGTTCCTTGACAGAAAGATGGAAAGAAGGTAATCAGTCCGTATTTAGGATTCTTAGGTCTCTAGTGTCATATAAGTCTGATCAAGTATAGCCAGTGGACTATCATATGAAAAATTGTTTTTAAAGTGCAGCAGAAACACAAAAAATAAAACTACACCTTTCTTCCTTCCTAGGTGTTGTCAGCTGCTTCAGCAGCAGGAGTATCAGTAGCCTTTGGAGCCCCCATTGGTGGGGTCCTTTTCAGTTTGGAGGAGGTATGTGAATAGACAGCACTAAAGGAAATAGGTTTAAGAATAAAAGTTTTAGCATCCGTAATCTCAAACCTATTAATCTGTGGAACCTTTTATACCAGAAAGCTCCTATTGTGGAGAATCCTTCAGTGAGCTTATCGTGGACATTTTCTTAACATCTCAATGAAAGCTTTCCTGGCACAGAGTTTGAAAAGTTCTTTTTACACCGTTGGTCTGGTTATTAATCTGTGTTGGTCACTAACCGGAGATTGCTCATCAAATGTATTGTCTCTGTTAAGTCTGTTCAATATTAGATTAGCACTCTGGCATGGGCAAACTCCTCAGAACATTTTGTTTCAAGTGCCTTGTAGGCCAACTTTTCTTCACTACTGTTCTGTGCTACTAAATGTTGTAGCTGACAATTAGTGTCAGGTTTCACGCCTCCTGTGCAAGAAGGAAAAAGAAAATAAGTAACTTTATGGACTCGAAATTGACAAGGTATTCTGTGCAATTGCTTTCTTGCCTGCTTTTTCCTCCCTATAGGTTGCATTAAAAAAATTCTGCTGATGTGAGAGCCTTTTTTATTTGATTTGTTGTGGACAGTGCAGATCAGCATCAGTTATACCCCCTTCCTTATTTCCTCACACTGGGAACATATCTTGTTACATTTACAAAAAATAAGTGAGGAGGAGGATTGTTTATTTTGCTTACCTTAGGCCTAGAGGCCCTTCAAAAACTGATTTGCCAATTAAATTAACACAAACTTGAAATGTTTAATTTGATTTTAAAGCCCTTCATGCATTGGAGTACATCATAGTTACAAATCAAGTATGCTATAAAACTGTGACTGCCAAGCCAATGAAGTTCTCTATCTAAAGAACACAAACCATGAATACCAATTTAGAAGTAGGTGCTTGGGAGATGCTGAAGTGTAGTTTAGAGCTTTATCACCTTTCTGGTATCTCCATACAGGCCAGGTCTACACTCAAAATATAGATCAACCCAACTATGTTGCTCAGGTATGTGAAAAATCCACGCCCCTGAGTAACATAGTTAAGCTGAGTAGGGTGATGAAAATTCTTCCATCTACCTCACTGCTGCCTCTCAGGGAGTTGGATGAACTATACTGACAGGCATCCTCCCGCTGTCGCTGAAGTGAGTGTTTACAATGAAGTGGTACGTACAGTGGGTCAGCTTATTGGCATTTCAAAAGCAGACATTCCCAGAGTCTGAATGAACGTTACTTTGGTATTTTGTTGAAAACTCTGGGAACCTTTGAGCAGAAGGACAGAAGAAGCCAAGAGATCTTTCTGCCTTGTTGCTAAAATATTCTGAGAACTTGTATGGTCTTAAAACAGAGAAAAAGAAGGTAGATCATCAAGGCAGCTTTTGGGTATTAAATGCTTTTGAAAATCATGGTACTTATTTTAATGCCTAAATACAAGTTTACAAACCCAGTGTTAGGTTTTTAAAAATCTTGGCCACAGTGCTCAAAATGCAGCAGTCACATGAAACTTTCTCTATAGTAGCACTTCCACTCTTGCACCTTCCAGTGGTACTGAACCAGTGCTGGTAGCGGTGGTAAATTTTGGAGAGAAAGACTAGCAGGCATGTAGTCTAGTATCTGAGTGCATTGAGATTATCATTCTGATTGTTAAAATACTTTAAAACACAGCAGCTTTTTAATGCAACAGTTCCTGGGAAATATGTTCAACTCACTCTTAAAATGGTGATAGTTTCAGTGTCACTTTCACATCATTCAGTAAGGGTGATAACAAGCATGAAATGTTTCAAGCACTTTAAAAATATAAAGTGAAGCATGTAAGTGCATTATTACAATTGATTGATTGACTCATTCTGTACTTAGCATAAACACCGTGAGCAACAATGGATTATGCAAGTATATTCTGTTCATTTTAGAATAGTTTGTAATGTTTTAAAAGTGAATTGCTGGTAATTCTAATTTGTTCTCATTGCAGGTCAGTTATTATTTCCCACTGAAAACTTTATGGAGGTCCTTTTTTGCTGCTTTAGTGGCTGCATTTGTTTTGAGATCCATCAATCCTTTTGGTAACAGCCGTCTCGTCCTTTTTTATGTGGAATACCACACCCCTTGGTACCTTTTTGAACTGTTTCCATTCATTCTTCTGGGAGTGTTTGGTGGGCTGTGGGGAGCATTTTTCATTCGTGCAAACATTGCCTGGTGTCGCCGACGCAAATCTACAAAATTTGGGAAGTATCCTGTCCTGGAGGTCATCATTGTTGCAGCAATAACAGCTGTCATTGCCTTTCCTAATCCATACACAAGGCTCAACACTAGTGAGCTTATTAAAGAGCTCTTCACAGACTGTGGGCCGTTAGAATCCTCCTCCCTTTGTGACTACAGAAATGACATGAATGCCAGTAAAATCGTAGATGATATTCCTGACCGTCCAGCAGGCACTGGAGTTTATTCAGCCATATGGCAGCTGTGTTTAGCACTTGTATTTAAAATAATAATGACAGTCTTCACCTTTGGTATCAAGGTAAGTTTTAATGTAATGCTTTTCTAGCTGTAATTACTTGTCATCCCTCTCTTTGTCTCCCCCTGCCCCAAAACAATTACTTTTATTTATGAATATACTATTTCAAAAGTGATGGGGTTTTGTATTTTTTTCGTTACTAAGGATTATTGAAATGAATCAGTGCTTTAATTTTATCTTTAGACTACCATTTTGCTCATACTGCAGCGTATGTTGAAATGCATGTCATGCTTTATACTATGCAAAAGCCAGAGACTGATCTTCAGTATAGGCTGAAATAGGCCCATACAAACTCAAACATCTTAGTTCAGCCCTTTTCAGGAAAACTAATCTATTCATGTCCACCCACTCCACTATGTGATGACATGGCTCTTTTGCACTCATGCAGTGCCTGGCCCCATTCCTTGCCTCCTCTTTCCAAATATATCAGAAATAGCTGTGGAAATGAGGCTTCCTTCAAAAAATTGTGCTAGTAGTTTTTAAACTACAATGTGTTTTGACCAGGTGTATTTCTTCTTGCGAAGATCTGATTTTGGGGAAAGGGTTTTAAGTTGCTTCGTTGTTAATTTATCAAATATGTGTAACAAATAGAAACAGCCAAAGTAAACCAATAAGGAGCAGTCAGTGATTCTCTAGCTGTTTGCTTTTCTGGCATTTTCTTACTGAAAGTCAAAAATAGGAACCGGACAATGTGAATGTATAAAAGGTTCCACCTGCAGTCACCAAATAACATCTTTTTCAGCATTTTTTCTAAATTGGTTTCCCATCTTTAGCAGCAAGACCCCTGGATTTCTACAGCACATTGGTGCAGTAGAATAAAAATTCTGTGGCACAATCAAAGGTTTTACTTTATTATGTTTGACTTTCCATTTTTTCAATATGCTATCAGTTTTTAACTAGTATCCATACTTGTGTCTTGGAAAGAACTACGTTAAGGGGGAAGATAGAGGTTTTAACACATGGCTGGGGACTCAGGAGGATGGCAAGAGACAGTTTGCATTGTGGAACAAGTGCTTTAACTGGATGTTGCCATGGTAACCAGTGCACAGTTGTTAACAATATTGACAGTTTGGTCCTTGTGATAGGTTTCAAAGTTAAAGAAGCAAGGAATCTTGTGGCACTTAAAAGATTAACAAATTTATTTATTGCATGAGCTTTCATGGGGGAAAACCCCACTTCATCAGGGGCTTTGAAGGTGGGGGAACTTACAGAATGGGAGGAAAATAAGTGCAGGGGAGCGTAGGACATGGAATCAGGTCATACTGTCACAGCAAATCAAAGCAGTTGTTAAGATTCAGACATTGGGAAACAGCACATAGAGGAGGGTGAAGTCATATCACCTGCTGTAATGGGAGAAGAACCATAGTCACAATTTAATCCTGCTTCCATACAGTCAAATCTGCTTATCAATTCTAATTCAGCTCTTTCTCTTTGAAATCTTGATGTCCTGTTGACCTGCTTGAGCATAGTAGTTAACAAGTCATGCACAGAATGATTAGAAAGATGGAAGTGCTCAGCAACTGCTTTTTGAGTGTTGTGATTTCTGATGTCAGTTTTGTGCCCATTTATTCTTCTGCTCAGGGACTCTCCTGTTTGTCCAATGTATAAAGTATGGGGGCATTTCTGGCACATGATGGCATAAATCACATTAGTGGATGAGAAGATGAATGAGCCCTTGATGGAGTAGCTGACTTAATTAGGTCCTATGATGATGTCTTTTGTGCAGATGCATGGGCAAAGATGGCAGCGTGGTTTGTTGCAGGGATATGTGCCTGCTTTAATGTTTCTCTTGCGAAGTCTGTAGTTGCTGGTGAGTATCTGTTTAAGGTTGGGTGGCTGTCTGTACGCGAGGAGAGGTCTGTCTCCCAAGGCTTGAGAGAGTGAGGGATCATCTTTTTAAAATAGGCTGTAGGTCCTTAATGATGTGTTGTAGAGGTCTGACTTGAGGGTTGTATGTGGTGACTAGTGGCGTTCGATTGTTTTCTTTCTTGGGCCTCTCCTGCAGTAGTTGACTTCAGGGTATCCATCTGGCTCTGTCAATATGTTTTCTTACTTCCACAGGTGGGTACTGTAGTTATAAGAATGCTTGATAGAGATCCTGAAGGTTTCTGTCTCTGAGGGATCAGAGCAAATGTGGTTATATCTTAGGGCTTGTCTGTAGACAATGGATCGTGTGGTGTTTTTAGGATGAAAGCTCCATGAATGTATGTAACTATACCTCTCTTGAGTATAGATTGGAACATTCATGAACCAATCCAGAACTCTTTGAGTAGTTTTTCAAAAAATTATGTGGACACCTACTCAGGCCTGGCAGCACACCCATGTGCAGTGGCACGCTGGTTGGGAAATGCTGCCATAGGGGCCTGAGGCAAGGCTACAGCGTCCCTTTTCTGCACCAGTGGTTTCACCATTTCTGTCCATATGTCGCTGAGAAGAATCCTTTTCATACTCATAGATTTATTATTGCATGTCCAATTCAGTAAGATTGAAACGATACATGCCTTCACACGTGCACTGTGCATGTGCAGTGCAGCAGGGAGTCTGCCCCGCTATCAGCATCTATAAGCTTGGGCTTGCCAGAAAATGTATCTGGCAGTCTTGGCTTACATAGAAGCCCTTTCTAGCAAGTGTGGACTTCCCAGAAAATCAGTTTGACAGTGTCATCATCAAAGAAATGCAATTTGCTGGAGAGCCATGATAGATGGGACAGATGTTATCCGGGGTCACACAGTCTCTGAAGGCCCTTTCAGTATATTTTATTGAAAAACAAAAACTAGTGAAATGATGATAGAAATAATGCTGAATACAATTATTTCATAACTTCTGTCTCAAAATAAAAAAAATCTCATGAAGGAATACTTGCATAATTAATTTGGGGTCTAAATGACTTCTGTGCCTTCTGAGTGACATTTTTCACTACACTAGCGCCCTAACAGGTATACAGAGAAAACCAGTGACTGCATTTTGGCCTGTCCTTCATGCTAGGGGAAGGGGAGTTGTGCTTTACAAGCTGTCAAAAGGAGGGGGGTTCAGAAGCAGCTGCAAAAGAGGGAATGAATCAATGTGACTACACTGACTTATCCCCAGGGAATGAATGGGCAGAGAAGTTGAAAACGGACAAGCCCAGTGGGAGAAGCCCCTTTTACCTGAACCAGACAAAAGAGCACCTCCTTTTCTCCCCTTGAGGCAATGGCATCAAGCTAGCTGCTTCTTTCCATGAGGGCTAGAAAGAAATTTTAGACCTCCCCACCAGATTGTCTTAAGTGGAATGGGCTTTTCTTTGTGTTCCTCGCAGTAAGTTCAGAAAGGGTTTTTTTATGGTGAGCAGGGGAGGGAGTTAGGCTATGATGTGGCAACTTACTAAGAAAGTGTGGAGCAGATGTCCAGTTCAGTTACTCCATAGCATGTAGTGACCAGAAAAACGACTTGGTAAAGAACTTTAAAAAAATGTTTTTGTTAAGGGAATGGAATTGGGGGAGGGTTTCTGAGCTATTATGACTAGCACAACAGGGAGCCAAAAACCCATTCTTATTGTCTGCCTTAATCCTCATTCAGGAGCGGGTAGTGATAAGGTCCCAGCAGTGGTTTAGCTGGGGAGACTGGATGGAAAACTAGGGGGGCTGGCGGAGGCTAAAAAATTAAGATGCACTGTACAATTTTATCTGCCAGATAGTCCCAGAAACCTAATAATAAATTTGTGGCCTGATTAAAATCATATTAAGTGTCTCCTGTCATTTTGGTATAGCTGGGGAGTGGTATCAAGTTGTTCTTATCATAGTCTGAAAATACTTAAAGCAGAATAGTGGTTTGCCTGTTACATTTTTTATTTAAATTTTTGTATGCATTTGGGTGCAAGAGACCAACCATGAATGAGAAGTAATTTCATTTTCCCCATTGCCTGACACTGATCCCATTACCTTTTTTAGTGACTTAAAACCCACAACTGGTAGGATGATAAAGCCACTATGGAAAGACTAACCTCATCCTAGTCTGAGACCACTTAATGAATGAAGAGGCATGAGTTTGGCACAGAAAAAGTGTATTTATATTTCTTTGCATTGGGGTCAGACCCTAAAGCATTAAGAGGGTTCAATTAAGTTAATATATTCTATTTTGAAGAAATATATACCTGCCTCTTGGCTAAAACTATATATAAGATTTGTAGTTCAGCCAATATGTAACACATTTCCAGCACTGCTGACTGCCTTAAGGAGAACTGGCAGTGCCTTTCCACGGTGTAATAATGAGACATTTAGACACAATTCTGTTTTACAGAGAGAACATTTGCACCTCAGGGAGGAGAAAAAATGAACAGTGGCTATTACGCTGCTAAATTGCCACAGTTCTTAGTGCTTCTGGCATATGTAAGATTTTGTACTACTTCCTTTATGAATCACAGTGCTAGGCAATGCTGAATTCATGGGTCCTGGCAATGAATAGGAAAATTGGAACTTAAACTAACAAAAATCACAATAGGTTTGAGAATAGCTCTCAGTGCGAACATTACATATGCCTTTCTCATCTCTTATTAATAAGGGTGGCCTTCTGTTGATTTTCTGGTATTTGGTAAGAACCTCCATGGTATTTTAAAACAAACGAAGAGCCTGTTGGCACTTCTAAAGACTAACAAATTTATGACAAATTTGTTACTTTTCAAAAGTGCCACCAGACTCCTTGTTTGTTTTCCGGAATTAGACTAACATGACTACCCCTTTGGAACATGGTATTTTAAGGGATGTTTGATCCCTGTATTTAAAAATATATATGCATGTTAAGCAGCCATAAAATCAATGGGAGGGGAGGGAGTTGGAGTGGAAACTAGTTTGGGTTACCGGCTGTTTCATTCATGAAGCATGTTTGAGTTGTGGTTGTTCACTCTTGGAAGCTTGAGCCAGTACAGAGTAGAAAAAAAAGTAAGATCTTTCAGTGTTGTTACACTGCGGCAATTTGGGCACATGTAGGTGAAGGACTATGATGTTTGCCTGGAGAACCAAGTTCATGTTTTTAATGAAAGATTGAGCCTTAAATTAAAAATACAGGACACGTAAAGGAAGGGTGAACAGCATAAACAAATAACTGAAGAGTAAGTGTCTTCTTTGTGTTAAATTTTACTAGCTTTACAATGGCAGTTCATTTATTGACTGCCCCGTAGGTGGCAGTTGGAGTGTTTCAGTCCATTTGACTTTCAAACTTCTGGTCAGCTTTACTTTTCCAAACATATACAAGTTTTGTTTTTTGTTTTTTCTTTTTTTACAGACCTCTGAGGTAGCTTTTCAGTACCGTGATTCAAGCACATCCCATTATTTTAAATGTTTGCCAATTCTTTTGTTTCTGCTGTAGGTTCCGTCGGGTTTGTTCATACCTAGTATGGCAATTGGCGCAATAGCAGGAAGGATTGTGGGAATTGCTGTGGAGCAGTTGGCCTATTATCACCATGACTGGTTTATCTTCAAGAAATGGTGTGAAGTTGGAGCTGACTGTATCACACCGGGCCTGTATGCCATGGTTGGTGCTGCTGCGTGCTTAGGTAACTAAATTGTAGCACAACAAATAAGGGCCTGATTCATTTTATGTCATTGAAGTAGATACATTTGGGGCAAATGAAAAAAGTTGTACTATTTAGGGCTAAAATACGATATTAGAGGAGTTTCTTAAATAGAACTATTTTATACTAGTAGGAAAACAAGCATATACTTACAGGAAATCACTGAGTTGAGTGCTAAAAGAGAATATAATGGCCATATTGGATCAGACAAATGGTTCATCTAGCCTGTCTTCCAACAATGGCCAGTGCCAGATGCTTCAAAGGAGTTGAACAGAAAAGGGGAATCAGTAAGTGATCCTTCCCATCAAGTCCCAGCATCTAGCAGTCAGAAGCTTTGGGACACCCAGAGCACAGGGTTGCATCCCTGACCATCTTGACTTGTAGCCATCGATGAGCCTGGCTTCTGTGAACTTACGTAATTCTGCTTTTGGCCTTTACAGTCATGAGAACAAGTTCCACAGGCTGACTGAGTATTGTGTGAAGAAGTACTGCCTTCTGTTTGTTTTAAACCTTCTGTTTCTGAATGTAATTGGGTGATCCCTGGTTCTTATTATTTGAAGGCTTGAATAACCCTTACTTAGTAACTTTCTCATCATGATTTTACAGACCTCTATCATATTCCCCTTTAGTTGTCTGTTTTCTGAGTTGAACAGTCCCAGTCTTTTCATTTCTCTTCAGATGGAAGCTGTTCCATACCCCTATTTTTGTTGTCATTGTCTATTTCTCTTTCAATTCTAATATATCTTTTTGGAGGTAAGGTGACAAAACTGCACACAGTATTCAAAATATGGGCATGCCATGAACTTGTATAGAAGCACTATGATAGTTTTTTTTCTTACTTATCCCTTTCCTAATACGTCCTAATATTCTGTTACCTTTTTTTGACTGCTGCTGAACATTGAGAACATGTTTTCAGAGAACTCCAAGATCTCTTTCTTGAGTGGTAGCAGCTCAGACTCCATCATTTTGATGTATAGTTGTGATTATGCTTTCACATGTGCATCACTTTGCATTTATCAACATTGAATTTCATCTGGGATTTTGTTGCCCTGTCATCCAATTTTGTGAGATCCCTTTATAACTCTTTGCAGTCTGCTTTGGACTTCAATGCAAAGTTTAAATCACTTTGTGTATAGATTGATTATATGCTGTGAGATACAAGAATTTAAATATTGCAGTCTATTTTTTCTTTGAGTCACTGATATGTTAGGCCATTACTCAGAATGAAAGGTTCCCTAAAAATGATATGTAATTTCCCCCAGCTAAGGCTTTGCAAATTAAGACATGTTGGAATTATTTAGAAGTATTTGATTTGTACCTGCTGCTGTTTCTTATTCGCTGCTAACGTGTTTTCTTGAAAATACATAATAAGATAGGCCAAGAATTTCAAAGAGGTCTAATGATTTGAGGAGTCCAGCTTGAGATGCTATTAAGGGACTCATTTTCTGAAAATGCTGAGCACCAACTTCTGAAAATCAGGCCATTTGATGGTATCTCAGTTGTGCACCCTAAGAAAGTAGACACTTGGAAAAATTTACTTTTATGAAACATTTCAGTAGCCACTTGTACAGTTCTTTAAAAAAAAAAAAAATCATACCAGTAAGTGATCAGAGGACCAGAGTAGGACAAAGCTAGTCAGAGGACACAAGTGTCATCATCAATTTTATTTTAAAAAATCCAAAATTTAATTTGAACCTCTTTGGTTGTATTTATAGGAGGAAGAAATCTGATTAATTCCAGTTCTTCCTGAACATAGTCTATCAAATGAAGAGATATTAGCTAACACTGGGCTGCAGAAGCAGAGAACATGTATCAGTTAATTTTTAGGTGGAGGGGAATATTTCTGATTTTCTCATAAATATATATACTGTTAATGCAGTTATCCAGCAGAACCTTCGTGATTTACAAGAGAGGAAGAATTGCTATTGTTTGCGTCTTCTCCAGTTCTACAGAGCTAATTTTAGTGTTTGAGATTTCTTTGGAGTTTTTAGCTAAAAAAAGAAAAAATATTTAGTTTATAACCCCTTTTGAATTTGCTGCCCATGTACTGCTTCCCAAGTGTTTTTATAAATAGCTTTAGTATTTTTACAAATGTTGAACTTTGTGATCTTCCTTAACCTTCTGCTTGATTATTTTCTTAAAAAAAACAAACAAACAAACACAAACAAACAAAAACCACACCACACACGCACCTCAGGCAAGTGTTTTGGCAAACACAAAGTCAGCATTCTAAGGATTATTTTAAAGTCTTGGATTTGTAGTTAGTTTATATAACTAAGTGAGGCATGTGTGTTCTCTCTTAGGACGCTGTATGTTCCGTTTTTTAGGGGTCTCTCAAATGTTCTCTGTTACTTTTAGAGTTTTCCTGTGCATTTATTTCCATGTCTGTTGTTGTTAACAGACTAACCTTGTTACAATGTTTTTATTGACAGGCTGTCACCTGGCAGTGGACAGGAGATCAGGAAATTCCTTAGCTGAGATGATCTCTCATACTAATGTGTTGATCAGCTCCTTTTTTCTTGCAGGTGGTGTGACAAGGATGACTGTCTCCCTGGTAGTTATTGTGTTTGAGCTCACAGGTGGGCTGGAATACATCGTGCCCCTTATGGCTGCAGTAATGACCAGTAAGTGGGTAGGTGATGCCTTTGGTAGAGAAGGTATCTATGAAGCACACATCCGGCTGAATGGCTATCCTTTCTTGGATGCTAAAGAAGAATTCACTCACACAACACTGGCTGCTGATGTTATGAGACCGCGAAGAAGTGACCCACCCTTGGCAGTGCTGACCCAGGATAACATGACAGTGGAAGATATAGAAAACCTGATCAACGAAACCAGCTATAATGGTTTCCCTGTTATAATGTCAAAAGAGTCTCAAAGACTAGTTGGATTTGCTCTAAGGAGAGACTTAACTATTGCAATAGGTAATTATTTTATTTAGTTCTCTAAGATTGAATGAATGTTCTCACTCAAACACTTTAGAACAGAATTTACTATCTATGTCATACTCTTTGTACCAGAAGGTTTCATGTGTCTGAAAGTTGGATATGTAGCGCAGGCTGTTCCTCTTCCATCAGCATTGATCAGACTGCTCAAAACTTCTTTTTACAGTGATGTCTTGCAGTAATAGGTTCTGCAACAGGCACTTTCATAAAGCTAGTAAACCACCTAGTCCTGTATTCTGCCTTCAGCTATGGCCAGTGCTGGATGCTTCAGGAGAAATTATGAAACCCACCCATAACGGACCTCGTGCTCTGTAGTGGCATGGCAGGAAGAACAATGTCAGTGACCACTCCCATAGTCTTTGTGCCTTTGTGCCAGCACTTCCTCGGCTGAGATGAAAATGTGTCTTCAGTGCCCCTGTAACAAGGGCTTAGGTGGCCTGATGGTGAGAGTGCCTGGCTCTCATCCTTTAAAGCTAAGGGGGATGAGAACCCAGCCCACTAGGTCCCAGCCAAGCACCCTCTGTATATCAGCCCTTGAACAGGGAGAGAGACTTCTCTGCCCTGGACTACTACTTACCAGTCCATTCAGTTTCTGGCGTGGCCCCTCTAATCCATGCATGTGGCGAATTGCATCCCTTAAGATTCCTTCTGGAGTCCAGATGGCACCTTGCTGTGATCCCAGGCTCCCTTGCTGGATCAAAGGCAAGCTGGGGAGGGTATGTCAGTTACCTGCTGTGTTGTTCCCACTGCAGTCTCCTTTGGCTGGGAAACTTGTACTTGCTTCTGTGTGGCTGGCCTGGCTGACAGGCCAGTGCTCTGGCCCTCCATCCCAGGAGACAGTACTCTGTCATTCTGGCCTCTTCACCAGTCAGCCCCCAACTAAGCCAGGCTCCCTTCTTTTATCCCTTCTCCAGGCCTGCCATTTGCTGTGAGTATAGTGAGGTGGGACTAGCTGGGCCCAAAGGCTTTCTTTAAACTCAGAGGCTGAAGTAGTTGGCAATTTCTTTGCTTCATCACAGCCCCATTATTACAATTATCAATCAGAAATATACTGCGTGAGTCACCCCTCTGTGGGCACTGCATACTGACTTCAAACTTAATATAAAAATTTAAACATTGCTATAAACTCCTGGGCTGTTCTATGAACTCTGATTAAAAGATAGAAAGATTAGATTGGTTTTGCCATTATAAACATGCCAAACAGATTATTTTCTTGTAATACCGAGGTATGTTGTCTGTAAATGTCTAATATGAATCAATTTGTCTAATTAGATTCATGTCAGAACACCACAGTATGCTGAAACCACTTTAAATATGGTGTATGGTATTTTTGCAGGTACATGCCATAAATTGGACCACAGCAAAATCATTCATTTAAGAGATATAATACTTATGTCTAAAAATGTTTTACCTATTATTCTTACAGTTAATGCCTAATATTCCATGTCACTGAAAGACTAGAGGAAAACAAATTGTTTCAACTTGTTCACTATAAGTGAAGTTCACCTGTGTCTGAGTGGTAGCATAAGGCCTAGATATCATAAAAGTTACATAGGTAGGCTTTGCAGTGAGCACTGTTTGTGCATATGGCAGCCTTTTGTGTGCAGTTTCCTTTTTTATTGTGGATCTTTATCCAGGAACAAGAGAGATCAGTGTTTAGAAAAATGTGATTGCGGAGGCATGAAATTTGGTTAGGGAGGTCATTGGAATATGTTGGTTCAGACATTACTTTGTCCTTTTTTTTTTTTTTTTTTTTTTTTTAACTCACTAGGTGTCAAAATGGTCATGTTCCTTTAACAATGGTATGTGGGGGGGATGGTTTGAAGTATCCTTTCTTTCTTTTTTCCTAAACAAGAACACCTATCATCAGCACCAAACACAACTTTTGTATAATTCCTCTTGAAAGGTGCTTTTAGAAATTTCCTTTTCCATTTAGCAGATGTTGATTTTTTTTCCCATTTCTGATAAAATGTGAAATTAGCATGTCCTTTGAATTAACTCTTGAGTGTACATTAGCATCACTGTCAACATTTCTACTTCCTTTCTTTTCAAGACAAATATTCCAACACATATTCTTTGCATAATTAAAAGACTTAAGCTTTTGAGGACAGGCTATATAAGGGAAATATTTATCAGAGGCAAAATGCAAATTCTCTCTATATAATGTATAGAATTTTTATCCAGATTCCTGTAATCTAATATGAATGTAAATGAAAGTCAAAATGGTTTAATTTCAAACTGTTATCTTTCATTTATTTTGAAATACCTTATAGTAGATTACAGATAAAGAGATTTATTTTCATAGGAATCTTTTTTTCCAGGCAAGATTTATTTTGCCATTTAAATTTCACAGTAGAAATTATTCACCCCTAAATTTGTATATCAAAAGAACCATGCTTGGTAGTGATGAGAGTAGGGAGGTTTATGTCCAAAAATGAGGAAAAACTGCGAGAGAAGGAAGATTTGGCACATTTGCAGGAACAAATAGAGAACATTTCCTAACCAGCTGCAAATCAAGAGTCCTTGATCTCCATTAGCCTGTATATCGAACACTTCATGGCAAAGCTTGGTAGCATTACTGGGTAAATGTTACATGAGACTGCACTCTTCCTGATTGAGTTTCTTCAGCTCATTGGCCAAATGTGTTCTTCCTCCACTTTAGATCATCTTCTCTTTATTGTAAAAGTTACTGTATTGAGAGAAATCCCACAATGCATATAGTAGCCATTCTTTAAAAGAAAATAATTCACATGATACAACACAAATATATCAGTCTAGTATGCAAGCTACAAGAAATGAGTCATATTTACTTTTTTAAAATTGTGCCTACTGTACTAAGTCCATTAGATTTCCATAAGCTACCTCTGGGAGTGACAGAGGAGGGCGTTCTAAACTTTCAATATGCCCTCCTTCCTCAGATTTAAAGCTCAGGTGATATTTTGTGACTTTCAAGGAACTGACTTTTCCTATGGAAATACTCAAATTAAATTTTCTCATGTATCATATGAGCACCCCCTCAATTTCCTTGGCACCCTAATGAAAATGTGCTATGGCTTCAGAAGCAGAGGGATATGGTAACACTAGAGCAGTCAAATGTGAGAGCACTATATTGAGTCAGTCCTTCTCATTTTGAATCCCATGTGTTTCTGTGCACTATACCCTGATAGTGGCTGCCTATTGCCTAGGATATTTTTAAATAGCATGTATATTATTCAAATAGTAAAAGGATTTTTTCACTGCATTCATATTTGAGATCGTTTCTAAATTATACTAAAGGCAGAGTATGTCTGAAAGTTGTATAATAGATGTCTATTCTGCTGGACTCTATGTAGTGCATGCATTGGAGAAAAAAGTGGTGATTGTGAAATCTAGTTGGAGTCTGATGCCATTCATTGAGCAAGCTGCATTAATCCTTTAAATCCAAGAGTGATTTCTTTCTCCCTAATTAATTCTTTTTCTCTTTTTGTTAAAGAAAGTGCTAGAAAAAAACAGGAAGGTATTGTTGGCAGTTCCAGAGTCTGTTTTGCCCAGCATACCCCATCACTTCCAGCAGAAAGTCCTCGGCCTTTGAAACTTCGAAGCATTCTTGATATGAGCCCTTTCACCGTGACAGATCACACACCAATGGAGATAGTGGTGGATATTTTCCGCAAGCTGGGTCTGAGGCAGTGCCTTGTAACACATAATGGGTGAGTACAGCAGCAGAAACACTTTGTTTTCTCACCTGCCAGACTGGTGAATAATATTGAATGCTGACAACTTGAACTTAATTCCTATGTGCTTCAGGCCTATCACATTTAATGCTGATGTTGCTCTTTGACCTGGGCAATGGACAGCCTGAGCCAGAGGTTGAAGTTTTCTGGTCAATTTCAGTTGCTGGTTGAACGAAAAGCCACACTTCACTTAAACTATTCCAACAGGAACACCTTTGAAACCACAGATTCTATCAGAATGAGAGAGTTTGACAGAGAACCATTAGGAACCAAAGCTGCATGCAAATACAAGGGAAAAGCTCATCTTATTTCCCTGCTCCCCTTACTTTCTGTGTGCCCCTATTCTGACATTGAACATATGTAGCCAGTTAAAAAAGGGCTGTGGAGGGCAAAAGCATAGCTTTAAAAAAGCCAGACAAACTGATTTTACCTTATTTTTATATTTTGAAGTAACAGCAATAAAATGCATGGTAACTGGCTGTTTTCTTTTATTCTCATTGATATCCTCATGAGGCAAAGGATGGGAATACCTAATTTACCACCCTGAAAGCTTTGTAATCAGCTACAGCCTCTTCCCCCTTCTATTGTGAACCAAGAAGTAAAAAGTAATTCTTCATTGTCATCCATGTAAATTTATCTACTTTCTGTTCCATGACCACTGTAGGTTCAAATCTATTGTGCCTAAGAAAATACAGACTGGTTATGGGCTGACGTACATGATATTTTTTCAGCTTTTAAAAAAGGAAGCATTATCATGATCTAGTTGGACTTCCTGCACTACATGGGCCATTGAATATTTCCTAGGACCAGGGCTTCCACAGGTTTGGAACCAATCCCTTTGGCTTCCAATCAAGGGCAGTACCCCTGAGCTGCTGAGGATCTGTGCAGTGTCACCTTCATTACGCTCTCTTTCTCCTCCCCATGCCTCAAGCATACATCTGTGCTGCAGTTAGACACGTGTAGCTGGTTCAGAGCGGGGCTCTGGTTAAGGGGTTGTTTAATTGTAGTGGAGACATTTGAACTTGAGCCCAAGTTCCAGGCCCTGCCCACCTCGCAGGGTCCTAGAGCCTGATCTCTGCCCCGAGCCCCAAAACCTACATTGCAATTAAATGTCCGCTTAACCTGAGCCTCAATCATCTGACTGGGGCCAGCTCCAGTTTTTTAACATACCCCGAAAGAAGAGGTCCAATGCAGTAATAGACATGTCTTTTTAAATAGTCACTCAGTCTGTGCCCCTGTTTTTGTGCACACAGTTACTTCTGTTGTACCTGCAAGAGAGAGAATTTGTTTAGCACAAATTCAGTTCTCTCTGAGGCCCAAATTTTCCATTTGTATCTAAGTGCTCACTTTGTGTTCAGTGCTTCAGCCATTGATATGTGATCTGCAATACATGAGGAAAAAAAGTGTCTGAAACTTCTAAGAGAAAATGTTCATCTTGATCATCAGTACCTGCATATTTTAGTAGGAGTGAGTAAAAGCCTATGGTGTAAACATGAGCTTTAATTCTGGCCTATTTAGAATGTTGGTAGCTATTATTTAGCTTTACAAGTTCAAGCCAGAACCATTTTTTGTTTTCTGAATTTTAAAACATACATCAAATATATAATTTCAGGAATGAGAGGGACTGTGGCATCATGGCATGAGCTGCCAGCTACGTATATAATTAATAAACTCTGCCGTTTGCAGCATTTAAAGAATTGCTATAATTTCCTGCTTTCTAAAATAAACTGTTCCTTTATAAAGCTTCTTTCTGAGGGCTGGCTCCTTGACTGAACACTTTGCTTTCATGTGCCTTTTGCATGAAATATGCTGAAGTATAATTAAATATAGCAATCTCTGATACAGTTGTTGTGCTTCCCCTATAGCACATGTTTACAAGACATCTGAGACATGGAGTATTTCTTACTAATTTCATGTTGTTAGGTGAAAGTCCACTATGGGAGGTTAGATTAGAGAGCTAAAATTTTTGGGTGGAGGAGTTATTTGTTATGTTGTTGGCAGATGGAGAGCCACTATTAATTAAACATATAGCAAATTTATCTTTAAATTGTATTATACGGATTATACTGTCTTGAAGCATGAATAAAATGCATTTGCTTTAAAATTTTTCTTCAACACATGCATGCAGGAAGATGGTAGGAACTTTCTGAAACAAAAATAGGTTCCTTAAAACCTTTCTGCTTCAGGGCAAGGGACTTATACGCTATCAATTTTTAAGTCCGTGTATGAGTCTTAGTCCTGAAATGCAGTTTGGGGAAAAAATTCTGCGGTACTAAAATTTCTATGAGAAATATTTATGTTGACCTGCACAGTGATGTAAGTAGCTTCTGCTGAAACTTAGAACTCAAACACAGGAAGCTAACAATTGTTTTGGTAGAGTTAATTTATAAAGAAGGGTTTAACTGTGCAAAATTAATATCAAATTTTAAACAGATGCTTTCAGTATAAATTAGTAAAAAATGTGGTCTAATAATAACCATTTTTGTTCTCCAGCTAGTAAACTTGTTACTTTGTGAGATCAACATTTACTACTGGTCAAATTTTAAATGGAGTTTGGAAATGGCAAACTACCACATAGACAGAAAAGGCTAATGTAATCTCAATTATGGGAAAAATAAAACTGGTAACAGAGAATCTGTAAATCAGATATACTCGGAAAAGACAACCTTCCATTTTATTAAAACTAGTTTAGGCAACATGTTACACTTTGGACCAGCCTGCATTAACTGATATAAATTGGACTATTGGGAGGTACGTATGGAGTAGGTTTAACTCGTTGCTTTTGACTTCAGTGCAGCCAATCCTAATTTGAACTGATGTGATTGGAGAATGAGGCCCACTATGACCCCCTGAGCTACAGCTAAGAATGGTTTTGCTGCATAGGGTAGCTTCAAACACACAATTTCTCTGAGTTTCTAAAATCCATAGTTTGATTTTTCATCTTGCTCATATACTGTGGCAGGCTAAAATTGTAGCATGCAGTACTTGTATGAGCTTAGAAATAACTGCTGAAAAAAGGAAGGTAAATTAAATTTTAGTTCCAGTGTTTTACTTTTTACAACTGCAAGATATATGAATAGAGATATTCAGTAAGGTGAATGTGATAATGGTAAACCTACCCTGATGTCCATATTCAGTATTTGAATATATTACTTTATGGTTAAAGATTCACTTTTGTGCCATGTAGAAAATGAACCATCAATCTCTATGAAAGGGTGCTGATTGTCAAACCATTCTTCATTTAACTATTTCATTATTGGCATTCTTGCAACCCATGTTTTTTTCATTTTACTCTACTCGAAACCTTTCTCATTATGATTGGAACTTTTTTCATTTGATTTCACACAGTTATTAGCATAACATGATCTGTTTCAGGATTGTCTTGGGGATCATCACAAAGAAGAACATATTAGAGCATCTCGAGCAACTAAAGCAGCACGTCGAACCCTTGGTGATTAGATATATCAGATCTCCTAATTAGACATGTTAGAAGTCAGGAAGCATGAAACTTGTGAACTGTTCAGTGTTCCCTTATCATGACATCAGTAAAACAACAAAAATCTTCCTGTGCAGCAATTCTAATATTTGCATTAAGGAGGTTCTAATGTAAAGCTTTTGTAAAAAGAAATAAACTGTTAATACAGATATATTGCTACACCTGCTAAAAGTGTGCTCTTAATCATAACACAGAAAGTAAGTTGTAGAAACCAAATATCAGAAACTTAATTTGATATACTCAAAAGGATGGCAAGCAATTTTATTATGCCATATGGGGAAAAGCTCAGTTAGGTCACTCTCTCTCCTTTTTTTTTTTTTAAATTTTTATTAAAATGCTTTTGTATTAAAAACAAAAATATTCCTTCGTGTGATTTGATCAGCTTTAAAAGTTGCTGATCAAGCCAAGAAAAGTCAGTTTAGTTTTCTGACATCCAAACCAGAACATAATTTGTACTTACTACCATCATTAGACATTCCTCTGCTGCCCCATGTATTTGCATGTTCTAATGAGCAGTCCTTTATTTTTTGTTACACACTGTGTGTCCTGCAGCTATTATCCATAACCATCACTGTTCTGTCCTAAAATGTCTGCTTATGTCCCAAGCCACTGAATTGTATATTAATATTTTTACTAGTGGCTTCATAACTCAGATACGGTATTACACTAAAATGTTGCAATCTAACATTAGTTATAATTTAGAAATTATCTTCATTTGGATATTGGTTACTCTGCAGTAGTCTCATCTGTACTAAACCTGCTTTTCAAAAGTATCTGCTTACATGGAAAACATATTTATTGTCTTCACATTTTATTTTAATATTTCACAAGTATTTCATGCCTCCTTTAAAACAATGAAACAAAAAATACTAATCAGATTAACAAGATCAGCAGCTCATCTTTCTGCTTCTCCTGTGATATTATCCTTTAAGGCAGCTTCATTCTTTTTGATATAACACACAATTATATACTTAGCATCTATTAAAACTTTTCATAAGAGCACCGTATTTAAATTTAAAAATGTATATAGTCTTTTAAAATAGATAGTTAACTTATTGGTTTACTGTCAAAGGTCCTAAACTTGAAAGCACAACTATTGATTATTTTGCTTAAATTCTGCTCTCAAGTGTATGTGCTCTTATGAAGATTCCAGCTTAAGCCAATATGTTGGACTTGAAAAATCCTTCAAACTTTTTAAAAAACTGAATTTAATTTGGTGTCAACGTTTTAAGCCATCAAGCAATGTGTGACATTTGGTGGCTAGACTGGAGCATATTTTCCTCTTGAAATGGGATCAATATCACTTCTTCATCATACTTCTTTTGTTCTTTGTCCTTTGTTACTTTTTTGTTGGCATATGTTAATCAAAATTTCATTTTGTAGAAACAAACAAAAATTAAATACTTGGTCTTGGGCTCTGCTTGCAATACTTGCATATCATGAAAAATGGATGACAGCTGAGTGACCATCCTATTTGGTCCCTCCATGCTGCTCTCTTCTTAAAAAATAAAGATGGTTACTTAATATTTTAATTAATAGTTTTGTTTAAAAAAAAACAAAAAATCAAGCTATTTTGTTCTATTCCTGTCAACAAAAAGGACTTGGCTACAGCTTTAGTTCTGTTTCTTTTCTCTTGTAGATTAATAGCCGTTTTCTATTCATCCCTTTTCAGGCGCCTCCTTGGCATTATAACAAAAAAAGATATCCTCCGTCATATGGCCCAGACGGCAAACCAAGACCCCGCATCAATAATGTTCAATTGAAACCCATAGCTGAGGAGAGAGAGGAAACTGAAGAGGAAGTTCATTTGTTGAACAGTACAACGCTTTAGCCTGAGGATTCTTCTGGGGTTAGAAATGAGAGTTGGATTTTTGTGTAACAGAGCTGCTGGAATTCAAGAGTTGGTCTGTGGGAGTGTGGAGAGGAGGAAGACTGAGGTTCCTCACTGTAACAGGGGAGAGTGAACTTCTCCTATTCTAAACTGGATCAGAAGACGCAATCCTCCAACCATGAGCCTTGCATTGACGAGATGCATTGTTAGTCCCTGTTTCCAGAGGGTTCGCTTTGAATTGAGCCATCTTTTGAAGACTGGAAGGTCTTGCCCTTTTTACCATTGAAAACTATTGTGTTAACTCATGAAATATAGTTACTATACATCACTTTTCTACATTCCAGAAGAGCTTTTATTTCTCCCCCTCTCTCCTGAGCCATAACAAAACCTCTTTAAAATTGGCGTGCCCTTGTGAAGCAGTAGTTTCTCATATTGAGATGTACTGTGACTTACCAAGTTTTGATCACAAGAAGGGAGTTTTTCTTGTGCCATTAAACATGTAGTTTGTACATCATGAAATGCTTAGGGCAGTACAGATCTGCTTCAGCAAAGGCAGATTTAAACAGGTAATGATGTTGTTTGAAGCATGTGTGATATTTTCCAGCCTTAGGTGCTGAGATTTCAGAAAAATTAAACAGATGAAACTCTGAGTTTGTAGGAAAAACATTTTTGCTGCAGAATATATCAATAATGTGACCTGGTCTTATGCAATTTTTGTATTATTGAACACTGACATATACCAATGTTGTGCAGTATAAGGAAAAAAGTACTGCTATTCTGATAACTAAGAACTGAAACAATTCTATATAAGTGTAGCTGGTGGTAATTGCATGTGGAAACACTGGACATATTTTCCTGTTAAATTTAAATAAATAGTCTTTTGGTTTTTCCTTTTCCACAAAAAGATGTTCTACTGCTGACACCGAAGAAAGAACTGAAATTCATAACTTGCACTAAATGTATATTTTTTCTTTAAATTTTACCATTCTTTATTTATATTTTTATGAATTAAAATATATTAAATATAAATCAGTTAACATCTCATAAGTAATTTTACCTTTCAATGTGATTGTATAGAATAATTCAGATCCTCTAAATATAATGGAGGGTTGGGACAAAGTTTACAACAAAATGAAGGGTTTAAAAAAATTCTTTATGATCCAATATGAGCATAATAGCATTTTCAGGCTTCATGTTCACTGCCATAACCTGAAGTGTCCATTTGTTTATTATTACAAAACTGGGGGTGGGGGGAGACATCCTACAAATAAATATTCTTTTTAAACACTGCAGGGTTTTAGAAATAACTGGTAGACCTGTTGCAACTTTTGTTTGTTTAAGAATCTAGAAATATTCCGACTGAAACATCTGATGAAATGTGGTCTTTTAGAAAACAAAACCTTACTTGAAAAGTTGAGTGTGGTTTAAATTCCAGCTAGAACACACACATTAACAGGCTGACACATTTAGAACATATTTTTTTTTCTTTTCAGAAAACTTAATTATTAGCTGACTATGTTCATATCTCAGGTTGGGGTGAAAAAATACACAAAGAAAAGGCAACATCCCAAGAAGGCATTGTTCCAGAAATGAAAATTAAAGAGGAAAGAGTCAGTTAAAAAAAAAAATCAGTCTGGCAGATTAAATTTGTCTTGGTATGGTCATTACTTTTATAATTAGACATAACGACATGCTACTATAAATATGTCTGAAGACTACAACAGATTCAACAAAGCAGTGAAGTGCTTAATTTTGGCACAAGTAATCCCACTGAAGCCAATGGGACTAGGCGCATGCTTAAAAGTAATCCTTGTATTTGTGCTTTTCTGAATCAGGACTGATAATAAAATGCTATTTTTAATTAATTCTTCTGTCTTCAATAGCTTAACCCAGCGGAAAATGATAATAAAATGCTATTTTTAATTAATTCTTCTGTCTTCAATAGCTTAACCCAGCGGAAGAATGGAATCTTTTTCTCTTGTGCTCATTATAATTGGCCACTTTTTAAAAATTGGTTTGGAACTAAGGCAGGGACTGAAGCTACTGCTTAAACTGCAGTTTTGCAGTTACTGTAACTTTCTAATGGAAACATATGCCATGGGCCAAATTATGCATTATTACAGCTGTCATCTGATCTGATCTGCAGAATTTGGTTTGACTGTAGGATGTAGTTCAGGATGTTTCCTGTGGTGTTGCCTTCCATCATCCTTCTAAAACTTGTTGTTTTTTCTTACAGTGGGGATATAACATGCTTTTATTAAGAAGAAAAAGCTAGCCACTTTGAAACCCCACCCCGCCCTGCCCATGTTATTATCTTTACCCTAAGATGCAACAGTGAGTGTACTGTATCAATTCACAGCTAGTTCCACCTTCACACTGTATGAAGAAAAACAATATAATTCATGGCCATGCTGTGTCTTTTAACTGTAGATACAAGTGCAATATTTATATTGTACTGATCTCATGGCACCTCTGTTCACACCCACTAAGCTTTGCTCATTGATACGACAGTCTTATTTAGTCACTGTACATTAGAAATTCTGATACTGAATTGTGTGCCTGTGCTGTTCAACAAAAAGGTTTGTTTTTCTAATGTAAAGTTTTCCAGCGCTTTATTACAGTTACTAATTTGAGCAGAGGTGGCAGGTGGGGTGAGGGAGTCAGCATCTTTTTGTTTTTTAAACTGTTCAGTTACTGGTTCATGAAGAATGCATAGTTTAATCTGTGATGTTCCCTAGAACTGTATTTAATATTGATCTTAATGTTTTTATTTATAATAGTGTGGTAGAACTATGTATCATTACAGTAAAAGCTTACTGTGATGATTTAATCAAACATTAAAAATTTCTGTATGACTATTACTTGTTTGATTTTTAATTGTCCTGTGTTATCAAAAACTATTCATATTGGTTTCCCTCTCCTTATATGCCCCTAATGTGGAGTCTACATCTGTCTCAAAAAAATCAGCAGCAAGCAATTTTACTTATAAAACAGCATCAACTAATTTGTAAACATAAGGCCACAGAAAATAAGACAAAGGGTACAGTTCAGCTGAGTTTGCTGCAATTTTCCATTTGTTTATGATTCACTTAGCAAACACTTCAGTACTAATGATTTTTTGTAAAAAGGATTTTTCTTGCTTTAAATGGCAGAGTTTGGTTCCTGCCTGTTGCTTTACTGTGCAATCACGATGGCTTAAAAACCAGTTCTATATTCACTTTTAAACTGTGTTGGGTAACATGCCTAACTAGCAGATGCCCAACTAGTTTTAGCCACATCATACAGGCTGCAACTAACTATTACTTCTCTCTAGTAATTCAACAGGTAAACTTTACAGACATTTCTCATTGCTCTTGAAGGCTAAGCTTTTGTCAATATCCTTTATTGTAGAGCAAACACATAAGGCTATTTACAAATTATTCCATAAAGGAAACAGGAAAATCTATATTAAGGCACCACTGTGGCAAAGACTTAAGCACCTACTTAACTTCACCTGGTGTGTGTAGTCTCACTGAGCAGTATGTAATGTTAAATATCTGAATAAATATTTGCAGAATCAGAGTTTGAAATATACCTTTCTCATGTCAGGTAAAGTCTTCTCTCTCTGGTATGTGCAAAAAATGAACAATTTTGAACCCATAAATACTTGATACACATTTAGAAGTGTATTTATATGGTAACAAGTGACCATAAATAAAGCATTAACACACTATTCAGTCTCAGTGGTTTCCATATCAAATGTGCTCACTTCTTCAGTAAAGAGGCAGTTTCCATTTCCTAGTTCAGAAGACATCTTGAAGTCTGGAACTGAAGCTGCTTTTGCTGGCTTGTGTATTATCATAGTAATAAATTTTATAATTAGAGATACCAATGTGGCAGTTGCCATATTGGCTTGACAAAAGAAAGAGCCCAGTGTTTGAATCTTAATAGCTTTGAGTTTTCTGTTACAGTCTGATCTGATCCTATGACTTACTTCCCTGCATTTATGTTCCTCCCATTTTGTAAGTTTCCCCCATCTTCAAAGCATCTGACAAAGTGGAATTTTTCTCCCATGAAAGCTCATGTAACAAATAAATGTTAGTCTTTGAAAGTGCCAGCAGGATTCCTTGAAAGTTATTTTAGTCACAGGTCAGCATGTGACATTGAAGCTGCTGGTTAGTTGTTCCTAATTGTAATTTAACAGTGTGGCAGTTATGGCACAGCTACATTAGCTGTGTAAGTGTGCTCATGGCCTATTGTGTAAGCAAGTTGGTATGGTATCACCCTCACTTATTTTAGTATTTTTCATACTGTCTCGTGCAGAAGAAAGATTGTGCTCCCTCTCTAACATTAGAAAGTCAAACCTTGATAATAGGTTTGTGTGTGTGTGTGTGTGTGTGTGTGTGTGTGTGCGCGCGCGCGCGCGCACTTATAGCAATGCTATATAATCAAAGCAGAGAGGAATGCAGTGAGATGCATGCAGACCAACTGAATATCAATCACCAGAAGAGAGAGCATGCTATAGCTTACATATGTGACACTGAACATGCAAACAGTAACCTAGTGGGCACTGAGCCCAGCAGAATGAAGGAATGTCTTGACTATTGATTCTAAAACAGAAGACGTTTGTTTTTACACCACTTTTTGCATTTTTTTTTTAAAGACAACCTGTATATTAAAACTTTGGTTTTGGTTGTATTGATGCTGCTTTCCCACCTTTCTCCAGCAGAGGGTGCAACATTAGTAGTTTTTAGCAGGGATGGCCAAACTTACTGAATTTAGAGCCACATACATTGATTATTAAATCTGAGAGCCGCACTGAGGCATATAGCCATATTTTACCTATTCCAAAATTACTAAGTTTAACATTCATTGCATGATTTAATTTTATTGTAAAAAGAGGGCAATTATTGAGCCTACTAATGTCAGGTTCTAATAATTACTTAAGGTTACAGTAAAAACTAGACCTACCTATACACTAAAAACTTAGCTTCTCCCTGGCCTCTGACCATGCCATACTTCTATGCACCATTCCCAAGACCCCAACCATGCTGCTACTTCCCCACTGTCTCTGACCATGCCATGCTTCACCCCATCGCCAACCATGCTGCACTTCTCCCTGCAGTGCACTTCTGTGAGCCACACTTTTCCTTTGAAGAGCTGTATACAGCTCATGAGCCAGTTTGGCCACACCTGGTTTTTAGCTTAGTCCAGTTCCAGCTTGTGCAACCCATGACCTGTGGCCCAGGGACACCTGGGAACAGCAGCTAGGTGGAGACACAGCAGGGGTCCAGTGGAGCAGCCATGGAAGCCATGTGGGCCCTGGCAGGCTTGCAAGGAGTGGCAGTAGGGTCGCAGAGTGGTAGCGGAGGGGGCTATGATGCCAGCCAGGTGTGAGATGGGTTGTAGAAGACTGGGAAAGGGGTCTAGGGGCTAGTTTGGGACACAGGTTGTGGTATGAGCCTGGGATCAGGGTTGGAGCAGAGCAGATCCAGGATGGGGGTAGGGGCAGCTGTGTGAGGCCAGGGGGCAGGAAGTGGCCAAGAGATGGGGACCCACAGTTGGGGGAAGGCTGTGGGGAACTACTCCAAGGCAGGAAGGATTGGGAACTGGTGAGGATTAGGTGACAGGAAGCAACACCCCCCAGTAGTGCAGTTTTTCTGCCCTCCCACTCCTGCCCCAGGCTCCCATAACATTCCAACCCTGACCTGTACTTGTTCCACCTGCCCTCCTGTGCTTTATCTATCCAAAATTTGCTTGCCTGTCCCTCACTTGATCAAAGATTTGCAGTATAGTCCCTCACCTAAGAGAGGTGCACGTGCCTGGTCTAGTTGGAGTACTTGGGGACAGTTCATTTCCATGATTTGATCAACTCAGCAGGCCCCTCTGCATGTGACTTTGCCCTTATTCACACCAAAGCAGCTGGCTGACTGTTCCCAAACAAATTCAAGATAAGATTTCTCATACAAGACTGTTGATCAAGGTGAAGAACTTCTTCCCCTTGTTAGTGCATTGGTGAAAGGCTGTTTTATCCAAAAAACCAAAACCAAAAAAACCCCACAACTCCCCCCTCCCCCAACATGTTATTTTGCTTAGTGCAATATGACTACCTTAACAGCTTTCATTCCCCCTAATGATGTTGCAGGATTTAGCACACACCTGTAGGAATAAGGTTCCTGTGAGGATTTCCTTTAAATTTGAAGGAAAATACTGGAGGAAAAGTTAAGGTATTCATTGCACTGTTCTGAAATATGCCTGATGTTTTGTCAAAGCATGGCTGAAAGTAGCTTTGTAGTTGATAGAGAATTAACTTCAGTTTACAGTAGTCATTGCAAAATGAGCTGCTGCTTTAATCCAGTGTACTGAACCTTCCACACTGTTTTGAAATAGAAAAGTTTACTGGTAAACTTGTATTTAGTCTGTTGCCACTGCCAGAGGCTGCAGGTCCAAACCCAGTTATTCTTGTATTTAAGATTTCAGTTTACTCACAGTAATGAAATGCTATTGTAAGCAGCAGGTTACAGGGTATAAGAGTTAGTTCAAGTCCCATCTGTGCAGCTGCACAGTCAGTCAATGACATGAGGATCCACAGGAGTGGCCAATTAATGGACTGAAACCTGTATGTCTCTGGGGCCACGAAGTCCAATTAGTGGGAGTAGAAGGCCACTGAATTTGCTATGCAGAAATCACACACTGCAAGTTCAGTTAACAGATCCCAGGGAGGTGGAAGAAAGGAGTGATTAGAAATGCACACCACAGAGAAAAGAGACAGGGTGTTTGATTTACAGAAAACTCAAAAGGAAAAGAAGTCCTCCCAACTCTAAAATTGTAAATAAATGTTATTAGTTCTAGGTAATCACCATCAGTGGTCTTAGCAGGTGGGCAGCTGCCCAGGGCTCTGCCAGGGGCAGGGCCCCACAACCCTCCAGGAGAAGCAAGACTGGGGCTGGCAGGCTCCATGCAGGCAGGGGAGCCCGACAGCAGCCCATGGTGGTGCTGGGGAACACATCATCGGCCTAGAGCAGCCCAAAGTGGGGCTGGTGAGCCTGACAGCAGGGACAGAGAATCTGAAGTGGGGCTAGCTTGTGGCAGCCCATGGTGGCCAGCAGCAGGGCCAGTGGTGGTGGGGGGCCCTGACCAGTGGGGAGCTCAGCAGGGCTGACAGGAGGCCAGGGACCCCTCAAGGAGGGGAGGTTCCAGTGGGGACAGGGACCCTGGGGGGGCTGGTGGAGCCCTGGTGAGGGACAGCAAAAAAGTGAAGGATGAGTGAAGCTAACTTACCACTGTGCAGTGAACAATGGTGTTAGTTTTCCTAACTTTACCCTGGAAAGAAGGGTGCTGTGCTCAGAAGAGACAGTGATAGCAACCACGTAGTGGAACAGCAAGTCTTCAACAGCTCTCCTATGAGTCTTCCTTCCTAAAAACCTTCCTTAGAAGGCATAGGAGAGCAATAGATGAACCAGGGATTGACAAGAGTTTGGGGAACATGAAGACAGAAGAGGTAGTAGAGAAGGGAAAGGGTCCTGGTCTTTGAAGAAGAAGAGTACATATGCTTTCTGTGTCATGGCTATCCAATAATCACTGCAATTGTCCATTGATGTGGGAATCTTGCACAGACAGAAGAATCAAAATTGTCCTACGTATACAAACTTGCAGCAGCTACTTCTTGAATAGCAAGACTTTGCTATCCATTAGTACCGTGTAGACAAAGCCAGCTCCCTTACTTTCAGCACGGCAGAAAATGTTGAGACAGATGTTGCATCACCACGATCTAATAAAGAAGGCAGCTTGGACACAGGCCCAGTTTTTGCTCCTGAAAGCAGGATTCAGGCTAGAGTGATGTTTAGGAACTGCTGGTCTAGCCCTGCCTAGTTATAAATGCTGGTTGTGTCTGATAAAAGAAGTCTAGTTTGTTATTTTAAAGAAAAGGTATTTATTTACCACACAAAACATTACTTTATATTAATATTTAAAACCTTCTACATCAGTTTAATGCCAAAAAACAAGTGTAATGTTACCAAAACTTGAAACTATTATATTTAAGTCCTCTTCTGTTTGGATCATGCTGCCAGTTGGTCCAAATTCTCTTCATGTCTGTTAGCCAAATGCGATTCGATGATCTCAGCAAACAGGTTCCTCCTCAACAGGTTGTATGCGAGAGGTAACAGCTGACCAACAACCTTGTGAAAATACTGCAAATGATGGAGGGAAAGTACGGTAAGTGAACAGAGTTTGACAGACAGACAATAAGCTCTTCAGATTGAATATACCATGTATTATATCTTCAAGGACTGTCAACCTAGCTTTATGTTTATCTGGCAGAATTTAATACAAGCTAAATAGCTATGGCCAAGGTTGCTCTTTGAATGGGGATGAGGAAAGACAAGTGGCACTTAATCCAAACTATGGCTTTGTCATACTACTGCACATTTTCATTAGTTACTACTGTCTATCCAGTTTAACTTTATTCCAGTAAGGTGGTATTTGTGTTTGTACTTCGCAGCACTTGGAGGTGTGCACTGGAGGGCGGGATGTGGACACACACAGACCGCTCTCAGGGTAACCCAATATCAAAACAAAGACGTTTGAACTGGATATTGTCATGCATCAGAGTAGCGTATACTTTATCTGGACTTGATCCACTAGAAACCATTACAGTGCAAACCGATCACTTGCCACTTCCACAGCCTTCCTGCGCAATGTACCACTTTTACATATCTGCCAGGCTGCCACATGGTCATCAACTGACACCTTTGTGAAACATGATGCCATAGACCAAACACTCTAAACTTGACACTGCAGCTGGACTAGCAGTTCTGCAAACATCAAAAACTCAACTCATTCTGAAGTTCCCACCTCCTCAGCAGAAAACTGATAGATACTCACCTGAAGTGGAGCAGTTGGGGACACTGCTTGAAGAAGAAATGGAAGTTACTCACCTTGGTGCAGTAGCCGGAGTTCTTCAAGATGCATGTCCCTGACATGCTCCACTACCCTCCCTCCTCCCCTCTACTTTGGAGCATACCTTTACTCAGGGTCTCTGCAGTAGATGACGAACAGAGGGACCGGGGGGGCAGCTGCGCTCATCACTCAGGCACGAAATTCTAACAGCCTCGTTCTCGGAGCGCGCCTTCCGCCCCATCAGGGGGTACTGCTGCGAAATCTCTGATCCAGGTGGGGGGGGGGGGCCGCGCACGTGCGCGCGCGCACACACACTCTTCCCCTCCTCCCCACATTAAATCCTGTTCTGTCCAAAAACAGGAACTTCAAGTGTACCTGTTTGCTGAATTATAAAAACAACCGGAGTCCTGTGGCACTTTACAGACTAAGATTTCTTTAGCTGTAAGCTTTTGTGGGCTCCAACCCACTTCGTCTATAAGGCTATGTCTACATTACTACGCTTAGTTCAGAATTGCTTAGTCTGAACTAAGCAGTGCCTGGTTAGTTTGAACTAACCTGTGGCTTTTGAGTTCAAACTAACTTTTAGTTTGAACTAGCCATGCTTTTTTTGCTTCAAACTAACTGCATATTTTTAGTTTGAAGTAACTGCTTTGTTCAAACTTATTCAGTTTGCACTAGCACAGCTACATGATGCTAGTTCGAACTAAAGTTTGAAGCAAGTTCAATCTAAGTGCTAAATTCAAATTAGGCAAAGCCTAGTGTAGACAGGGAGCAAATTAGTCTGGATTAAACCTCCTTAATCCAGACTAATTTGCTACCGTAGACGTAGCATAAGGCGCCACATGACTCTCATTGTTTTTGTTGTACACAGACTAACATAGCTACGCCTCCAAAAATTGCTGAACTATGAGTGTTGTGGTACTTACATGTGACCCATAGCAAAAGAGGTCCATTCCCAGTTCATATCCCATTCCATAGTCACATTCATCATTAGCAAACTGAACAAAAGTGATCATTTCCTGAATGGGTGCAAAGGCTTTTAGTCTCTGATCATCACTAGGTGCATCCACAATGGCTTTACAAATTCTTTTAAGGTTAGCTGTAATGATAAAGAAATTTGCATCAGTGGGTAGTATCAATGTGAATGTATGTACCAACTTAGGCCATAAAAAAGCACAAAGCTCTCACACAGCACAACGAATCCCAGAACACAGGGCCACAGGAAAAGAATTGGTAGTTTTCGAGTCATACGTGGAAAGAGCTGAGAACTGACCAATTCTGGACCAGGAATACTTAATTTACTCTCACAAAGTAGAAAAATATTGCTGGGTGCTGCCTCCTAAAGACTCAGTATACAAGCACAGTCAATTTAACATTCAGCAATATTTGGTACCACAAAAAATTTTATGGCACTTAAATATGCTCTTGTTTATTGGAGGAAATGAAACAGTTTCATGTATTTTATGGGGAAACATAGTTCAATTACTATTAACAAAAGTCTCAGCTCCTGCTTCAAGACAGTTCTCAGTATCAAAATGTTGATTTAAAGCAAACCAAGTGAAATGACAGTAAGATCTGTTTTCTGCCTCCACAGTATTAACAACCCTCTTACATAGTATGATGGAAAAAAGACTAAATTAATTCAGCAGAACTGTCTAAGAGCAACTTGATTAAAACAGAACAATGACCTCAAGAAGATGACTGGCTTTTAAACAAAAATTGGATAGTTTACCATCTGTTTCAGGGAGCTCTCTGTACCCAACATCATTTTTATCTACAGGCACAACCAGACCAGCTCCATGAAATGTCTTGGTCACAACCTTAAAAAGAAAAAAAATGGTACATCACAGTAAGAACACAGTAATGCCAACTACATCTACACACCTTATGACCAATACACCCTTAACACCCACCTCCACTCAACCAAAATGGACTATAAACTTTGCACCAAGGAGCCTGAATTTCCAGGGACTAAGGCAGTGTTTACTCTTGCCTCAAAAAATCTAACAAATTACAACCCCTGCAGCATTTTACACCTACCCCAATAACTTTAAACTCTGCGGTGATGGAACATTCTGACTGGTGCATAGGGAAGAAGGATGCTTTCAGCCGCCAGATGGAAGGCAATGCTAGCTAAATGCACGCTAACAACAATTTGTTCCTTTTGATAGAACACACAGTGAGCTGAACTACACTCCACTGCTATTGGCTCTTAGCCCCTTAAGTATTTTCACTTTCATTAAACAGAAAAATGGCCACCAGGTCCACCATGTCTATTTGTACAGAGTGATATCGTATCTGTTAAGTTTTGTGAAACAGTTTTGTCCACTCTCTTGAAATTTATTTTGTTTCCCCAGTTCTTTGTTGGTGCAACTTAGTCCTTCAACCTTCATTAGCTGGGGAGGAGCAGGTCAAGAGAAAGACTGAGCAGTACTGACTTTATCAAGGTTATCATTTAGAAGATTCCTCGTATTAGAAATTTTCTCTTTTAAGCATAGACAGTAGCACTGTTCACCACGATGCTGCAAGGCAGGGGTCTCAAACTCAAGTCACCACAAAGGCTGCATGAGGACTAGTATGTTAGCCCGAGGGCCGCACCACTGAAACCTGTTCGTACAGAGAATAGTCAGAATGAAAAAAAATGAAGAGTAACATATATATGCCAAGAGTAAGAAAGAAAAAGAATTACTTCTGTTCAAGATGGAGGTGCCATCAGGAAGACAAAGAGTAAGTAAGTAAACACACTTTAAATTTTGCATTATCAAACTATTTGAGAAATTCTAAGTGTTGTGGGCTGCAGGAAATAGCTTTAGGGACAGCCCATGGGCTGCAAGTTTGAGACCCCTGCTGTAAGGGATTAACATCTGACCACAGGGAGAGAGACCAGTACTGTGTGCTACTCCCAAAAGTTTAGCAAGTTCTTTAGTTAATACTACTTGTTTTTGTGAAAGGTGGCCTTTTCCACCTGAATTTTGCTATGGCTAAACTCCAGCCTGGCTCATGGAATGTAGCTTGTTAGGCCTCTAATTGGGAAAAGAGTTATGTGGTGTTATCTTCCAAGGTCAGAAAACCGCAGACAGTAACACTTTTTTTAAAAAAGTGACTGCAAGTAACCCCTGACTAGTTCAAACCGAACCCCGGAAAGTGATAAGAGACCTGCAGAGCCCAAGAGCTCATGAGAAAGATCTACTGACCAAGGTCAGTAAGTTGCCATGCCAACAAGCGATATGCTAATTTTCAGGGGTCCAAGGCATAAAGCCGGGGTTCTGGTCTAGGCACATTGGAGAAGCGATAGGTCAGCAGCCTGTCGTGTTGCCAGGGGATCTGGCCACCCCCTAGGCATCTCCCCACTCTTCACAAGGAAGAGTGTTAAACCCCTTGACTGATCACCAAGGGAGCCTGCAGTTTTTTCTTCTTTTTGGCAGATCATTTTCTTTTGAATTCTTTTACTAAGTATTCAGTTTTCACCTGCCCACCCTGGAGTGGAGGGCAGTAGCCCTTGGCACATCCAAAGGGGGCGGCAGGGGGTGTTCAACTGCCGCAGCTGGTCATGGTGGACTCTGATTTTTAAGGCCACAGATAGGAGCCTGAAGGCTGTCCTGTGTGCCCTTGGTCGAGCCACTTAAAATCCTGCACTTGACTGGACTGGTGTTAAAGAAGCACGCAGTCGGTAGACACCAGACCGGTGGGCTGCTGAGTTGAAGGCAACAGATAGGAGCCCGAAGGCTGTCCTGTTGTCTGCAGCCGTCTTAACACCGGGCTGTTCTATCACATCTTGCTATCTTTCTCTCTCGCTCAAAGGAACGGATCTGCTGTCTGCCACTCCGGACATAACATCCAGATGTGGTAAATATAATCTGGTCAAATTTGGGATTTAAATTGAAAAATGCTTTTTGGGGATGTGTGTATGTGTATTATTACTGCTCTGAACCTATTAACCTCACAAATCAGAATCAAGCTGGTATTCCACAATCAAATTGGGAAACAGCAGTGTGAAAGAGTGTAATAAAAGAATAAATCCATTTGTGTTCCCCGCCAGGCACCCCAGCTGACCCTTGTAACTCCTAGCCGCAAACAGCCCATGGCCAGCCTCACTGAGCCGTGACCCATGGTGTCTGGAGAGCAAGGGGGAGAAACAAGGTGTTCATGCTGTCCTGGGCTGCGTGTGATGTTTGTGTGTGTGTGTGTGTGTGTGTGTGTGTGTGGTAAATAGCAAAGCTCTTCTGCCTACAGATTGTGCGCTCTCTCTCTCTCTGTCTCCCATAAACCCCACTCTGTTAAATTATACCAACCAGGATTGGAACTGATGGTTTTAATTCAGGGTTAGGCACAAGGATTGGGATAAATGTTATAGTGGGATTTGTGCTCTACTTTCTTTTCATTGGGCTATTAATTTGTTCTTAAAAGATCTTTAAATGCCTTAAAGAAATAGAGTTCTAAAACCGCAGTTTGTATGAGTTTTAATAAGCATAATTTAATAGGAGTTGCAAGTTTAATTTTTGTAATAGGAATATTAGTAATTAGATAATATTAACCTCATTTTTTTCTTCCTTCTTTTCTTTCTGTAATTTTATTTATCTCAATAAAAGTTGCATAGAAAGTAGTTAACCCAAAAAATTGCGGTTTGGTCTCCTGCCTCTCGATTGGGACTCCTTCTTGCAGTGTGGGGATCGTGTCCCCTGCACCCACTCCCCCACAATAGTTTTATATGTTCTCTCCAACATACAATTTCTCGTTTGCACATTTTTTATGGTGCCTGTTGAATGTCAGTTACCCCATCACCACATATACATGTTCTACCTCCCTACTCTTTTCTTTTCCAGGTGCTCTTTAGATCAATGTGCTGTCTCCATTAGATTAGAAGCAACAAACCAAGTTGTTTCACATTATTCTACATCTGCATTGTTGTAGCATACTGACTCAGTCTAAAACAGCCAAATCTATGTACATTGTACCTTGGTCCACCTCCATTTCTAGGGTCTCTTGCAAACTTGATGCCTCCCTTGCAGTATCTTCAAACTAGTATTAAATTTAGTTTAAACTGACTTTTTCTGAAAACTGAGGAGCTGCTGACAAGTGACCACTTATTTTCTTTTTATTTCATTTAACTTATTCAGTGTTATCTACTTCAAGTTTACACATAAAACCATGTCTGTTTACATATTACCTATCCCACCTGTGATACCTGCAAAAATGTGTCATATTTAGATCAGCCCTTCCCACACACATGGAGGGTATCTGCTGTCCAGCTAGAAGTTCTCCACCCATGTTAGTAGCTTTTCATCATTGTCCTTTTGAATACACACACTCTCTTCTCCCTCCTTCCCCATCTAGTAATTCTACACTATTTTCTTTGGATAACCATCAGTAAATAACTTTATAGGCATTATTAAAAGCAAAAGTTGGGAAGCTGAACTGCAACATGATCCTTCAGTGACAGAGGAACTACTTGTGGAAATGCTGGAGGCTGGTTATGCAGCACATACTCTCACAAAAACAGAAACTGGCATTATTTCCCAACACTAGAAAACAACAAAATTGGGACAAATGGCTGGCTTACTAGGATGGATCACTTCCTGCCATCCAGGAAGCATCACATGAACAATGGCCTCTGCACTACTACTCCTTGAGATAATAGAAGACTGCACATTAAATTTAAAGTTTGGATTTTGTTTTGTGGATGGGTTGGAATATGTAACAGAATGGCTTGCCTTTGAGCTGGAAAGCCCAAGGCTGTACCAGCCCTCATTATAAGATGAGCCTCATCTGAGAGGAATCAGATGATTCCAATTTCAAAAGACAGCAGGAAGCTTGTGTGTGGTTGAGAGAAGTAGCTGAGAAACTGTCAGAGCCAAGATGCCTGGCAGTCAGCTGCAGGATCCTCAGACAAAAACTTGAAAGCCCATAACTTGATGAAGCAGCACAGAACTGTGCAGAGACATTTAAATGTGACTCATCTCTAGGAAAGGGAACTGGGAACCCCATCAACTAAGGAGAAAGGGGCACTAAACTTGAGTTGCGGCCTAGAGGCCCAGTGCGCACTAAATAAAACATTCCCCATCTGAGATCCAGGTTAGCCTTTTTTGGACTGTGTAACATTTAAGGAACCCTATGAAGGAGGAAACAGGAGTGGCACTGCAGAAACACTCCTGGCCACAAGGGAGTGCTTGGAGGCAGTAATCAGCCACAATGATACAAGAGAGGTTTCCTATAAGCTGTATGGCATACCATTTTGTAGGAACAACTACTGAGTCTAGATAGACTGCATGTGAAAGTCACTAAATTCGGACTCTCAACAAAGATTACCTAAAACCACCCATAACAGAATGTCAAAGTTCTCTTCCAAAGTAAATTATGGACCACATGTTTAACCAAATCAATCAATCATTTTAGAACAGTGCGTATCTGACACCAGTGTTTACAGGAGAACATTTACATGGTGGCCAAACGTACTGGTAGCAGCGACCCATCATGTGCTGTTATAGAATGGGGTTGTGTTCATTTCCTGCATTGTGAAAAACTGCGTCCAACAGTCCCCACCCTTGAAGCATAAGAGAAACAAGGCAAGCAACTCTTAGATTTAAGACAATCATCCCTTCATCAAAGCTTTGGAGAGTACTGCATCAAAGCCTCTCAACAGAACAGGTGAGAGAAGGCTAAAATGGGAATAACTTTTCTACCTAGCAGGTTACAAAAAAGCCATACTTTCTTATCTCTTTGTTTCATCTTCATGGTTTTCTGTTCCAGTGAGTAACCCAGTTCTTTTGCTGCTCTTGTAAGGTTTTCATCTAAGTCTTTCAAAATAGCACTTTTCTTTTTATCTGTCACTTCCTTAAGCCTTTTTGACAAAAACAATCTGAAACACAAAGGAAGACTCATTAAATAGCAGGTCACCATCTTCAAAATCTGGGAAGTTGGGGGGGGGGGACCCACAAACAAAAAGCCTTGCCAAAACAAAAAGGAGTTTAGTTTGCCAATCTTTGATTAATAGATTTTTTGGTTATACATGCATCTGACTACTTCATACAATAGATAGCATGCTAGAACTATTACATTACAGTCAAGCACTTGAAAGTTAGAAAATGATAGAATTAAAATGGCCTGAACAGCTCGGATATATATATATGATGATTCAGTCATGTGATCACATGCTACTACTACAAGGTACACAGGAGCAGGACAGTGCTTATCAACTAAGGCAACTGTGATTTTTTTTTTATGTAATCATTCAGTAAGTAGCTTCATGAATTATTTGCTACACACCATTCAAAACCTGCCCTGAACATAAAGTTACTCATATTGACCTGGTCCTTCCTCTGGTGTGACTCACAGTTGACTCAGCATGCCTCAGAGATTTTTTTTTTTTTTTTCCTCCCCTTCACAACAACTTTGGGAGAGGAGACTTATTTCCCCTCCAGAGGGAATATTGAGAGACAGACAAGATTAGCATTTAGGAGCACATGGCTACCAACACTGTGCTCATTTCTCCATAATACACTGAATGCCAGAGGAACGGTGTAACTGTATCTCCCACTGATATTCCTTGCAGCTGTAAATGCTCCTAAAAGTCCCAGGCTGATTAAGGGGGGGAGGGGGGAACACAACTAGTGATCACCTGCTAAAAAACTGTTATTGAAGCGACTTGCTTATCATATGAAGTTGATGGTAGGGGGCAGGAACAGAAGTGAATTTTCCTATATTGCACTCATCTACCTTAGTCACAAGAGGGTGGCACATTTTGCTGCTTTTGGAGACTGAGCAGTAGGCAGAAAGAAGCTCCGAGGTCATGTACCCTCCCTGCAATCTCCTCACAATTCTCAACATGTCAGAAGCTTTGCTCCCCTTCCTATCTCATAGCAGTGTCCCTCTCTCCCCCAGCATTCTCTTCCTTGCCACATGCTACGGCAATGTGTCTTTTCTCTTTCCAGGCCAGGGGCTCTTTGTGCACCATACATTCCCCATTCCCATTCTTATTTTTCTTTGTCTGACAGAAAAGTGATTCAAGATGTCAACTTTTTATAACTGCTTGGATAGGAAAGGCAAGCCAAGATGGGGTACTCTTGTGCTGGAAGGTGTTAACGGATGCCATTAACTGGTTTGTTTATCTATACACTTAAGGCAGTTGAAGGTGCTAGGTCTGCTAAACAAATGCCAGGGCACTATGTGTCCCCCACTTCCCCTTTCAGTTTCCAGCTTTTAGCCAGAGTCAGTAGGCTTCTGCTCATCAATACCTTAAAACGTTCTTTGAAATTTCAGAACTGATCAAATGCGGAATTCAAAAGAAGTGGTTAAGTGAAATGTAAGTAAATAATCCTGTAGTCACTCACACTCCATACTACAGAGGATGTTGGGGTGGGGAGGGACCCACTACCAACCCTGCCAGGTCAATACCAATCTAACACAGGGGGAAAAAAATTCCTTCCCAACCCTCCTAGAGGGCAGTTAGACTCTCAGCATGCGAGCAAGATTCAGCCAACCATGCACAAGAGAAAGACTGATTCCTGTTGGCACAATGCCTCACTCCATCCAGTGTCCCATCTCTAGCTGTGACAACCTGGGGGAACCTCTTCTTTTCACAAAGGCAGGATATTGATAATTTACTACTAACTCATTCCATGAGCATGTGTGTCGGCAAAGACAGGCTGGCAGGGAGAAAAATGTAAGGCTGTAAGGGCCTTCTGCTTTCTTCAAGCAATGTCATACCATTTTAATCCCACAGAAAAGAAAATGTATAGGCTGACAGACTGATGATCATATTGGTCCCTTCTGACCTTAGATATCCATCTTTCACCCCCTCTCTCTGCAGCAAAGTAAAATTTTAGATATTTTTAAAAATTTAAAATATATTTTCAGGCTGTTTTGTGTGTACTCCGAACACCAGCATCTGCCCTCTTTAATTTTTTTTTTTTAGACTGGCTATTAATGACTAATTCTTAAAAAGTCATGGTGTTTAACATTTGGAATAAATGTTCACGTTCATAAAATATTTAAAATTAATGGGCATGAGTAAACAAGTCTTCAGTTAAGATAGGACAATGCACAAATGTACATACACTGCAACAACAATCTACAGCTAAAGAAGTCATGCTATCAGTTGGGAACAGAACAAAAGTATATTTCTGAAGCATACCAGAAGAGAGGACCACGACTAAGCAGTTTCTAGTCCAAGCATTCAACATTTGGAAGACTAACGACAACCTCAAAGGCTCAAAACCCTGAAGCAAAGCAAGCTCCTGAGCAAAGAGTGGGAATCTGCCAGTGCCTTCAAGGAATGACGTTCCCATGTATGAGACCATGAAACACAACTTCACTTGGATACAACCCTGCCTAAACGTCTGTTGTGCAAACAAAGTATTCTATTTATAAGTCTGAGAAACAAACAATGTCCTTTCAATACAAACTGACACTTCTTGCTGACGTGCATCACTTCCAATAAAAAATTTAATTTTAATCTAGGTTTTCCCCTTGCTTCTATTCCAGCACTGTAAAAGTATCTATAGGTCCATTTTACGGATATTATGCTTGAGCACATCAAACCTTATGAAACTCCTATGAATTGCAAAAGAAAGTTATCCTGTCTCAGTTGAGTAGAGACAGTTTGTTATATTTTAGAATGACAACTACAAATATCCTTGCCAACATACAAATGATCTTTTGCAGAAAGCAGAACACCACTCGATCTAATAAAATGTTCTGCACATCCTTTCACTATTGTGTTTCACTGCCATTCAAAGTCTACTTCAAAACAAAAACTTGCAATCATGCTGTCAAACTAGTCTTTTTTAAACCATGGTTTCCATTAATGCCTCTATAGTCATTCTCTGTTGAAATGTTCTATTCCTGCAGGAACACACATCAGATTTGACAAAGAAAAGCAACCCCAGTTGCTTTAGGGCAACCACTCAGTTTAAGGCTAATCAATCAGTTTACCCATGTGTTTAGTACTTCTAAGAAAAAGTATGCATCTCTGTAGCTTTCTCCAGTACTTTCAAAGTCAACAACCCACACAGACTTTAGAGAAAGTGACTGTAGAATAGTGTCAGCTTCCACAATTCTCCAACCTTCAAAATCAGATTAGACCATTGGCCCTTTCCACCTCAAACAATTGAAGGTAATGAATGAAGGTATTTGCCAAAGGAAGATGTGTTTAGCAAGTTATTAAGGGCTCTCACATTAAAGCTACAATAAAGCATTAGCAGAAAAACTAATTCCACTTAGTTACAGATAAGAAGTTGTAAGCCTTACTTGACTGCAGCAAATACATTGTCTCCAATTTGAGAGATTACACAGCTTTTCTTTGCTTCATTTGCACCAACCCACACTGGAAGTTCATCTGGCACATCCCTAGAAAACAAAAAAATATATAAACGGTAGGGTTCTCTTCTTCAAAGTGAAGGTAGCATGAACAAGAGACACGTTCAATGGAGCACTGAACCTTGAAGTCCTAAATTTATCGCTTTACAGTTGAAGCATAGGCAACAACATGAACTTCCTCATGTTTCCATTCCATACACGTGCCCTTTCTAGGAACACCCATCCACCCCCACCCAACAGTTCACTCTCCTAGCCTTCGCTTCTCAGAATGATAGGGGGCATGCATCGGTGTTTCACCAAGACTTGACCCAAGCCAGGGAATCTAATGGACCAAACTTGATGATGACTCCTGGTACAGGCCATATGACACACACTGTGCACAGCTAAGACAACTCTGGATGATCGTTAACTATTCACTATGAACAGCAGAGACCATGAGAAGCTTACTAAGAATTTAATACTGAGTAATTATACCAGAGCCACAGCTTGTCAGGATCTCCTGGATGCTACAGTGAAAGAATAGCTCTGGGCAGAAGAACAAAGGCAGAAGCATGTTTCAAATGTGCCAAGTGCACCAAAGACGTGGGGACGAAGAACACTACACAACCAAAACCACAACCACTACACAATTCTCTTCTTTTTCTCCAATCACAGCAGAAGAGAACCATTTACTCTAGCACATGGTGGCAATAGTTAAAAACATTGTTACAATTAAATCAGGGTTTGTTTGGTTTTCAGACCACCTTTGAGTTCTCATCACTAGCCTTTTCAACATGTTTTGCCCTACAACATTAACTACTAAAGAGACAACAACTGAAGCATTATCTGTCTGATAAAAGGGAGTAATAAGTAGACGTTCCCTCATCAGACAATGGTACCAAGTTGTTATACACATACCCATGGAAATGGAGAAGATACAATATATGTTTATTTAGAAGGATTATACATAAAATACCTGAAATATCCCATGTGATACTGAGTTTTGCTATCCCCCGCAATTATAGTCTGAAATTCAGGAGGGTCATAAAAAAACCTCCAGTGAAGGTTGAAGTTCAGGTAGGCTGATTTTGCTTTTTTATGTTTTCCGGCAAGAATATCATACGGTCCAACTAGCTGAAGTCCAATGCTTGAAAGGAGTGCTTCTGCAAAATAAAATCATGAATGGTCTGACATTTTCTTGTGCATGCAAGAAACAACAGCTCAGCTTTAAGGCCATTCCATCTTTAAACAGAACACTGACACAAACAAAACTGAAGCTGTTCCTACTATAGCACATAAAACATTTCAAGCTCACCTTTCTCAGGTAACCCACAAGAGTAAGAAAGCTAAGCAGTCAGACCCAAAACCAGGGATCAGTAACCTTTGCTAGCACACGTACCAGTACTGCCCCCCCCAGCCCTCAGAAGGTGCCAGGGCTCGCAAGGGCTACTCGTGCGCCACAGCACCTGTCCCCCGCTGGCCCTGCCTCCCAATGGGGCCTGGGACTGCAAGAGTGCCTCAGCCCCCTTTCCCCTCTGATGGCCAGCACGGGAAAGGGGCTGCCGCGCATGTGTGGTTCTTGTGATGCCAGGGCCTGCTGCGGGGCAGGACCAGCAGGGCAGAGCAGCCGCAGCACTGGGAGCCAGCCACACATGCTGCTGTGAATGGGCATGCATGTCGGCGCTGCCAACTCCTAACTCAAACCCATGTTTGTTCTGCCTCATGCAAGATACGCTAACCTGTGTACTTGAAGCTTTTAGTTTTCACATTCAAACAGCTTTCCTTCCACAAAAAGGATATGTTGTCGTTATACTTTTTTCTTTCGCAAAAATAACCTGGTTTGATCCACCTCTAACAATCTCTACAGATATATTTTTAAGATATTGTTTCTAGATCATAACATCTTGAAACTCTTCAGTCTATTTTAGAACTGCATCAATTTCTTCCCATGCCCCAAACACCTCCATCTTACTTAAAAAAATATTTTATTTAAAAGTTTGCACATCTGAAAGCTAATGAAATCGCTCAAACAATGAGTAAATTTATTTTTTTTTCCCCAAGGTAAGATTACAAAGCCTATTCCTGATTTAATTTAACTGACACTCTCAAATAGGTCAGTCTCTTGACAAGCAGAAAACTGAAACAAACAAAAGACAAATCTTAACTCATTTTAAATAGATTATAAAACTTCCTTCTGACACAAATTTAGGCTGGACAAAAAAGTGCACCAGAGTCAAGCTCTACTCTGCCTCTAAACCAGAAAAAAATCATTCTAAAATCATCTGATTTGCTTTTGCCACTAAAAACCAACTTTAGATTGCTTTTGAAAGCCTCAAGTAGAGCCATGCAGCAGGCAAAACACTCGTTTTTAGAACCCACCACTTGGTTTGTCAGGGTTCAGGGCCTCACAGAACTGCCAGAACTGATAGAAATCTTCAGGCATCTTGAGCCGATAACAACTTTCTACTTCTTGACGCAGATGATCGGGCATGTCTTCTCCCCTGGACCGTCTCTTCTTGACCTCTTTCGTTTTTTCACACTGCGAACAAACAGCAAGGAAACGCACATCATCATGGTATTTCGGCTGACTGACTGACAACAGAATTCTCTGTTGCATTGGCGGAACAAGGGCTTCACTCCCACTAACTTGGAGGAGGGGGTGTTTTAGGTGCAGATTAGGAATTTCATCTGCTGAAGTTGACAGATTTGGGGTGGCAGTTTGTGGCTGCACACAAAGGGCAGCAAGGTCCCACCGATCCAGCGAGGCTCCAGATGATCAGCAGAAACCAGACTAACGGTCTGACCACAACTCCGGAAACGCTTGCCCCACCTGCGCCAACCCCGGCCAGGGCAGCCAGGCTGAGCAGCGCCGAGCACACCGGGCACTGGTGCGGGGCCAGGCTTACCAGATGTCAGGCAAAATCAGGCAGGTATTTTAAAACACATGGTTTTGTCTGGCTTTTTACTTATAGGGGTTAAAGGAGGCTGGAATGCCACGGAAGGCCTTATTTTTAGGGGGCAGCGTTTCAGGGCCCCCTAAAAACAGAATGTGACATTAATACCACTTCTTCTCCGTGCGTCCTCCAATGGCCTCCTGTCCTAGTTTCCAGCCTTCGGGATCTGGTGGCCCCAGGCGGGGCGCCCGCCCGTCACGGGGCGGCCGCGGGAGCAGGCACGAGCGCCACCCGCCCCAGCCCTGGTGGAAGCGGCCCGGCTCGCGGCTACCTGCTCCGGGGCCGGGTCCCCCGCGCCGGGCCTCCGCTTCCCGCCTCCCGCCATGTCTCCGCCGCCAGCATCCCGCGCTCCCCGGCCCTTCCCGCCACACACTTCCGGTCCCGGCTCCTGACCCGCGCACGTCACCGCGGCGGACGGGCGTCCCCGCCAATCACACTCGCGCTGCCGCAGCCCGCCCCGCCCCCGCGTTCGGGCGGGAGGGAGCGTCGCTCTCGGGCTCGGCCGGCAGCCGGGTGCGCGCGCAGCTGCCCCCAGTGACGTGGCCGGGGTGGAGGGAAGGTCTCTCCCCGCCCCGCCCAACGCAGCGCAGGCTGCGTGTGGGGCGCGCGGGTCTCGCGCTCCCGGCTTATCTGCGGGGCTCACTTAGCAACCTCTCCGCCCAGGGGGCGGCGACAGGGGGGAAGTGGGTACAAGGCGGGAGTCAGGGCAGGCGTGCCCCCTGCGTGGGGATACTCAATACCGACCCATGGAAAGGACGACAGGGAAATAAGAAGAGGACGGGGCAGACAGAGAAAAAAAAAGTCATTGTTTTTAGGGGGGCCTGGAACACTTCCCTGTAAAAATAGACGTCCTGGGGCCTTGCAGCATACTTTTACCTCTGGAGGTAAAAAGCAGACAGAGGGCATGAAGATAAAAAGGAGGACATGTCCTCATTTTGCCTGACGTCTGGTAACTCTAACCCGGGGGTGGTTAAGGAAGTGACTGAAACAGTTTCAGCACTTGGTTTTGTTATCTTTTCTACAGAGGACCAGGGGGACCTTGAGCAGTGGTTCTCAAGTTTTTTCCTCAGGACCCTGTTGGAAAAAAAGCCATTTATGCCTAGGAGCATCATTGAGCAATGCACTCCAGTCTTTTGGTGGGGGCTGCAGGAGGTGCTGCAACCCACTGCCTGAGGGCCTGGGAGTCAGTACTGGGTCTCCACCCCAAGTTTGAAAAACACTGACCTAGAGAACAGGAGAGGTTTGTGAGGTAGGGCAGGGGTGATTCTAGAGGGCATCAGATGTGGCATTTGTAGCCCGCACACCCACAAGTGGGAAGCAGCAGGGACAGTCCCTGAGTGGCAGAGACCATTGCTGCCGTTTGTGGGAAACAGCAGCGACAGCCTCTCTCCTGAAGCCTCCTGCATGGATTGCGCCCCATGCACAACAGAAAGCAGCCGTGCTTTCTGGAAGTGGCCCAGAGCCAGATCAGGCCACTTCTGGGTAGCAGGGGCCCGAGATGCAGGGCCCATGACCCGCTGGCCCCAACATAGCAACACCGCTGAAGTAGGGTGACTGTCTATTCTCCCTAGTGCACAGAGCAATTAATGACATTACCAGTAGTAATGGGATGGGCAGAGACCCTCTGCAACTGGCAGGGGATCAGGCTCACTAGCTAGTGGCATGATGGTAGCATACATTAAAATGAACAATTCTACAGTTGGCTTTTGTTCATTTACAACTATTGTGTGCACTATCAGATCATAAATCCATAAACACTGTAAACTAAAATTACGAATGTTAAAGTGACTTAAACCACATCTGAACTCAAAGTGAAATAGGCCTACTTCTGTCATCTGTCCTAGGAGAATCGGCATGTTTTACAGAATTGTGGGTCAATAATTTTGGCTGCGAGTTAACCAGAGGTGGCTTTTGGGGCAAGCAAAGCAGGTCGCCACCTAGGGCCCCAGCACTAAGGGGTCCCCATAGCACTTGGATGCTGCACCTACCCTTGCTCCCAAGGGTGAACAGGGGGCCGCAGACCACCAGGGCCACAAGTGCCACTGTCCACCTCCCTTCCCTCCAGTGAGTGCTGAGCAGCCAGCCCTGCCTACCCCCAGCCAGTTGCGACTTCCCAAGGGGGCAGAGAGCACTGGTGCTGAACTGTGGCGTGCAGGGGCAGGGCCCTGGAGTGATTGCTCCAAAGAGTTTGGGCTGCTTTGCCCCCCCCCCCCCCTCCTCCCAGGCCTTGGATCAGGCCCATTCAAGCCTGCGGCGGGCAGGCTGGGGACGAAGTGCCCTAAACTCTTCGGAGCTGCCACTCCATGGCCCTGCTCAAACATGCTGCAGCTCAATGCCAGTGCTCTCTGCCCCCTGGATAGCCACGGCCAGCTGGGAGTAGGCTGGGCTGGCTGCTCGGCGCTCGATGCAGGGAGGCCCATGGTCCATGGCCCATCCTCCCCCCTGCAGCAGTTGGAAGGGAGGGCAATTAGGGCAGCAGGGGGGACTGGGGCCCCAGTGAGAGCAGCAATGGGGGCCTAGAGGGAGCCCCATAAAGGGCCCCCAATTGCCAAAGGCCACCTCTGGAGTTAAACACCTAATTCAATGCTACAATTTAGCCTTTTCTTGAAGAATATTAGAGTAGGTGGTCTGGAAAGCTTTTCATGAGTTGAGAAGGGCCTGAATCAAACCTTTGCTTATGGTTGTTACCCAGACACTAGAGTCCAAGGTCTGAAGGACTAATATGATCACCTAATCTGATCTTCTGCACCACAAAACCTCACTCTTCCACTCCTACAATAAGCCTCTAACATATGACTGAGTTAAGTCCTCCAAATCATGATTTAAAGACTTGAAAGTACAGACAATCCACTAGCAAGTGAGCCATACCATATGCTGTAGAGGAAGGCAAAAAAATCCCCAGATCCCTTGCCAATCTGCACTGTGGGAAAATTCCTTCCTAAGTCCAAATATGGCAATCAATTAAAACCCTTAGCCAGACACCCAAGAAAGAATTCTCTGTAATAACTCAGAACGCACCCCTTTTAATCTTCCTTCTCAGGTCACTGGTCTATCAACCACCACTAGGCAAAAAAAATCAGTCAGTTCCCAAACTAGGTCATCCCATTATACCATCCCCTCCATAAATTTATCATGGTCAGTTCTGAAGGTTTTTTGCCTCCACAACTCTCCTTGGAAGGCTATTCCAGAACTTTACTCCCCTGATGGTTAGAAACCTGTATCTAATCTCAAGCCTTAATGTCCTGATGGACAATTTGTATCCATTTGTTCTTGTGTCCATGTTGGTACTCTTCTTAAATAATTCCTGTTCCTCCTTAGTATTTATTCATCTGATGTATTTATAGAGAGCAATCATATCTCCCTTCAACCTTCTTTTGGTTAAGCTAAACAAGCCAAGGTCTTTAAGTTGCCTCTCAAGGCAGGTTTTGCATACCATGGATCACCCTCGTAGTCCTTCTCTGCACCTGTTCCAATCTGAATTAATCTCTCTTAAACATGGGGAACCAGAACTGCACACAATATTTCAGATGTGGTCTCACCAGCAGCTTGTATAATGGTACTAACAGCTCCCTATTTCTACTGGAAGTACCTCTTCTAATGCATCCTAGGACCTCATTAGCTTATTTCACAGCCACATCACATTGGTAGCCCAGTCATCCTGGGGTCAACCAGTACACCCAGGTCCTTCTTCCTCTATCACTTCCAAGTGATGCATACCCAACTTTTAAGAAAAATTCTTATTAGTCCCTAAACGTGTGACCTTGCACTTTCCATTATTAAATTTCATCCTGTTCCTAATACTCCAGTTTACAAGGTCATCCAGATCTTCCTGCATGATATTCCAATCCTTCTCTGTATTGGCAGTACCTCCCAATTTGGGGTCGTCTGCAAACTTGATTAGCACATTCCCACTTTTAGTGCCAAGGTCAGTAATAAAAAGGTTAAATAAGATTGGTCCCAAGAACTATCCCTGAGGAACTAGGGGTCCTGTGGCACTTATGTGCTGTGCAGGGGCATCACTGGCATTGGGCATCCCGGGGCACATGCCCCGGATCTCTGGCCCAATCAGGCTGGGGATCTGGGGCCTGATCCCCAGCTGGCTGCGGCAGCCCCATCCCCGGCCGGGGATCTGGGCCCTGGCTGGCCACCCGGCAGGCCCCACCCCTGGCCAGGGATAGGGCCAGGGGAAGGCCGCGGCGGGGCCGGGCCAGAAGCAGCTACTAAAATCCAGGCCCATGCCCATGGCTGCAGGCGGCCAGGCCCCTGATCTCCGGTTGGGGACAGGGCTGCCGTGGCTGCCAGCGGCCATCCGGGGCCCAGCTGGCTGCCCGTGGCGGCCCCGTCCCCCACCAGGGATCCAGAGCTTGCCCACCGGTGGCCGCAGGCCTGACCTTCAGCAGCCACTTCTGGCTGGGCCGCGCTGCACCACTACCTAGCTGCCTGTGGCATCGTGGCCCCCCCCAGCCCTATCGCTGGCCAAGGGGCAGGGCCTTCTGGCTGGGGGTGGGGCCTGGGCCCAGGCCCCGGGTCCGTCCCTGCCCCAGCACTGCCTCTGGTGCTGTGTCTCCACTACCCAAAGTTAGTTAAGACTTGTTCGTCCGAACTAATCAGTTTGACCTTAGTTCAAACTAACAACATGTTCTAGTTCAAACTAGAACACAATTTTAGTTTGAACTAACTGCCTTAGTTCAAAATTATAAGTTCAAACTAAGGGTTAGTTTAGGTCTCAGCTGGCTGTAGTACGAACTTAGGCGGTTAGTCCAAACTAAGTGCCAGTACTAACTAGTTTGAACTAAGGAATTTCTTAGTTCCAACTAAGGAAAGCCTAGTGTGGCCATGGCCTAAATTAGTCCTGATTATGCCTCCTTAAGCCAGACTAATTTGCTAGTGTTGACATAGCCTTAAAAGACTAACAAATTTGTTGCATGATCTTTCATGGGAGAAAATCCCACTTTGTCAGTTCACCTTTCAGTATGACCTGTGTAGTATCCACCTATTCTCATATTAATCCCCATCTTTTCTAATTTGATTAATAATTCTCTGTTACTGAATTTGGTAGATCTGGAATTGTGGGTTATGAGCTGCAATCTAAACTCTTATCTGCCTGTGATCTTTGATCATCCATCTCCACCAGTTTCTTCTATCAAATTTCCTCTGACTTCTTCTGCTGTGAGCAGGGCTGGCTCAAGGGATTTTGGTGCCCCAAGCCAAGTTTTGATTTGGCATCCCCTCCCCATCTCATTCATGGAGGTTGAAAATGGTTTTCCAAAGCGCATAAATCTCCAGCATCTGCCTGCAGAGGGATTTAAAGTGCACTCTGACTACATGAGAACCTGCAGGTTGACTAACAGTGCCTGAGCTGCTAGGAAAGAGTTGAAGAGGCAAGAGCCAGCCTGATCTTCATGGGGGCTAGGTGCCCCTAAGAACTATAACCTGAAGCCATGTCTGTCTCTTGCCTCACAGTAGAGCCAGCCCTGGCTGTGATATACAAGTTTGTCCAACCATGGAAGCAGCACCAATTACATGGCTCCTGCCATCACAACTCAACTGTAATTATATTGCCAGGAAGTTCTGGATTGGTGGCTTTTCCAGGGGGACATATTTAAGAAGGGGATCCCCAACATAGAGTGGGCACTTGTTTAGTAGTAGAAGAATCTGGCTTCATTACCTTTTAAGTGGACTTACCAACTGTGTATTCCGTCTCCCTCTTTTTCCAGCATACGTGCTCACTGAGGTCTTTTAAAGACAGTGCCACAGAGCAGTACAACCTCTGTTTCCACATGGAAAGTGATGGAACTGAAACAAAAGGACTTCCATCTGCACATGGGTTTAGGGCTATGACCTGTCCCTCTACCATTGCTAATTCCCAAGCCTTCAAAACCCTGAGAGTTCTGAAGTGGGGAAATCTCCGATTCAAATCTGGACCAGACTTTTAGGGCTAAGGAGTGCACCCGTTCAAAGAAACGTGCAGTCCCTCAGCTGCTCTATTTTTGCCACGAGAGGGAGCCATTTCAATTCTAGGAGATGAGCATATTACAAAGATTAGGAACTGAATACACAAAGGCATTTTGACAGCTGTTCAGTGGAGTGGGTTTCCATTTGAATCATTCAGTAGGTTTCCTATTGCCTTTAAACCAGAATAGACCAATTAGCCCATTATTTCATAGTTGTATGGTTAGATTTTAAAGATGTGCCACTAGAAGAGCCAATGCTGTTGAGGGTGATTTGTTTTCTAAAAAATATAATTTGGTCAGTTAAGTTTTCATTGTATTGTCAGGATTATGTATTCACATGTACACAGACAATGAAATAAGAGGTCTTGAAATTATGTTGTTTTTAATAAAGACCTGCATGGTAATCAAACACTACAAACTAGCTAAACTCTGCTACCAGGACTATTATTTACTGAAATGATTTTTATATTTGCAGGGCAATTTCACATTTTCAATTTCAGTGGAGATTTTCCTCTTCCTCCCACTGCCCCGGTATGATACCAAGATTCAAATAAGTGATGGATATGGAGACTGTCATCAGACAATAAACTAGTCTCCCAAGAAGATTGTGAGTGAATAACACTGCAGTGAAACTGCAAAGGAACATGCAAAGACAATGCTTCTGCTGAGTCACCACATCAGTGCTCCTCACACTGACCTGTCATTTTGGAACTCTGCCCAGCTTCCTCTGCAGTTGTGAGGTAGATTGTATAAATCCAGCTGAATAAAGAAAGCAAGTGCAGAGGGGGGAGAAAGAGAAAAATAAAATCAAGTCATCCTAAGATGGTTGACTTGTCAGGATACTGCAAGACATTTGCCCCTTCAAAAACCTAAGACATTTCAAATATGTAACAGAAGAACTCAAAATGAGATGTGAGGAAATAGGTTTATCCTTCATTGTGAAGGTTCCACCCTCACATGCACACTTTCCTATGGGTTATGTATACTAGCTGGTATAAGTTTAGCATCCATTTTGGCAACTTCTGTAATTACTAGTCTGCACACAGTATTTCTCAAAAGCAGTTAACTCACAGCTTTGCTCTACTTGTATGTTTCCAGTAGGCCAACATTCTTATCCAGAATGTCTATGCTATCATTTAAAAATCAAGGAACTGAAGGAAAGCCAAATCACATTGGAAAAGTGTGCTGACATTCTTTTATTTTAGCATTTAGAAAGGTATCATTTTAAGCTGCTTGAAAGACGTGTAGATATAAATCCACTCCCAAACCAAAAATCTTGCCTCTGCTCTGATCCAAATACAAAAACATATAATTTTGATCATGTGAAGGAGGAGTCTCTGAAGAGCCTACATCTATTTTCTTCTAAATTCATGACTATATTTAAAGAGTCTTTGACTTTGAGACTTTGGAAAATTGCTATCAAGTGGTCATTTATCAGTTGCTACTAGGGAAGATGGGGAAAAATGGTTATAAATTCTATCACAACATTTATATGGCTGACACACACCACATAAACATGCATATGCCTAATGTTAAGTTTATATGCAGTAGTGAAGACCAGCTGAGCTTTGCATCTAGCTTTCACATAAAGGATATTAAGGTCAGTGTGTAATATTCTGCTGCTGAGACAGCTTTATTTTATGTAGCCCATGTTTTTTGCATGGAATAGAGGCTGCATTCACTCTATCCTTCCCTTAGCTGAGAGAAGTGAAACCTGCAAAATTACATGGAAATCTCACTCATCTTTATTTTTAATGGGATTATTATCAATCTATGTGCTTGGCAGTTTGGCACAGGATACATTTTTCTTTCATGGACTGTTCTTTGCTCATTTGTAGGTGTTACACCTCTTTCTTCATCCTTAGCCTCTTCCCAACCTACACTTTTCCCTCTGTGCAGGAGGTATGAGTAGCTGGAGAAGGAAGAGTACTTATAAGGGGTGGTACAAATGGATGTAACTAGAAACAACTGATGAAGAGAAGACCAAAGTCAATCCAAGTAATAAGAGAAAGTGATTAAGTGAGATCTTAGATTGGTAAATAGTTCCCTAAGGAAATCATAAGTAGTTTTAAAAAGTAGGTTAGGCAAAGTACTTTATATATGCCCACATACTGAAATATAGCTTTTGTGATTCCATGATTTGATCAGTTCTCAGGTACAGGTTCAAGTCAAAGCAGCAAGTGACAAAACCAAGATACTAAACTTCATCTTACCCAGAAATTTGTCTGATTAGAATATTTTTACAATTAATGGGGAGTTTTAGTAACTTCATGGATTGTTAGATACCTATATTTCATATACTTGGTAGTACTTTCAACACCCAAACACGGTTGGTACCAGATTCACAGCTTTAGAGACTGAAATGCTCTGCATAAGAGAGACAGGTCTAGTATGGGCAGCAACACTATATGCTTCCTCCCATTTTCAAATCCATGTTTCAACCCTGTTCTGAAGGGACCAACTGTAGAGTGATGGAATAATTCAACTTTTAGGCACACTAGATCTTTGGACTCTGTTCAAGCATGCACAGTAAGGGTCAGAGTTAATGCCCATTGAAAAAGACACACTAGTCTGCTAGGAACTGGATTGGAAATGCTGACTTGTTTCATACAGCTCACCCAATATTAATTGAAGGGTCATGATGGTTGTTTCCAACCTCAACTGGAATGAGCTAGTGACCTAGAGGTCAAAGATTATGTGCATGTAATTCCACTCATTTTAAACAGTCAAGTAATTATACTGTGTGCCACTGGTTTACTCAGGGAACTAAAATGAGCTGGGAATTGGTCTTAACCCTATTATCAATCCCTTGAGCCATTCATTGCTCCAGTGGTTTGGGTTTTTTTGGCCTTGTACTCATTCAAAAGTTTAATAAATATATAAACAAGCTTCAGTAAGCCTACAATTTAAGGTACATCACTCAGTAATAACTGTTGCTGTACTTACTGTATGAAAGGCTCCCTAAAGCAGCAGATTTTCCTTACAGTTTATAGCAAACAGTCCAGTTGTGTTAGCACCCTGCATAATAAATCACATTCCTTCCAACATTTACCTGGCCCAATAAATGCCAAGTGAATTTTAAGTAATAAGAGAAATGTTAAAATAAGAGAAATGTTAAAATGGATCAAGTAACTTGTAGTAGCGCTAAAATATGATATTCACTTTGTACTTCTGTTCATATGTAAAAGGTATGAGGGAAGCTATGTTCTGAGAGCTCTACTCCAAATTGTTTCCAGTAGCATAAGAAATGCATGCATATTGCCTTTACTCTGGCCCACTTGCCATCAATGAACCTTTTTCAAAGTCACACCCTTAAAATTTAGAAGTAAGGATAAGCCTGCTTGATTTCCAGGGCCAAAATTTGTTGCTGGTATAACTCCCCAATCCACACACACTTTTTTTTTTTTTAAATACACAACTATATCTAAAAGTAGAAGTGTTAAGCACACAGATTGTTTACCCTCTTCAATAGTTGTTTTGAAAGCTTTACAGTTCTCAAAACAAATGTTTCCCTCTCTTTAGTAGTATTACTTCTTCAAGACAAAGTAGTAATAGTGCTACTTTAGGAAGAGAGGAAAACTTTTATTAAATAAGCTGTGCTGTCTAGGCCCATAGGATCAGGTTTTTCAGAAGTGCTCAACAGCCACAGCTCTTAAGGAACAAGAGGGATTTGTAAGTGCTTAGTAACTGTTTTGCAGTTATTTCCAGGAGTGGTACAGCTGTTCCAGTGGTTGTAGGTTGTAAATGCTAGTGTAGTCTGGATACAGACTCTGAGCAAGTTTGCATGATGTGAAGATAAAACAATACATGAGCTTTGCCAAACACTAGTGGGCATAAGTAACTGTACATTTGCATGCCACTAACAGCTTCTGAAATACTGGTAATGATAAATCATCATCAATATTGCAATAGCTCCTGAAAGCCAGGTTGGGCCCTTTTTTTGCTAGGTATTGTACAAACACTTAAGTGACAATTCTTGCCCTGAAGAGATTAGTCTACTAATATGGATGCACACTATGGGTTAGTCTACACTAGAACCAGTGGGAGCTGTATTTTAGACAGTCTTAGGTATCAGCTAACAACTTTGAGTAGATATAGGCAATCAAGTGGCAATAAGAACACCTGAACAGTATCAAGGGAAAACTGGAGGGCAAAGTTATGCAGTCTGGACACAATGCAAGTGTCAGAGCTCAATACAAAATATTCTTACTTGCAATAGACCAAGGCTAGAACCCATTTTTCAGACAGACACTTACACTTTGTCTGCTTAGGGAACACTAAGACATATAACCAAATGATCCCTACTTTTCATTATGTAAATCAGTCCCACTTGCCTCTTGATTTTGCCAGGCCTAGTCCTTACCCCTCATCCTCCAGTATCAATCCTCTCTCAGATGAGCTATCAATTATTTCCAGGTATCAGAGTATTTAGGCCCTAACATATGATCTGAAAATAACCGACACATCATCTCTCTTTGGGCTTTTTATAAGTTGCTTTCCCAGAAACCAGAAAATGATTAGATATAGATATACATCAGCTCCTGTCACAGTATGTGATTGCCCCTCCCCATGCAAGCAGCCCACACTCAAAGCAGAACCAAAAAGTTCTCTCCCTTTCTCGGGAACAAACTCTGAATGAAATCACCCTATCACCAGGGCACAAACAAACTCCAGGTAAAATCTCTCACCATTCTGCAGCATGGACTCCAAAACAAAAAGCTGTCCTTAATCAGTTGTCTCAGAAGGACAACAAACTCTTGTCCTCTAACAGAAATAAAGCTGAGTTTACCTTGACCCTCTCTTTTCCTTATTTTTATGGGTGTCAGCTGTAGCTAGGAGATTAACACATCCCAGCTGCATCTCCTCCTCAGTAATTTAATCCCTTTGGGTCTGGTTCCAAACCCCAGCAGATGTACCAGGGAAAAATGAGGTTTGGGGACTTGGATCTACATGAGTGGTTGCTTTCCAAAGGCTTTCCACTACCTAGGTGAGCTGGATAATACACCCCCCATAGTCCCTTTTCTTCTTTTCAAGTTTCACCTCTTTCCTTTACTCTCTCATTCTTTTTCTCTTTCATGCTATCTCTAAGTGAGTAGAGAAAGGGAATTTAGTTGCTTCTGCAGTAACTTTTTCAACTATGGATAGATTTTTAAACTAGAAGGCTAATGCAACAATAACAAGCATGGAAGATCTGCCGTTGCCTGAAAGTTAGGAAATCTTTACTTCCCTACTAAAAAGAGGCAATGCTTGTTTAACAGAAGTAGCACATGTATTGCTTATTGATTTTTTAACTGGTTCTGGCTGATATGATCCTAGCTGGCCAGGAAGAATGAATTAAAGAAAATAAAATGAGGAAAAAAGCCCTGAAACACTGTTGTTGAAGTACCCATGCTGAATGCTTACAAACTGTATATTGGATCTTGCTGTTTAAATAGATAACATGCCTTATGAAAGAAGTCTTGTATATTTCAAATCTATTCTAAAATGTACTATTGCGGCCTCCAGGTCAGTTACACCCACTGAGGGGGAGGACCTCCTCGCGGAGCCCCTGCTACACAACCTCCATCTCGGTGTGCAGGCGGCGGAGGCCCACTCTGTGAGGCGGAGGTTGGTCATGGCAGGTATCGCCCAGGTCGGAGACCTCCTGGACTATGCCCGGGGGGGACTGGGTGGATCCCCATGAGCTGGCGCGGCACATGGGGCTCCCCACCCATCGTACCCCCCGGCGCCTACTCCAGGAGGTGAGGGCAGCCTTGCCTCCTGCTGCTCGGGCTTACCTCGGGCGGGTCCTGCAAGAGGGTACTCCCCGCCCCCCTCTCAGCCCTGGCCCTCCAGAACTTTTGATTGGGCCTTGACCCCATCAGGCCCCCTGGCCATCCCCGCCCCACACCCTAAGCTGGCTGCTAGACCTGCAGCCAGTCTCTTTCCGAACCACGCCTCGTAAACATCTGTACACACTCGTGCTCCATACCATCTATTTTCTCACCCTAGCGTCCCGCCCTGACACAAAGTGGCGGGACCTGACTCCACCTGTAGTGGACGAGGAACCCCGGTGGGCCAGTCTGTCCACCCTCACTCCAAGACCTGCCAGGGACATCAGTTGGCGGCTCCTACATGGAGCCGTGAGCATGGGCATGTACTTGGCGTGGTTCACCCCTCGCCCCGATACTTGCCCCTTTTGCAGTGCGAGGGAGACCCTGGCGCACGTCTATCTAGACTGCCCTAGGTTGCAGCCCCTTTTCTGGCTCCTCCAGAACCTCCTATTGAGGTTCTGGCTGCACTTCTCCCCACACTTGTACCTTTATGCACTCCCCATCCGTGGCCCCACAAAGTCGCGGGACCTCCTCACCAACCTCCTCTTGGCTTACGCAAAGGTGGCTATGTATAAAACTCGAGAGAGGAGGTTGGCAGAGGGAGGGGCCTGCGACTGTGGGGCCTATTTCTGCTCCCTCGTCTGTGCATGTCTCCAGGCAGAGTTCCTCTGGGCGGCATCCGCTGGCTCCCTTGACACCTTTTGGGAGCAGTGGGCGCTGTCTGGGGTTCTCTGCTCGGTATCCCCTTCCAAAATCCTAGTTTTGAACCTGTGTTCCTCACACCTGTCCCTGTTTTCTCTTTAGTTGTCCCCCGGAATTGTTTGAAGCCCCGTTCAGTGCCACTTCCCCCTAGGCTGGGGGAAGGGCTTTAGAAGTGGGTGGGCTTGTGCCCACCCACCACCCAGAATCCCTCAATAGGACCTTTCAGGATGAGGCCTTTGTGAACAAACTGGTACCCTTACCTGCCCTCCAACACTTTTTGTAGTTCCAATAATATACTGTATGTGAAGCACAGTGAAAATAAAACAATTAGCACACAGCAAAATATATGACAAAATCCTGTGTGGAAAGTGTAATACTTGCCCATGCTGTTACCTTTTTACTATTTTGTAAAACCAATATAATGCTCCCAGAAAATAAGTTTGTCCAGGACACTCTTCCTCTTGCAAAAGGTGCCATGGACTGCAAATAGTGTGAAGCTTGGCCTTGGTTCTCCTGTTATCTTAAGTGGAAGTTTTCATTTGCTTCAATGAGACCAGGACTGAGCATATTATGGCATGTCTATTCAGCACATAAGGCTGGGACTTGTGGACCTGGTATTTCCAAGCCTGTGCTTGAGCATCCACACTTCTTGGAAAACCCTACAATGCTGCACCTGTGACTTACAGATGCGTTAATGTGTCCATACTACACTACACAGACCTTCAGACTAGGATCTGCAGCAGTGTTCTCCCCAGGAATTGGAATTGGGTGGGACAGTGTTGAAGTTGATGGGGGGTGTGTGTGTGTGAGGGCCAGTGAAGTGTGAGACTGTGGTGGTGAAGAGGGGCTATATGACAATATAGTAAAAACTGAATAGTGGTTCATGAATGATCAGTTTCTTAGATTATCACACAAAGTTGGCTACTGGTCTAGGACCAATACTCATGTACTCATAAATGATCAGGTGAAAGGTGTGAACACTGAGGTGGCAAGTTTTGAAGATGGTACAAAATTACTCAAGATTAAATTAGATTATTATTAAATTTGGATTATTAAATCCAAACCAGGCTGTGAAGAGTTTTACAAAGGGATCTTATAAAACTGGATGACTGGACAACAAAATGGCAGCCGAAATTCAATGCGGATAAATACAAAGTAATGCATATTTGAAAACAGAAGCCCAATGATACATATAAAATAATGGGGTCTAACTTAGTTGTTATCACTCAAGAAAGAGTGAGACTCCTGAGAGTATATCTAGGTAATTTCCAAAGCGATAGCCATGTTAGTCTAGTCCAGCAAAAAAAAACCAAGGAGTCGTGTGGTACTTGAAGACTAACAGATTTATTTTTGCATGAGCTTTTGTGGGAGAAAATCCCACTTCATCAGATGCTTCGAAGATGGGTGAATAAAATTTTCTCCCACGAAAGCTCATGCGAAAAATAAATCTGTTAGTCTTCAAGTGCCACATGACTCCTTATATCTAGGTAAACACTTCTAGCAAGGATCTAGTACTAATCTGGATCTTCTCCCCATCAGGAGAGCAGGCAGACTAAAGTAGAATAAATAAAGACATTAGTAGTTCCCACAGGGGCTTTTCACTATGCTAAGCTGCTTGGGCTCCAACTTGCCCTTTGCAGGAACCCAACAGAGGGTGAACAAGAGTGCCCTCAGGGTTTTAGTTATAGAAAAACATTGACTTGAGAGCCCTCAAGACTGAGATATTCTTTATCTGTAGAAAAAGTATAGTGTTAGTTGTAACAGCACAAGCTGCCAGACAGGTAGCCCTTTTCCCCAGGACTCTTCATAGTAAGTGTCAGTGAGCCATTCTTCTCTTGGCCTCTGCTGAGACCACCCAGAAAATGTTGACCAAGGCAGCAGATGGCATGCCTGTCAGAGGCAAGATTGCAGTTCAGGAGTGACAGGCTTCCAATCTCTTACTCAGAAGTGCCTCCCACAAGAACGAAACCCTTTTTCCTGAATTGCTTGATGTTACATGATTGAACTTTCCTAACCACCTCAGTAGTAATTTGCCATTTAAATTGCACCTTCTGGCCTCTCTCTGAAGCACCTCAGCATTATCTGTATACCCGAGCCTGGAGCTGTTCCTCTTCTTTGATGGAGAACACTGTGCTGCAGTGGCTTGCACATCCATTTTGGCTGTAATTGTGTTGATTTGCTCCCTCATGGCATCTTGTTATTTTGTGGTGAAAAACTCCTCCAAAACAAGGAAACCATCTTCACAGAACTAGAAGAGTGCACTAGAATTCAGACAGGGACACAGTGGCTGGCATTCTATAGTAGTCTTCAGGGACAGCTGTTGTGTAGAATAAAGGGGTGTCTCTTCCTGGCCATCAGTCATCTTTCATTTGATTATAATGCATCTTTTCTTAGACTCTGCATCCAGATGCTAAATCAGACTTAGGACTGTTTTGAGCCCTCTCTGCTACTGGAGATGCAGTAGAGCAAGGAGCATTTTTCATACACTAGACTTCATGTCATGGACATGGTAATGTGCATCTAACAATCCGAGTTATTGCCTGACTCTCCAATCCCACACAAACCAACATTTTTCTTTACACAGGTTTTTTTTACAGATTCATTTGTATTATTTCCTTAATTAATAAATGTGAATTCTCACATTTTTAGAAAGGGAGATTTGTACTGGAAAAATAAATAGTTCAGTAGATACACAGACTGTGGTGAAGGAGAAAGCGATAACCATTTTTAATGCTGCTGATGCTAGAAACCAAACAACTTATGCATGTGTGACTGTCTTCATGAGTTACGATTCTCTTCTCCAGAGGAGGAAATTTAGTAATGGGTAGACCAAGAGTGTCAAACTCATTTGACTTAAATATACTTTAAGGAGGCTGTACATACCATAAATCAAAATACGAGGGAACTCTTGTGGCATTGCAGGATGCTCAGTATGTGAGACCACACTCTCCCTCTCTCTCTCTTAGTGAGAGAGAATGGTACTTCAGAGTGCAGCCACAGGCTGGATGGAAGAGGTTCATGGTGCCTGCTGCTGCTGCCACCAAAAGACTGGAGTGCACTGCTGAAGGATGTAGTCGTTGGGTCACAGGCATACCTGAGTTTTTTCAGCTAGGCCCCGAGAAAAGATGTTTGAGACCTACTAGATTAGATGATCACATTGCTCCATTCTGGCCCCAGAAGCTATGGCCACAACCCAGGTAGTGGTAACAAGGGAGGCAAACTGAGCAACTATCGTACTTAGCAATGTTATGTGCCTGGCAACAATTACAAACTGTTTTACTGAGAAAAGGAAGCCAGACATGAAGGTAACTATTTTTTTGTCTTTAAATTTCCCCAGGGTGTCACCAAGAGTCCTGCCTGGAATGGCTAACCCACAGATGTTTGCATTAGCAGCAACGCTGGCTCTTTGGCCACCTTCTTGGTGCGAGGGGTGCTATGGCCTGGAAATCAGGGGAGTCAGCCTGATACATGCCATAAAAAGCAGTTCACAGTTATCTCTCTGCAAGGAGCAGCCAGGTGAAGCGTGGTGCTTGAGGCATGGGATTAATTCTCCCTACACAGGGCAGTCAATCAGCAATGCACGCAGGAAGAGGAGCCACAGAGCCCCCAGCCAGAATAGGTTCAGCTGGTCCTGCCCCAAAGGAAGCCCTAGATTACTACACATGCATCCTGACAGGCTTGTGCTATGTAAATGGGTCCGAGGAAGGTTAAAGGGGGGTTCCCCATCAGCCCTGTGTGCATTGACCTGGGCATGTGAGGGTCCCTGCCAGGGCCAGCCTGAGGATTTTTGGTGCCCTAGGTGAACTATGACTTCAGCACCCTGTCAGAGGGCAATACCTTTGTTTATGAGAGAGAACATATTTTCAAATAGAGAAAAAATGTACTTCCACCTAATTTAGCATCCCTTAAAGTCTGGCACCATAGGTAACAGCCTAGTTCACCTATATGGCTGGGCAGAGCTTGGTCCCTGCTCCTATGTGCCTGGCTGCTATCACCAACACTGCAACCCAAAGCCCAGAAGAGCTGGCACTGAAAGGGTACATTGCCAGGATGGGAGGCAGACACCAGGCTTGGGGAGCTGGGCACTGTGCTGGGATCACACCTCCCGAGCCCTGCTGGAGGGAAGCTAGGGTTAGACGATGATGCCTTCTGCCATGGCTCTGACCCATGAATGAGTCCAGGCAGAGCCGTAACTAGGCCTGGGTGAATGGGACAAAGCCCCTTGTAGGGAATTTTAGAGGGAGGAGGGAATGGATGTGGCTTCCTGCAGCAGCTGGGAATGGATCCGGATCCGTTCCCAGGTGTCATGGGGAGTCAGATCTGTCCCCTGAGCCCCCTAAAATTTCACCCCCGTTGCTGGTGGCAATGTGGATTCCCCTCCCCCCCCTCGGCTTGCCGGTGGTAGCAGAAGCTTCCCAGCTCATCTGGTGTCAGCTGGGGATGGATCCAGATTCCCCTGGCCTGCCAGCAGTGGTGGAAAGCTTCTGCCATCACCGGCAAGCTGGGGGGATCTGGATCCATCCCCAGCTGCTGCCAGACAAGTGGGGAACACCACCAAGCCGCGGGGCCGGGGGGGAACCAGATTGCTGCTGGCGGCAGAAGCTTCCCCATTTGTCCTGCAGCAGCTGGGGATGGATCCAGATCCCCACAGCCTACCGGCAGTGGCAGAAGCTTTTTGCCACTGCTGGCAGGCCAGGGGAATCTGGATCCATCCCCAGCTGCTGCCAGATGAGCTGGGAAGCTTCTGCTACCACCAGTAAGCTGCGGGGGTGGTGGTGGATCTGGATTGTTGATGGTGGAATTTTATGGGCTCAGGGATGGGATCTGGCTCCCCATGGCAGCCGGGAATGGATCTGGATCCATTCCCAGCTGCTGCGGGAAGCTGGATTGATTCCCTCCACCCTCTAAAATCTCTCACTAGGACTGGGGCCCTGGGCTGGATTGGAGCCTTGGGGGGGGGGGGGCATCTGAGGTCCTTGCCCCAGGTGCCAAAACTGCTAGTTAAGGCTCTAAGTCCAGGTAACAGCAGATGGACTCCATGTCCTCCCACTCATTGCACTGTGCTTCATTGCAACCCATCAGCATCCAACGTTCCTGGCCATGAAACACGCTGGCATATCCACGTGGCCCAGCCAGCAGCAGCCACTTGGGTGGGCTGCACATGCATTGGGGTTCCCCTTGGATGGGAGGAGCTGAAACTGCGCCTCTGCTCTCAACTGGGTAGATCTGAGGTGCCCTTGGCACTGAATTGAGGACAGGATCATGGGGGAAGAGCAGTGGCATGGGCCTCACACTGCTCTGCAGGCAATGGGGCAGTGCAGGTAGAGCCATCCTTTGGAGGGGTGGGAGTGGGGGGAGAGACCCTGAGCCAATTGGCCTATTGGGGACCTTTGGCCACCCAGCGCTGGAAAGGCTGGGTGGGCAAGCCCAAAGGACTGGCTCCGTGCTCTCAGCCTTGCTGCTGAAGGCAGGGGTATCAGTGGTGAAGGCCCTGTCGGCTGGATTGGACATGCCCATGGGCCGGATCTGGCCTTCAGGCTGTAAATTTGACACCCCTGAGCTAAGCAGACTGTACCCAAATGAACAATGCAATCGTGTTCAGTTTCAGTATTAGAATGGGCTGTACTGAGAGGCTGAAAAAAGTATGTGTTCTAAAATGAACTGAGAACATGTGCTCATTTCTCAGGAGTGGTTGATCAATCCCTAATGAAATTAAATTAGGTCTCTGGACACTGCAGACCTGAACTGTTGCCACTTGCCCCTTTATGGAGAGCCCAGAAGATTATTCTCTGACAGGCAGAATACAACTTCAAGGTTAAGGCTGATAGTGGAGAGAAAGAGAAACAGCAGGGAGGGAAGAGAAGGAAAAGAGCTCTTCAGATAAGAGTCCTGTAGGACAAGCCACCTTTTTGGTGCCACCTATAGCCCTGATGAGGTGTTCCAATGTCATAAGATAAGAAAGGGAATAGATTATAATGTATTCCCAAAACAGATCTTTGCTAAACACAAGTACAGGATAACTGGCTAGGAATGTGTGTTAATGAGATCTGTTCCTTTCACAAATACAGTACCATCAGCCTGTAACATACACACACGCTCAGATTGACAGATGCAGTTTCTGTTCTCCCTTACCTGTTGGATCTGCTCTTAAGTTTGAAATGCAACTGCAGATTCTGACTCCCAGTAATCACATCATGCTTTGTAGTTTCTTCAGAGCCCTGCATAGATCTGTGTGTCTGGCATGCACAGTGTCCTGCAGGCACTGAGAGCTCTGCACTAGAAAACTGGCTACATTCCTCTGCTGGCTGGCTGTGCTTCATGGCTGCTTTACCTAAGAAGGATGCATTGCAGGGAGCACAGACATGAGTCTTATGACCCCTGGCTTTTGGTCGTCTTGTGCACATTATGGGCAGCTTAATACCCTGAAATAAATATTGGGAGATAATATCTATCCCCACCACAAATTGCCTGAGCACCCAGTGCCCTGTGTCTGCTGGGAGAAAAGCAGTAGGCACCCACTATTATTCTAAGCTCCAGCTGATGTGTTTTCAATTGATGGATAAGGATGTGGTTACCTTCTTGGGCCTGGGTGTGCACAAATCAAGCTTGCTCAGTGAAATCATCTCACTCTGTTTCTTCTGGTGCCCATTCTATGCTCCCAGTCTTTGTCTGACCTCACATCCCTGTATGGGTGCAAGAAAATGGTTTGATGTAGTGGGTTGAATTGTCTCCTTCACCTCAGGCTCTCTTTTTCTGTCAGTATATGTGAGGAGTGAGGTAGGGAGGAAGGGACCTGACAAAGGTGCTGAGTTTGCTATAGATGCCAAAGCAGAAAGAGAAGGGAGGAACACGAGGTGCCAGAAAGAAAGCATGAGCAGAGTTGTCAGAGAAGAGGATGTTGGCTATATGCATCCCACTGAGGCCCTGAAGGGGTTAATATCAGCCCAGAGAAGCCAATTAAGTTACCTGGCTGCACCAGGAGGAAGGGCTAGGTATAACTGAAGATTAGCTGTGTACTAGTAGGCTGAGGAGTGAGAGGAGAGGAAGTCTGCTACAGAAAAGAGAGTTTGAAGGCTGGGACCAAAGTTGAGCAAGTTAAAACTTCAGTCTAGGGCAAAAGGGCCTGAGATAGGCTGTGTAGGAGGGTGTCTGGGGAAACAGAAGTAAGGAGGGGACCATACTGACCTTAGTGGTTGCAGGCCACTAGCCTGGAAACCCAGGTAGCAGTTCTGAGTTTGGAAAAGGGTAGGAGGCTGTTAGAAAGCCCTGAGGCAAGGGGGTGAGGAGCAGGGGTCTGGCTCTGGGGCCAAAGACTTTGTGGGGTTGTTGAACTGTTCTTCATTGGACTCTGTGCTCTCCCAAGAGAGGTGAGCTGAACTATGAGACAGCCAGAGGGCTGAGTGGAGGGAAGAATAGCAATTGGTAAGGGGGTGACAGCCTGAAAAATAGCTGCTATGTCACACCTGGCTATGGACAGGAGCATGGATGGTGAGTGCGCCCTTTCCCAGGGCTCTCTTGGGAAGGGGGATTTCTGAGCTATGGAAGAATGTCTCTAAAAACACACACTGTAAGGCAAATGTGAGTGCCACACCTGCTGGGGTCCCCCTCACAGGGTATTTACATGGAACTTGGGGAAGGGTGTGTGTGGTCTGGCTGGGGGTTGCTATAGGAACCTGTGGGGGGGGGTCTGGTGGCCTTGAGGTCTGGCCTAGGGCTTATCAATAGTGGGCAAGGGAAGCCTGTGGGCATCTGGGATTTTGGGGGGGCTGGTCAAAATAGGTCTTATGTGGGGTGTCCTTTGGTGCCTGGTCACTGTGGTTTTGGGTCTGGGGGTTGTGACAGGTGGGGGGTGGTTGCTGTGGGATCTAGACTGAGGATGAGGTGCAGAGCGGGATGTCTCCTGGGTTCTGTGCCTTGGAGTCTAGTCTCAGGGTTGCTGTGAGTGGTGGGAGAGCAGGTATTGGTTGCTGTATTGTGGGGTCTGGTTTAGGGTTTACTATAGGGCAGGTGCTGATGGTTCTGCTGTGGGGGGTCTGGTTTGGGGGTGTGAGTGCCAGTGCATGTGAAGTCTGGGGGCTCCTCCAGGTAGCATGGGTGCTGGCTGTTGCACTATGGGGCCTGGTTTGGTATTCCTCCAAATGGATATGGGAGGACCACTGGGGCCTGTGCTGTGGGGCCTTGTTTGGAGGCAGGGCTAGTCCTACCAAAGAGAAGACCTAGGCAGTTGCTGGGGCACCAAAAGGGCTATCCTTGGGGGCGGGGTGTGAGAGGGGTGATCACCCCTGGCCCTGTGTTTCCATGAACCCTGTTGCCTCCCTATGGCTGCGCTGTCCCCTGCCCCCTCCCTGCTGCTTTTGACATATAGCCGAAGACAGCAGGGAAATGGCAGCAGGAGTGCGGAGCCAGCCTCTGTTCTGGGCTAGCTTGCCCCACCCCTGACATGGCGAACAGCCAGCCCAGGGGCAGAGACGGCCAGCCCAGAGGCCAGGCCGCACTCTCCCACCCCTCCCCTGGGCTGGCGATTCTGCCCTCGGGGTGGGGAGGGCTGGCCCAGTGGTGGGATGAGAGAGTGCAGGCCAGCCCCCAGACTGGCCCACTCCACCCCTGGCTCAGGGGAGGGACAGGAGTGCGGGGCCGGCCTCTGGGCCAGCCCCCCTAATCTCCCCAGCAGGAGGGGCAGTAGGGAGCTGCACACAGGCTGATTGCCCTGGGTCCTGCACCCCTCTAGTGGGTGCCAAAATCACAGGTGCCTAGGGCTGCAAGAAACCTTGGGCTGGCCCTATTTGGAGGCTGTTGCAGTGGTGGCTGTGCTATGGGGTCTAGTTTGAGGGTTGCTATGGTGGGAAGAGAGATTGTTGGTGTCCGCACAGTGGAGTCTGCTGTGGCATGGGTCTGCACTGTGACAGGGGTAGTTGGTGAATGTCCCATGGGATGTGGTTTGGGGATTGCTACTGTGGGGAGGGGAGGGTGTGGCATCTGGTCTGGGATTGTGATCTGGGTGGGTTTGGAATGGAGGAGACGGGATGAGGTTTGCTGAGGGGGTGGGATGACTTGTTTACTGTACTGTCGGGTCTGGGGTGTGCAAGCTGCTGCTGCAAGGGGATCTGTAGTGTGCAGTCTGATCTGGGATTTTGGGAGGATGGGTGAGGAGTGTTCCTCTGGTTGTCCCCTGTGGAGTCGGTTCTTTGGTTTCTTGTAGAGTGGGAGGGTATCTGGTTGCCATGTGATTGGGTTTGAACTGGGGGATGCTGCTGTGGTGGGATTCTTGGATAGCTGCCTTGTGGGATTTGGGTGTTGCTTGGGTGGGCCTGGTTGCCATGCTGTGAGCGATGCTGCTTCAAAGGCAAATGGCTTACCATCCTGTGGGGCTGATTGCTGGGGGGAATATTATGCTTTCAGAATTGTGTAAGGAGGCCTACTTGCTGCTTTAGGGTTTGAGGGGGGCATGCATTCTCTGTTTACTGCTGTCCAGGATGAGGTCTGGTCTGGGGGCAACATGTGGGGGTGGGGAGTCTTTGGTTGCCACCTGTGGGATCTACTCTGGGGTTACTATGATGACGGTGGGGGTCCTCTGCTGCCCCATGAGGTTTGTTGTGGGGGGTAGCAAGATTGGGGAGTTCCTTTGATAACCAGCCCCATGGACGGCAATCGGCTTGCTGCCTGTGGGGTTGGGGGGGTTGGCCTCTGGTTGTTGTCCTGGGGGGTCAGGGTGTAGCTTCTGGGCAGGTGGCTCTATGTGTCATGGGGGAGGGGGGCTGCTGGAGCAAGGGGACTTGTCTGGTCTGTGTGACAGGTTTCTTTGGTTGCTGCCCATGAGGTGTGTTCTGGGAGTATTAAGTTGTGCTTTCCTTATCATGCCGTACAGTTGGTCTGGAAGCTACTTGTAATGCCAGGGCCGTGGGGGGGGGGTGAGGGGGGCTGTTGCTGTCCATAGGCTCTAGCGTGTGGGTTGCCTTAATGGTGATGATGGTGTTCCCTGTGGTGATGTGGAGCAGGAAGGTTCCTCTGATTGCCACCACTGTGGTCAGGTCTTAGAGGTATGTTTCTGGGGGGATGCTGTGATCTCTGGTTGCTGCCCATGGGGTCTAGGTGTTGATTGTGTGTGGTTGGGCCTGGTTCCTCTGCCATCTGGCCCACTGGGGAGCACCTACTGCAAGGGGACGTGGTTGCTGTCTGTGGAGTATAAGAGAATGATCAAGAAGGCATGAGAAGCTGAAAGGTAAGAGCTAAGGTCACTTAAGAGGACAAGAAGAAGACTAGGTTTCTGCAGTGGACAAAGCATTCACTGCAAGTAGCAGAGAGGGAGCACGTCTGATGAAGTGGGATATTCTCCCACAAAAGCTCATGCGATAAATAAATCTGTTTAGTCTTTAAGTGCCACAAGACTCCTTGCTTTTTAAGTGCTAAGAGGTATCTTTGAAAGCAGAAGGACTATAGATGATACAGAGGGAGTGAAGGTATATTGACATAAGCCTGATGATTCTAATTTAACAATGAGACTGTGAATTTGCATATCTAGGTTAATAAAGCTCTGTGTTCATAGTGTATATTGTGTTCATGCATAAATGAGAACTTGCTTGCTGTCAGCATCCCACGTGAGTGGGACCTCAGGTGGAAGATAACCATTTGAGGCTATTGTTCCCATTGTATGGTTTGACAGTGTTGACTACTTTAATGCATGAGTTTGTTAGGGGAAAGTTATAGGGCGGTGGTAATAAGTTATACCCACTTGTTGATTCCTGGTAGAAGGATGGGTGATTAACAGGAGGCAGAAGTTCACAGGGTGCGAGACTGAGCAGTGTGCCAGCTAACCAACTCTGCCCAGGAACATAAAGTGCTATGTGCAGAGTCAGGCCTGGGTGCAACAGCCAATGAGGGCTGTGTGCAAAACAGGGGGAAGTAACCAAAACATTATGCATAGCTCTAGGAATTAAGGAGAAATGACATATTGCTGGACACCCGCAGTCATTGGGCTTAGTAGAGAGCTCCAACTGAATCCTTAAAATGCCTTTGCACAAGCTGGTATGGGAATTGGGGTGAGACTGGGACCTTAAATTGCCTTTTGGTTCTCATGGCCATTCGTTCCACTGTAGGGACTCTAGCCTGATTTTCTTTTATGATTTGGATTATGGATTGGAATTGTCAATATTTAAAAAACAAATTTGGGTTTGAGTTCAAATGTGACTACAGAAAATATTGTAAACTGGGGAACCCCAGGGAATGGCTAAGAGTACTTGTCACACAGTATTTTTAAATTACTTTGTAAAATTCTTTATTGCTAAAAGTGTAAAAGTTAGTTTGATGAATGTAACAATTAGTTCATACACAGAGAATGCATTTAGGAAGTCTCATGCAGTTTATAATTGGGAGATTGTTTCCTGTTAAAATTTATAGTTACTATACTTGCACCCCAGAGCCAAAAATAAGCCTGATGCCTCAATGGACAGGAGAAATGCAGAGTTTAGCAACCTTAAGTGATAGATTTAAACTTATTAAAGCAACAAAGACTAGACAGCTAAGAAAGAGGAGAATGGGTCTGTGGTGTTCTTTCTCCAAAAAGGCACAGCTGCAAATTGAGGATTAGAAGCTTCTCCTTCATTCTTCTTGCTCTATAAATCCTAAGGTCCTAAATTCCCTTTTTTCCTCTTAACAACAGGGTCTGCACTTTTATACACTTCTAAAAATGTTAGATTAGATCTTCCCTGGTCATCCAAATATGGGCCCATGCCCCAGAAATTATCAGGGTACATCTATATCATTGACTATAGGGTTGTTTGTACAATTGATCCGTATTTTGACTCCTAGAATATTCCTCATCACCTTTCCCCCTTTTATGAATTTTGTGGGTTTTGTGGTAATCTATGAAATGTCAAAGGTCCAATTTGGAATTATTTATCTCCTGAGCTTTCATGGGGAAAAAAAATCCTACTTCATCAGATGCTTTGAAGAGGGGGAACTTACAGAATGGGATGAAAATAAATGCAGGGGAGTGTAAGACATGGGATCAGCTCATACTGCAACAGCAAATCAGAGCATTTGCAAGGATTCAAACTCAAGGAAACAGCACACAGAGGAGGGTGAAGTCAAATTACTTGTTATAATGTGAAGAATCCATAGTCACAATTTAGTCCTGCTTTCACACAATCTAATTTGCATATTAGTTGGATTTCAGCTGTTTCTCTGAAGTGTTGATGTCCCATTGATTTTCTTGAGGACCATCATTAACAAATCATTAATGGATTGATTAGGAAGGTGGAAGTGCTCAACTGTTTTTTTTCGTGTTGTGATTTCTGATGTCAGTTTGGTGCCCATTTATTCTTCTGCATAGGGATGGCGATCATGTGCTGGAAATGCCCTCACACCTTATAAATTGAACAAACAGGACAGTCCATGATTTCATTTGGCCCAAAGCTCCAGTTAGTCTAGCTCTCCCTGGCAATGTCTGTACACAGGCAGTTGAATTGATTTAACTTAAATGGATTTAATAAAATTGTTATAAAAGCATTAAATTGATTTAAGCTAAATTTGATTTAACAGGTCCATATCAGAAAGTCAAATCGAACTAGCACATCTAGGGACAGGACTTGCTAGTTCAATTTAGGAACGGGACACCATGGGAGATGTAGCAAGATGGCCTCCTAGCAGGGCCATGTCCCCACCCAATATATGAACAGAAAAACACATCCTGGGAAGGAGAAGGGCAAAACTATTAAATTGAAACAACTGTTAAATCAAAATAACACATCCTCATGGTGGTGTTTTGATCTAAGCCTCAATGTGATTTAAAATGAGGTTTATTGAATCGCTCTAACTTTCCCTGTTTTGAAATGATAGTGCTCATCATTTCAATTCAAGAAAATGTGGTGTGGACCTACGCTTTTTTTTTTTTTTAAATTGAGATAACCAATGTTATTTTTATTTAAAAGCTGTGTGTGGACATAGGCACAGGATTCAGGGGCTGCCTTCCAGTGTGTTCACTATTCCCAAGCTAAGGTATGTTTTGCATATTAAAAAGAGCAATTTTTTTGGCCAGTCCTTTTATTCTTTGTATTATTGGGGTAATTATTTGATTTTTTTTTTTTTTTGCAACACATGTTAATGTGTTTGTGAATTTTTAAATGTTCATTTGGTTTTAAACAGATGTGCCTGAATCAAATAGGCTAGCTAATGATCCCCAAGCTTTTTTCTTCTTTCTGAGTTTATGAAATTTATTGCCCATACCTAATGTAAGGGGACTGATAGCCCCTTACTGAAACTGAATGGGCCTTTTTAACTGACCATTCCAGCCTGGAAGCAGGACCCTCAAACAGACAGCCCCAGGACCAGTGAGAGAGGCCAGTGTTTCAAGATAGTGTGGCTGACTGGACAGGCCAATGAAGGAGCCAGAAGAGTGCTCCCCTGCCCCGGAGCTCAAACTGCAGGCTGAACACACCTGAGCAAGCTAGAGAGTGTGTGGGGCTGAGCTAATGAGGAAGCACTAAGCAGCCAGCAGCTGGGAGCCAGAGCACCCAGGCAAGAGGGCCAGACTGAGCTGATTTGTACAGAGCAGATGCACAACAGCTGAACCAGTATCCTGGGTGGGTCTCGTTCCTTTGTTCAGTTACAGCAGAATAGTTCCAGATAAGGTTGTTAGTTTTAGACTGATGACAAAATGGAGAAGGGGCCAATGCTTTTTATCACCTCTGGCCTCCCCATGCAGTCCTTTCAAAATCAAGATGGAATTAAGTCATATGGTCAGTCTGGATGACTGACTGAGCAGCTTTTTTCTCTAGGCCAACTGTATCTGGGAGCTTCCTTAATGGGCCATTAGGAGGACAATGGTTTTGCAGATACCCAGTCTAGGTGTGCCTTAGAGTCAAATAACTTGGAACATAAACAAAACAAAGATATTCCTAAATTCTAATACAGATATGACACCTACATATAAACCATGTAATGTCCCTAGCAGGTTACAACCTCTCTATTGATACCAAACATGACATATCACATATGAATTATTGCAAATATGAAATATAATAATAAACAATCCCTTAGACCCAGTCAGTGTCACAGTTAGCATGTTATACAAGTCACTGGTAAGACCTTGTCTGGAGTGCTCCATGCAATTCTTGTCTTCCATTTTTAAGACAGGTGGATTCAGACTGGAACAGGTGCAGAGCAGGGCTACTATGATGTGAGGTATGGAAAAAACTGGTTTCTGGGAGGAGACACAAAGAGATCAGTTTGGTCTGCCTAACACTAAGACAGTTGAGTGAAGGTGTGGCGCACCAGGCAGCGTGTGTTACGTGCATGGAAGAGAGGTGTTCTGATTGATCTCAGGTTTCTGATTTTTGATTGGGGAATGTAATTTTATGATTGGATGAATAACCAATTTATTAAATTGTCGTGTACACACAGAGCAAGATTGTTTTGAATTACCTATGCCTTAGTTAGGATGCACTGTTACTAATTCCAAATTAACTGGGACTAACAGGTGATTTGTTGATACTGTTTCTTACCGTTTAACTTTGTTCCTTTGTCTATTTGTTAATCAATTTGCTTTTTACCTGTTTTTTTAAATTATTTGCTGCCATTAGTTTGTTAATGTTTACCTGTGGTTGGTGAAACAATTTAGCACAGCTGTGCACATTGTAAAAGACAGATGGCTGCACAGGAATAGTACACCAATGCAGAAAAATAATACTGTAGGAGTACAATTACTTTTATAGTAGCCAAATGTAACTTAAATGACAGATCAACCTGGTCCAGCTCTACGTAATTGCCAATTTAATTGTCCACATGTGGTCTACTGAGATGTATACCAGAGCAGTCCATTATTTTTAAAGTACTACTTGGTACCTAAGGTTTCTTCCCTGTGTATTGATATCTTTTTGATGTCTTTAGAGCAGGGGTACTCAAATGGCGGCCCGCGGTCCACAACCTGGACCACAAAGACATTTCTGGTGGACCGCCCCCCCGCGCAGGGAAGGCTGCCAGCCGTGCAGGGCCGGCAGCCAGAGGCCCTGCTCATAGCTCCTCTGGGGCAGGGAGTTGTTAAAATTCCCGCCCAGAGAAGCTCTAATGGAGCATGCCCAGAATATCTGAGCATGCTCCGTTAGTGCTTCTCTGCCCCAGGAGCTGTGAGGGCCATGCAGGGTAAGCAGGGGAGGGGGGAGCCTCCAGGATCTGGCCTGCGGGGGGGGCAGGAGCGGGCCCGGGGGGCGGGGGCCCACGCAGTGAGCAACAGGAGTTGCTCAGCTGCCAGTGGGTCTTAGAGGGAACATTGGCAACAGCAATGTTGCCTCTAAGGGAGAGGGCAGCTGAGCAACTCCAGTTGCTCGCTGCACTGCCCCCCCCTGCAGGGCCCGCTGCGCTGCCCCCCTGCTCCCACTCGCCCCCCCTGCTAGCCCCCCCCACTCCCGGAGCACCCCCCCCGCTCGCGGCATCACCGCCCCCGCTCCCGGGCCGCCGGCCTACCCTAGTTGCCTGTGGACCCCGATGAATGGTGGAAGGCTGAATGTGGACCAGCTCGCAAAAAGTTTGAGTACCCCTGCTTTAGAGTATGTTTTCTTGTGTCTTTGGCTTGTTGGCTGCAACCTTAAACAGCTCATCATAATTATACTTTTAAATGTTTGTCCTACATTTCTTTTGTTTTTAATAACTGTTAGTTTGTTTGCAATGCAACTGGAACCAGGTCTTCCATAACAGAAGCTAACCTGTTGAAATTGTTTGGTTAGCTTTAACATTTTTGCTAAACCTAGTATGTATCATTATATATTTCACCACAGAATTCTTATAATATTTCCATATTTCACAGAGATGAAGGTGAGTGTGTAAGTACCCAAACCCAAAACTGATATTTTTTATCATTACCTTTCATCATTTGTTATCATTACTTTTACATTAGTAATTCTTGTTTGGAAAAAAAAGATTAATAAAAAAAGTGTTGGCAATTGCATTATTTATTGAGATAGAAATGTATACATATATGTATTTATCCAATAAAGCCTTTTTGAAGTCACAATAATAAATTTGGTATTAAGGTTATGACCAATTTGAATCTTAGAATGGTGTGTTACCGCTTAAAGTAAAACAGTGTAAAACTGACTTGTTGCAAAAGGAAGAATGTAGTCACGTGATGCACACAACATACAGGATAACATATAGGACAAATGTTAATATTACACACAAATGGTGCCAATTAGCAGTTAGGATTCCACACAGTTTGTACTTCTTTGGCTTGGCAATCATATCTTCAAGATAGATGGCATATCTCCAGCTGTTATATTCCTGAAGAGTTAAAAAATAACTTTCTTTTTTTTACCTGGTTTTTCTTTGTCTATGTTGTTTTCTGTTCTTGGGCATGTCATCTTTTCCAAAACTATGGTTTCTGTGATGAGCTTGACTGGTATGTAAAAAGAAGGTTTGAGCTCTGAATGGGGAGTGGGGGTGACCCAAAGCAATCAGAACCTGCCTCCCTGGACTTTATCCTGGCTCTGAGAGGAGAGTGACAGTTGTTTAGATGCTCTTGTGAAACCTTAAGTTTTTCACTTTGAAATTCTTTTATAGCCATTCCTCTGCAATAAGTTGCAGCTCTCCTGTCTTCTAATGTACTCTGTGAACTGTTCCATTTTTTTATTTTATCTGATTTGCCGATCTAGTAAAAGTATTTTTCACTACTTTGTGTGAAGCTATTTCCGATTCCTACAGGCACAATCTGGGTTTTGATGCCAATTTTATTGGGACCTGTTCTTTTATCATACAGAAACGGTTGCAATGTGTTGTCTCCTATTTTGTTTTTGTTTGTTTTGTTAATTTTGCTATCCAGATCTTTTCTCATTCCTGGCCACCAGTGAATTTTTTAACCCTTTCACTGCTGCTTCTAACTTGGGGTGTCACTGCCTCACCACCAAAGAGCTGTGGATCCCATGAAAATCTATAAACTGTAATTGCTGTTGTATTACCCATTTCTTACCTGGCTTTGCCAAGAAGAAATTCTCGTTTCATTGGAGTACCTTGCAATTTAGAGGGATGCTGTACAATCCACTGCTGTAGCATGTCCTGTCCATGGACATGCTAGTTCAAATTGGTTTTCCTAGTGGGGCAATGTTAGTTCAAATTAATTTAATTCAAACAAAACATTTTAGTTAGAATTAATTAGTTCAAATTAAGTTAATTTGAACTAACTTTCTAAATGTAGACATAGCCAATCTGAGTCCATTTCAATAATGATTTCTGTTTGTTGGCCTTTCCCATCCTCCAAAAACTGTATTACCATGATGCTCTCTGAAACTTGGGTTCCTCCTTTTTTCCAGTTGGTACTGAAAGATTGCTCTATCTGCATATGTTTATCCATATTCACACTTGCAAACCCAGTAACTCACTTTCTTTGCTCATAATATGAACTACCATCTATAAACCAGATTCGTTTTTCTCACTGCCTGCTCAGTTGGGATGGCTTTAAATACAGCATGGTTTTTCACATCCTCTTGCCGCTCACAGTTGTATGCTGAACCTGTTAAGAGTTAACCCCCACACTGCTAGTTCAGATTCAGTGAGCGTAACTAGCTGTATGTCTTCTGTCACAAGTACAAAAACCCTAGGAATGGCATTATCAACTCTCATGTGTCCGTTTGGCAATTTCCCTGACATATTAACTTTCTCAGCTCCAATTATTGCCTGAGCTTTTCATAATATCCAGTACACAGCTAGAGATGTTTGCTCCAAAATTCCTAGTTTAATTTCTGGAGCTGATAAGGCTCTGTAATATGCAATGGGTCTCTCTCCTGCTTCAGTATCCTGTGTAATCATAGTAAGAATCCAGAAATTTCTGATAGTTGGATATATGAGAACTCATTGTTTTGACCCACTAAAGTAGGGATTTCCTTTAACCTTTTCTTTAGACCTTCCCATGCAGGGATTCCCCCCCCCCCATAGTCATCTAGCTAGTAAACAATTTAGTCAATGGTCAGAAATTACTGGACTGCACTGAACTCACTAAGAAATAAGGAAAGCAAACAAGGAGTCTGGTGGCATTTTAAAAAAACTAACAAATTTAAGGAGGTTCAGATGGCTTCTCAGTTGAGGGAAGGGAGAGGACAGATGTTTGCTTGATGTTGTGGGTTCTCCCTTAAAAGCAGTATCTGATTATCAATCAGCTCTATCTTTTAACAAGCATTAGGCTGGTCAAGTAATACTTATTGTTCTTAGTTGGGATCTGTACAGAGTCTTTTGTTATTTTAAGTGACCATGATACTTGAAATCACATATAATCAGGTCAACGTGCTAGTGCTTAGACCTGGAGTGTGGGAAAGTAATCATATTTTCTGGAGAGTGTTATAAGATTTGTAATGAGTGAGCATAAGTGATGCCATCTTAGCACTATTCCTTTAACATTATTCTAACCTCTGGCCTGACTAACAAGAATACAGGGCTCCTCTCATCCTTGAAACAGTCTGTAAACAGCAGATAGGGAAAACTTGCACCAGCCTCAAGTCACCTATTAATCAACAATTGTTCTGTTTATTACATTCCCAGGCACTGAGGAGCCAGCCTGACCTTCTTTACTAATTCTCCTATCTTATATGAAACATAAGATCCTAACAAAGAAATTCCTTTACCCCATATGAATATGTATGAAAACTATCCCAATATGGTACTAATAAATGTGTTAACCTTGTTTACCTTGAATATATTAACCATTTTTGGATTTCCTTGAATTAAGTCATTGTACCTGTGTATAAAACCCTTTAGCACTGGTCCTTCGGGGCCGGCCACACTCAGTAGCTCTGAGTGTCAATAAACTTGTGATTCTTCCTCCTGTTGTCTGGCTCCTTCCTTGACCAGAGCAGAGAACAAGCTTTTCTCTCAACAAGACTAGAGACTTCCAGCCTTCATCAGCATAAGTTCCCCCACTGAGACCTAAAATCATGGAAGGCAAGTCACGCAATGTGTGAAGAAGGAGACTATGTCCACAACAAAGGTGACTGACTGCAGTAGTGAAGAATGATGTGACCAACAATTGGAGGAACAAGTGAGGTGCTGCTATGGCCTTTGTCCCCCTTCTCCCTGGAAGGTGAATTCTTGTGAAAGTACCTCTGACTGTGGGTCTCCCTCCAGTACCAACAAGGTGAGCGAGGGATGGAGAAGGTCGAGGAGCACATTAAAGAAAGATTTGTTTGTTGAACAAACAAGGAGTCTAGTAGCATGTTTGAAGACTAACAAATTCATCATTTCACTGTGTTTTAGTGACTTTGCTCCAGAATGCTAGATTTGTTACTAGGAGACTTATATAAATATTTCCTAGTAGGCCAAGATTTTTAATGCTTTATTTGCCAAGGTCATTATCTCATGTCATCACTGTCTTGAGAGGTCGTTATCTTAGATATTTTCTGTACTAAAATTTTTTTGTTTTAATTAATTTTTACATAAGAGCATTAGAATGGCCCTACTGAATCTGACCAATGGCCATCTGCTTCAGAGGGAGTGAACTGAGCAGGCAGTCATGGAGCTATTCATCTCTTGACATCTAGTCCCACCTTCTGGCAAAAGGAGACTAGGAACATTTCAGAGCATGGTGTTGCACCCATCCTAGTTAATACCATTGATGGACCTATTCTCCTTAAACTTATCTAATTCTTTTTTGAACCCTGTTATAGCCTTGGCTTTCACATCGTCCTCTGGCAAAGAGTTAATCAGGTTTATAGCAACCTTGGGGAAGAAGGGGTTAACACCCTGGTCAGTGAGTCCCAGGGGAGCCAAAAGAAACAAAGCACAGGTTTTTGAATTGGAGCAGGAGCCTTGCCTGTTCCTGTTCAGAGGCAGCAGAACTCCTGGAAGGATCAGAAGGAAGCCAGAGAGAGGCCTGAAGAAGGATCCAGCAACATCATTACCAAAGATAAGCTCTAGTTTGTTACTGACCAGGCATGAGTAGAACAGGGAATGTTTATACAGACACGATCAGGGTATTTCTTTGTTCTTGGTTTGTTTTTGGACTGCTATATGCTGACCACATGTACCCTCTCCCACTACCCTGTAACTACTAAATTAAATCCCAGAGAAGCAACTCTGTTCTTATCTGTTCTTTGTAATTAAAGATTTTACCCTTGCAAAGTAAGCTCTGATTCTGTGTCCTGAAAGGCAAGAAATTTGTGTACATGTGCCTCAGACTGCACCGCCAGCTACTAAAGGGGATTCTGTCCCAGCTCTAGCTCATATCCCAGCTAAGGTTCTATCTCTCTCCTGAGAGAGGAATAAAAATGATTGAGAGTACCTCACAGGAAAGAATTCCCAAGTTTGCCTTCCTGGGCTACAGGAGGCTTTTGCATTTGGGTGGTGGCAGTGATACCACTCCAAGGCCAGGAAATTGGTAGCCTTGGATTGTTTTAAGACCAAGCTTTAAGACCAGTGGATTTTAAGGCGTGTTATGAGCCCCAGCCTTCTGTACTCAGTGCCAGAGTAGGGAAACAGCCTTGACAAGGTTGACTGGGTGTTATGGGAAGAAATGCTTGCTTTTTGTTTGTTTTTTAAACCTGCTAATTAATTTTTATTGGGAGATACCTAATTCCCGTGTTACATGAAATATTAAATAGCATTTCCTTATTCATTTTCTCTACACCAGTCAGGATTTTATAGATCTCTATATCCACCCTTAACCATTTTTTTCCAAACTGAAAAGTCTCTTTTATTAAGCTCTTCTCAGATTGAAGCTGTGCAATACACCTGTGATGCTATCTGGGTCTAGGGGACTGTTCATGATTATCTTTCATGCTAATATTTCATAGTAGCAATAATCCATATGTGATATGCCATGCTTGGTACAAATAGAATGGTTGTAATCTTCTAGGAATGATTATATGGTTTATATGGAGGTATCAAATCTGTATTAGAAATTAGGAATATGTTTGGTCTATTGATGTTCCAAGTTATTTGGATTCTAAGGTATTCTCAGACTGGGTGACCGTAGAACCATTAAAAAAACAACAAGGAGTTGTGTGGCACTTTAAGACTGACAGATTTATTTTTTGCATGAGCTTTCGTGGGAGGGGATCCCACTCATCAGAGGGTTCAAAGGAAGTTCACCCATCTTCGAAGCATCCGAGGAAGTGGAATCTTCTCCCACGAAAGCTCATGCAAAAAATAAATCTGTTAGTCTTAAAGTGCCACACAACTGCTTGTTGTTTTTTTACTGGACTAGACTAACACGGCTATCCCTTTGGAAACTGTAAAACCATTGTCCTCTTAATGGCCCATTAAGGAAGCTCCCGGCTATGGTGGGAGTAGGAAGAAACCTGTTTGTCACCCAGACTGATCATGTGTCTCAACTCTATTTTGATTTGGCAAGGACTCTGAGAGCATGGGGAATGCCAGAAATGATAAAAGGCAGTGGCCCTATCTCCATTTTGTCTTCAGTCTGTCTGCAATCAACACCCTCATCTGTAACTATTCTTCTGGGACTGAACAAAGGACTGCGACCCACCCCGGTGGTGGGTATATACCAGAGGAATTGGACTAAACTGCAAATTCTTCAGGGACCTGCTTATTATGGACTTTGAATCAGGAATTGGATTAACCAGCAAAGTCCAAATTCTTCAAGGACTTGCTTTCTGTGGACTCTAAATCATTTGTATATATGTGAGTCACTTTAATCCTTTAACAGCTCTCATATTTTGTTTCTTTTCTTGTTATATTAAACTTTTTAGTTGTAGTTACTAAAGGATTGGCTGGCAGTGTGGTAGTTTGGGTAAGATCCAAACCTACAATGTTCTGGCTAATATGGCAGGCCCTTTGGGGTTAGGAGAATCTATTTCTTTAAGAGACCCAGTGGCTAGGGGGGGCCGGAAGAGCTGATGTGCAACAAAGGGGGCTGTTTCTATTTTATTATGCTTGGTGATGACCAGAGTGGGGAATCAGAAGCATGTTTTGTTACTGACTGGGAGACTGGTTTAAGTAAAACCTGTCAGTGGTTTGCAGGTTTGGCCCCTGGTTTTGCAGCTTGCCCTGACTTTTGGCACATTCAGAAGACCCAGGTCACAACCCCTAATCATTTTAATTGCCTTTCTCTGTACCTTTTCCAATTCAAATCTATCTATCTATATATATATTTGGCTATGTCCACACTTAATTTCAATTCAAATTACTGAATCTGAATTAGTCAATTTGACCTAATAATTATTAATTTGAATTGACATGGCCACACTAGAAAATACAATATGAATTGGCATGTCCATGGACTGGACTTACCAGTTTGAATTGGAGGGGGGGCACCATGGAAAGTGTGGCAAGATGGCTGCCAAAAGGGCCACTGCCACAGCCAATCGCATAAAAGCATGAAGTTGCTTCAGCCCCCTGCCCATTGTGACTGGCAAGAGGCAGAGTGAGCAGGTCATGGACCAAGGCCAGCTCGCACAGCTTGCTGCTGAGATGCCCAGTCCCTGCAGAGTCTTGACCAGTGCTCTGGTTGCCTCGAGCACAGCATTATTGGACCCTGGCAGCATGGAGGCAGGCACAAGCACTGCCACCACACTCTCCCTGCCTGCTGCTGTGGCCACCCTGCTGCCCTCTGTGCCCTGTTTGCTTCTGGGCATGAAAAAGCAGCACTGACTGGTGGCACCACATTGTCCTGACCACCTGGGATGATGACCAGAGGAAGCAGAACTTCTGCATGAAGAAGGAGACATTCCTGGAGCTGATCCATGAGCTCACCCCACAGCTGCAGAGAATGGACACCTGTCTCAGACAAGCCATGCCTGTGGACAAGAGAGTGGCCATCGCCCTGTAGAAGATGGCCACCCCGGATGCCTACTGGTCAGTGGTGCACCAGTTCGGGGTTAAGAAGGCCACTGTGGGGGCTGTTCTCCTGCAGATCAGCAGGGCAATTAATAAGGTCCTGCTACCCATCTGGTCACTCATAGGAACCTGTGAGAGATCCTGGATGGACTCTGTACCCTCTGATTCCCCAAGTGTGCGGGCATCCTCAATGCCACTCATCTCCATCCTAGCCCCACTGCACCAAATTGCAGAGTACCAGAACTGCAAGAGCTATTTCTCTGTGCTCCTGCAGGCCCTAGTTGATCACCAGGGCCTCTTCACAAATGTCTACGTCGGCTGGCTGGGGAGGGCACACGATGCCTGCATGCTGCAGAACTCATCCCTGTACAGGTGAATGCAGGCAGGCACCTTCCTCCTGCAACATGAGATGCCCATTGGGACATGCAGGTGCCCCTCCTTCTTGTGGGGGATGCCGCCTACCCTCTCTTGCCATGGCTTATGAAGCTATACACAGGCCACCTCGATCCAGGCAAGGAGGTTTTTAACAGAAGACTGAATAGCTGTTGCCAGCTGGTGGAGCATGCATTTGGGAGGCTCAAAGCCAGATGGTGGTGCCTTCTAATGCACTTCCACCTTGCGGAGGAGACCATGTGTCACCCTGCATAACCTCTGTGAACTGCAGGGCGACAGATTCCCAACCCCGCACATTTGCGGCAGCCAGAGCAGGTGCAGCGAAGAGCGCATATCATCTGGGAGGTGCTCAGGAACATGTTCCTCATGGAGGAGCCCTGATGACCCAGCCCTGCCACCTGACATCCTCACCAGCCCCACCCCACACATGCCTCCCCACACAGCTGCAAAGTGTTCTGAAACAACATCTGACCCTCAGCACCCTGGCCAGGGAACCCTCAGGACCCTGCCCAGGGTGCTGAGGGCTGTCCCTCAGTCCCAGAAAGGGGGCTGCAGCCGCCAGGGGGCAGGGGGGTGAGTTGCTGCGGAGCTGCTCAGTGTGCTGCCCAAGCTGCCCCCCGACTCTGCTGTGGGGTCGGGGGGGGCCGGGCCCCGCGCCCCCCCCCACCCCCCCGCAGGGTCGGGGGGGGCAGCTCGGGCAGCGCACTGAGCCACCCCACAGTGGCTCACCCCCCTGCCAGGGGCTGCAGCCCCCTTTCTGAGGCTGCAGGGTGAGCTGTGAACATGCTATTTCGTTTCCTGCTTTTTTCCTTATTTTGAAATAACTTTTTGTTTTAATTTGGAATAAGTTATTTTGAAATAAGGCGTTTATTTCGATATAAGTTGTTTCAAAACAACTTGTATCGAAATAATCCCTTGAGTGGGAACACAGCCCATGTGTGGGGATGCTGTGGTTGGAGAACACGGGGGTCCCATTGGGTGTGGTCGGGGGCTGCTAGTCTCATGAAGTGGTCTGCTAGATGACCTAGTGCAGGCCCTGTGCCCTGTAGGGCCACGGCAATGGCACCAAGGACCTGACACTAGCACTTTTGGATGAGGGTGCAGTGCTCCTCAAGCTCCACAGCTCTCTCAAGGAGGCACAGGCAGCTGCTTGGTTTGCCAGCACCTGGCCCTGCCAAGCCCAAATGCTTTCCTCGGCCCCCTGGCCCAGCCTGAAAAGCTCCTGAAGGAGGTCAGTGCGGGTGCAGTGAGCCCTCCTCCTCCACTGGGTGGTGGACTCCCTGCAGTATGATGGCTTCCTGCAGTGCGAGCTGATGGAGGAGGGGGGAGAGAACAGGGTTACTCCCGTGGGGCTATGTTGCTGCCACTCTCTGCAGCCTAACAGCAGCAAACAGCCAGACCCAGACTGTCCCCATGCCCCCCCTTCCTGTACTGTGACAGGGGGCCCCCAAGGTATGAGCGGCTGTGCTGTTTGGGCCGGGTTGACTGTGGTGCTCACAATGCCAGGCAACATTGAGCCCAACATGGCTCTCAGGCATCACCAGGCTCCACATGCCAGGGGATGAAGCTGCGCATGGCCTAATCTCTATAATGCCACTTTGGTGTCCCCCAGCCACACACTCACAGGCTCCCATGCCAACTGACTGTGCTTCCCTGGCACCCCATTGCTCCCCTCTGGTCTAGCAAGTTGGATGGCCTCTGTGACCCGCCCCTGGGGCTGGGACCCTGCCTGTCCCATGGACCTGGCCCCCTGCCCTGTATGTGCAATGGGTACGTGCAGCTGTGCCCCCATGAAGGAAGGAGGGAAGACTTACTCCCAGCTCGTGGCATTGTCCTGAGGGATGTGCCCTTGTCAGGGTCTTCCTCAGGGGTGGGTCCCTCCTTCTGTGCCTTTGGGGTGGTAGTTGCCTCCTCACTGGCGGCAAAGAGTCTGGGCTGGTGGCCGGGGTGCAGGCGGATGGTGGCCCCACTGCCGGACGGCAGACATCAACATCAATGGGGGCATCGATGTCTGCAGCTTCCCCCTCCTCCGGGGCAGACACAGTGTGCACCTCCCAGCTGTCCAGTGTGCTGGTGGGCAGGCCAGATGGTTCTTCACTGAGGAAACAATCCATCTCAGCGAAGTAGGAGCACGTGCCTCCCTGCTCTGACCCCTGAAGCTGCCTCGCCTCCCGGACCTGGGCATTGCCCTGGCGAAGGGAGTTGGTCTTTATCTGGACATGGTCCAGGGGTGTTCCTGGGCAGTCAGAGCCTCCGTGAATGCCTCATAAATGGCCCAGTTGCAGTGAGTTGCCTACAACAGGGACAGGATGTCATCTGTCCTCCATATGGGTAGGAAGCAGAGGACCTCCTGATGCCCCTAGATGGCTTTCCTGCACCTGTGCTGGGTGCTGGCATGTGCCTTGGCCATGCCACTTCCCTGCCACGTGCCTGTTGACGCAGGGCTGTCAGCAAGGGCGGGGGGGGTGCTGTGCCTGTGACCACTTCCCCTTCCTGGTGCCAAGCACCATGGGAAGGAGAAGGGCAAAATGCAGTCAATTCAATCAGTAATTCGAATTGACATGGCCACACTACATCAATTCAAATTATTCAGTTCAAATTGATTGTGACTGCAAAGTCAAATGAGGTTTGACGAATTCAAAGTCAGCTTTCATCAATTCGAACTGAGGAGTTCCTCAGTTTAAATTGATGAAAGAAAGTGCGTCCATGCACCTAACAGAATTCGAATTGATGACAATCAATTTGAATTCAGCTCTAAGTGCAGACAAAGCCTTTGAGATCAACCAGATCTTCATGCCATATTCAAGATGTGGGCACACCCTGGAGGTATATAGTGGATTTAAGATATTTTCTGTCTTATTAAATCCATTTCCTTTCCTAATGGTTCCTTCATAACATGCCATTAACTTTTGTGCACACCCACTGAGCAGAATTTTTCCGAGAACTATCCACAATAAACTCCAACATCTGGTAAGGCTTGCTTATATGCTCAGGGTTTAACTGATTCCTTCATGAATTCTGACTCAAAATATGGCAATTTCTCCCAAGAGTAGACTGGCAAGGGCTCTGGAGGTTTTTCACCTTCCTCTGTAGCATGGGCCATGGGGTGGATCACTTGCTAGTGGATTCCTCATACTTTAAAGTCTTTAAATCATGACTTGAGGACTTTAATAACGCTGTCAGAGGTTAGAGATTTATTACAGCAGTGAGTAGGTGAGGTTTTGTGGCCTACATTGTGCAGGAGGCCAGACCATCCTATTGGTCCTTTCTAGCCTCAGACCCTGAGGCTGTGCCTACGCTATAAAATTAGTCCAGACTAAGCAAGCTTAGTTCAGACTAATTTGAATCCTGTTTGCACTAGGCTTTGCCTAGTTTGAACTAAAATATTTTCTTATTTGAACTAAGCAGAGCCTAAATTAAACTAATTAGTTTGAACTTGTTTGAACTAGCATGATGTCATGCTAGTTTGAGCTAAATAAGTTCAAACTAGTGCAGTTTTTCAGTTCGAACTAATTTTTAATTCGAACTAACCACACTTTTTTAGTTCAAACTAAAAAACCATGCTTAGTTCAAACTAAGTTTGAACAGCTTAGTTCGGACTATAAGGCTGAGGTAAGGTTTTCAGATGTAGATGTAGCCTATGAGTCTATCTCTTTCTTGAGCAGTAACAGGTAAGTTAGACACCATTATTTTGTGTGTATCATTGGGTTTCTGTTTTCGAATATGCATTACTTTGTATTTATCAACATTGAATTTCAGCTGCCATTTTGTTGTCCAGTGATCCAGTTTTGTAAGATCCCTTTGTAAAACTTTTCAGTCTGGTTTGGATTTAATAATCCAATGTCATCTTGAGTAATTTTGTACCATCTTCAAAACTTGCCACCTCAGTGTTCACTCCTTTTACCTGATCATTTATGGATATGTTGAACGGCATTGGTCCCAGACCAATAGCCAACTTTGTGTGATAATCTAAGAAACTGATCATTCATGAACCACTATTCAGTTTTTACTTTTCTGCCATATAGCCCCTCTTCATCACCATAGTGTCACACCTCTTTGGCCCTCATACCTTCCCCTGTATATTCCAACAACCCCCTTAAATTTCTATTCCTGGGAAGAATACTGTTCCCATGTTTGTCAGAGGTGTTGCTGACCCGGGGCATGGCCCACAGGCCCCGCCCCCTGGCTGGGGACAGCACCAGAAGCCACCGTGCCGCTGCAGGCGGCCAGGCTCCATATCCCCGGCCGGGGACGAGGCTGCTGTCACTTTGGGTGGCCGGGCCCCAAATCCCCGGCCAGGGTTGGGGCCTGAAGCGACCATGGGCGGCCGGGCCCCAGATACCCAGCTGGGTACTGGGCCGTTGCGGCAGCTGGTGGCTGGGCCCTGGATCTCTTGCCCAATTAGGCTGGAGATCCAGGGCACCGGCGCTGGGATTCGGGGCATGTGCCCCAGGTCCCCAGTGCCAGTGACACCTCTGGTTTGAGTTGCCTCTTGTGTCTAGGTCCACTGTGGTCTTTTTAACATTTCATACAACAATCTTGTCTCTTCTGTATTTCCCACTATAAATTCTCTACAGAAATTAGTACTTAACAAGAGAAGCTGCCTCTCCCACTAAAGCAACTTCCATTTCTACCTTTTTTTGCATCTAAGGAATTTTTAGTCCAAACATTTTGCAGCTCCATCCATCACCGTTGGCAGAGTAGGCTGGAAAAGTTGGGTTTTTAGATTTGTATTGATTTTTTACAGCAAAAACAAGAGTCCTGTGGCACCTTAAAGACTATCAGCTTTCTTCAGGCATAAGTTTTTGTGGGTTTCAAACCACTTCATCAGATGCATAAGCTTTTGTGGGTTCCAACCCAGTTTGTCAACATGATATGTGGAGGGGAAAGTAAAAGATTGAAAATAAGAAAGGTTAAATAGAAGTGTGTAGGTGTGGACTCAAGGGGTAACAAAGTAGTCCAAAACAATGGGCCTGAAAACAATGTACAATGGGCTTGAACTGAAGGTACTGACAAGCAGGGACGTTGCTGGCCCGGGGAATGACCCAGGGCACAGGCCCAGGCCCCGCCCCTAGCGGAGGACAGGGTGGGGAGCAGCAGCCATGGCTGTGGGGTTGCCCAGCCTTTGAAGGGGCCTGGAGCGGCAGCCGTGGCCATGGGCGGCTGGGCCCCGGATCCCCACCTGGGGACAGGGCTGGGAGCAGCAGCCATGGCTGCGGGTGGCTGGGTACCGGATCTCCAGCCAGAGACTGGGAGAGGGGGGGCCCTGCCAGGACCCGGGGCACTGGCACTGGCATTCAGGGCACAGGCCCTATGTGCCAGGCACCAGCGACACCTCTGCTGACAAGAGACAGGTTGTAAAAGTTCAACTTCACTGAAATTGGCAAGAAATAAGTGAAATTGCCATAATCAGGATGAAAAATGGAAAAATACCTTGAGAAAGATGAGAAGTGTTGGGTCAGCCTAGCGCTAAGGAGATAAAGGTGATGGTTTGGTCAAACCTGATCCCTTGATGGAGGATGATGTCCACTGATGCATAGTCCTATCAAATTGATGGGTGACAGCACAACGAGGGTATGTGGACCAATCAAGGTAAATTTGGATCCCAGAAGGGACCAAGTCAGTAGGTCAGAGTAATGTATAAGAACAGGAGCCCTGGAGCCCAGATTTTGTATGGCTGAAAGGGGTGACAGCAAGCCCTGCCATCAGTTGAGCTGTTCCGTTGCATTGAGAGCACTAATGCTGCCAATAAATCTGTTGAAGTAGATCCTCTGCCGTAGTGCTATTTTGCAATAAAGCCTAGCCTAGCACCTCCATTTCTACGAGGATCTGTGGTCATGTTGGCTTACTTGATCGTGAGTATAGCCTCAGTTTAGCTCTTGTACCCAGGGTACTCCTAGGATCCAAATCACTGAACTAGCTGAATTCTCACTAGAGATTTGAGGCAAAGGTAACCCAAAGAGTTAACCAAAGGAACACCTCAGCTTAGGACCACTGAGCTAACTCAGTCTCTGTTAAAGATCCAAGCTAACAGAGTCCCCACTTAGAGATTTGAACCACAAGTAATCCTGAGGGAGCACACCTTCAGAGGTTAATGCACACATTCAGGCACACAGTCAGAGTGATGTCAGCACTGGACATAGAACAACACAGATAAGAACACATCTCACATGCTGTACCTGACCATGCTCTGCCCATAGTAGCACAATATGTTGTACATTTCTTTTACTATGGTAAATCCAACCCCTGTATGTAACAAAAATTTACTAGCTCATCCCCAACTTGGATGCTTAAATGGGGGTATCCCCAGACTTCTAAAGTCATGAGATGCTGGAAAAGAGTCTTGGGGCAGGCATTCCTAAGCCCTAAACTCTGTCTCTAAGGGTTCATTTAATCCTGGAAAAAAAAAAAGTTACATGTGTTTCCAGTTTCTTTTCCTTACCATTTTTCTGCTTTTAGTGCTGAGTTGACATACTTGTAGCTGTGCCTGCAATTTGTCAGTTTCATTATTAACTCTGTATTCTCCTGCAGTATTTGTACCACTGGTTTCCATTCATCTTCTTTATTTGTTCCTTTATTTTCTTCTACTCCATGATCTCTCCAGCCTCAGCCTTGGCATGGCAAGACTATCCTGGCTCCTCGGTTTTCCACTGCCCTACCTTTGTGTGCAGCTCGTGCACCACAGTCCCTTGGTCCCTGGAGGACTGTATTTTATTAGGCTCTATAGTTACAGAGCATCTTAGCCTTTGTATAATTCCTTTTCACTTTCTAATTTCCTTGTCTCTCTGTCTATTTGGTCCATCATTCTTTGAAAAGGGCTGGTTCTAGTGTCCTTATATCTCCTTCATCATCTCTTTCTTCATCTCCTCCTGCATTCCTATTGGGGCTAGGTGATTCACATATCTCCCCGGTCCTGAAAGGCATGGATCTAGGTTTTGGTGCAGGTGTCACCAAAACCTGGCTTTTAGTGAAAGGCAGTGGTTACTGTGTGGCCTGCTTTCCAGGCTTCAGCTACCTGGTTCAGAACTCTTTCAGATTATTTTCTCCAGATGGTCTGTTTGCATGTTTTTCTTGCCTGAATTTCTGCTTGTTCCATTATTTCTAGCCTATATTTATTTTTTAGTTAAGTTCACTTGTACGGTGTATCTGCCTTGCAACACTTCTCGGTTAAGTTTTGGTTGTGAATTTTATTTGCCACTTGTTCTTTCCAAGTGTTCTGTGGATGTAATATATTGATGGTGACTAAAAATATACACATAAAGATGCATTTGGGAGGATGACAGAATCTTGTAAATGTTCTGGAGCACCTGGAATGACTCCAGAGCTCTGCAAGATTGTTGAATCTCTGTAATGATGACAGATAGTCCTGGAAATATTATTGGAGAAATCCAAAAAGCTGAAGATGTCCAAATTCCTGTTGGTTCAGCCTTCCAAAGCAGGGTTAAACTCAGCAAGATAATACTTAAAAAAAAAAGTTAAACATAAAGTCCCTATGTTGTACAAGGAAATGGACATTTAGTAGAGTGTAGTGTTACAGATGTGATGACCAGGGTGGTAGACTTTGAACTGTGCATGTTAAGCTTCAAATGCTAAAGGGACCAAACTGGATAGTGCATCCCACAAACGTAATTGCACAGTGCAACAAATGCCAGTGATTCGATAGATGGGATTTACTGGTGTTTGATCCATTGGCATGTGAAGCTATGTAAAAAGAACAATGACTGTTTTCTCATTAAGGTATTGTGGCTGATGTATGACCACTGTATGAGATTTATCATAATTAGGCAACAAAGCATGCCTTGTAAGCTATCATTTGAACAATGTTCTCCTGTTTCTATGTGTGTATTTTATGTGAAGTTATTAATCTTTGCTATGTACAGTACTTGATTCTCAGATAAATAATATTCATATGATTCACTCTAAGAGAAGCACTCCTTGATCAGTCATGGTTGAAGAGCCATTCAGGAGAGCCAGCACTTCGATGGGCTGCTCTTGAAAATGTGTTCGAATGCTTTTGGACAGCATTGTCCTAGTGACTCAGCACAGCATGTAGAACACCAGTGCTACATGTATACACCTGTAGGGGTTTGATCTATTTTATTTTTGTGTGTATTTATGAACGGTGATTGTGTGGTTTGTTTGTTTGTTTGTTTGTTTGTTTGTTTGTTTTAAGGAGAATTTGGCCATGCAAGGTTTCCTTATGAAAGTTCATACTCTATTTTTATGTGAATAATTATGGAAGCAAAAGCCCCTCCTCCCCCCCCCCCAACAGGCATGGTGTGCCCAGCTGCAGTTCCAGGAGCCAGCAGGGCTCCTCCATGTTATTCGTTGTGAGATCTGGTAAAACTCCTTGGGTGTTCAGCATGTCCTAAGCCAAGGCTGACTACTGTCCCAGAGCACTCAAATGTATGGCTTTGGAAAAAACATGTTGAATGTCTGGGAAACAGCCTGGCCAACAACAGGGGGCATGGGCATGGGGTAGACTTTACAGTATCTGTATGTGTTTTAAAGGCATCCTCAGAGCTGTGGCTTGAACTGACTAAATACTTGGACAATGTGAAAAAATCCTGTCCTGGGGAGGCAGTATGGAGGGTGAGGTATTTCCCTTCTAACCACTTACCCCCTAAATCCATGACTGACTGCTTTTTGATAGATTGGTGCAAACTTACAGACTGTGAATTCTAACTCATACCTGCTTGTTTATTTGCTGTCTTTTGGTCCCTCTGTGTTCCGGCATAATTGGTTCTGCTCAGAGTAGTGAACAATGATGTGAAGTGCATCACTAAGCCCTAAATGGCACCTACATCTAAATAATTAGGCTTATACCTAGGCCTGAATCCTTTCACCGGCCCCATTTCTTTTACGTCATTTGCTCTTTCTCATGCTTTCAGTCCACCCTGGAAATGCATCACACACACGTGTGCCCCTTACATTTCTTATTCTTGCTGCAATCACTGAATCCTCTTCTGCTTGGTGAGTTTGCAAGGAGGCACATTGTGGAGCATACAGGGGGTGGTGCACATGCATGTGTGGGAGGGATGGGGTGTAGTTTGGAGGCTTATTCAGTTTGGCCTTGAGACAAGTGCGAAACAAGTTCTCGAGCGCATGAGTGAGAGAAGATATTCTAGTCAAGGCCTCTGAAAAATAATGAAGGCCCAAAGGACTGTGCCAGATCCTTGGTTAAAAATTATGCTATTATATTTAAACAAGATAACTAGAGAGCACTCTAAACATAGAAGTACAGTTTTTGGTTTAATGATTCCATAATCTGATATAATGTTGGGTCTGTAATACATGGTGGAGTTTACATCTTTGCTACTTTCAAGGGCCTGCACTTGGAGGCTCAGCTAGGTGGAGGTTTGAACTTTGATGTAGTCAAACACGTTTTTCTCTAGATTTCTTATGATTGAGAGAGAATCTGGCAGCTGTGGAAAGCAGTGCAGGGAATGATTGCTCTAAACATAGGAGCCTTCTAAACAAGCCCGGATGGCTGGTTTGCTGGCATGTCACTACACCTGCATGCATGCCTGGAATGGTTTAGAGGCCTGATCTGGAGTACTATCATCCCTGGATGCTTAGCCTTTCACAGGTTCACTAGTATTTCTCTTATGTTTGTGTGCAGTGGGCCCATCCATGACTGGGAGAAAGGCTAGGGAATGGCCATGGTTTGGTTCAGCATAGACAACACTGCAGCTTCCCCAGGACTTGAAATTAGTGGCGGTGTAGGGGAGTGCTCACTAAATTGGTATAACACTGTTACTAGCTAACAACTGGGGGGGGGGTGTTGAGAAACCCGGGGGTGTTAACGAAATCCTTGATCTGCAGCTTGACATGCATCCACATTACCCAATAATAGGACTTTGTCCCAAGCCATAGTGGGACTCAGATACTGACCCAAACCCCAGTAGAATCCTAGGACCTGAGTTAGTCTGATTTGTGTGTGGGTGGAAGGTGGTTTTGGGCTCATCCTGAGTCAGATCCTTGTGTGCAGAGCTTAGAGTGCAATGTAGACAGACCCTTAGTTTATGACTTATCCTCAGAACAGCCCTTCTAACAGCACAGTGCTCCCTAATATCACTCCCTAGTTCCGTCGGTTCCGTAATAAAGTAAAGGGAAAAGTGCCTTCCACACACTCACTACTTTCTGCAGAATATATAATTGGGCTTTCTGAAGATCTTCCATGCCCCTACTTATGCTGTCATGATAGCTGACAAAAAATGCACAAGACTTATGGCTATTGTAGAAATGCCTACCACGGTCTTAATTGTCATCTTTTCTGCAGTGTGGTCAGTCCTTGCACACTGTTTTTCTATTGGACTAACACATAGTGAAAGACACCAATAAAAGGCAATGGCTCATCCGTGTATTACTTGTTGCAGAAAAAGGAAATCCATCCTATACCCTCAAATGGGATCATAAGCCATCGGTCCGTGTGACCTAACTGCTTCAGAAAAATTGCTTTTAGTAGAGCTCATAGATTCCTTTTAATGTTAAGGACTTTTGACAATGGTATATTCGACTCATAATTCCTATTTCTAAGGGTACCAATTCTTACATAGACACCAAGGGGCAGAGAGTCGAACAGTTCAGAGGAGAGTGAAAGACAAAAAGAACTCCAGTTTAGAGAGCCAGCCATTGGTTTTGTTTCACAGCTGTCAGTCAAAGATCTACACATGCAAGAGAGGTGGAGCCTAGGGGAAGGTGGGTGGAAAGGGAAGGGAAGAAAAACTCTTGAAGCTTTCAAGCCTCCTTTTATTCACCAATGCTTTTGGAAGGCCCACAGTGACACCCTCTTTTTCTAGTGCTTTCCGTACTGTAGGGTGCTTACTGGAGGTTAATGGAACCCTATAACTGCAGTACACACTATGGGTATATCTACACTGGAGACTTAGGCTGACTTAAGTCAATCTACAGACCCACACAGCTACACTAAGCACTTCCTTAAGTTGACTTAATAACACTACCTCTTAAGGTCAATGTAACGCTTAATTCAACCTTACTGTCAGCTTAAACCAGTGTAGGCAGGGAATAGCTCTTAAGTCACCTTAACTGGCTTCCAGGCCCCCCTCCCAGAGTCCCTGGTCAGCAGGAAAAGTCAACCTGGCACCTGCCAGTGTGGACACAGGCAGTTGACAGGAGTTTTCAGTGTGGACACTCAAAGCCGACTTAACAGGGTTGACTTAAAGTTGACTTTGTAAAGTCAACTGAACACAGCCTCCAGTGTAGACGTACCCTGTGATTCCTGTCCAGCAAAGAAAGAAGGTGTGATGGGCTGTAGTTGAGGCTATCATTTGCATGAATTTTCTGCATCACTCTGGGATGCTATGGTTTTTTTAGTTATATAATAAGAGAATAAGGAAGGATGAGGTTGGTCTGCTGTGCAGTGTTGAGGAGGAATCAATAAAAGATAATTTAGGTATCACCCAAAACTTAAATGAATACTTTGTTAAATCATGAGTATGAAGGCAGTATGGTTGACAGAAAAGAGTGTGAAGAAATGGAAATAGCCAAATCTGAGAGAAAAGAAAAACTTAAATATTTTTATGTACTCAGAGCAGGGGAACTGGACAATTTCCATCCCTGAATACTGAAAGAACTGGTACATGAGTGCTTGTCTGGTGGCAAAGATTTTTAATAATTCTGTCTATTTGGCGGTAGTACCAAATGATTGGAAAATAGCTAATATTGTGCTTCAGGAGTATGCAAGGATTTAGAACAAAGCATGAAGGAATGATTAATGGAGGTAAATGGAAAAGAGGATGCAATGCAACATGGGTTTATCAAAGATATATCAGTCTAGGCTAACTTTCTTTCTTTGAGAAGATAATTGAATTTTTAGGTAATGAAAGTGCAATGGATCTACTATGCTTGGTAAAGCATTTGACATGGTATCACATGGTAAATTATTAGTTAAATTGAGAAGATGAGGATACATACAAGAATCATAAAGTGGATAATGAACTGGCTAAAGAGGTGAAGTAACAAGTTGGGCTGAAAGGTGAACTATTGGACTAGAGCAGTGGCTCTTAACCTATGGTGGGCCATCCCACATGTTCTGACTGAGACACAAGCAGTCCATGAGTTGCATGTTCATTGGGCTAGAGGAAGATTACTAGTGGTGTTCTTCAAGGATCTGTCTTGGGACAGCCTTGGCACAAAAAGTAGCAGTATGATTATGACATTTGCAAAGGATAAAAAGTTGGGAGGTATCATTAATACAGAGGAGGATCAAGATGTTATACAGGAAGATCTGGATGGTTTAAAGACTGAAGTGACAGAAATGGGATGAACTTCGATTAGTCCAAGATCTCGCATTTAGGATCTAATAATAACATCTGCTTAAAGCTGGGGCTCATCAGGGAGCTCTTGAGGGACTATTTTGACGACGAGCATGAATAAGGTGTTTTCTTATAAAGTGCTGTCGGGGCTGGACCAAGGTTTTTTGGTGCCCTAGACAAACTGTGATTTTTGGCGCCTCTGCCCTGGCCCTCCCTTCCGTGATGGCCTGAGATGTGCAGGTCATGGGGTAGCTGGGCAGGCCCAGTTGGTGGGCTGGGCCAAGGGGCACAGGCTGAGTGGTGGCCCAGCTGAGTTGCAGTCCAGCCAAGGGGCTCTTGCCCACTTTCTTTCCCCACTCCTCCTAGCCCCCCCCCCCAAGCCTGGCTGAGTGGTGGGCTGCCTGAGGGGTGCAGACCATGCGGTGGACCCTCATGGGCTGGGATGAGTGGCAGACAGCGCAGGCCCGGGTTGAGTGGGGGACCAGCTGAGCACAGGCTGGCTGAGGGGCATGGGACGAGTGGCTGACTGCACGGGCCAGGTGGTGGGCCGTGACGGGATGAGCTGCGGGCCACGCAGGACCAGGTCAAGTGTGGAGGGGTGCCTGAGTGGCACAGGACAAGTGGTGGGCCGCGTAGACCAGGTGTTGGGCCATGTGGCGGGCCAGCCAAGTGGCCCATGTGCACCCTCCCTCCCAGTCCTCCTAGCCCCCACAAGGCCTGTCCCTACAAGCCCACCCAGCACTCACTTTTGCTGGAGTGGGGAGTGGAGGATCTACCACATTCCTCCATGCTTCACTCTCGGCTATGTGCCAGTGCACGGCAAGATGGAAAATTTAAAATGGCCTCGCTGGCCCCAGCCGGTAGCCTTTGGTGCCCCTTAATGTTTGGCACCATAGGTCACCTCTATGGTAGGACCGGCCCTGGCTGTGCTATACTCTTGACTGCCATCCAGTTTGTACCTCGTACTGATACACCATGCAACCACAATGTGCAGGAGACAAAGATTGCTTATTCTTCACACACAGAGTATGTCTTTAATAAATAAGTTATTCACAACACACACAAAGCTGGGCTGGACAGAAGAAAGCAGTGAGGGTCAATGTGAGCTGTGACAACTGGATGCAAGTCCAGATATCATTCTGGAAGCTGTCTGCAGAACTGGATTTTCAAGGGACTAAAGGGGCTTAAGCCCTGGGCCCTGACCAAAAGGGGGGACCCAAGTTCCAGTGAATGGGGTACAGAGAGGGGTGAAGAGTTTGGTAAAAATATGTGGATGGAGTTTGGGGAGAGCATGAAAAGCACTTCTGAAACTGACGGTGGGGACTGGAGATGGGGGGGCTGAGCATGCATGAATTCAGTCTGCAGTGTTCTGAGAGACTTTAATAGCTCTGTTTGCTTCTCCATGGCTTTTATAATACACTTATGACCTGCTATCACTCAGTCTTGTTTTATTCTCATCTTCTGTCTAGCCATTTTCTGATTTTTGAACACTGTGTCTCTGACCTTTTTTCTTTTTCTCCTTCTCAGAGGATCTGAGAAGTTCTTGGAACATCTTCTCTTTGCTTCTTCATGTCTTCTTCCTTATCAGTCACAGGCACTCGGCAAATGTGGAGGGCACATCTCTAGAAGCACAGTAATGAATGAACAGAAGCATTATGAGTGCAATAGCAGCATTGATGAATTACTGAAAAATACATCTGTCACACTGTCCCCTAGCAAGAGCACAGTTTGATGGTCAGCCAGGGCATGGTGAGTTATGCCCAGGCGAAGAGATCACTCAAGATGGTAAGGTTCTGGGTGGGTGTTTGAAGTATTGATGCAAGAAGATGGGGACAAAATTTCAAGTTGTGAAACTGTTTTCCACAGGAGGGGGCCATAGAAGCTGATATTTCACTCCTGAGAATAAGCAGGGAAACTAGGGTGCATCTCCTCCATGCGAGCAGCTTCATACTGGGTCCCTATGATGTCTTCCTGTGTGCCACTTTGGTCCCCGCATAAGAGATTGCCATTTGTCACAGGAAAGTTTCCTACAATGAGGGAAGAAACAAAGCAGCTCAGTTGAAGAACTTCCAGCAGAGTATTGGAAAATATGTCCAGGAAAGTTGTCAGGTTTTTTTAGAGGTATCTCTCTGGAGTATTCTGAAGAAATTTCAGTGTGCATAACATACTTTTGCTCCCACACCACCTAGCTGAACATGGCAATGGGAAGCACGTGCAAACAGAATTACTTTTGTGCATTTCTGTCCCTTTAACCAGCTGTATCATGCAATCAGGCAAAGGACAACTGGATCTCATGTAACCAAGCAGCATCAGCTCCAAAAAAATCACTTACCCAAGCTTCCTGCCCCTGCATGTCAGAGCTGAAGGGCTGGAGTGGCTTGAACCGTCTGTATTCAAGATGAGGTCCTGGCTCTTCATGTCAGCAAAGTAGTTAGTGCCCTCCTCCACATCATCCTCCAACTAAACCTTATTATTCACAACTTCTTTGTCAGGTTTGAGTCACATGTCTGCTGTGCCCAGGCCCATGAAGATATCCACAGGTCTCTTTGGCGGTGGAGGTGGAGTCACCACTAAGGATGGTTTCTAGCTCCTTACAGAAGCAGTAAGTCTTCGTCTCTGCACCAGAGTGCTGGTTTGACTCTCTAGCTTTTACATACCCCTTCCTCAGCTCCTCAATTTTTTTTGCATGGCTCTGCAGCATGTCCCATTCATAGTCCTTCTCCATCACTAAATGAGAAATTTGGCCAAAAATATCAAAGTTCTTTCAGCTGGATCAGAGTTTGGACTGCCTAGTTTCCTCTCCAAAAATACCAATCCGATCCAGAAGCTCTAGTGCATGCCAAGCAGAAGAGCATGTTTTGCTTGAAGCTGCCATGGTCAGCTGAAAACATAAGAAGTGAGTTCTCCCCACTGACTGAGCAGGAAATGGAAATTCAAAATTTCCCAGGAATTTAAGTGATAGGAATGGGATGAGTGGCTGCAGGGCAGCTAAGTTCAAACTGTTGGCCAAAACAGTCAGGAAGGTAATTGTAGGACACTTCCTGGAGACCATTTACCATGACAGAACCAAGCACAATATCTACATTGATACTTTGTTACCAAAAGTTTGGCACAAAAAGCTCTACGCCACTTGTTGAGGTGGTTTGTTTTGTCACAGAATGAGCAGAGTTGGGTCAGCATGGGGGGGGGGGAATAGGAGTGGAGGGAAAGGGTTTTTGGCACAAAAAAGCTGGATTTGGTCAACAAAAGTCTCTTGTAGAGCAGGCCTAAGTTTCAAATTTCCCAGACTTGAAGAAGAACTCTGTGTATGCTTGAAAGCTGGCTCTCTCACCAACAGATGTTAGTTCAAAAAAAAAAAAGATATTACCTCACCCTCCTTGTCTCTTTCTGAGTCTATGAGGCACATGTGAAGTGGGGAGTTTTACATGTGAGATCCAATCACTCAGAGGTGAAGTGGTTAAAGGGTGTTTTTGTTCCCAGCATGAAACACAGGAATTTAACCACATGACTCCTATTACTGTTAATAGAAGTTAAGTAGCTAAGTCTCTGTGGAACACACTGAGTATTAACCCCTTGTATCCTACTCTTGTCTTCTGGAGGAGCACAACAGTCAGTGCTTTTACTGCACTATCTGCAATGTTTTTGACTAAACAATCTGGTCTAGAAATGTTTGGTAAATGACCACAGACCAGGGATTCCTCAGTCAGTGTCCCCTGGGATTAATTGGTTTCTTCCATAAAAGTGCATTATTCTTCAGTATTACTATTTGCAGTTTGTAGTTTTTGTAACTCCATGTATTTCTCAGAGAATATATTCTCTGAAACACCTTTTGATGCCATGTGGATCAATAACACAGCCTAGGGTCAGAACCAATATTATCATTGTTTCCTTGTTCATTCCCATCTGTCTGTCTGTATCCATCTGCTGATCTTTGTCTTAGAATAGATTGTTTAGGGGGTAAGGGCATCTTTCTGTTCTGTGTTTGTACAGTGCATAGCACAAAGGGGTCATGGGCCATGGCAAGTGATGGTAATATACTACCACTGCATTAATAGCGAAGGTAATTCTACTAACAATACTGGATTTCCAATGGAATGTTTTGTAGCAAGCTAATAAAGATATGTTCAATGTGGATAAACAAGTGGTGTGGCGTTGGTATCTGGTACTTGTTACACAGAGTCCGTTAATGCAATTTTATTTCTGCATTTTTTTCTTTGCTTCCATTTATAAATGCATAGCTTTTGGGACATAGAGTTGCCATTCATGCTCTATACATGGAAGGAAAATTAGTTAGCATTTGTTAACATCTTAAATGCAAAGAAATTTGGGTCCCACTTTCATGGAATTAACAGTCAAAGTAGTTAGGAAATGCAGAAAATGTACTGAAAGATGTACAAAACTAGTTTTGTAAGTGGGCTGTAATGTACACTATCACTTTAAATGGCCTGCTGCATTTGGGGGTCCATCCTGAGCAAAGAAAGTTGCTATGGAAACCTCCATTGGATAATTAGTATCCACTCTGAGTAATAATACCCAGGGGATTGTGCAATCAGGTGACCCTTTAGGCTTAACCTAGGAGGTTGTTGCTTTCCTTTTCAGGAAAAGTGCAGAATCAGTTGATTAAAGAACAGCTGATCTAGTTGAACATTATGATAAGCTATATTTTTTTTTCTTGCTGTCTGAGGCAATTGGCAGTTTAATATGTTGGATTATTCAGTTGTGAAAATCGCAGCTCTAAAGTTTCTTAGAGGAGTCCATTTATGGAAGTTAGAGAAGGCTTTGTTCTGTGTCATATTCTTGCTATTGGTTCTTCCTATCACATTATTTCCATTTTTCTTATAGTTTTGATTAAGATCATGGCTAACTTCCAGTGACACACTAATTTAGACATCAAAATTGTGTTTGTATAGCAGATTGTATGACAAGTGACACTGCTTAATTTAAACATTTCACAGTTCAAGTACAAAGTGCTGAAATAAACTTTTATGTCATTGCAATGCTTTCTGTGTCACATGATGCATGTTTGAGATGTTGTAGAGTCCTTTGAGACAGACTATTTTGATTAGGCAAAGATGTTAGAATTCCAGAATCTGAGTCTCAAATGTTTTTAATGTAAGTTTTAGAGCAGTTAGCTAATTTTTATATATTATTCTTCCCACAGATACCAGTCATTCCTAGAGAGCAAATTAATTTGATTTTTGCTAACCATATGCTAGGGGCCTGTTTCTCCATAGCTTCCCACCTTGCAAAGTTCTTCACGTCTGTACAAAGTGAATTGCTAACAATAGAATTCTCCTTGCATTTACACTGCTGCTTGTGTTTTACAAGCACATGATGCAGCTGCAAATGACTGTGCAAGGTAGTGAATCAGCCACGCAACAGCACCAGTAGGACTGTTAAACTGAGATTTGTCCCATCTCCTGATGAGTTTCAAAATAACTGGCTGATGCTTTGGAAGGTCAAACCAATCCATTCTTGTGTTATTTGCCACTTATGACACAGTTCACAGGTTTTTGGAGGTGAGACACTGAAAATATGGAAGTAGCCTTATACAGGGTCAGATTTTTCAAATGGACAACTTCCCTTTTGTATTTGCCAAGTAAACGGCTACTACTCATCTGGGGGTACAATTAGGGCACTTGGACCTCTTACAATTTGTTGAGATCAGGAATTCAGTAACTGGAGGTGAAATACTCTGCCTTGTGCCTGCGATTCTTACTACAGGTGTGAATTTTGTGGAAGGGTGGAGTTCAGCATTCCCAGTCGCAAGCATTGGGGCAAGTTGGAGAAAGAAACTAGCTTAACCTCCCTGAGAAATCCTTCAGCAGGTGGGGTTGGGGCTGAAACTGGCCTGTGTGGCTGCTTGCATAGATGCTAATGAAAGGTGACAATGCTACCACAAAGTTAGCTGTCCCTTCTTTAAGGGTAGTCTCCATATGGACAGATTGTTCTGTATGCAGAGCATAAAGAGTATAACTAGATCCTGTGTGTGGTGGAGCCACCTACAGTAAATTTGTCTGTAGGATCCTTGTGCAGTTATAAGATCTGGTGGAAGTTTAGTCTTTAATTTTACTAAGAGCTAGATTGGACACCTGTTCTTCACACCCTTAAGTTATTAGGAAGAGGAACTTTGTATTCTGGCTGCTGCTACCTGGTTTCTTACTCCATCAAGGAAAATGGATGACCATCAACGAGATTAGGATGTTATGTCGAACCAAGGATTTGCCAGAGAACATATGTGGAGACCTCCACATGGTCAAATGCTTTGTGAACAAGTGACCCCTATTTCATATGTAAGATGTATAGCAAAGATACATTCTGCTTTTTCTTGAATAGATCTCAGATCTTTCTGTTATCTTGTAAAGGTTGTTTCCACAGAAACAAAGAAGAATGTATACTCAGAAGGAAGCAAATCAGTTGGCAGAGTTTGCGACATAATAGCTTATCACTCACTAAAATAACATTCTACTAATTTCAGCTTTTCTTTTGGATACAAAGGAGTGGCATTTGAAAATGAATGCTTTTGCTGAATAATTGGTTTATAAAACTATTTAATAGATTCCAGTGCTATTTGAATTAGGACAAAAATATGTCTGTTACATAAACTCTGCTAAGGGCTGCAAGGATGGGGAAGATGTCTCCAGGCAACAAGTGCAGTTAGTGGGTGACTGTAGAAAAGCAGCATTTAGTAACTGGACTGTGACTATTAGAGTTCATTATCATTAGGAACTTCATTGACAGCAAACTTATTCTCACCTGGATAGGTTGCTAAATAGCTACCAGCGGGCAATGATTTTCTGAAAGTTACTACTAAGCATCATTTGTGCTCTTGGTCTGAATTTGAGTCAGAGGCAGCTGCAGGCATTATTCCTTCTCCAGCTCCTAGAACCATGTAATGATTAAAATCTAAAAATTATGAAAAATGAAAAAAGGAGTCTTGTGGCATTTTGAAAGACTAACACATTTATTTTTCACATAAGCTTTTCAAAGTTCCACTTTGTCAGATGCCCGAGTAGAGAAAATTTACATTGAAAATTTTAATTACAATGTAAATTTTTAGTGTAAATTGTCTCCATTCTGGCATCCAACAAAGTGGGGCTTTGCCCACAAAAGCTCATGTGACAAATCTGTTAGTCTTTAAAAATGCCACAAGACTCCTTAGTTCAGCATAACAAAAAATGTTTTGTGGCATTTTTAAAGACTAACAAATTTGTCACATGAGCTTTTGTGGGCAAAGCCCCACTTTGTCGGATGTCAGAATGGAGACAATTTACATTGTCAGTAAAATTTTCAATGTAACTTTTCTCCACTGGCATCTGACAAAGTGGGACTTCGAAAAGCTCATGTGAAAAATAAATGTATTAGAATTTAAAAATGCCACAAGACTCCTTTTTGTTTTGCCGAACTAGACTAACATAGTTGTGCCTTTGGAACTTAAAATTTTGTCTTGTACTGTTAACTGTAAGGTAAGCCCTGGAAATAGAAATGTGTAAGGGAAAGGCCAACAGAAAACTAGCAAGTGAAACTATACAATTTTTGAGGCAGGGCATCAATATTCTGGGGTCCAGCTGAGATCTAAAGGCTTAATGAATGGCCATAAATTGTTTACTCACACCTAGACTGACAGAAGTAAATAGTTTCCTCTGTTCTGTTTTCTACTACTCTGCATTACTTCTTCACTGTTTCAAATACAAAATAAATGGTTTGCTCCAGTCCCCGTGAAATTGGCTTGCCTGACTGCTGTCTCATACTCTCTAGCAGCCAAATCCCATTCTGCATGGAAGCTTATCTGCACTTGATGTGAACCTGTTATTTTTTTGTCTGGGAAACAAATGCCATGCAGAGTTAAGAATGCAACAGGAAGCTTTGTCAAAATGACAGTAATGGGTAAAGTCGTCTTTTCTGGTTTAAACAATATGTGCATCTGACTGTAAGATTGAGTGATGTGCCAGCTTGATAGGAAATAAGGCGTGTGTTCTTGTCTCCCTTTTCAATTCCTAGCTCACCTGTTTATCGTTTTAAAGAGCAGCCATGATGCAAATAGATTTTTCATTGATTCTCACTCTTCTCACTATGCCAAGATATAGCTCTAGCTTGTTGCTATTGCCTGACACAGCTCGTGACAAGTATCTCTGTGTTTATACAGTTCAAGTGCTCCATTTAGATTCCCAATCTACACTTTCATTACCAAGAGCCAGCTAGAAGATGTGTTCATCATGAAAACCACACTTTCTAGACCTTCACTTTATTGCTGTATCCATTGAAAGCACAGTTCTACTTTGAACAGATGCATCTTTCTCACCAGACCATAACAGTTTATGTCCATGACAAAAAAGTTTACATTCTTTGTCACTGCTCTTAGCCTTGCAGCGTCAACAGATGATGCAGTTCTCTAAATGTGTTTTTCTTGTTACAATGCCAACATAATGTAGTTTATAGTAACACCCATCACTGTGCACTCTCTCCAGTTAGTGAATGGTGATTTTGTATTACGCTGAGATTTGTCATTTTAACAATACTTCCCAGCAAAGGTCAAACAGTCATTTATTTTTTTTTTTAAGAACCAAAACGAAACACCCTTGCCATGCAAGTGTTTTTATTGTCTTCCCCCCATATGGAAATTCTCCCAGATTCAATGAGTCTAAGGCCCAGGATGGATATTAAGTCACAGGCTAGTGACAGGTTCATTCAGTCTTTCATGAGCCATAAAGGGTAGAAATGAAAGATTTATACCCTGGAATAAGGATATAATCCAATGGGATTATGCAATTGCTAGTAGATCTGGAATGTTCTAAGATCTTAAAATTGCAATATTATGAATGAAAGATATTAGGTCTTCTTTAAAAGTTTCTCCATCTCTTTAAGGCCTGGGCACATGGTACTTCAGCAGCAGGATACCAAAACTGGCACCAATATAATCAGTGTGAACCTAGACTCAGATCCATAAAACACTATGTAAGAGTGTATGTGTGAAACATAAGGAGGCTTTCTCCCACCACTCCCTCATTTAACTGAAATGGTTGTTTTGTTTGATCTTCTTTTGTAACAATGTTGCAGCAGGTTGGCAAATGACTCTGTAGGAAATCAACTCAATAAATCTAACAAGGAGTCCTGTGGCACTTAAAGACCAACAAATTTGTTTAATGCATGAGCTTTTGTGGGAGAAAATTCCTCTTTGTCAGATGCTTTGAAGATGGGGGGAACTTACAGAATGGGTTGGAAATAAATGCAGGGAAGTGTAAGTCATAGGATCAGGTCACACTGTAACAGCAAATCAAAGCAGTTAAGATTTAAACACTGCAGAACCCTTTTTATTGAAAATGGGCTGTGTTACCATTTTTAAAGATTGACAAAAATATGGTGGCCAAATAATTAATAGCTAGCATGCTCTTTTAAATGCTGTGCATGACCCTTTGCACAGATGCTGAAAACCTCCAAAGGGTGAGTCATTTATATAACACTTTTGTATGCTTTACCAAAAATAAAGCTAAAATGAGTAAAGATTTTTCACAGTGAGGCTGACTGTGCTCTTCAGCCTCCTGACTGCTGCCCAGTTGAGGAGATTCATAATGCTCTGCAGTGCCAAATTAGCAGAATATTTTGGGAGGCTTCATCTTCCTTCTGCCTCACCCAACCCCACCAACTTGCTCACCTGGATCCATGAAGAAACCTATGGAGTGAACTACCTTCTTGTGAAGGAGTGCATAAACAGTAACCTGGGTCTTGGACCAAAGGTTAAAGGACCATACTCAGCCGAAGCATACTCTCCTTCCAGAGCATGGTTCAAAGGGAGTGGAAGCTTAAAAAAGGAGCAAGCCAGCTCAGAGAAGGGAGGTGGACAGACCTAGCCTTAGTGCTTTTTAAAAATAGTGCCCAAGAAGGCTCCCTGTGTGGCATAGGATTGCATGCTAAGACAGTTCGGGACTGAGGAATTGTCTTTTTCTTCTCTTTGGATATCTGTCACAGAGTTTATACACTCTGCTGTGGGTGCTGGCTCACACATGCTCAGAAGGTGGGGAAAGACTGTATAGCTGCATGTTAGGTCCCACATCAGTGACCCTGACTATAAAAAGTGGCAGTGCAACCTAAAGGCCAGAGTCAATAAAGCAGCCCTTTTGGTCATGGCAGCATGGCCTAGTGGCTGGAGTCAATAAACTCACCCACTTCTGTGAAATAATGTGGCTTATGAGCATATTGGTGAAGTGGGGAACCTGGAGTTGGGTGGGCCAGAGGGTGTGGGGGTGTGTTCCAAACCTTCCCTGTCCTTCAAGCCCCAGCCCAGGGCTCTGGCAACAGCAAGGATACTCACTGCCATATCAACAGAGATTTTTCTAAAACCTATTGACTGGTTACCCAGTTCCCCCACTGTAGCAACGTTTTAAGTCCACTGGACCTCTTCCTACATTGTCTTTTATGACAATGATCCACAATTCCCCAAGGCCTCCAGGCCAGGATCCCCAGTCACTGCAGCTCCCTTCTGTCCCTGGATTCATCTGATAACCTGGAATCCACCATGGGCACTGATGCCGTAGCTCTAGAGTCAAGCCTGCAGCAGCACCCTGCAGGCAGTTTACATTCTCCCCCTTCAGCGGCCAACCCTGACTGAGCTGGGCTCCTTCCTTCTATACTGTGCCTCTGGGCTGAGCATGGCCAGCAGAGGTGGAAGGATATGGTTTACTCAGCCCACAGTGCAGCATTAACCCTCTTTGGGCCAAGGCAGGGCTGGCCATTACAGTATTTTATACTGAACTTGGAGCCATGAGGAGAGATGGATGGTAGGAAATGACCATGGTAGGAAGGGAGGTAACTTCAAAGGCACTCCAGGATTCTGGAACCTGATTGGCTTTCATAGGACCCTCGGCTGAAGTCCAGTGGAATGAGAGGGACTGGACAGTCCCACCAACTGCCCTTGCTACAGGAGGGCCAAAAACTTCATTTCCACCCCACCTCCCTTATGGTAAGGAGAGGGCAAGAATATTGAAAACATAAGGTGAAGCTAACCCCATACATGGGGGAAGAATTGGATTGAAAAGCCATCCTGCTTTGGGCAAGGCTAGGTACTGGAGGTGCTACCTGTTAGACCACCTAGGCCTCAAAGGTCTTTATTATATTTTCCTCCCTTGCAGCTTCTTGTTCTTCCCCTTCTGGGCCTTGCTTGTCCTGTCCTGGAGAATTGCTGCCTTTAAAATAGCCTTTAAGAACCAATGAGATACAGCAATGTTATTATTCTAAAAGGTAATATTTTTTAAAATGAGACTTTAATCAATTCAGCTTTGATCTTGGGTACTAGAAATGAGCTAGGTTTGTCCAGTAAACTAAATGCATGTGCTCTCTCAGTCCCTCTCTCAATCTCTTTCTCTCTTTCTTTCTTTTCTGTTTATATCATGCGTGGCCAAACTGCGGCTTGGGAGCCACGTGTGGCTCTTGAATGAAAAAGTGTGGCTCCCAGAAGAACGTCAGCAAATCAATTCAGGAAAGCAGCCCTAGCCTAGGAGTTCGGGGGGGAAGAGGTTGAGAAGGTGGGGAGAAATGGTGGCATGGTCAGGGATGGTGGGGAGAAGCGTGGCATGGTTGGGATTTTAAAAAAAAACTTGCCACTAGCCTGCAGTCTTCTACATTGAGCAGCAGCTAAGTTTTTACTGTATAGGCCTAATTTTCATGGTAACCTTAAGTAATTATTAGAATTTGACATTAGTCGCATCACCGTTTGCCCTCTTCTTACAATAAAATTAAAGTGTTCAATGAATTTTAAACTTAGTAATTTTGGAGTAGGTAAAAGTATATTGGTTATATGCCTCCATGTGGCTCTTGAAGGTTTAATAATCAACTTGTGTGGCTCTTGAGTTCCATAAGTTTGGCCACCCCTGGTTTATATGCTACAAAGGGTTAAAAAAGAAAGCTAGATATTTTACTGACTTTGGGGAATTCCTCTATTTTTATGGTGCACAATTCATTAATCCCTTCAAATTGCAGGGCTGAAAATGTTCTCTCTCCAACCTAGACCTCACCTACCAATTTCAAGGCCAATGGAGCTTTATTGTGGATTTAAGGGAGGTATTGAAGGATAGAGGAAGGCAAGGAATCTGAATGCAACCATATGGTATAAAGCTGCTATGCTCAATTCATAATTCTGTGTATCTCAATACAATCTCTTTAAAATAATCTCCAGTTTCCATTAATTTATTATTTAAGCAATTTGTGTGCATGAATCTAGAATATGTACATGGCTTCAGTACCTGCTGATGTTTGCACACCCAGGAACAAGAATCCATATAGCTCTGTGGCCATAGATGGCCAACCTTCTTACTCCTTGGACACATACCTTGCTTTGTGCATCTTGACGCTATAAATATTCTCCTACTCCCGACCAATGGACATATTAATTTCCAGTGAAAAAGAATGCATGTTAGAATTCCATCTATCCTGAATGGAAAATGTAGTTATTCAGCTGAGAGTTTAAAGGTGATTATTTTTAAAAGAGCTTTATTGTTAGTAATGCTATGGAAAGAATTTTAAAACATTGTCTAAAGAGCTGACCAACTCAGGCAGTCTTAAAACTCTCCCTTCAATGTGGCAGTAAATGAACTAATCTCTGTCCTAGTGCTTTCCTTTATCTTTCTTTCTTCTCTTAAAAAACTTTACCACCTCTCTCTTCCCTCTGCTACTGTTCTCTGGCCTGGAAGGCCTCATTTTCCACCTACCATCTTTCTCTTTTGGCTGTTCATCTACTTCTGTGCTTCCCTCTCTTTATAATGCCTGAAAGTCTCCTTTCCATCTGCTAAGTATTTTTATTTCTCTAAATTTCTAAGGAAGTGGGAAAGAAATTGTGTTGCTGTTACTGAATTTGTATGGGAAATGCTGGGATCTAGTCTTCCTGCTCTACGACTGCTGTTGAGAAAATATTTCTGGATTTAGTTCCAAAGGGGAAGCTGTGTTAGTCTAGTTCAGCAAAACAAACAAGGAGGCCTGTCATACTTAAAGACTAACAAATTTATTTATTGCATGAGCTTTCGTGGGAGAAAATCCCACTTTGTCAGATACTTTGAAGATGTGGTGATCCCATGACTTTCATTTCTTGCCATTTATTTCCTCCCATTCTGTAAGCTCCTCCATCTTCAAATCATCTGACGATGTGGGATTTTCTCCCATGAAAGCTCATGCGGTAAACAAATCTGTTAGTCTTTAAGTGCCACAGGACTTCTTGTTTGTTTTTTCTGGATTTAGTTTCACTTGAAATGGGATTAATATCAGTGAATGTAACAGTAACTCAGACAATCAGCAAAAGGTTATAATCGTACCAAAAACATCACTTTCATTTATTCAGCCAGAAACAACCAACTTCCCTCTGCCAATAACATGCTGAAGTTTAATGCAGGTCCATACTATATGATTTGTTTAAGAAAATTGTATTCTTAGATTGGAAATGAAATAAGCCAGGCAATATGCTACATTAAAATGTCTTGTTTTCTCCACTGCTGGTTCCGATCCCAGGTTGTTATCTCCCACAGCCAGTGACTCAGGATGAGCCCACACTTCACTGAGTCATCCGAGCCTATGTTCTGGGTCTTACATTTTGACTCAGCTTGTATTTTTCTCTCTCTGGTGCTGCACCAAAAAGAATGCTTGAGCGTTCCTCCTGCAGGAACATAGTCCTCTCATAAGCAACCCTACAAACAGCAGTATCTTGCAGCTGGCAAGAGTTTGTAAGGCAACCAGATATCAAATTTCTTTGGAAGCTCAGTATGGTAGTGATGCAAGCTTCATCTTCTCTTTTGATCTGAGGCCTACACTTCATGTAGAAGTTTTAATGCTATAGCAATACTGGAAATACCTACATGTGTAGATGCAATATATACTGGCAAAGTGCTTTTGCCAAGATAGGTTATTCTGGTTCCCCAAGGAAAATAAACTCTATTAGCCAAAGTACTTTTATGCTGAGATAACTGTCTATGCTTAGGGCATTCACCAGCATAGAAATGTTAAAAACAAAGAAGTAAGCAAGCAAACAAAATCACACCCCTAACAAATAATGGCAAAAGTCTTAAGGATAGATCTAGTTTGAGAAAATCATTCCCATACTGAAAAAATAAGAGTCCTGTGGCACCTTAAAGACTGACAAATTTCTTATGCCTGATGAAATCTGTTAGGGTATGTCTACACTGTAAAGTTTTTTCAAAAAAAGCAGGCTTTTTTTGCCAGACAATGTGAGAAAAGCCTTGGTGCCAACTCCAAGGCCACCCAGGATGCCATCTACTTACAATGTTGGTATGGGACTATAAATCCATATACCCATGCCAAATTCAGTTCATTGTATGTGTGTGGGGAAGAATATTCAAGACCCCTGATTGGTCAGCTTGGCTGCATCTCCACTGTTCTTGTTTTGTCACTGGGCTGCACAATGCCCTTTGGCAAGTCATTTCACTGCCCTGTGCCTCAGTTTCCCCTCTGTAAAAGGAGAAGAATAATGGCTTTCCTTTGTAAAACACTGAGATCTACTTATCAACATGATATATAGGAACTAGGTATTTTATTATTTATTACCTGTTTTGGTATCTTAGTGTTGAGAGGAATTTATATTTTAAGGACTTTATGCAATATTCATAGTCCTTAACATGAACAGAGTGTTTCTTGGCTTTAGCTTATTTATACCTATCATGATGTGACTCATGCCCTAAATACATTTCAATGTAGTGTTGGGAATGTGAATACATTGCACAATGAGCCTGTCTCCTGTTACTCTTGCACATAGGTTGACCAGATGAATTGATTTTTATAGGAACAGTCGTGATATTTGGGGCTTTCTTATACAGATGCCTTTTACTCCCTATCCTGATCAACTTACCTGCACAGTACCAAGAAGTTGATTCAGCTCCGACACCGAATAATTTCCACTGGCTTCAAAGAGATTTGGAGCAGGGTTTACTCACCCTGCCTTCACTGAGACTTAAACATAATGTACCTGAAATTAAGCACATGTTTAAGGCATTTTCCAAATGGAGATGCTCTTCTGGATTTGGGTCCATGGTTGTTTGACCAGGGTAGTACAAAACACTTACAAATCTAGGGGTTTTTTTTGTTTAAATTTTGGTGATCCTTCCACAATTTTAGCATCGGAGTAATTGGTAGAGTGTGAAACAAGCAAACAAGGAGTCCTGTGGCACTTAAAGACTAACAAATTTATATTTTGCATGAGCTTTTGTGGGAGAGTATCCCATTTCATCAGATGCTTTGCACCAGGAACTCCACAGTTTGCAACAGAAGTAGAATTTTCTTATTTTAGAATATGAAGATCCAGAGGGAATAAGTTCCTGGGCCCATTAGCCATATGGGACAGCTGCATCTTTAGAACCATCCAGCTAATGCACACTTGAAGTGTGTCTGCACTGCAATTAGACATCCATGCCTACTGATTTGGGCTTGTTGGGCTCAGGCCAACGGGCTGTTTAACTGCTGTGTGGACATTTGAGTTGGGGTTGCAACCAGAGCTCTGGAACCATCCCAGCTCTCAGGGGCTTAGTACCAGGACTTTAGTGCAAGCCTGAATGTCTACACATAGTTAAGTAGCCCATTAGCCTGCATGGACCAGCTGTGGAGTTTTAATTACAGTGTAGACATACACACCTTTTGGAGCTGAAGCTGTGCTGAGCCAGGTAGGAAAGTTGCCTGCATATAGCAGAGGGGTGGTGTGCTGGTTGGCAGGTGCAGGGGAAGTGAAAGAATGAGCCTGAGAGGAGAAGGAAAGGAATGCCGGTGTGAGGAGCTGTAGAACCAGACATGGAAAGCTAGATCTGTGGAAGGAATGAATGACTAAAATGGTTGGAGCACAGCAACTTTGATCTTAAGAGGCATGTTGGGAGTAAAGTACAAGTCAATACAATTGTTATTGTAATTACTGGAAGTTGAAGTCAACAGGATTTAAGTATGATCTTAAGTTAGGTACATGTTGAAGCAGTTTACTGAATCAGAGCCTATATTCCAAAAATTATAATGTAATTGAAATAAATCACTTTTCAGATCTGGACTTCTCTATTGGTATTTTAAATTCAACATATCACTTTTGGGTAGCAGGAGATGTAATCTACATCATGTCAAGTACTGCTGTAATCCAGTGTGAGAAGAAACACCTAGATTTAGACAAATTCTGACTTTCCTCTGCTCTGCAGAAGGATTTTAGCTTCAACAACTTTCATCAATTATTACCATACCCTTCACTCTAGTCAACCCCTTTGAGACTGTTCTGACAGGATTCTGATGATTCAGCAAATCTTTAACAATTGCACACAGACCTGAAAATTAACAGTGTCACACCGCAGGAGGCAAACAGACCTCCACATGTACAGGGCAACAAAGCTCAAACCAGAGACGGGAGGGAGATTTTTAAGAGGCTAGCCAGAGATCTAAAATAATCAACATAAGCAAATCAAGTATACTAAACTGTTGCATGGACATGCTAAAAACAAGCACCTTTCCCTTACTTATGATTATGGTAATGTTTAGAGGTCCCAGTTGGAAACAAAGGGCACATTGTGCTTTACATACATAACAAAAGAACACTCTGCTTCAAAGAGGTCAGTTAGGGGATGTCCACATTGCAAGTGAAGATGAGAGTGCAGTGTGGTGAGGCACATTGGTGCTACTGTTAACCTAGTTAACAGTGGTAGTGGGGACCAGGACTGGATCAAGGCAGGGGCTTAGTCTTCAAAGCATCTGATGAAGTAGGATTTTCTCCCACAAAAGCTCATTCAATAAATTTGTTAATCTATACGTGCCATGGGCCTCCTTGCTTCTTTAACCTAACAGGAAGCTCCACTGTCCCACCAAAATCCGGTCCCCCTTAGGCCAGCATAATGCTGAGCTCCACAGACCCAGCCAGTGCTGGAGGGGACCAGGGTCCTGGGCCCAGAGACTGTTGTCCATGGCATTCCTATCCCACCCTGGGTTAGTTGGTTTGCTACAGGGGGTGGGGCAGACCAGCGCATGGTGGCTGCACTCCAGGGGCGGGGGCAGCTGGCACATGGTGTAGTTTCTGGCGGTGATGCTCCAGGGCCAGTAGTGCTGTCAAGCCACTGCACTAGGATCCTCATGACTCGGGCTGGGCTGGTCAGTCTCTGCCAGGCCCCCAGGGGCACCAGCATGGTGTCCCAACAGTACTCCTGGCCCTGGAGGCCAATGCCAGAGACCACACCACATGCCAGCTAGTCCTGCTTCCACAGTGCCCTAGACCTGTTGGGGCAGACCAGCTAGCCCAGTGGCAGGGTGGAAGCCATGGCCTTGTGCCACACAGTCCTGACCCTGCCAGCAGCACCGGTTGCCCCCCCCCAGCATTGAGCTCCAGGCCCCCCCAGCACCGACCAGGCCTCCCCACAGCCAAGTGTTGGTCTGCCCTGGCCCCACAGCTGGCCAGTATGTGGGCACTGTTGCTACCCCGCAGCACCAAGCATTGCCCTTTCCCCAGGCTGGGTGCCTGTGAGGTGGGAGGGGCACAAGAGTGGGCAGCCCCAGGTCCCAAGGAACTTTAGTCCAGCCCTGGTGGGGACATGGAAGCATGGTTTAGCTGCCCCAGTACCAGCCCATTGTGGACTCTGGGTATGGTTTTGGGATCTGTCATGGTTACACCTGGTATACTTGCCCGTGCTATAATCAAGTTGTTAGTTGTGGTGTACATATACCATAGAAACAGTCTCATATTCAACATCTTCACTGGAAGTAGCCATCAACCCATGTACTAACTCAGCATTGTACCAGCAAGGCCAACTTTATACACTATGAGAAGCCAAGCAAGGGCAGGATTCCAACCTGTTGCTGGGTGTGAGCAGAGAATCCGGACATGGGTTTCTTCCCCTCTGCATACTTAATGCTAGAGCAGTGGGTGGGGCTGTACAGGAAATCTGGTAGCAAATTTTCTTGTCAGTGCAGTTATGCTGGTTAAAAAAAAAAAAAATCTGGGAGGATACACGTCCTGACATCCTGTTTTGTTAATTGCCCACTGGATCATACAGCCTTTAAAAGTATCAAGAGAGACTCATTTACTTTTTCAGGGAGGAGGCCAAAAAGAGGCTTGAAAACACATTGTGCGGTCTAGTGTTCTGCCTGTTGCATGGTTACATCAGATGATGCCTATTCATAGCATCCATCCCCTCATGCCCCTCACATATGCAGCCTTGTCTATCTTGCTCCTTTGAAAATACAGCAGTAGCAACACAGCATAGCATAGAATAACTGATTTCTGCTCTTCTCTTTTCCTGGAATTAAAAGAAACAACAACATATATATTCCCATTTTAGGCCAGATGAATCAACTGTAATTGATGCTCCTGGCTATTCAGATGTTTTCTTCTGACAAGTAGGATGTGCTCACTCCACCAGCATGCTTTTCTCTGGGTACTTCCCCCAATTCTACCTTTCCCCACTCTTTTTTAAATCACTTTTCTTTGTGCTTCCTTTCTGTTATCTTCTATTGTTTCTGTCCTGACCTACACTATTTTTTCTACTCTACTCCCCTTGTTTCCCTGGCCAGTTCCTCATTTCATGTTTGCTTTGTGAACTCTCACACTATACTACCGGTCTTCTACTTTCCCATGCCCTTCTCCTTCCATTTGTGTTTCTGTTCCTATCATATTCACTGTCCCTTTGCCTCCTTTTGACTTTCATAGTCAGTCTCTGTTTCCTCTTGCCCTCCATCGCCTTCCAGACATCATTTTTACTGTCTCCACCTGTGTTCTCCTGCTCTACATATTTCCCCTTGCCTTCCCCATTGCTATAGGTTCAAACATTTTTCCTTTCTCAAGTGAAGTCAGAGAATGGTTTCATATGCCCAGGCAAAAGAGGGTATGGGTTCTCCCAGAATAACAGTGGGAACTGCAACTCTCTTTATGACCGTCATTTGGTGGGAATGACCATCCTATCCATGAGTATAGACTCCTGAATGGCAAAAAAACCCTCTTGCATTTGCCCTTCCTTAAATTTCCTCTTTTCATGTTTTATTTTTTTTTCCTCTAGTGGCAGTGGTGTTGAATACTAATAAGGTAACACTTGGTGCAACTCTAGCGGCCATTTGCAGTTCATTCAGGTTCTGACTAGTCAAAGTGAATTTGTGCCAATAATTTGCAAATTTTTCTAAACCACTGCAACTGATTAGTTTCTTGATACAATCAATACAAGGAGCTGAAACAATAGAATAGAATTTTCTAAATAGGCACAGGACATGCAATAATAAATTAGCATATTTCTTGTCTAGATAATCTGTTTACACTATAATGCAATTTATCTTTATAAACTAAAAGAAAAGGAAGACAATAAAAGAACATCAACATTGCAAATTAGGAAACAAGAAATGGCAGTGGTGACACAGCAGGCTGGTTTACTGTCACAAATGTAATTGCAGAGTCTCTGTTGAAACAGTCTTTCAAAGATCAGTGTGGAGCAGGAGGATGTTTTAATTGGCACTGATACAGGAATATTGCAGAGTCTGGATCACATTCAGCTCTTGGCTGTATCCAGACAATGCCCATGGATTCAGTAAACTGAATATTTGAATGGTTGGAATTTCCTCAACTTATAGTATATTTATACATCAGCCTCATTCACCACCAGAATAAAATGCTACCTAGTAGCAGCTTTAATGCTTCACCATAATACAATATACAGAATATATGGTGTATAATATATCAATAAACATACAATGCCAATATACCAAAGGTACTTAGGCATCAGAGATATATGTTAACAAAAAAGATACTCATACTCAACTGAATGAGATGATTATGTTTGTTTTCTTGGTCCAATACTATAAATCAGTGAACATGACAACAGCAATAGAAAGTCATTTCATTTTGACTTCTGATGTCGAAAATCTTTGCAGGATGCCACAGAATAACAATTACAGATACATCATGGGTCATTCCTGCACTCCTTTCTCAGGGAAATTCCCACTGAAACAAATGCGAATTTTGCTTGAGTAGGAGATGGAGGACTGTGCCCTAACCTAACTGATCTATTAGCAAAATCTAGTAATAGCCAGGGTTTCTTGTTTCATAGCTTTAGTAATGAAGTGGAGTTAGCTTCTGCTCTGTCACATTGCTGAATATCTGTAGTTGCTGCAGTGTGGAAATTATAATTTGAACCATACTGCAGACATTCAGCAGAGTCACTGCTTCATTATTGCACACTACCAAAAACATAAATAAAATAAACTCAGTTTTGCCTATTCATAATCTTTTATCATGGGTGGCATAATATTTGATGTTAAAGTGTTAGCTAATGGAATCAGGCTATTAATGCAGGTCTCTCTCTTGCTTTTATTTTATTTTATTTTGTAAATAAACATTTCTACCTGTCACAGCTGTGTAGAACAACTTGAAAATGTGAATCCTAAATAGACCAGAAGGCAAATAAAAAGCATCCCAATTTCTAAAAAATCCTGATTCTTGGAGGCTGATTCATAAGCTTTGACCAGTAGGGGCTAGCAGTGTTTTTACCTTCATTTTGATTAGAAACAGCCTTTGTTTTTATTTAAGGGCATCATTACCTCTTTATCAAAAACTATGCCTACCATAGGAGGGATCAACTCAGGCATGATGTATGGGTGTCTGGTCAGGAAATGCTTGTTCTAAGACACACTGGCTAAGTCTTTCAGCTCTAAGACCTTCCTTTTTACCACTGTGCTACAGATAGCCTGTGGCATGTTAACTAGATGGCCATGAATCTCTGTAATTCCATTAAGGGAGGCCTTTCCCTTCAACTCAGCACAGTATATGTGCTTAACAGAGGGAAGTTGAATTGAGATACACAAATTATTGTAAGTAACTTGCATATTTCTGTTTGACTGCCACCAAAAATGACAGGCAGTGCAGATTTGCCCTCAGTCTCAATTATTAGAGGCTTATTCTGATGCCCAGATAGTTGCATCACAACTGTCAGTGGAGACACTACAGATCATCTGGATCCACAGCTCGAGGTCTACCCTTATTCCATTTTGAGCAATGGCACTTCTGCATGAAACAGATGTCTTTCTGAAAGCTACTACAAGTTTTACCCCACCACATGCTCAGCTGAACATGAAAAGCTATTACACTGTAAAGAAAATTGCTTTTATAGTTCATACTTAAAGAACAGCAATTTTCCATTCCAAATGACTTTGATGGGTTTAGACTTACGAGCAATAAACCAGAGATGTTATTGAACTCACAATTTTCTTACCTCTTGTGCACTCTTGTCTTGTATCTGGACTGTGCTCAGTGGCAGCGGGGCGTACCAGTTCTACCTTTTCATCTTCCCTGTTGCAGTGTGGCTTTGACCACAGAGAAGCGTTGTTCCAGGCCTTGTGCACATAATGTCTCATTTGGAACTAATGGCATTGTGTGTACATGAGACAGGTCCAGTGTATATTCATTCAGACAGTCTGCAGTCATTTTCTCTGGCTTCATTGACTGGCAGCTCCTTCAGCTGGCCCATCTGCCAGGTTTACAGAGACTGGGACAAACACTGTAAAGTCAACAAGAACTAGGTTCTGAGGGACACCTAGTCACTGTAACATGACTAATAGACCTTATCATACTCCAGGTTTTGGCTTACGAAGAAAAGACCCTGCAAATGACTAATAAGTAAGTTCTTTTTTAAAAATTTGCTCAGATTAACTAAAATATTACCTGAAGGGAGATGTTCTTACTCCAGTATCCCCATGTCTTAGAAACCTGTTTGACTTGGACTTGTGTTTTTAGTTTGAAGTAGTAGGCATTCCACTTTAATCAAAGTTAAGATTTGATGTAGGATTTGGGAAGCTCTTCACCAGTATTCTTCTGATTAAAAATTTAGGCTCTCTGTAGCAATTTCCAGTTTACAGCTGTTCAGTGCATGACAAATGCAGTGTCAATGAGAACTGATTTTCTGCCTTTTTAAAATGACGTTATTAGTTAGATATAACATCTGCAGAGAAAATTGGCTGCATTGTTCTTCTCTGGAGGATAGAAAAGAAAAGACCCTGCTAAAGAACACATGACCGATTTTTCCCCACAGCTTCTAATATCAATGACAAATGATTACTGGCAATGCCATTTCACCTCTAATGCACACTTTTCTACTACTAAATGAAAGAGAAAATGCTACCACTGAAATTCAATCCTTAAGTGTATACTTGGATATCTTTTTACAGGGAGCTTTTAAATTTCATTATGTAGCCTCGATCTTCTGACAGCTTTTTGATTACAAGGAATCAAGAATATACAATGTCTTACTAGAAAGAAAACAAAATAGCTCTTCCCCAAGACATCCAAGGAAAGATTGCTTCTACTCTCTTACACTGGTTTAAAGTGAGTAATTTCACTGAAGTATATACAATTATTCAGTGTAAATGAGAGCATAATCAGTTTTGAAGCATTTAAACAATTTACCTAGCTACTAGATTGCAAAACACTACTTGTATGCTGTACTACTATTTAGGGAGCAATATTGTTAGGTTGAAATTACCTATGCCCAATATTTCCAAATTCATCACTGCCTTAATACTAATGACTCTGGTAGAAAACAAACAGACTATGAATGTTTTTTTTCCATTGTTATAGGAAAGGACATTTTTTTTCTATTTGTGATTGTAAAATAAAATGTTGCATATATAACTATTCAGATAGTTAAAAAAATCAGTGAAACTGAGTGGTCACACAAGTGAAAGTCAGGGATTAACACACAGTTCATTTGATACATCTCATTCATCTTTAGTGCTTTTGTTCAAAGGGTCCAAGTTAAGCATGAACTATGTATTATTCAGAAGATGCATCTGAGCAGTAGTGTGTAAGTAGGAAACTTACACTGATTTGCTGCTCTTTAGAAGTGCAAGATGGTACACTGAAGTCAAGCAGTGTACAAAGCCAGAAAAGCAATGAGCAAAATGGTACAGTTTAAAAGAGGACCTTACCTTCTCTGTACATGGACCCAATGCCAAATCATTGGAAGTTACACTACTTATATCCATATTATGGCCACTATATCTGATGTGTAATGTCTGTCCATACTGAAACTTGGCCCATGTGATGACTGGTGCGTTAGTGTGTTGTCTTCCTGCTTATTGCTTCCTGGTCCTGTTTGTTTCTTGGTTCCTGCTCACTGAACTCAGTGTTCCAGTTGGTCGTGTGTGTGTGTTTTGTTTTTAGGAATGCTGTTACATCAAAGCACAACACCCATAAACATACGTGGGGGTTTGCTCGTTTCTCTCTCTTCAATTTGGGCCAGGGTGTAATCGTGCCTACATTGTAAGCTCTTTGCAGACTGGGACTGTCTTTTTTTGTCCTGTCTTTATGGAGCACCTAGCACAAGTAGGTCCTGTTCCATGACTAAGGCTCTTAGGCACTTGCACAATATAAATAATAATAGCAGAATTCCTCAAACATCTTAGACCATCACTTGAGGCTTAAGTAGCAACTCCCCTGATTGCTGAAGCGTTCAAACCTGTTTCTAGAAAAACACAGCTTCTGCCAAATTGCACTGCGGTTTTGTTGTTTGTAAAATGTTCATTAAGGAGCTTGGGGTGGAGTACACTTGAGCTAATTTAGTGTGCACCAGAATCCAAACTTCATTGCACTGCTCCTCTCTTATTTGTCTGTACTTTGAATCAAAGTTAAAAAATGCTCAGTTTGTGAAAATAAATATACAGCTCCAGTGGGTTAGTAATTTTTTCTGTGTTTTGTGATTACATTATAGTTCCTACTCAAGTGTTTGCTGACCGATTATTCATTTCCGAGTGTGATTTAAAAGCACCCAGAGTAAACCACTAAGCTCTAAAGAAAGGCAGAGATGCTGAGTGAATTTTTAATGTTGAGAAGCATTCCTTATTTTTTAACTCTGCTTTCCTGGGGCCTAGTTTAGCTCAACCCCCTTTTTGAGAGAATCATTGAGATTCAGTGAATGTCCACCATTAATTACATTTAGGGGAGTCAGCTTCTTGCAGAGATTCACGGTGTTCTTCCTTGCCCTTTTTTAAAAAAAATTAGTTAGGATGCCTTAAAACCATTAGAAATTCAGAAAACATGGCTAACACTGATAATGCAATAAGCTCCGTATCAGCCCTGCAAACAAAGAGCCAAACACAGTGAAGGGGATTCATGACTTCTTCAGCAGGAAAAAGAAAAATCTTTGGTGAAAGAAGCTCAGCTCTGTGATTCAAGCTGAGCAGCAGTTTGAAACAGCTCTAGTGTTTCTTATGGTGGCAACACTACAGTAAATTTAGATTCCAGGCAGGAAATGGTTTCTGGGTCTCATGGGGACTGCTTGCTAAAACTGTGCCATCGCATTGAACTGAGGGTTGATTGAGGTTCCTTTGCCTCTAATGGAGTCAGCCTTCTCTGACTGGTGTTAAATAATCCTTCCAGGGACTGATTTATCTATGCAGTAAAATCCCTGAAATGCAAGTCTTTTGCTTTTGGAATGAAAAATAGCTCTAGTGGGCAGGTGTTGCCAAAAACGTATAACGTGAGGATAGTCTGGATCTGTCTCTCAGGTGTTCTTCCCCATTACTCTTTCAAATCACGGATAAGCCAAATGCTGGGTTTAGGCTATAAATGGGCCAGAGAACCCCTTTCCATGGTAAAATGCAACAGATAGAAATCTGAGAAATTGCCTTTGCAGAGATTCTCCCACATCATTTCTTGGAGAGCGAGTATGACTGCCTCTCTACAGAAAGAGCAAATCATGGTTTTTCTCAAGGGATCAAGAGAAGATCAGAGGGGCAGGTTCAGAGGCCTTGTACTATCATAGCAGCTCCAGACCCTGTCATTCCTACACTTGCTGTGGGAATCCAAAGAAGCCCTGTTAAAAGGATTTTCCTTAGTCTTGACTTCTGAGGGAGCTCTACGGAAAAGATAATGTTGTCCCACATGGGACTTATTTATCCTTTTAAAGTCCACTGGGGCAGGGACCTAGGACCTTTATGCATCACACTTTGGCCTGATTCTGCTACTCTTACTGCACTAGAGGCCCCATTAAATAAATGATTTCAGTGGGGCCACTCACTGAGTAAAATACTACTCATCCAGCATATGGGTGGAAGACTCACTATGTGACTCAATTCCCGAACCCTTTCCCTCTCAAAACCACCAACCAAACAAAACAGTCATGAAATTACCAGTATTAGCCCTGAACTTTTACCTTCTCTTACCCACGTCTTTCCAACACTTCTTATAGTGTCACACCTTACAGTGATGTTACATTTTAATCATTGCCATCCTCTCAGTGTATGGACTTTCCCCTTCACAAGAGATTTTGATCATGTAATTCCACTTACTTGGGAGGAATTCCCGTCAGAGGGGAGGACCAAGAATAGAGGCACAAAATGAGATGAACAGTGTTTTATTTGATCACCCACTCATTTTATTGTATCTGGCTGTTGTGAGGCTCCAAGAACATCTCACTGACACAGGAGAGTCCCAGTCTAAAATAACTTGGGTGTCATCTTCTCTCCCTCTGCCACAAGTCACTGAGGTTCTAAGATATGGGGTGTATCACTTTTAATGTTGAAATTTATCTCAGAATAAGGTTATCTGCTTCTTCTCACTGTCTAGAGAGTCAGTTTTGACCCAGTGATGGGGCATCCACCCCACACAGGAATAAAAGAGGTTAAGGTGGCCAGCTGGGCAGGCCAATTAACTCCATAGGAGCACCTGGAGGAGGAGCTGGACCATACCACTATTTAGGAGTTGGCACAGCTTGGCAAGAACAGACAGGGGCAGATTAAAGCCCAGGAGCACAGAGCAGTATGGGGGTTGTAGGAAGGCAGGGAAGCTGGTTACAATTACAATAAGAGAGGTCCACGGAAACAACACCTAGGTACTGTGGTGCTTCCTGGCTTTCAATCACACCATAATCCAGATTTTTCTTCATGATTCTCCTATACCCTTCAGGAAAAAATCTCCTTTTATCTTACAAATAGATAATAAACAGGTTCTTTTTTGTGCCTTCTTATAGGTCAGCAGGGGGTGCAGGACTGATGGGAAGGGGCTGCTCTTAATTTGGAGAGGGTTTTTTATGATATAACACTGTTTTTAATTACCTCTGAGAGCTGGTAATTAACATTCTTTTTTTGCTTAAAGAAATATATGGGATTCTGGTCTTGTGTGAATATTTTGACTTTATTAGATGAAGCTTTAATTTTCAGGCCCAGTTAAGTTGACCTTATTCAATTAGACACTTGGAGACTGTGCTCAATAAAGGCAAATCATATTTGTGTGATTTCCTTCATAAAAGTTTAATGCACTGTATAATTAGGGGAGATTTGATTGCTTCCTTTATTTCAGCAAGGCCTTCCCACCTGCAGGCCTAACATGTTGCTGACAGAATTACTCTATACCCAGTAAAATGTGCACACAGAGACATAAATCATTTCTCCTTTGAACCCCTCCTCTTTTCTTCCCCTCCCCTGAGACATACACACTGATGAGGAGGCAGAGAAAACAAGGAATTTCAGAAGGGTCACCTAGCAATTGTTCTTTCAGGGTTTGAGACTGATAGGCTGACGGGCGGAACAGCAAATGCTTTGGATCCCAGCTTTATGGTTAACAGAAGCCCCTGATGTGTAGAAAGAGAAAGATAGCCAGCTGGAATGGCTCCCTCTGTGCTTCTGCAGCAAACATCTCTTCCTCTAATAGCATAGCTTGGGCAGGAGCCCTGGAGCTATTAGCTGTACCCCGTATGCTGCAAGTACTGAAGGGGACTCAACAAGACTTAATGCTTCTTGGAGCTCTATTAATTCCCAAAGAGAGATTAGCAGGACCTGAGAAGGACAAAGCTGTGGAGACCAGCTGGACCTTCCTAATCTCCCCTGAAATCTCATGAAGCCCAATCCTTACTTTGCACTTGTAGTAGGCAAGGGGACTGCTACAGTATTGTGTATAACTCTATTACACTCTTTCTTGAACCCCATCTTGCCTCTCTGCAGAAGCACAGATGAGAATTCTGTCTTTTTTGGACTCTTCAGAAAAGTATTACCTTGTGGAAAAAGGTATTAAAATTAGGCTCTGGAACAGACTTGCAATGGAATTGCCATCTCTGGAAGTTTTAAAGAATAGGTTGGACAAACACATGTCAGGGATTGTCTGGGTTTACTTGGTTCTGTTTCAGTACAGAGGACTGGAATTGATGACTTCTCAAGGTCTGAAGCAGCCATGTGATTCTATGCAGAATCATACAGTGAACTTAATGGCAGAACCAAGCATTACCTTTCCATCACCAACAGGTGTTTGTCTAACTTCTTAAAATCTTCAGTGACTGAAATTCCACAACCTCTCTAAGCAATTCATTCCAATGCTTAAACACTCTGACAGTTAAGAAGTTCTTCCTAATGTCCAATCTAAAATGCCAAGCTGTCATTTTAAGCCCATTACTTTTTCTCCTGTCCTCAGAGATTAAAGAGAACAATTTTTCTCATTCCTTTTTGCAATTACCTTTTATGTAGTTAAGCTATTAGATCCCCTCTCACTCTTCTTTTCTCAGACTAGACAAACCCAATTTTTTCATTCTTCCCTCATAGGTCATGGTTTCTACACTTCAAATCATTGTTGTTGCTCTTCTCTGGACTTTCTCAAATCCATCCACCAATTTCCTCAAATGTGGCATCCAGAACTGGATGCTGTACTCCAGTTCAAGCATGAATCAGCATGGAATACAGCAGACAAATTTTTTCTTGTGCTTACAACACTCCAGCTAATGTGTTCTGGAATAATGTCTGCCTATTTCTGGCCAGAGAGTCTATGAAGAAAAAGGTGCAAAAATATATATTATCACATTCAATGTGTTTTGAACCTTTAATATATTTATAAGGACAGAGAAAGATGGAGGGAAAAACACAAGGAGGGGAAGTAAAATTTTTGTATGAGTTTGGAATGACTATATCTGTATTTCATTACGCATCATCATGTATCATTATTGTGGTCTCTGAGGCATTATCAAGACTTTAGCTATGCATGAGACCAGAATATAGTATATCAGAGCTTTCATCCATATAGTGAACATTAAACCCAACAGAGGCCAGTCATCTTCTACCTAGAGCAACTTCTGTAAATTACTTATGGCCCTCAGCCTTGATCCTGTATGAGAATTGGATGAATGTGGAAGTCAAAGGGCTGCATATGGCAACAGAGTTCTTCCTCTGCTCAAGTTTTTCTCATTTCAGGGTTGGAGTGAGCTTCTTTTTTTGTTTAGTTCAAAAAGAAGCAGCTGTTTCATAGGAAGGAAGCTTAAGAACTAGTCTCTGTGGGTATGTCTATACTGGAGGCTCTGTTAAGCTGACTTAGAGCATCCACGCTGAAAACTCCTATCGACTGCCTGTGTCCACACTGGCAGGTGCTAGGTTGGCCCTTCCTAGTGGCCAGGAACTCTGGGAGGGGGCCTGGAGGCCAATTAAGTAGACTTAAGGGCAGAGCTGTAACTAAAGAATTTGGCACCAACTGAAACACGCCCCTTACAATGGCTGGCACATGGCGCAAGTACCGAGGAACATGCCCTTTAATGAACAACTCAGTGGAGCTGCTCTGGCGTGCCTGAGGCAAAGCCCCACTCACCCTGCTGTAGTTATAGGCCTGCTTAAAGGCTGTTCCCTGGCTTAAATCCACCTTCCGAGGTGGACTTATTAAGTTGACTTAAGGAAGCATTCCTGAAGTTGACTTAAGGAAGGTTAAGTTGCTGTGAGGCTCAGTGTAGACGTACCATGGGAGCTGTTAAATAAAGATGACCTATAATTAGTTTAAACTACAATATTAATTAATTTCTGTTCAAATGGAGGAAAAGAAAACAAAAGTTTTTTTGTTTTTTTTTTTTAAATTTAGTATACTCTGAAAAAGTATTGCTTCAGTGGAATACAGTGTAGAGAAAGCCAGATGCCAACAACATCTTTGCCCTCTTCAGCATGGATTACCACCACTGCACTGGATAGCTGAGAATTCACAGAGTCACAAGAGACAAAGTACTTATTCTCAAGAGACTGAAAGGAAAATTCTCCACAAATGCCAAGCTGGAAATTTGGCATTGTGGTTTCTCTTCAGATGAATGGAACTGAGTGTATATAATAAACAAGCAAAGTAAGGGAGTTTAAGAATTTAAGTACTCTCTTGAGAGGACATAGAAAGCAGTTCCTGGGAATGGTGAACAAAAGCTGTCAGGAAACTAAGATCATTGATTTTTATGACAAATGACTTATGATTATGGATGTGTGGCTGAAACAGGAATGTAGAATCTGCAGTACAAAGTACAGCATTCTCTAATGCCTCTTGTGAGGTTTTATTTACACTCAGTTGAAGCTACTTACTGGTATTAGTGTCACATTTGTTAAACCGGTTGGTATTGATTGTATTTAAACATATTAATCCAATAATATTTGTTTCAGTATAGTCTTAAATAACTCTCCTATTGCAGTGACTGATCTATGCTGTTTCTACTTCTAAGTGTTAAAAAAGATGGATTTTTTAAAGTGAAATGGATTGTATTAAAGCAATTCCTTCTCTCTCCTGCACATAGTTATTATAGGAGAGAACACTAAAAATAAGCAGATACATAGTGCAGTGTTCTGGCTACCAACTAGGAGCCTGGCAACAGAGCAAACTAAACAGGGTTCTCCCATCCAGTGGATGAACTTTGCTGTGTTTAGCTTCCTACTCTGACTAGCTCTGACTCAGACACTATCACACTATCACTATCACACTATCACTATCACAACACATAAGCTTCAGCCTTTTGTCTTTGACAGTCCCTATGTACACAATAACCACCAGCTCCCCAGCAGCACCATTTGGGAGGGGATTACAGTCCCTCTTCCTCTTGACCCAAGCCTGCAAAATATTACATCACCATGGAGTTTGGTTCGGACTTACCTGCTCTGAGATCAGAGTTTAGTTTATTTCTCTGTCTTAGCAATGGCCAAAAAGTTGTTAACTCAGCTTTAGTCACCACATCCAATTCCATTTACTTAAAGTAAAACCGAAGTTGTTAGCAGAAGACAGAAAATAGGGCAGCAATCACCAAACAATTTTTAATTCTTACATTCAGTTAGTACTAACCAAAAGCCTGGTAAGCACAAAGTTTAGCTACAAAATGTGGCATGGAAATACTATCTAAAGCATAGCTGAACAGAGGCATTTCCAGCCCACTGCTGGGGTTCCTTCCCAACTCTGGTACCATGACTGTGTGACAGTGGGGCCTGGAAGATCTCCTACCCCAAAGGACCCTGAGTAAAGCTCTCCCTCCCCTTCTTTTCTTGCATTTACTTTCCACATGAGACTCAGGCTGGATGGATAGGCCCTGATTACAAAGCAATTAAACACAGAATTTATTTATATATGGGACTAGTGCCATTGTGGTGTACTGAACATGCTTTCACAATGTTTACACTCGCTCTTGTCTCCTCTGCTGGTTCTTTGATACCTGTTAATTTTCTCTGACCTCTATTTTAGAAAATACAACAGTTCCTGCCTTCACTCTGCTCTAAAACCTGAGGTACGTGAATTCAAAATGGTGGGGTGGGGCAAGCTATTTTAAAAATGACCCTTTGCCACCAGAGAATTAAGAATTAATTAATAATTATTACAGGACTGGCATGTTAGTATGCCAGTCTGTAAAGAATTACATGTATCTACATTCTCTGGGATGCTTTGACTCCCAACCAAATATCATATATTAAAATATATTCATTGGGCACCTGTAGCAGAGCACTGAGGCTTGAATTAATACTCTGGGTTATTTTAGTACTAATTAGATTTCCCAGAGGAAGGCTTCATTGGACAGAGGTATACCTGATTATCAGGCCAGTTTAGGGCTAATGAGTCAATCAGCTTATTAAGAGGGAAGCCATATAAAATGGCACAGGAAGGGTGGAGTTGATTAGCTGGTTTTCTAAAGGGAGGCCTTTGAGTAGATGTGCCTTATCCTACCTTCATTCCTGCACCACCATTGGTTGTTTCATTTTTGAAGGGGTTAGATTTTTGAGATACAGTGTAAAGGTGTGGAAAAAACTGCTGTGTCGGTGGAAGAACTATAAATAAACATCAGGATGGCATTTACATACAGAAAGATCTGAATGCAGTCTTGGATTCTTAAAATCAGGTTAACTTCCTGCCCACCCACCCCAAAGCCATATTGACTCAGATCAGTTCCAAAGGGGTAGCCATGTTAGTCTAGTTCTGCAAAACAAACAAGGAGTCTGGGGGGCACTTAAAAGATTTAACAAACTTATTTTTCACATCAGCTATCATGGGAGAAAATCCCATCTTCAAGTATCTGATGAAGTGGGATTTTTCTCCCACAAAAGCTCATGTAATAAATAAATGTCAGTCTTTTAAGTTTCACCAGACTCCTTGTTTGTTTGACTTCAGACCAGCAATTCAATCTAGCTCATTATCCTGTCTTCTGACAGTGGCCAGTGTCAGCTACTTCAGCTGGAATGAGCAGAACAGGGGAATTTCACTTGATCCATCTCATCTTCCAGTTCCAGCTTCTGGCTGTGGAGGTTTAGGGATTTTATTTTATTTGGCACTCAGGTGAGAAAAAGTGCTCTTAGGCAGAGTTGACTTCTTTTATCATTTTAATTTTTTTTTTATAATTTTATAATTTTATTTTATTTATTTTATTTATAATTTTTTATAATTTTATAATTTTTTGAGTGAAAAAATTTTCTATTTATTGTTTGGATTTTCAAAATGTTGTTTATTTTTTTTAAATTAAACCAAAAATGGACTTTTTAGACCATTCAATGATGAGCTCCCTGGCAATTCCATCATGGTGGTCTCAGACTGAAAAAGGAAGCAGTTACCTACTATAGCATTTACAAGAATTTAGAAAATCCATTTAAATGCAAGTCCTTTGTTAAAACAACAACAACAAAACAAAACAAAAAACCCCAACATGTCGTAAGATGTCAGGGGCCTTATTCAGTGAGGTGCTGAATAATTTCCATTTCCAGTGAAGATGGAGGAAGTTGAAGATGTTCAGTGTCTTTCTGGAGACACTGAACCCCATGTAGGATTAGGCCAGGGGTCTGCAACCTGTGATTCTGGAGCCATGTGTGGGTCTTTGGCTGCTTCCTTGTAGCTCCAGGTTCTGAGGATCCCTACACCACTGGGAGGATCCTGCAGGTGGTCGCTTCTGGCTCCAGGCCCCCGGGCCACCAGGTGACTCTGGCCTGCAGGCAGCCTGTGCCAGGCTTTAGGCTCCCCACAACCACTGGGGAACCCTCTTAGGGCCCAGTCCTGGGTCTGGGCTTCCTCCTCCCTGCCAGGGGACCCTCCAGCAGGCTCCCTGGCTCAGCTCCTCCCACCCTCCACCAGAAGGCTACAGCCATTGCAGCTTTCAAAACACTTGGTTAGTGAAGCAGTTTCAAAAAATGGCTTTTCTTTTCTTTTGGGTTGCTGACCCTTGGATAAGGCTTTAGTTTTGTATCAGTTTTGCTCATTATTAGTTGACTGTAATTATTTTAAGTATTTTCTTGCTGTTCCCTGGACACAGTAGGTAAGGTATCAGCACTACCGCCTGCTCTGTTTTATGATTAGTTATATTTTGCAGATATTTCAATTTTTTAAAAATTGGATTATTTGAAAGATTTCTTACTCTGTCAGGTTTTCAGCAACTCACCATTAATTATACCAGGACAACTACATTTAATAAGCTTTTTTAGGAGGATCAACATTTTACCCTTGCTCCTGTATTAATTTCTTAGGAAAAATTCCTCACTGGAAGCAAAGATCTGAATAAACAATGCAGAATTAACTCTGTTGCCTGCCATTTAGAGCAGGGGTCAGCAACCCAAAAGATAAGAGCCATTTTCTAAAACTCCTTCAATAACCAAGGGTTTTTAAGAGCTGCAAGGGGTGTAGCTTCCTGGTGGTGGCGGGGGGGGGGGGTCTGGCCCAGGGTGCCTGCCACAGGCTCCCCTGGAATGGGGGAGATGAGACCAGAGCCAGGAGTGGGTCCCTTGCAGGATTTCCCAGTGGTGGTGGTGAGCCCAGAGCCTGGCATGGGCTGCCTGCAGGGTCCTCTGGTGTCAAGGGGAGGCCCAGAGTCGTAAGGGGGCAGCCAAAGAGTCGCATGTGGCTCTGGAGCCAGTTTGCAGATCCCTGATTTAGACATTCCAATGATCTTAGTCTAGAATAATGGCTTTCAACCTTCCCATTTGAGCACTCTTCTAGTATTTTGAATGGAGATGCAGACCCCTTTGGAAACCTTCAGCACAGTCTGTGGCCCTCCAGGGGTCCATGGATCACAAGTTGAAAACCACTTTCCTAGAAGGTACTGCACACCTTCTGGGAAATGCAAGGCACTCTGAAAGCCCATTAAAGTCTATGGCTATTAAGGGTATGTGGTACTTCCCAAAGGGGTGTTAGTGCTGTACTGTATAATGACTGTGACTGGGCACTAAGATCCACCAGTGTCCTGGTCATTCCAGCACTTCTGAAGACCTATGGGTTATTCACATCATATGTGAAGATGCACATTTTGAAAAAGGGTTTGAGGATGAAGTTAGAATGTGGACAGGTTGAAACCTTAAAAAAATTAAAATAAAATAAAAGCTCCTACCTATATTTCAGATGCACATGAATTAACATTTAACTTACTTATGCATGAGTGCTTGCTCTGAAATGTGTAGAGATTTGTCTGGCTTCATTGCTTGGAGTAACAGTCAGATTCAAAGGTCTAAAATAGCACTAAAACACTAAAAATCATTTGACTAGAACATGTTTTCTGCTGGATTTCTGTTTCTGGTGCCTGTCAGTTACTACTTTTCTCTCCATTTTCTACATTTTGTATGGGGGACAGCTATAAATAGGCTGTTTGTCTCTCATCCAAACACTGCATATTATTATTCAGGGATGAAGGACTAACAGTAACCTATAGAATGCAGGTTCATCCAGCAATAGGTTACACATCACTCAACAGTGTTAGATCATCATTTTAAACCACCACCACACAAGGCAAATATTTCTGCCAACTGTAAGAGGTTTTGGGCTATAGTGTGACATGGCAGACCTGTCAGTGAAGAGAGAAGCATGGCTCAGGCATGCTAAATCTCAAATTGTGATGTAACACACTAAAGAACAGTTCAGGCAGTCTTGTAGTATGTAAACTCAACTATCACTTGTGTTCTGTGGCCAGAAACACTAGTTTTTTTTCTATTTAATCAGTTTGCATGCACTATTTGATATGAATTCATTTTATTGTCATGTATTTCGTTCTGAAAAAATTTGGCAAATTGACTTCATTTTGTTTTGTTTTGTTTTAAAGATTGTCATTAGACTTTAAGTAGGCTATTGACTTGCATTAGCCAATGGATTCCTGGATCTGCTAGTGTTACAGTCCAACTCACTCTGAATTGTGAAACCATAGAGTTAAGTATAGCATATAGGGTATGTCTACATTTGCAAGTTACTTTGATTTAAGAAGGCTTAATTCAAACTAATTTAGTACCTGTTTACACTAGGCTTGCATTAGTTTGAATTAAGGAATTCTGTAATTCAAACTATTGAAAGCTTAGTTTGAATTAGTAAGAACTGCTGGTTTGAACTAAGCCCTTAGTTTGATCCTCAGTTTGAACTAAGGATGATGTAGACTAGGATTAATCCTTAGTTCGAATTTAATAAATCTGAATTAAGGGCAGTTTGTTTGAATTAACAAAGTGGACTAATTCAACTTAATGTTAAGTCAAATTAGTCCACTTTGTTACTTCAAACTAGTAAGTTTGAGTTTAGTTCGAGCTAAACTCTAACATATGCACTTGAGCCTTGTAGATGGCGAAAGACAGTTCACTTTGTGAGTTTGTGGCATGCAGAGCTAAGCGGGAGCATTTTGAATGTAAGTGTCTAAAGTGATATTCATTAAAGTTCATTTTTCCCCAGTGCTCATCAACCAAAAGGTAACAGCTGAATGATCTCTAAAAGCCTAAAGAAATTGGAGAGATTGGGGGAAGAATAGATGAATATGCAGAGGAAATGAAACCAAAGAATCAGTGTTTGAGGCTCTTCACCTGACTCATATATAGATCAAATTATTATAGGCATTAGAGGAGGTGATGTGATCAGAATATCTGATGTTCTATAGTATGATTGGAAAACAAACTATGGTTCTAGTCTGCAAAGAGTATAAAAATGGCTTTAGGATGTTTCATTGTCTGTCTGGAATGTCCATGTGCATTGTTCTTAGTATACAGATCAGATGTGGCTTTCTACCTGCCAGCACTCTAAAGCCAACTGAAATTGGAAAGTTAACGTTTTCAGAAAAAATTGATCAAAAGGTTTCCGAGTGAGCACCCTTTAAATAATCTGCTTAAAGCAGTGGTTCCCAAGCCTTTTTGACTTGCGGGTCACAGAGGCTGCTTCCTCACTGGTCTCCTGCCTCCCTGGCTGCACTCATCCTATAGCCCTGTGCACTCCAGCTGGGTCCCTAGGCAATGGCTCCCTTCTGCAGCTGTAGTGATGGAAGATCAGTGCTCCCCACCCCCTGGCTCCAGCAGGAACCCCTAGTGCCTATGGACCTACTCAGAGTGCTTTGCTGTGTTTCCTGCTATAGTAAGGGGAAGGAGAACACTGATCTCCTATCTGCTTGGGTGCAACAAGGAGCCTGCGCCAGTCTTTTAGTCCCATGGACATATGGCCTGCTGGGTCTTTAGGCAATGGCTCCCTTCTGCAGCCAGCAAGAGGGGGCCCCCTGGGCCACTTTAAAAAGCCTCTGTGGGCCACAGTTTGGGAACCACTGCTCTAAAGTTCTTGAAATTAAACCTTCTATTTCAAAATACTTTATTTTTTTTTAGTGATTCCCTTCAGATGCATAAGCACTGCCTTACTTGGTCAGACCAATGGTACTTCTAGCCCAGGATTCTATCTCTAATAATGGCCAGTACTAGAGATTCAGGGAGAGTGCACAGAATAGGGCAGTTGGACTGACCCATCCCTTGTCTTTCCCTCCAGGGTTCTCACAGTTAGAGCTATAGGGTCCTTCATTGTATCGGGTTGCATCCCTGACTATGCTGCTTAATAGTCATTGATGACTATCCTTCATGAACGTATCCAGTTCTTTTTTTAACCCAGTTATATTTTTGGCTTTTGCAACAGCTCCATGGCAAAGAAATGTCACAGTTTAATTATGTGTTGTGTGGGGAAAAAATACTTACCCTTCTTTGTATTAAATCTGTTGCTTATTAATTCCATCAGGTAACACAATAACTAGGGGTGATGTGAAGGGGTAAATAACACTTCACTTTTTCCATACCATTCATGATTTTATAGACCTCTCCCATTAGTCATCTTCTATTTAAGCTGAACAGCCCTAATCTTTTTAAGCTCTCCTCATATGGAAGCCTTTCCGTACCCTTGACCAACTTTGTTGCGCATCATTGAATTTTTTTCCCATTCCTGCATATCCTTTTTAAGATGGGGTGAACAGACAAGGACATGATATTCCAGGTGTGGGTGGATCATAGTTTTTTATAGTAGTATTATAATATTCTCTATTTTATTTTCTATCCGTTTCCTGATCCTGAGAATTCCTAATATTCCATTAACCTTCTTCATCATAAGTATACATTGAGCTGAAGTTTTCAGAGGCGTGTCCATGGGGTCTCCAAGATCTCTCTTTTGAGTAGTAACTGCTGATTTAAAACCCATCATTTTCTATGTGTAACTGGGTTTATTTTCTTCTGATGTGCATTAATTTATACTTATCAATGTTGAATTTAATCTGCCATTTTGATGCCCAGTCACCCTTTTTTGTGAGATTTTCTTCTTTGTAAATCTTTACTGTTGGCTTTGGTCTCACCTATATTGAACAATTTTCTATCATCTGCAAACTTTGCCACTTCATTTTTCACTCTCTTTTCCAGATCATTTCTGAGTATTTTGAAAAGCATAGGTCTCAATACCATCTGAGATGGTGGTGGTGGTGGTGGGGTCCATTTACCCATTGTGAAAACTGACTTACTTATGCCTACCGTTTTGTTTTGTGCTTTTTAGTCAGCTGCTGATTCACAAGAGGACCTTCCCTCTTATTCCATGACTGTTTCATTTCCTTAAGAGGTTTTGGTGAGGAATGTTGTCAGAGGCTTTGTGAAAATCTAAACATTCATCCCATCATAGCATCCCTTCAAATATTGCAGTTTTCAACAGCACCATAATTTTTGAGTAATCACTACTGTTTTCACATCTCAGACATAACTCAGCATACTCTGTGCAAATTCTTTATTGACACAATGATCTATTTACAAGCTGATCACATTTTTTTTTGCCATTTTTATCATGAACTGCAATTTACGGCTGTGAACTATAAAATAGTAGAATTTATAGTTCTTAAAATCAAAATACAGTAACTATGCTTCTGATCAACAGAACATTCATGGGTCTTTTACATTTGTTATAACATAAAATTCAAAACTTTCAGAATTTCTGAAATACAACTTATAATTTAGAGCAAGCATCGTCTTTGCATCTAAGGAAGTTGAAGTACTTCCAGTAGTATGACAGGCACCAAGAAGACCAACACTTTTGTGATTTGCCAGTAGCGAGTTTCAACTCTCTGAATTCACCACTGAGTATTAATGCTTTTTTAGAAACTAATTATTCTGAATCCACATGTAGGTAACTTACTTTAGCAAGGCAGGTCATGAAACTGTGATTCTATGTTAAATACTTTCAGATCTTGACATATAAAGATGACCACGAAGTCCCATGGTGTATGAAGGACACTTACAATGGGCAGCGTTTTAAAAAGTCATCAACTACCCACAGTTACCACTCTGTAATGTTTGTGATACTACAAAAACATTAAAGAATAGTGACAAACTGCCATTTCTCAAATATGGTGTTAACTTTAGATAAATGCTGATTTTTAAATGGCATCACTGTAAAGTAGGTTTAACTATAGAAGTACTTATATCAAAAGAGAGTAAACCCCAAGCAGGAGTGGGGGGGGGGGAAAGCAAGACTTCCTCAATAGACCAGTAACAATGAAGTGGTGTTCCGAAAAGACAATGGTAGTGTAAGGGGAGGTTGCTCACTATAACTGGATGTTCTTCAAGATGTGTGGAACCTCTTTGGATTACAGATGTGGGTGCACACGTGTCATGCACCAGAGCTGGAACTGTTCTTAGTAATATCTGTTGACCTGCATGTGTGTCTTGCATTGACTGTGTGGTGAGTCTGAAGCTTTAAGAGGCTGTGCAGGTGGCTGCTGCTCCACATCCTTCTTGCCTCCAAGTGATGGTGTCTGAAGCAGATGGAATGGAGGGTGGGATTGGAATCCACATAAGGACCACACATCTGAAAGAACCTCCAGTTACAATAAGTTATCTCCCTTTCTTTTTCAAGTGATGGTCACTATATGGAGTCTAGATATGAGGAAATAGCAAACAGTCCTCAGCGTGAAGGTAAGTACAAGGACTTGCAACAAGTCACAGGCTGCAGGATGGCATGGCTGACTCCTGATCTGACACTGTCACCACAGCAATGGCATTGTGAGCAGAAAAGGTGTGGACAGAGAACCATGTGGCTTCCCTACAAACATCTGCCATGGGACATCTGTGAAGAAGGCCAATGTGGTAGCATGCATTTGTGTATAACATGCTGTGATTCCTGGAGGAGGAGAAACATGAGAGAGAATAGCATTCTGCAACAGAATGGGAGATCCATTTGGAGAGGCATTGCAAGGAAAGGGCATGGCCCTGGCAGTGCTCTGTGATGATAAGGAAGAGACAGGGAGAAAGATGAAATGGTTTGCAGGTCCTGAGAAGTGAGGAGTGGCAAAATGGCCACTTAGATGGATGAAGTGGCAGGGCAGAGGTGGAAGCGGTGGAACAGTGAGGTCATTGGGTACTTAGGTGACTGTGGACATTGGAAGTAGGGTTGGTAGGTGGTTAGGGGGGGTAGAAAGACCATCTCTGCTGCTGGTAGGTAGAAGCTGGGGTGTAGAAACCAAGCAACTGCAACGTATCATGAAAATCCTTTGGAGAGTACAGGGATTTGTTCATTTTGTCTGAAGAGCTCGTGGCCCTCCAAGGGGAGGTCACCCAGGGTGGTCTGGACATCCTTATGGAAAGAAGATGATTGAAGCCAGGAATCTCAGCAGAGCATGACTCCAGAGGCTAAAGTACAGGACAAAGTGTCAGCGGTGTCGACTGTAGCTTGAAGAGCCACCTCAGAGATTGGCTTCTTTTGATCAAGTGGCTCCTGTTTGACCCTCCAAAAGAAAGGCTGGAACTCCGGCAACTTGGAGTAACAGAGGAAATTGTATTTTGTCAAGATGGCCAGGTAATTGGCAAAACATATAGGGGGCTCATGGAAGAGTAAATCTTATGACCCATAAGGTCCAACTTCTTTGTCGCTCAGGCTGGTGGGGTGACCTTGAGATGCTGCTTAGTTTCTGTATAGAGACTATGAGTAAGGTAGGCAGGAGAAGGGTGAACAGAGGAAGTTCCAACCCATAAACAAGATGAGGTAAATGCATTTGATGCCCTTTGTGGTGGAAGAGCAAAAGCTGGGACATGTCAGACCACCTGGGTAAGTTGGAGAATGGCCTTGTGGATCAAGAGGGTTCCAGTAGTGCCCTGATAAATGGAAAATGTCCAGGAACTGGTTTTGCATGTCTTAGACTTCCTCCACCAGAAGTTTGAGGACTATCACCATATGGTGAAGCAAGTCCTAATACTAGTCCTAGTGGTTTGGAGGAGAGAGAGTGGGCCAAATGAAAGTGTCATCAAGGGGCAATGAGGCCCTGGTGGGGACTGGTGGTAACACTAGTGCTAGTGGCATGGGAATGCCTTGAGGTTCATCACAGATAGAAGGAGGCACAATGTAGATAGGTGACAGCCAGGGAGGCAGAAACGGCAGCACCATATGTTCCTGGTAAGGGTCCCAAGTTGGCTGGTAAGATCAAGCAGATAGGTGACTTGGCATCAGCAACCCCAGGGGTAGCAGAACCATGCATCAACAGAGTGTCCCTATAACAGGTAGGGTGGCTGGTACCAAGGATCCAGGCTGTACAATTGTATAGGAGAGGAAGAGTGGTCTGGATCAAAACCCCACTCAGACTATGAAGATGGGTCTGTGAGCGGTGGGACCACTGGTGCTGGAGCTGTGAGGTACAGTGGAACAGGATGTTGCTCAGGGAGCAGGAGAGGTTTATTTGCTGGAGAGGGGAGTCATGAGGCACCTGGGGATCTGGGGTGCCAGTGGGAGCCAGTGTATTGTAATGTCAGCTCATCTTAGGCAGCAGTGGAGACTTTAACACACTGGCATCCAGGGAAGTGGATAGGAGAGTCCAAAGGGGCCTGCAGGAGTTGTTGCCGCTGGTGGTGAGCCAGCAAATGTAGCTGGACATGGCTCAGAAGGCTCATAGTGATGCCTCAACTTATGCTTCTTAAAAGACTTCTTAGGAAGCAGATTGTTTGAATACATATACAACTTCTCACCCAACCCGGCATTGCTCAGGGAGGCAACGTTGCATTTAGGGGCAGTCCCTCTTGCTTATCCACCTGTAAGCCCATGGCTGTGCTTTTTACGCACATGGTGCTTCTATGGTGGCGGAGGTACAGTGGACACTAGTACATGGGAGGGAGACAGACTGCTGCTCGCTGGCAGTAACGTATGCTGCTCTGGTGATCTGCTGGCCCTGGGTTCTATTTGCACATCTGGGTGCAGTCTCCTCCATCAGATACTTGCAGATGTAAAGTTCTGTGGGTTCCCATGTGCAAGGCAGGAACAAGCAGCAGACTGAGCAATGGTGATGCTGTGGGCTTTGTTGAGGTAGTAGAAGCAACATTGAAGTTCATTACTCACAGAGAAGGAGCGTGGGCATGAAGCACAATTTTTGATGTCAGCTTCCTGGAGCATAGTGCCTGGAAGGTACTCAGAGAGTGTCACCCTGCAGGAACAAAGTCCAACAGGAGAGCAGACCTAATTAACTACAGACAAGTAGAGAAACTACATACAACAGTTGGAAGGGACAACGAGTTCTCTTGGCAAACTGCGGAACAGGAGTTCCAATGCTGGCCATGTAGTATGAGGGAACTGAAGCAATGTTGACTTGTAGAGCCTCTAAAAGCCTCAGATACAGCACACTGCCAGTGCACGATGCAGTGAGGATCAATGGACACTGCTACAGACACAGTTGTGGCTCCAGCACATGGACATTCACATCTGGAATCCCTATATGAACCACCCCTTGCAGAAATGGAAGATGAGTGAAGTGTTCCATCTTTTTAATTCAAGACACTGTCTTAATTGTAATGCACAACAAAGAAGAATAATGCTAACAAAGCAAATATGGACCTGTGATTTACCATATGGGAGAAGTGAAATGATAATTCATTTAGGATTACAAATTTATAAAAGGTGTGGCTGCCTTAGAAACAAAATTTTCCCTTATCTTGTTCTAAAATTGAATTAGTCTATGTGATATGGTTAGAACATAATTTTCTCCAAACAGGGACTTACTGTATTTTGCATGTTATGTGGCACCAAACACAGTGATGCTGAACAAGTAATAGTATAAAAAGGTGTGCCTGCGTAGGTCAAATTATAGGCGATTTATCACTCCTGTTCTCCTTAAGTGCTTAAGGTATGTGGTGAAACCTATCTAGAGTATAAATTAAAGTTATGTAATAATGTAAATACTAAAAATATAATTATAGTTCCATCAAAACAATCATACTACATCTGCCAAATTACATTCTTGCATCATTCTGTGAAAAGATACAAGATTGCACAACTTATTTTAGACAGATTATGATTAACTAGGCAGGGAGGAGGAGGTGGAACGCAGTCTTCAGCCTTTGCTTACCACACCAGTCTGCAAAATGAATGCTTAAAAGCATTTAATAAACATTATGCTTATAGGTGCAATACAGTAGACTCAAAAAGATACTGAAGATTACTCAAGCCATATGAAAATAGAGAGAAAATGTTTTAAACAGAATGATTACAAACCTATGTTCCCCTCCACATAAAACTCACTCAACTAAGTAATATATTAAGTATGACTAAACTATTAGATGCTCCAAAAAGTTATATTTACCTTCCACACATTTTATGGGTGCATAGGAAAAGAAAGTCTTCAGCCTGGATTGATTAGACCAGTATCATCCATGAACTTTTAAGGTTTAATTGAGAGAAATCATAGCTTCAGTGGCAAAACACTTACTGACATCAGTGGGGCCAGGAATTCACTTGTTTTGCCTACTGCAGTATTATCTCTGTATGGCTGAGCCCTTTAAAAATATGTAGATTTCTTTGAAGTACAGATTTTTATTTTGAAATTCTTCTAGAAGCCACAGGGATATTTGGTCTCATATTATTATAATAATCCGTTAATGATAATACTATTGAACAGATTGTAGGGACCCTAATCAGGATCAGAGCCCCACTGTGACAGACACTTTGGCCAGGATCCACCAAAGGACTTAGGCATTGCAATGCTAACACTTAAATGCCTAGCAAATCACTGGAATCCACAAAGCACGAGCCAGAGGTCTAAGCTCCTGTACAATATATGGAGGAGACAGGCACTTGAGAAGAGCCGCCACAAAAGGCAGCATGCTAGGTGGAAGTGGTCTAAACTATCCAGTGAGAGATGCTGATGAGAGGCGGTTTCTTAAGTGCCGAACTTCATGAGAGAGGAGTGACTTAGGCGCCTCCCTCCTATCCAGCCTTATCTCTGCTTGCAACCCACAACTTGGACCTCTTCTCTTGGCAGGAGGTGGCTTAGGTATCTAAGCTGTTTGTTTCAAGAATGTTTGAGGTGCCTGCCTAGCTCCAAACAAAACAACTAGGGGAAAGGATGGGGAGTAGTCTTTCTCATAACACATGTGGAAGAACAGGGTTCAATTACACTGCTCTCTGAGGAGATGAAGGGATTTGAATAGGAGCCTCCTAGCCCTATGGTGACTGCCCTAACCACTAGGCTATAGTTATTTCCTCCTTCTCTGGCTCAATTAATATTTAATACAAAGTGAAACAGCTTCAACAAAAGATCAAAACTTTCATTGGAATGTCTCAGAGCGCACTGAGATGGTAAGCGTCTGTTCAAGAACCCTTCTCCTCATCAGCCTCAGTGGGGGAATTGAACTGGAATAGGCATGGGGATTGTATTAGGGTTTAGGCATGAAACAGTGTGTGGATACCTGCTTAAATAGCTGTGTGCATGCCCAGTGATAGAAATTTAGGTGACTCAGAAACTTCTACAGCACGCATCCTGGTGCCTCCAGGCAAGGTGATTTTAAATCACCAATGTTAATCATGGTTTTTTAAATCATCAAGCAGGAAATCCTGATTTAAATCTTTGATTAAAAAGTACAAATGCAAATCATGATTTAATCTTTAATTTAAATTGTGGTTTGTATTAGTACTTTTTAAGTATTTTACGATAGAAAGATTGATTCTTAGTAACTATGAAACATGTATTTGTAACTGAATATAACCGAGTGGCTGTGTTAGTCTAGTTCAGTAAAACAAACAAGGAGTCCTTGTGGATGCTTTGAAGCATCTGACAAAGTGGGATTTTCTCCCACGAAAGCTCATGCAATAAATACATTTGTTAGTCTTTAAGTGCCACAGGACTACTTGTTTGTTTTACTGAACATAACCTTTACACTTAACTAACTTCATACTTCTTTTTGTTAACCCGGATGATGCAATATGGCTAAACATATTTATTTAAGCAAGTATATAGCTTAACAATTTATGTTGAGATCCTTAATTTTTACATTTTTACTGTGTTAGAAAATAGTAAATGATGCATCTCTTATTTATCAAATTAATTTTTTTTTACATGTGATGTGTTGGATGGAAAATCAAATTTAATTAAAAATGCACTGTTTTAACTTCTTTAATTAAATAAAGCTACCATAAGAGTTCTGAATGCATAAGAAAAATGTATTAAAACATGTTTTGCATTTAAAACTAATTTATTAAACAAAGCATCTATTATCTCTAGTTAGTGAACTGAACTGATTCTTTCTATTCGCCATGCCCTTCAAGATTTGAGAGCGACAGCAGATCTCATTCTCTTGCACCTATCTTTATTCATTAATCAGAAAAAAGTAAACAAGCTTTCTTGCTTTTTTCCAGCTCCCAAATGGTTTCTTAACTTTGAATGAACTTGTCATTGAATTTAACTAGCTGACTAAACTGAAATGAAGAAAATAGTCTCTCTGCACTGTCAGAAGAGGCTACCACTGTCAGAAGCTGTTTTAGCATGCCAGCAATTCTGGTTCCAGGTGCTTAGCCAGTAACGTCCATCAGTTAGGTGGCATGATTTTCTTGGAAAGGTTGGAGCAAACATGTACTCCTTAATATTTTTATATTTAGGGTAAATTATTTGAAATAATACATTTAGCACTCCACATAAGTTATCACTTTCAAATTCAATTTTATAGATGTTTAGTTTTAAAATATAAACCTGTATTTAATTTAAATAAAAATCTGACTTTTTAAATTAAAAATATTGTGTTTTATCCACTTTGCCTTCAGGGTTAGGTGGCAGCTAGGATGGGGTTTTATAGCTGGCAGCAGTGCTTACAATTGGGGGGGGGGGTTTAGGAACATAAGTCACTTTGGGGGATCAGTATGAACACAAAAGTTGACATATTGGCAGCCAAGGGGAGCTCACAAAATAGAAGAGTAATCTCTTCTAAAACATAGCATTCCATTAAGAAGAAGAGTGTGGCTCCTCATGGGAAAGTTACTTTAACTGCACAGCAAGCAGGTAACTTTATAATATGAAACCATTTTTTGCTAAACCTCATTCAATTAGGAAAATCAAGATGTCTCTTTAGCTTAAATACTTAAGACAAATTAAAAGAACTCATTGCACACTTCCACCCTAGCTTTATATAAAACCTCTCTTTTGTTCCCCAAGTACAAATAAGTGACCAAAACACAGGATAAGAACATAAAAGTGTACTTCAGACTGAACAGTTCACAGTGTTTCAGTTGGATGAACACTTTCAATCTCACTGTTCATGATAAACATGGTTCTAACTCACTCATGCCTTTTCTGCTGTACAGTAAAGTCTAGATTTGTTTCACTTCACTGCCACTAATTATACATTTTGGCCTGATTTTTAAGGAGGCCTTGCCCTGGCCTGTTTTTTGTTTCTAAAAGTGCACGGTTGGATTACATGAGTACTGGGTTAGTCAAGTAGCTAAATCTCTAAACCAGTGGATCTCAACCTTTTGCAGATTGCGACACACTTGGTGGCATACTGTGACCCTACGGGACACACCAGCCTACCTTCCCGGCCAAATCCAGTCATCTCTCAGCTCTCCATGACACACTTACCACTCTGTCGCGACACAGTAATGTGTTCCGACACAATGGTTGAGAACCACTGCTCTAAAGGCTATAATTTACACAGTTGATTGCACCTTAAAAAATTAGTCCAGTTGGGCCTCTTATTTTTTTTGTTTCACACCTCCTTCTTGTGGAAATGTAAGCAGGGGGATTTAATACATATTTTATATGTGGGGAAAAGTGCATATCTTAGTACAGCGGTGTATCGCAAGGGACTGCAACTGAAATGGGTCCAAAAACGGTACTGAAGTGCTCAGCCCTCCACTCAGGGCTACCACCTTAGGGCTGCAATTTCAGTGATCTTGTTTGGCTACAACTATTTGGCTATGTCTACACATGCATTGTTATTTTGAAATAAGGATTTCGAAATGAGTTATTTCAAAATAAGTTAATTCGAATTAACAAAATGTTAATTCGAATTAAGGGAAAGCCTGCAATCCAAACGGCTGTTATTTCGAAATGGTTATTTTGAAATAAAGGCGTTTGGACCTGTTGTTTCAAAACAGTTGTTTCAAAACAATGGTGGTGTTTCCAAACAACAGGTCTAATCGGCGTTATTTCAAAATATCCATTTTGAAATAACTGCCGTTTCGAAAACATCGGGGTTTAACTTTTTCAAAACGATTCTTATTTCGAAAGGACGGGATCCGTCCTTTCGAAATAAGAAAACATCGTGTAGACTAAATTTCTTTTATTTTGAAATAACGAGTGCTATTTCGAAAGAAAAGTGCCTTGTAGACATACCCTTTATGCAGTAAACATATATCATCTCCTCCAAGCCAAACATCAGCACTGGTCTAATGCGTACTAGGTCTGACAGCTGCTGAGAAATGTCTGGGTAACCTGCCTTCCCAGATATGTTAAATAACATACTGTTCATCATGCACAAATTTCCTCCCTCTTTACATGTTATTCAGTGATGCATGCTATGACTGTACTTCTGAAACAGACACCATCCCCTTTACTCCCCAAACCAAGCAGTTCATTAATACCCTATCATAACTCCATGATCCCATATGCATTACTTGCCATGATTATGAAAGTTATGTATGGATAGAGTCATTTGGCTTAGATGTCAGTGAACCCCTCATCCCTACCACCTCCAGGAGATCTCTATTTGATAGGGATTTTTTAAAAGAGCAAATCAATTGTACTATTGTAATACAGTTTGTGATCACTTTCCATTTTTATTCACCAAGGAAACCATTCTGAATTAATAGCAGCTAATTTTTTGACTCTTCACAGATTAAAATGATGATGATTATGGATCCACTTGTTTGTTCATCAGGAAATTACTTTGCAGAAAATGGAAATCCTGATAAATTAGGGTCTTTTACCACTTCAGCCTCACCTCAGTAAAATACTGGAGACTACAATATTTTTACTGAAGCCACACTCCTTTTGACAGGATCATATAAAATCATCTGGTCCTATTTACTTCTACCATGTAAGCAAAATAAAACAATAAATTTTGGACACCCATAGTCCCTCTCAATATAAACTTCTGAGAAAGCCAACAGATGGTCAAAAATATGAAAAAAAATCTACCCAACATTTCTACTGTAGCCTTCTGGCAGAAATGAAGTGCCTTCTCTTCTGTTGAAACAAAATACTCTGTATATCCTCTGTGTGAATGAACACTTGGCTTCATTTCTAAGGTGAGGGAAATGTATTTTCCCATTGTCTAAATATAAATAAAATAGTTTCAAATGAGATAGACACATTTAACGTTTTTTAATAGCCATCTAATTCTCAGTACAGCTTGGCGAAGATGCTTAGTAAATGGAATCTAAGTAGGATTTTCTTTGGCCACTGAAGTTGTGCCTCCTGGGCAGTATTTTAAATTCATGGGAAGTTTCACAAAACTGCAGCAGATGGGAGAGGAAGGAGTAAAACAGCAATATGTTTAGTAAAACAAACAAGGAGTCCTGTGGCACTTAAAAACCAACAAATTTATTTATTGCATGAGCTTTTGTGGGAGAAAATCCCACTCTGTCAGACGCTTTGAAGATGGAGGTTTTATATTTACTACTGTTTTGATTTGCTGTTACAGTGTGACCTCTTCTCATGACTTACACTCCCTTGCATTTATTTTCTCCCATTCTGTAAATTCCCCCATCTTCAAAGCATCTGACAAAGTGGGATTTTCTCTTACAAAAGCTCATGCAATGAATAAATTTGTTAGTCTTTAAGTGCCATAGGACTCCTTGTTTTTTTTACTGAACTAGACTAACACAGCTGCCCCTTTGGAACTTAGCAATATGTTTAGTATGTCTAAGTGTCTTCAACACTACAACTGATTTCCAGGAGGTCACTGAAGATGACAACAACCTAGAAATTGCTGAGGTAAATGTTTCTGAAAAAAATAAAATCCTAAATGAAAAAGAGCAATTAATATTAATATAATAGTAATTACTCTGTCATATACCATAGTAAAATTAACTCAACAAGTGATGAAAGTACCAAATAATTCACATGAATGCTTTTGCTGTGATAGTCTCCAGGTAAGGCTTAGCGGCAAGTACAATATCTATTTTTAAAGGAGCTCCACCTGATTTTCTTGCTATGCATAGATTTGCAGAGTAAATATCATACATGGCTTTCATAAATAAAACATTTTTTTTTGTCAGTTGCCAATGCTGTGTGATTGGAGTTTAGTTCAGTAGAGGATTCGCCAATTAAGTCAGTAGGAGGTGCTGGTGTTTGAGGAATTTCTTCCTTGATTTCTGATTGCACACTGTCCTGTGACTGATCATCTATACCATCCTTTTTGGACAGCTGATGAACTGACACTTTTATCGCAATCTGCTGGGGTGGTTCATGCAGCGACGATGCATCAGAGTCAGCTGTAGGAGAGTCGCTGCGCTTTAGTGAATTAGGGATCATATACACATCATCTCCATCAGTAGTCTCCTGGCCTTCTGCTGCTTGCCGTACAAAGTTCTTTCCCTGTTCTTCCAAGCCAACCACCTCCATTATTTCTTCCATTATAGTCCTGCAGTTCATGATGAGAGGTGGCAGAGGAACACTTCGGGCAAGTTCCTCAATGTAGCGAGCAAATTCCATTGTCTTGAACTGGGTTACTTTGGCAAGCTCAAGAGTTTTGGCCGAAGTGATGATTGGGATGCGCTTAGCAATCTCAAAGGCTTTTTGTAGTTTCTCTGCTCCTTCTGTTCTGAAAAACTCATTGATTGCTTTCTCAGTTTTCTTCAGGTGGCTGCTCATCATACACAGTCTGGTGATGTTCAAGATCATAACAATGGTAAAAGCTACAAGGCAGACAATCATGTAATAGATCCCCATATCTCCAGATGTAAAGACAACCCTCAAAGTCACACTATTATTCACAGTGCCATAGATGTTAGAAGCAACACATGTGTATTTACCTCTATCTTCAAAAGACACGCTGGTAATGTTTAGTAGCCCATTGTCAAAGAACCACCATTTTCCTGCAGGAAAGGACATGGAAGAATTCAATCACAGCATTTGTTTACAGTGTCAGGATGAAGTTATATCTCCAGACTTTAAAAAATAGAAATAACGTAAACTATACTACAGTAAATTATTTGTATTCACAACAGTATGTCTGCTTTTAGGATCCCATCACAATACAATTTTAGTAACTGTGAAGATCACTGATGATACTCAAGTCAAACTCTAAAAATGTATTTTCATACATAGTAAACTGTCTTATATATCTAACATAGTCAAATCTAATTAATTACAGTGAACAGCATCCCAAACATGCTATCCTTCATAAAATGCTAATTTTAATGAATAATTGACACTGGAGTTCAAGAAGACCTGTCAAGTCCTCTAGTCTACTGCTATTCCAATGAAGGTTGTTTCCTACTGTAAATTCTCTGGTGTTTTGTTTTAGTATCTCCTATCATTTTGAGCTTTTGTGGGAGAAAACCCCACTTCATCAGACACTTCAAGTGAAGTGGACTTTCTCCCATGAAAGCTCATGCAATAAATATATTTATTAGTCTTTAAAAGTGCCACAGACTCCTTGTTTGTTTTGCTGAACTAGACTAACATGGCTACCCTGTGGGATCCTATCATTTTGTTACTGTTAACTTCACAAACACACTTACAAGTATGCTAGAGATCTTCGAGAGCTGAAAATAATGTGCAAGGAGCTTAAAATTTATTCTTAAACATGACTTGATGAAGGGGAATGACAAGAGTAGGGGTATGATGACAGAGGAAATAAAAGGGCAACACCAATAATATTAGGCTATCACTGAGTAAAAAATTATGCACATCTTTGTGGATTTCTTTTTTTTTAATATGAAGAGGCTTATTGGGAGTAATCTTTATGGATGTGTGCAATGTTATTGATTCATTTGACCATTACATTCTACTGCAAGAGTCAGAAGTGCACATTTTTCATGTCTTGAGCCTAGCACAGCTGACTGATCATCGATCAAATTGAGCTCAAATACTCAGTTTAAAAATCTGAATCTGCTCCCATTTCTGCCAGAGTCCCTCAAGATTCAATTATGTATTGCTTTTGCCATTATATTATATTGATATTGACTTAGCTCCTCTTGACCCTGCACCTAAATAGTTAGGCTTTATATTTAAGTGACAAACACCACTATTTAGACCTTGGGGAGATATTTATGCCCTATTCAGTCTGGTCTGTTGTGTGGATTTGATGAATAGCAAGACTGGCCTAAGAGATGATGTTCACCATGGATGTGGAAGGCTTGTTTAAGGCCTTCTGCATCACATAAGCTCTGCAGTGAACTCCAGATGGACTGAGAGCAGCCCACAAATGGGCAGAGTAGCCACACAAGTTGTGAGAGTTTCTGTGTCCCCCTGAAGACCACACACAGGGTCTCCCTCTTGGTTCTTTGTTTAATGGAACAAAAAGTGCAGCTGAAGTTAGGGGCACAGGATCTGCAATTACCGAGGAAAAGAGGCACAGCACTAGCAACCTCACGCCCTGATGTGGGGTTAGGGATGTGGGGGTATGTGTATTTAATTCCCTTCTCTCTAATTTCATCTTCTCTCTCCATGGTGCGTTGTTTGTAATTCTTTTAGTTCTTGGATTCTTAGTCTTATGCCAGGGAAGCATATTATGTACAGTTTGAAATTAATCAGACAAGCCATCTTCAATTTAGAATAATTAGTGGCTTTTCTCTTTTTGAAAATTATTCTAAGCAAAATATGGCTCATTCTAAAGGTTTTATAATTTACCCATTTACCCTCAATGAAAAGCTGTCTACAAGCCTCCTTAACTTTTTTACAGCTCCTTACTATTTTTCCACCAACACTGTAAATTCTGCATTCTTGTTCTTATAATTGTTCTACACTTACAATTTAATTCAAATTAAGGAGGATTAATTCAAATTAAATTAATGCATGGCTACACTGGCTTTCACTAATTCGAATTAGGAATTTTTTAGTTTGAATTAATGAAAGCTTACTTCGAAGTTATAAAAGCTGGCTAAACTTTGAAGTAAGGGCACATTCAAACTTTTTAGTTTGAATTAACCCAATGTAGCCATGTTAATTTGAACTAAACATTAATTCGAATTAATGCTTTTTTACCTTCTTCCTCCCAGGGTGCCTTCCTCCTTCTACATATTGGGTGGGAGCATGGCCCTTCTTTGGGGCCATCTTGAACACCTCCCATGGTGCTCTTCTAATTTGAACTAGCAAGTCCTGTCCATGGACATGCTAGCTTGAATTGTTTTTCCTAGTGTGGCCATGTTAATTCGAATTAACTTAATTTGAAATATTATTAGTTCAAATTAAGTAGTTCAAATTAAGTTAATTCAAACTAACCTAAGTGTAGACATAGTCATGGAGTTTGCAAAGTCTGAAAACTCACAGTCCTACACACAGTGTGTAATGATGAGCAGGTGGGTAGTCTTTGCAACTTCAGGGCCTCACCTTACACAAATTGTAAGTGAGTCAGAACTGTCTATTTTTGCAGGTGTTACTTGGTACGTAAATTACAGAATGAAGATGTTCTGCAGTGACTGTTATAGAGATGTAATTTACTAAAAGCCCCAGTATAAATAATATAATGTAGTATGGCAGAAGGGCCATGTTCCCACACAATATTTAGAATGAGGAAGGCACCCTGGGAGGAAGAAGGTCAAAAAGCGTTAATTCAAATTCATGGTTGATTCAAATGAACACAGCTACGTTGGCTTAATTCGAACTAATAAGTAAGCTTTCATTAATTCGAATTTAGGAATTCCTTAGTTCGAATTAATGAAAGCCAGTGTAGCCATGCATTAATTTAATTCAAATTAATCCTCATTAATTTGAATTAAATATTAAGTGTAGGTATACCCAGTGTGAGTAATAAATGAACCCCAAGTTTTCTGGATTTCTTTTTTTTTCTTTTTTGTCTAAACATATAAAATATTTTTGTCTGTAATGCGGAATTCTTTATACTATTACATAAAAAACCATTACTTCAAAAAAATGCTAGGATTGTGATGCAAGAATAACTAGTATTATTTTATTATTTTGAAGCTGGAGAACTGAGGCACAGGGAAATTTCATGTTAAAATTGTCTACCACTTCAGTTACAGTTGTGAGTGCTCATGTATGAGCGTCTCTTGTTGGCTAATCAGAAAATGGATAACAAATCACTTGATTCCACTTGTGGAATACTGGTTTTCATTATTTGCCCAGAATCACATAGCAAATGTATGGCACAGGTAGGGATAGAATCAATATTCAAGGATGGAATTCAACTGCCTTAACCTAACCATGACAATCTTTTCTCTTCCTTCAGCTCCCTGCTCATACCTTCTTTAAGGGCAACCTACAATTCCGGAGCCATATATGGCTCTTTGGCTGCCCCTCGCAGCCGGGCTCTGAGGACCCCTACCCCACTGGGTGATCCTGCAGGTGGTCGCTTCTGGCTCCAGGCCCCCCTGCCACCAGGGGACTCTGGCCTGCAGGCAGCCCATGCCAGGCTCTAGGCTCCACACAACCACTAGGGAACCCTCTTAGGGCCCAGTCCTGGTTCTGGGTTCCCTCCTCCCTGCCAGGTGACCCTCCAGCAGGCTCCGTAGCCTAGCTCCTCCCACTGTCCACCAGGAAGCTACACCTCTTGCGGCTCTCAAAACACTTGGTTATTGAAGGAAGTTCAAGAAATGGCTCTTCTTATCTTTTGGGTTGCTGACCCATGGTCTATACTAATGGCAGCAAAATCGCGGCTGTCAGCCCAAAGTTTCAGATGCGATTAGCAGTGAGTATGTTCTCGCTGCTTTTCTCCCAGAAGTTGGTGCCAGAAGTCCTGGCCCCCAGGAGATGTAGGGGAAAACCGATCACAAGGCATTTGCAGTCCACTTTCCCGAGTGTGTCATGGTGGCTTAGGAAGTCGCCCTCAGTGTAGACTAGAGCTAAATTCTGTAATAAATGAGGCAAAGGCCTTACAAACAACAGCCTCAATTCATTCCCAGGGTATGGTTCATCCTGTGTACCAAATATGACAGGATTCCATTGAAAGTAACATAGTATGTGATTATGTAACTGAAGACTATCTCATAATGCACACAGACAAAAAGGGTGCATTAAGCAATTTTGCATCAGCAGTTTTAATTCTGATACTTCCTAACTTTTGAATGCTTGACTTTGCAACCTTGATGTTCTTTTAGGTCATCAGTAGGCTTGAAACCTTTAGATCCACAGACCTCTCCCACTTGAGCTGTTAGAGTAACTGCTAGAAGTAGTAAGTTTTCAGTCTCTGGATGGACCAACACTAGAGGAGGCTGGGAGAGAAACTTTGCCAGTGGAATTCATGCATATTTGCTGACAACAGAAGAAAGGTGAAATGCAGGAATTGTGAGGTGATGGTGAGGAATAGTGATTTGCTCTGGAGAGCAGTGTGTACTAGAGGTCACAGATACATCTTCCCATTCCCCTTAACTCCTTCTGCCCTGTCCCCTCTAACCTGTCCATGTCTCAGTCCTCTCTCCCTCACCCTGGGATCCTCATCCCCGTCCCATCCTCTGCACCAAGCCAGTCCCAGTCTCTACTCCTCAGGCTTCTAATCCCAAGTCTTAGTCTCCTTACCAAGCCACTTCCAATTTTCCCTTGGCATCCTGGCTCCGCAACACACCTATCTCCTTTCACTCCCACCTATTCTTCCTCTCCCCTGCAAATATTTCCAGTGCCAGTCTCCTTGACAAGCTAGTCCCAGCCTATCTCCTACTCCTCCTGTAATCTTAGTCTCCCTCACCCTGACTCTCAGCCTCCTTAGCACACAATTTCTTTGCCTATCCCATTTCCCCTTTTCCTTTGCTCCCTCCTTTCCTCAGCCCACAATCACTCCTCCCCACCCAACAAACTCCAGGCTCCTAGACACAATCTATTAACACACGCTCCCCTGTCCCAGCTTTTTTCTCCTGTGATATATAAAGCTTTGATACTGCTGCTCCTCTTCTTACTCAGTAGGACCTTTATTCATTGTAAAATCACAAAATGGCTTGCTGATCTATTCCTAGTGCAACTGTCACAAATGACATAATGCCATTTAGACTGTGACTCAGTGTATGGTTTTGTGACAAAAGATTCTGGCAGAAAGTACAAGTTGGATGAGAAACAAAGACTAGGGAGGGTGTAGAGAAGCTACTAGTGTTGCTGGCTTCCGGGTTTTTGCAACCCTCAACAAACTGGAAAATTATGTAACCTTTAGAGAATTCAGTTGGGCAGACAGGGTGACAATCCAGCCAGTGCAGAGGGCTTACACTCTGCCCTATGTACCACTTAAAGGATTAAATGGGACTTACGTGATGCACAGAGCCCTGCATGAATTCTCTGCACTGGTTGAATAACACACAAAGTGAACATTTATCTTGCTGCCTTAGGCAACTGCTTGTTTTAATGCTGGCAAACACGAATGGCGGTTAAGCCAAATCATGTAGATTTCAAGCACAAAATGTCTACTATACAGTATTTTTCAGTCGTCTATTGTTCCCACCTATACCCCTTCATTGCTCACACTGTTGCGTAGAGCTTTTCCTGTTGCATGAGAACAATTCAGCACTATATTCTATATAAATTAATACACCCACTAAGGCAAAAGTTTGTGCTAGGAAACATCCACTCCAGGAGGGAATGGTAAGCTTCCTATTGGACTACCACCTTGTGATGCTGGAACTCTTAAGCTGAAGTGACATAATGCCTTAATATTGCCCCTGCAATTTACAGTGTTTTGTTCAGTACTATGGCTGAGAGAGTTACAGTAAAAGCACTAATTGCAATATGCTGCCTTATCTTCTCCACACTGTGACTGAAGCTCAATCCATTCCTTTCTGTACCTGTATGAATAAATATGTTCCTACAAGACACAATACAGAAAGCTGTCACAGAAACATTATGTGGTGATACACACAACTGGGTAATCACTGCATCATATTAGGTCAGTTATTAATAAGAAATGCTATCCTACATTTAACGTGAATAACTCAGAAGCTTATTTCATTATGCTGTGTTTAAAGTGGCCAGCATGAAAATATTACATGGACAATATGACTGCTTCATAAAATTAAAATAATCCTGCTTGTATCTTAAAGGAATATTTTCCACTTACATTTGTCCCCAAAGTTAAGTTAAAGAATCCCAAGTTTATATAACACTAAGGTCTTTGTCTGGCAAAGCACTTGAGCATGTACTTATCATATAAATTTATAAGCCGTCTTATTGCAGCCAGGATTGTTCTAATCTGCACTGGTGGGAAAGGACCACTCTGATGTCCACCAGGGCTTTCTGTTGGCCCAAGATCACTGGAGTGCAGTGTGCTTTGGCTGCACCTTCTCCTGTCCAGATCCTCCCACTGTGGTAGAGAATGAGGTGGCAAAGAGATGGATATGTTTCTATACTTTTATGTCACTCAGAAATTCCCATATGGAAATGCAAACTCTGCCTAGCAGTTTTGCATCTGGTCTTTGCTGCCATAGCAGTGTAGAGGGAATAGAGTAGAGACCAGGATCCAAACATTTCCTTTTGTAACACCCTATATTTAGTTGCTTATAACTTTGCCAAACTGTTACCATTTGGGCTGAAATTTTCCAGAAGCATTTCCTTTTTGTTTCCTGCTCTGTGTTTCCACAACAACACATTAAAAATCTGTAATTGTTTTTTCCCCAGAGTGTATAAATCAATTTACAGCTCTCATGATCCCAGGAGAGTGCTATTCTTTTCATAATTTCTCTCTGGAAAACACCACAGTAAGGTAGTCACAGCTGCACACGTACACGCTCTCTCTCTCTTTCTCGCGCACGCTCACACACACACAAGTTCATAACAAACAAAGTATTAGGTTGTAAGAAACTAATCAGAGTATCAAACCCTTACCACTGTTCTCTTCCTCCTTCAGCAAACATCCATTGGAATTGTACCATTTGTAATGTGGACTAGGATTTCCTTGGACATTGCAGTCAATCAAGGCATTATTCCCTTCCTTGACTACAATATGATCAATTGTGGAGATAATGACAGGTGCAGATCCCATGTTCACATCAGTACGATTTAAAGTGCTACTAGTCACATCCTCAGCAGTTGTCAAATTTGCCAAAAAGATGAAAAGGTGCGTGGCAGGCAAGAAGTTAAAGTGGTGACTGTTCAGCAGGTTCATCTTTCTTCAGTAAGTTGCTCACCCAGAAGACAGCTGGAGAAACAGGGAACTGTCTGTTGAACACAGGTCTCTGAGCTGAGCAAATCGCAAGAAAATTTTATCTTGATCCACAAAGATTTACATTTAAGTCCTATAAAACAAACACATTTTTAAAATGAGACATAAATATTTCATTACAAAAGATTTTTTTAAAATTAGTGATCTGCTCATGAATGCATTTGAAACTTATCATTGCAGTGTCTTACATAAATGTTAACATCATCACCATCCCAAATCTTACTGGAAAAAGATGCACACATTTTCCTGACAAAAGTACTGTTCAAAGTGGCAAGTGTAGGAGGAAGATTTATCACGCAGACACTTAGCAGCAATTTAGCTATAGCACCCCTTTAGTTTTAGTCTGAAGATTCTACATACAGACTAATACTCTGCTATATTTAAGCAATCACATGAATTGGAAAAGCAAAGGCATGTCACATGAACATTACCATTATTGGTTCTATCATAAGAACATACTGGGTCAAACCCAATGGTCTATTTAATCCAATATCCTGTCTTCTGACAGAAACTAGTGCCAGATACTACTATAAACAGAACAGGACAATTATTGTTGTTCAGTTCCAGCTTCTGGAAGTCAGAGGTTCTGGGACACCAGGAACATGGGATTGTGTCCTTGACTGTGTTGGCTAATAGCCACCAATGGACCTATCCTCCATGAACTTTTCTAAAACTTGTCTAAATCTAATGATACTTTTTGCTTCCACAACAGCCTCTGGTAACAAAGTTCCATAGGCTGATTATGCAGTGCATGAAAAAGTACTTCCTTGTGTTGTTTTCAAACCCGCTACCTATTAATTTTGTTGGATGACCACTGACTCATGTGTTATTTGAAGTGATAAATAACACTTCCCTATTTACTTTTTCCACTTCATTCATTGTATAGTTGTCTGAGCTGAACAGCCCCAGTCTTTCAATCTGTCCTCACATGGAAGTGGTTATTTTTTTTTGTCTTTCTCTGCACCTTTTCTAATACATCTTTTTTGAGATGGAGTAATAAGAACGGCACACAGTGTTCAAGCAGTGGGCATACCATGGATTTACATAGTGGCATTGTGATATTTTCTGTCTTTATTATCTATCCCTTTACTAATGGCTCCTAACAATCCATTAACTTTTATTTTTTTTAATTTTAATTTTTTATGACTGCCACTGCAGATGTTTTCAGAGAACTATCCTCGACTACAAGATGTCTTTCTCAAGGGACAGACACTATCATTTTACATGTTGGGATTATGATTTCCAATGTGCATTACTTTACACTAACCAACCCTGAATTTCTGGAATTTTGTTGCCCTTTGTAATTCTTCCCAGTCAGCTTTGGACTTAACTATCTTTTGCCACCTCGCTCTTCACCCCTTTTCCCAGATCATATATGAATATGTTGAACAGCACTGCTCCTAATCCAGATTCTCAAATAACTCTGCTATTTACTTCTCTCCACTGTGAAAACTGACCATTTATTCCAAATTTTTATTTCCTATCTTTTAACCAGTTACTGACCCATGAGAGGACCTTTCCTTATATCCTAGAACTAATTACTTGGCATGAGAGCCTTGTTGAGGGACATTGTCAAAAGCTTTCTGTAAGACCGAGTACACTATATCCAAGGAACATACTTATCCAGGCTTGTTGAAAACCTCAAAATATTCTAATAGACTGAAGAGGCATGATTTCCTTTACAAATGCCATGTTCGCTCTTCTGTAAGATGCTGTGTTTATTTGTCAGATAATGTTGTTCCTTACCTCAACTTTCAGCCAGTTTGCCTGGTACTGAGGTTCAGCTTACTGTAATTGCCAGTATTGATTGTGGAGACTTTTTTAGAAAATAGTTTTACACTATCTACCCTTCAGTCATCTGGTACAGACGCTACATACCAGAATTTATAGTATTACAGTTTCATACCTGAATACCTACAGAACTCTTGGGTGAATAGCGTCTGGTCTTGGTGACTTACTACTGTTTAATTTCTAAGTTTGTTCCAGAACTTTCATTATTGCATCTCTGCCTGGGGCAGTTCCTAAGATATATATGACCTACCCCACATCCTCTGCAGTGAAAACCAGTGTAAAGAATTCCTTAAGGTTCTCTGTAATGGCCTTGTCTTCCCCGAGTGCTTTGTTAGGACCTTGATCATCCAGTGGCACCACTGATTGTTTCGCAGGCCTTCTGCTTCTGATATGCATAGAAGTATTTTGCTGTTAGTTTTTGTCCTTAGCTCAGTGGTCCCTAAACTTTTTACTCCACACCACCCCTTTACTTCTGTCCATGGTCCCCATTGTCTCCACTCTAGCTGGGGCTGTGACTGGGGTCACAGGGGTTGGAGGGTTGCTGTAGGGTGGCACTGCTTCTGAGCTGGGAGCTCAGGGGTGATGGTGCAACTCCACTCTCAGGTCCATGGCAGCAGGGGCTTCCTAATCTCAGATCCAGGATTTCTCCACTGGAAACACCAGGCTGCAGGGACTCCTGTGCTTCCTGTAATGTTCTTCCTGCCCCCAGGAGGAACATCCCATACTTTGAAGACTTCTGCCTTACCTTGTTGCTTTTCAAACTCTTTCTTGGCCTGTCTTACAATATTTTGTCCTTGACTTCCTAGGGTTTATGCTCCGTTCTATATTTTTCAGTAAGATGTGACTTCCAATTTTTAAAGGATGCCTTTTTGCCTCTAACTGCCTCTTTTACTCTACTGTCAGCCACAGTGACCTTTTTTTTTTTATCACCATACTGTTCTTATTTTTCATTTGGAGTATACATTTACTTTCAGTCTCTATTGTGGTGTAGTTAAATAGTCTCCATGCAGCTTGCAGGAATTTCATCTTTGTGACTGTTTCTTTCAATTTCTGTTTAACCACCTTCCTTATTTTTTTAGTTCACTTTGTAGTTAGCTGCTACTCTGGTAGGTTTTGTTTGGCATTTTTCCCTCTACAAAGATGTTAAATTTAATTATATTATGGTTGCTATTACTGAGCTATATTCACCTCTTGGACCAGATCCTGTGCTCCACTTAGGACTAAATAAAGAACTGCGTCTCTCCTCATGGCTTCCAGGACAAGCTGTCTTCCAAGAAGCAAGTCACTAATGGCAGAGGTTGGCAACCTTTGCCAGCTCCCATTTCAGCCCTGCCCCCTCAGCAGGTGCCAGGGGCAGGGCCACTAGGTGCTGGAGTGGACCCAGCTGTGCAGTGGCTCCTTTTCCCCCCAGCCCTGCCCCTGCATACAGCTTCTGTCACTTGCTGGCCTGTGCCCCTACATGTGGCTCCTGTCCCTGCTGGTCCTGCCCCTGCATGCAGCTCTTGTCCCCTGCAAAGGAGCCATGCACGCAATGGCTCCTTTTCTCTGCTGGTCCAGCTGTTGCACATGGCAGTGCTTTTTCCTTGCTGGCTTCTGTGGCCCCAAGCCAGTAGGGGGGAACAGCCACAGTGCCGCACACTACTGGAAATAGACACGCATGCCAGTTGTGGTTGCCAACCTCTAACTTATAGCGTCTAGAAATTCTCTCTGCATCCCTTCCTGAAGAGACATATTCCCAGTGAAAAGGAGAATAGCTGAAATCCCCCATTATTATTGAATTTTCTGCCTTTGCAGCCTCTCTAATCTCACTGAGTATTTCATAATCACCATCACCATCTTAAGCAAGTGGCGGGTAGGATATTCCTATTGTTATACATCTATTTTTCAGGATTGGAATTTCTATTCATAGAGATTTGATTAATTTAAGATTTTTGTTTTATTTGACTCTATGCTTCATTTTCATATATAGTGCCACTTCCCCAGCAGTGTAACCTACTCTAATGCATAGTTTGTATCCTTATGTTACCATATCCCATCAATTATCCTCATTCCACCAAGTGTGACATCACACATGCTACCATTCTGCTTCTTATCTCTTCTGAAGAGAAGTGCTGTAGATATGAGGGATCTTCCCAGGCAGATTAGGATTTAGGTGAACTGACAGAGTTGCATGACTAGTCAATTGTCTTCAGTCATCTCACACACAACTTGTTAGAGGCACAAATGCAAAAATTATTTTAGGGAGGCCATAAACTGAGTAGGCAGGGAAATGTGAAGAAATCACGGTTTTGTGTCCATGCCTTAAGTGCTTCTAGAAGTGAGAGTTGAATTCACCATGGCAACTCTCCCATAGCATCCCTTTAGAATTTTGAGTAGAGAATGAGGAGACAGATTAATGAGAGGAATAAACTGTGAAGAGTTTAGTTAGATGTTGATTAGTGCCAGAAAAGATTGGCAATGGCCTTATGATGCATTCTAGAGGAAAACTGAGTGAATGCACCTTTGAAAAGACCTGTTTAGAGACTGGTAACTGCCAGAAGGTCCTGGCTACTAACTGCACAAGCAGCTCTGTGTAACTGTTGGAATAGCAAAAAGAATTTCTCTTTTGCATGCAGTTATTATGAATCTAAAATTTGTGGTTTTCTCTCATATTGTTTTGGTTTCTCATGTTCAGAACTGTTTAATTCTGATCAATTTCATCTCAAAAAGGATAAAGTGGAAGTAGTCTAAGAACAAGAACAGAAGACTATAGATCACAGAGGAGATGAATAAGAGGGGATGTGATTAAAGTATATAAAATACTGAATGATATAAAGAAGATAGATCAGGCACTCCCCCACCCCCCATAATACCAGCACAGGGTTACATTCAAGGAAATTGAAGGCAGCAATTTAAAAGTGAAAAAAGGAAATACTGTTTTATACAATACACAATTAGCATGTGAAAGTCATTGCCAAAAGACCATATTAAGGATAGGAATGTAACAAGATTCAAAAAACAGACTGAGCATTTATATAGAAATTGAGAGTTTCTAGTAAATCGCAGCTGTAGTGAGGAGTTAAAAACAGAAAGTTAGCCAAAAAGCATGGAAGGAACTCAAAACCTTAACTTCAGCTGATGTAATAGTTTACTAGTGATTTTTGCACCTTTCTCTGAATCACATGGTGTTGATCACTGTCAAAGCTTGGTTACAGAGAGATGTGGCCTTTGCTGTTTGCAAACTAATCTGTTTTTGTTAACTAGGAATGCTGCTTACAAGTATAAAGGAGTTGCTAGCTTGATGATACACTACTTCAAAGATGAATCTGTCTTTTTGATTGTAAAGTGACAAAGAACAATAAATATTGAAAGCAAGCAAATTGGAGAATACAGAGACATATACTGGCTTTGAGGAGATAACAAGTCTATGTGTTGAAGAGAACAGTGATATTAATAAAAAAACCTTTCCAAGTTCTTTGTTAAAGAGAGTACCAAAACTCCAGGAGGCAGGGGCAGGTTTCTTTTCTTTAACCTTTGTAAAGGTTTCTGTACATCTTTACTTCAAAACGGAGAATCACTAAAAAGTTCCAGTTATAAAATGCCAAGCAATAAGATAAACAATGTGATGGAAGTAAATGTCATCAAAAATGGGTGACATACTTTATGACAAGGTCCTCTGATTTAGGGAGCACCAGCTGCAAGTTGTGATTTGAACATTGGGTGAACTAGGAGGAAATTCACAGTCAACAAAGAAAAGTCGCCTTTATAGTTAAGCTTATAAATATACCTAAACAGTCGCCAAACTGACCTGCAGAATCCATTCAGCAGTTCTTATTTGAGGCCCTAATCCTGAAAAGCAGTTAGTCATGTGAACAGTTCTTTGGACTTCAATACTGAAGCCAATGGGACTATTTGTACTTAAAGTAATGCACATGCTTAAGTAGTTCAGTGGACCAATGAGGACCTAAATTCCATCCCCTCCAAACCATCCTCAAGACCCACAATCCATTCAACCTTAAATGAGTAGATGAAGTTTGCTGGTCTGTAATTATCTGAAAGGATTACTAAATTCCTCAAAAACAACAAGAGTTCTGTGGCACCATAATCTGTTAGTCTATAAGGTAGCAGAGGACTCATGTTATTTTTGCTGTACACAGACAAACTTGACTAGCCCTCAGTAAATTTGTCATGAATTTTCCCCAGTCCTTGATGACCTAAGGAATTGAGTGTGGATCTCCTGTGCCACAGTGTAGAGGACCTCTTCCAGGCATCTGAGCAGAATCCCATATACACTTCAGTGCAAGTGAAATTACATCACCAGAATCTATTCCATGTAAAATGGACATCTACTCAGGTGCACTTAAAGAACAAGTTAACTAGAAAGCTTCCATTCTGCAATTTGCAAGAATATACTTTTCATATGACAGAGCAGTTTAATAAGTTCCTGAATTACCAATTAAGGACTCGATAAAAACAGAACAATTTTTTTTCAGTAGGGAAGTTTACTTCTGCTGAGGGAAAATGACAGTGTTTTGATGGACGTGTTCCATTAGTAAGTTCTGGTTATGCAGACAGAGAAAGATCTGTTGTATAATCAGTGATGAAGAGGCCTTTTAGGTCCAGAATTTCATGTCCAGTAAATTGTAAAGATATCCTCTTGACAAGGTCTCTACTACAATCATAAAGAGCTCTGATGCATAAATCATCAGTATGTATTTAGCAGTTGTATTTGTGTAGAGGCCAGGCAATCTGCGCTTCATGGTTTGGTACACAAAGCTATTATTCCACAAACAGTTGTGTCACTTAATGAGATATTTGCTTAACTCTTTGCAAGCATACCCTAGGCTTTGACTTTTAGGACAGCGGCTTCTTCAGTACCAGAATGAACAAAAATGGATCAGAAACTTAAATCACTTTTGGTGAAAGGAAGACGACCAGCAAGAGAAGAGAGGGATGTGGAATCTCCCTGTAGTCCTTACAGGAATGTTGTTGCCCTGGGAAAAGAGCTGGGGCCTGGGCCTAGGCCTAGCCCCCCAGCCCTGATCCAGATTTGGGGCCTCGGGGCCTGCCACTGCCAGCCCAGCCCGATCCCCCAGCTGGGACAGGGCTGGGTGAAGCAGTGGCTGCCGTGGGCGATCTTGGCCAGGAGAGGCAGGTGTTGCTGCAGTCGGCCTGGCCCCAGATACTTGGTCAGGGATGGGACTGGGAGAGGCAGAGGGTGCCACAGGCATTCGGGGCACTGGTGCTGGGACTTGGGGCACATGCCCCCTGTGCCAGGCACTAGTGACCCCCTTGGTGCTTATAAATACTACCTCCCTGTGAGCTTCTTCATCTCTCTGGCATCTGTATATTTCTCATTTTCTTCATACACCTTTCTTCTCTTATTTATACCTATGCTTGATGAATGCAAAATCCTGCCATTGGTGAAAACAATTGGGAAAAATCTGTTTTAGACCCACTTGGCACACCAGGAACTATGCAAAAGACAAGACAATGGACAGCTGGGCCCAATACATTTATCTTCCTGTTTTCCTAACCCACAAACAGTATTCATAAAAGTCCACTTTGCTAAAATCTGATTGTTTTTCCTGAGTGATGGGAAGGTAATTAGTCCTTAATTGAAATAAATACACATTCTAAAAAATCCCTCTACATTTAATATAGAATGCTCAGATATTTAATGGCATCAAGATCAAAATATAGGTTTTGTTTAAATGACATAGTACAGGCTTATCAAGACTAGAGACATTTAATATGAGCATTTTTAAAGTTCCATCACGTCTTCTGATCAACTGAATAGTTTCAGTATTTAGTATTTTCAGTGCAGTGTACATAGTTTTCATTAAGGGGTAGTATTTTAACTGAAGGCTCCCATTTCCATAACAGGAGAGTAATGAATTTGTATACAAGTCCCATCAGACTTTATTTTGTGATTTCAAAAGGCCACAGGAGTTATATAGAAATATATAATTAATCAGTGATATGTATGTAATGCCACATTTTAGGAACAGCACTTTAGTCCCTGCTCCCAGAGTGGGATCCAAGAATAGAGAACTTTACACTTGTATGGACTTTATGTTTATCTGCAGAGTATGGTATGGGTACAAGACTCCAGTTGCATGGCTCTGTGTGCCATGACTTAAATATCTGATTTTCTTTTCAGAAGTTATGCTCTTCTGTGATCTTTATGTTTTGCATTAAACTCAGTTTGGCTAATGAGAACAGAATGATTTGTGCACTTTTGTATATAGTGAATTTCCCTTTCTTCTTCTAATGTGCTAGATGTAAAGCTGTCAGCTTTGGGCTGCAAATATTTAAATCCAAAGTAAAAATATTGTTTTCAAATCATTATTTTCATGAAAATAAAAAAAAAGTTTGTTAGATCTTCTCTATACATGTTTTTGTATCTTTTTAACAATATTGGTTTGAAACTGGTATACTTAATACCCTAGCGTAAATGCCATTACACCAGTTTACATTAGTACAGTTTATCTCCATAAATTTAAGGATATAAGCTATACTCAAAAAGGTACCATTTATACCAGTATAAGTGTCCTCACTAATTGTCAAACTGATTTAATATATTCATTCCTTTTAAAATTACATCCCTAACCAAAATAATTTTATTGGTACAAAAACTACAAGCCATTAATGACTTTAGCTATCTTAACTCTGAATTTACTTTCACTGAAATAACTAAATTTGTTTTAATTCACAGCTTTTGCTGTTTTGGTGCATGCCTGTGTGTAGATGACTATCTCATTTTACAGGTTTGTTGTAGAGAAAGTATGTTAGCAACAAGAAAAAGAACCGGGAAAGTGTGGATTCCTTACTGAATGGGGGAAGCAAACAGTGACAGATGCTGTGGAAAAACTGAAGTACTCAATGCTTGTTTTGTTTCTGTCCCCACAGAAAAGATCAGCTCCCAAACTACTGTACTGGCCAGCTCAATATGGGGAGGAGATAAGTACCTCTTAGCTGTGACAGAACAGGTTCTGGACTGTTTAGAAAGCCTGGACTGTTATATGCAATGCATCCAAGGGTGGTGAAGGTGTTAGCTGATGTGATTGAAAAGACATTGGCAATTATCTTTGAAAACTCATGGCAACACAGGGAGATCTTGGACAACTGGAAAAAGGCAAACATAGTGCCCATCTTTTAAAAACGGAAAAAGGAAGATCTAGGGAAATATCCATCAGTCAGCCTCAACTCTGTCCCCAGAAAAATCATGGAGCAGGTCCTCAGCATCCATTTTCTAGCACTTGGAGGAGAGAAAGGTGATCAGGAACACCCAACAAGGCATGCTTGACAAACTTGATTGCCTTGTGTGATGAAATGACTGGATCTCTGGATGTGAAGAAAGTGGTTGATGTAATGTACCTTGACTTCAACAAAACTTTTGATGTGGTATCCCACAGTATTCTAATCAGCAAATTAAAGAAGTATGGGTTGGATGAATGGACTGTAAGGTGGACAGAAAGCCAGCTAGATCATTAGGCTCAATGGATAGTGCTGAATGGCTCAATGTCCAGTTGGCAGCTGGTATTAAGTGGAGTCCCTCAGGGGGTCAGTCCTGTGGCTAGGTTTGTTCAACATATTCATAAATGATCTGGATGATGAAATGGTCTGCTCTCTCAGAAAGTCTGCAGATGATGCTAAGCTGGAACGCTTGAGGGTAGGGATACGATACAGAGTGACGTAGACAAATTGGAAGATTGGGCCAAAAGAAATCTCATGAAGTTCAACAATGACAAGTGTACTTAAGATGAAAGAATCCCCTGCACTGCTACATACTGGGCACCAAGTGACTAAGCAGGAGTTCTGCAGAAAAGGACCTGAGGGGACACAGCAGACAAAAAGCTGGGATGTGAGTCATCAATGTGCCTTTGTTGCCAAGAAAGCTAATGGCATGTTGGATTGGCTATAGCAGCATTGCTAGCAGATCAAGGGAAGTGATTATACCCTCTGTTCGGCACTGGTTAGGCCAAATCTGGAATATTGTGTCCAGTTTTGGGCCATCACTTACATAAAGAATGTGGAGAAATTAGCGATAGTCCAGCAGAGGGCAACAAAAACCATTAGGAAGCTGGGGCACATGACTTATGAGGAGAGGGGCTGAGGGAAGTGGGCTTATTTAGTCCTCAGAAGAGAAAAGTAGGGTGGGGTGGGGGGGCTGATAGCAGCTTTCAGCTACCTGAAGGGGGATGGCTTGACAAACTCTTGGCTGGGATGATTTAGCTGGGGTTAGTCCTGCTTTGAGCAGGGGCTTGAACGAGATGACCTCTTGAAGTCCCTTTCAACCTGAATTGCCTATGATTGTAAGCAAGAAGCTTCATTTGCATTATCCCTGTTCAACCTTCACATTCAATATGCATTTTGAAGCTCTGCACTTGGCCATGAGTGATTTATTTAATTCTGGTAATTGGTGGGAAGAAATATTTTCCTCATTGTTTGCCAGTGGCATTTCTAGGACATGCCTGTACATGGATAGGAAATTATACTATTAACTAACTGCAGGAATTTTTACTTTAAAGAACTAAATAATGCAGTTAGGACTGCACCTAACGACAAGACATGTACACGGTCACACGCTGGTCCTAAGCTGAAACCTGTTTTGCCCTGGCAAAAAAAGGACACAGTGGGGGTATTTAAGGACTTGCCTTCACTGACAGCAGCAAATTCACTGCCATCACATTGATCTTCCTGATTGCCTGATCGGGTCTGCAAAGACCTGCTCAGTCTATTGGGAAGTTGATCCCTGAAGACCATCCCAGCAACTGGAGTAGTGCTGAGTCAAAGGGAGGGCCTGGTGTAGGGAAGTTGAAGTGAGAGATGCAAGTTATTTTAAGTAACTTGCATATCTCCCTTCCACTGCAGCCAAAAACAGTAAGCATTGTAGACCTGCCCTGGGATCAGGTCTACAGTATAAACTTTTGTCAATATAGCTGTGTCAATTAGGGGTGTGATGAAACATGATCTCTGGCAGACATAACTGCATTGCAAACACCACCACTGTGCATAGGAACTGGTATAGGCTATATATTTCCAAAAGTGAAGTTTTGCTAGCATTAGCAGTACAGTATACTGGTATGGCTATGCTGTCAAAGCACTCCCATAATAGATTTCGGCTAAGTCTTCAGATTGTGATCTGTAGGGCTTTAGGTAGTTAACAGAAATGAAGAACAGCTTTGGACCCATGTGCACCATCATGATGAGAGAGCTGGGAAAAGGGTATAATATGGTATTCCTTGAAAACACAGAAATCATTCTTCTCTTGCAGTGTAAACAGGACCAAATATGTTCCAAGTTTCTTTTCTTGAATTGTACCACAGTGTTTTCTGTTAGCAGGGCTGTAGCACAACTGGGGAACAGAGTAAAAACAGTTTGGTTCTATCTGCTAACTAAAACTGAATCATATTTCAGTTTCATTGCACAACCAGTGCATTTTAACCAGGTCCCCAAACACTGTAGTAATTATCATGTAGAACAGGCCTTTCTGTGATGGCTAAAGTGGGGAATTGTACAAGATAGGTTTTTTGCAAAGCTTCATTTGCATGCAGTGAATACCAACTGCCTTTTCCCTCTGTTTTATTTCATTTAATTCTGTTTTAATTCTATCCCACTCAAACTACAAGCTCTTTGTGAGAGGAAATATATCTGTATTTGGAAACTGCTATGCAATCCATAAGCATTAGAATACAATTAAAAACAAAAGAAAGATTTCTCATCTACCCCTGTTCCCTCCAGGTGGATGGTTTGCAATTTGAAAGAGCTTTATTTATATTTGTTTTACTGTGAACTGTTTAAAGTTATGAATATTTTACAACACTGGGTGGTTATAAAATGGTGCAGCTTTTCTGGCCAATGAACCAGTGTTGATATATAGGAAAGAAAGGGATTTTTATTATCCCTAGCATAAAAACAAAAACCACATTTTGCTCTCTGTACAATAAACCAAACAAAAGATGAAAGCATAATTTCCATGGAAATGAGTCAAAGTACAGCAAACCTCTAGTCTACCCTGCTGCAAATGAATAGACAATTCTTCTAAAAGGGATAGTTTAAAAAAAATGCTAGAGATTTTTTAAGAAACATTTCCATTCATTTTTCTACTGTGAACTAACATTTCAGTTTTTCAACAAAATACATCTTAAAGAGGTATCACTTGGTGTAGAAGGCCAGTTTCGAAATCAAAACAAATCAAGGAGGTTACTTATCAGAAAAAAAAGCCCTAAGCTGCATCAGCAAAGAGACAGTGTTACCAGATTGTTAGAAATTTTAGTCCTTTGTTAAAAATAGTCTGGTCCGTGTAAATAAACCAAAAATGTGACTGCTCGGTGGCTCTTATTTATTTACCATTAATTTCCTACGTTACATTGTATTGCTGAGTACCCTCATATGAAGGCACTGTCAGGCTGTTCTGAAGTTGAAGAGTGTAGGAATGTTGTTCCTTTACGGGTCTCATGGACTCCAGATAGATATCTCATGAGACTATCATACTGATCAGAACTTTTAATTAATGCAATAATACAAGCATTCTGTGTTTACTTTAAATTAAAATATTCCATTTAAAAAACTTCCTTAAAAGGTCTATTTTATTTAAAAAGGTTAATTGCTGAATTATCAACTTCTTTCCCCCTCTCCACAGGAATATAATATTGTGCTAAGAAATGTACTATTGTGCTACAAATCTACTGTCCCGCCTCCTATTCCCAAAAACAAAATATTTCAAGTTAAACAGGGAGCATGGGAGTTCAAGGTTCCAGAGAGAAAAACTTGGGCCTCATTAGTTTTATAGTCTCAGGAGCATAGGTTCTTGGGAGTGCCAGAGGTAGATACTGCAATGATGGGTGCCTTAAGTAAGCCTAATATTTAATCAGTTTCTTGGATTTCCTTGCCGCATTAAGCAGTACTTCAAGAACTGACATTCATTATTAGGATTATTTAGTAACCTTGCCACCTGGACTCTTGCACCTTCCTTTGAAGCATGTGGCACTACCTACCCTCAGAGACAGGATCCTGGATTTGTTAGACTGCTGCTGGTCTGATATGACAATTCATATGTTACTATGAATGACAAAATCTGAGTTCAAGCAAACCAGTTCTCAGGCACCCCCCCCCCCCGCCCAGGCAGCCTCCTGCCTATTAGGATTTATGAATTTTGAATAATTGGGATTGGCAATAGCGTAAACCAGAAAAAGGAATAGGCAGGATCACTGAAGAGTCCTAGACAGAGGAATGATCACAGTGAACACAGCACTACAGTGAAATGCGGAAAAACTAAAGCTGAATCTCGCCAAAAACAGAATAGTTGACCATGCACTGGACCAGCAAATTAGCATGCACAAAGCACAGTCCAAACCCGCAAAGTGGTGCAACTGCGTAGCCAACGTTGCAAAGGGGAGAATGAGACAAAGAGACACTTTTTGTTCCAGTGCCTAAATATATGAGGAAGTGATACAAATATTTCAACTAACAATCAGGAATCATATCTCATTCAAAAGCAATGAGGGAAATGTGCCTGCTCCTGGCTGAGAGAGACGACAGAGGCAGCACTGTAGTATGTAATCTGTCAACCAGGAATGGCCAATGGAGAAATGCAATCAATCCCCAAACACTGTGTATAACCATCTCTGGCTAGGCTACACCTGCCTCTGATGCACAGATGAGCAGTCTTGTACCTCTACTTTGGCAAAACTTCACAACTTATCATACAACAAAACCTGCAGACACCTGAACTGACAAGTTCCTCCCCTGCTAAGTCTCATATCTGTGGGATCTTCTTGCCCTCCCTCCTTTCCTCCCCTCTACAGTTCAGGGATGAAAAAAACAACCAACAAGGAGTCCGGTGGCACTTAAAAGACTAACAGACTTATTTTTTGCCTGAGTTTTTGGGTGAGAAAATCCCACTTTGTCAGATGTTCTGACAAAGTGGAATTTTCTCCCACGAAAGCTCACGTGAAAAATAAATATTAGTCTTTAAGTGCCACAAGACTCCTTGTTTTGTGTGTGTGTGTGTGTGTGTGTGTGTGTGTGTGTTTTGGCTGGACTAGACTAACACGGCTGCCCCTTTGCAACCTGGCAAGTTCAGGCATCACAATCATTTTTGATCTTTACTCCGACGGGATTCCTGGAGCTGTAAGCTAGCCTCCCCCTTCTAGCACGGAGGGGTTCCCCTTTCCTCAGCCTGCCCAAAGCGTCAGCAGCCGCAGATGGGAGCCTCCATACCCAACCTATGAGGAAAAGCAACAGCAGGTCAGGGTAACCCCGAGCTCTGGCTCCCTTCCATCACTGCTCCCTCCAGCTGGGCCAATCCTATTGTGTCCAAGGGCTAGTCCGCTCTAGTGCCCCAAAAGCCACCAACGCTCTGCAGGAAGATAAAGTTACAAGGATAAATAATCCAAGCTCCAGCCCGATGCGAATCTGCCAGATGAGCCAGCCCACCCGCCTCTTTGCCGCTGTCAGTCTTGCAGCGCAATGGCCCGGCCCGAGATCCCTGCACCCCGAGGCGCGCTCCCACTTCATGCAGCGCCCGCCTCAGGTGACCCCTGCACCGCTCTGGAGAAGAGAGGCTGAAGCAAGCCCGCTAGAAATGCTCACACAGGCGGCTCGGTCGCTGCGGCTCTCCCCGGCGCTCCCTGCGCAGCATGTTGCAAGCAGCCGCGCGCCTCAGCAAGCCGGGCTGCGTTGGCCGGCGTTCCACGGCAGCGCGCGGGCGTTCGGCTGTGGAACCCTGAGGGGCCGCAACATTCCGCGAGCGACCCCCGACGCCGGCGGGAGCGGCGCGTTCTCACTCCTCACCTCGCCTCGCCTCGGCAGCCGGCGCGCGCCGCACGCCGCACTCCGGCCGGCGAAAGTAGGTCAGAGCTGCACTGAGCATGCTCGGGCGGGAGCCAGGCTGCCGGGAAAAGGCAGGGGATTGAGTGGCCCAAGGTGGCCGCCGCTTCTTTTCCTTCCCCTCCCAGGCCGAAGGTCAGGAAGCGGAGCAAAGCGAGAGTCGGGGGGTGCCACTTTCAGAGGAGATGGGGCAAGGCAGCTTGGCAGGTTATGGCTTTGCAACAGGCAAAGGCAGCGGATTCTTCAGCATAGGCTTGGATGAAGAGACTCAGCCTGTTGGGATGGTCTTCCTCAGACTGAGGGTTTTACCCTTCACGGTGGATGTTTTTTAACATGAAATCTTTGCTCCTTCATGTCTTCCGCAGGGTCAGCAACGTGCAGCTCCGCGCGCTCTCTGGCTGCCCCCTTGCAGCTCTGTGGGTCCCAGCCAGCGGCCCCTGGCTCACACCCCGGCCCACGCGAATAGCTTGCCCTGAGCTGTGCCTGCGAGGAGAGGGAAGAGTTGCTGGTCCCCCTGCAGCGCTTAGTACTAGGGGGAGAGGGAAATTCAAATCCCTCCTGCCCCAGCCCAGGCAGCCTGTTGTCTAGCTGTGCCTCTGTGGGGTAAGTGGGGAGGAAAAGGGGAGCTGGGTATGGTGGCGGGTGAGCGGGGCTGAGGGGAGCCACTGCCAGGCTTAGGGTTACCAGATACCAAAGCCTGGAAAGGAGGACAGGGAAGTATGAAAAGGAGGACATTGGAGGACACACGGAGAAAATGTAGTATTAAGGGAATATTCTTCTGTTTTTAGGGGGCCATGGAACGCTTTCCCCTGATTATAAGGTATTCTGTGGCATTCCAGCATACTTTAGCCCCTGTAAGTAAGAAGCTAGACAAAAATCATGTATTTTAAAATGCATGCTAGATGGAGGATGTGAAGGGAAAAAGGAGGACGTGTCCTCCTTTTGCCTGACATCTAGTAACCCTAGCCAGGCTGGCCATGCGGCCTCATGGGGGCTGGGGGAGCTGAGCCAGGGTGGTGGGGGCCCAGAGCCAGGAGCAGGCCACAGGCCACTGCGGGTTGCCCACAGGGTCCCCTGATAGGGGGAAACAGGGGTGCCTGCCTGGAGAGACCACAAGCTTCCTGCAGGGTCCCCCAGTGAGGGATGGGGGAGAGCCCACAGCTAGGATGGGGGGGGGTAATGGGGGATGCAGACATGGACAGGCAAGCCTATAGTGGCTCTTAAAATACTTGGTTATTGAAGGAATTTTTAAAAATAGCTCTCATTATCTTTCAGGTTGCTGACCCCAATGTCTTTGCATGACATTATCCACACCAAAAAAAAAAAAAAGTAAAAATGAAATTTTCCATCTGTAATTTGCCAAATGTGGGTCGGCAGTATTCTAGGGTTTCTAGTCAGTTAAGTGGTAGCTTAATTTTAAAGTAGTCCTTTTGCCCTGGATCGACACAGTTACTTTGGATCCTAAGCCCCAGTTTTTGACACCTCTGTGATCCCCTTTGCTCAGTTGCCTGCTAATTCAGCAGGTGCCTAAATTCATTCAGCTTCTATATTTTTACAGTAAAATTCCTTGGGTGCCTGTTTCTGCATCTGGACACATGCACTTCTGTCTCACTCTAGGTATCTGGATGAGTAAGCCCTGCTATGACCTGTGAAGCAGAAAACAGGCACTCCTTTGCGGGTGTTGTCTGTGGGACCCAGTCTGGTAGGTGTGCTCAAAGGTTATTGAATACCACACAAAGCAGCTGGGGCATAAGGCATGAGCAAGCGAAGAAGCTTCGTAACCTTTTAGCCCAGTGGTTAGGGCAATGAGTCTGGTGGGATTCATTAGACTTTGTTAGTTTTTAAGTGCTACAGGACTCCTTGTTTGCTTTATTAGACTCCCCATTCAGCTTCCTCTCTGCCTGATGAGGCAGGAACAGGAGTCGAGCAGGGCCCTGCCATCTGCTGGGTGAGTGCTCTAGCCACTGGATTTTAGGATATTCTGGTGTGGGTCTTTCTCCAGTTCTCTTGCAGAAGTTGTATCACCTTAATATTTAATTATTCCGTTAGTTAATTAATTGGGCCAGTGAAAATGTGAAGATCCCTATATAGTCCAGTGTGTAGAGCACTCAGGTGAGAGTTAAAAGGCCCCTGCCCAACTCCCATCTTCACAGATTAATAGATTTCAAAGTCAGAAGAGACCAATATGATCATTTAGTCCAGGGGTCAGCAACCCAAAAAATAAGAGCCATTTTTTGAAATTTGTTCCATAATAAAGTGTTTTGAGAGCCACAGTGGGTGTAGCCTCCTGGTAGGGACTTGGGGGGGGGGGGGGGGGGGGGCGGGGAGCTGGGCCAGGGCGTCTGCACTGGGTTCCCCTGGTGGGAGAGGAGGGGGAACCCAGAACCAGCAGCGGGCCCCCTGCAGGGTCCTTCAGTGATGGTGGGGAGCCCTGAGCCTGGCATGGGTTGCCCACAGGATCCCCTGGTGGCAGTGCGGCCTGGAGCCAGGAGCAGGCTGTGCACAGTGTCCCCCAGTGGTGTTGGGGGCCTCAGAGCTGCAAGGAGGCAGCCAAAGAGCCACATGTGCCACGGAGCCAGTTTGCAGACCCCTGATTTAGCCTTAGCTTGACTTGCACAACACAGGCCACAGAATGTATCCATTCCTCCCATTTCTTCCCCTGTGATAGATGGGAGTCTGGTGTAAGGTGCCTTCCACATCCCTAGTGAGTCCTTTATCATAAGACTAAAGATTAGAGAGGTGCAGTCTATCCCTCTTGTCTCCTTAGGGTGGAGCGAGGCAAATGCCTCATCTCATTTTCCCAAATCTACATAAATCTAAGAATTATATATGGGGATCAACTGTTAACATGTATTTGTAATTCATTGTTTTAATAATGGTATTTTGAATTGTATATGCCACATCCCTTTGTGCTGGGAGGGGGAGTTATATATTTCTCATCTGTTTATCAACCTGTATTAGATGTTTGTGTGAAAAAACAGCATATGTTCTGTTGTTTATTTTCAATGAGGTGATCTTACTTAACACAAAGAATTATATTGTCCAATGGAGATGCATTACCAAAATGCATTTCCTAATGTGTTTATAGAATCATTGAATCATAGGACTGGAAGGAGCCTCAACAGCTTTTCAAGTTCAATCCCCTGCACTCAGGGCAGGGTCAAACATTATTTGGACCAGTGGTTCCCAACCTTTTTGAGTGTACAGACTCCTCCAAACATTTAGCAGCCCACCACATGCTACCACTTGTTTTTTACACTGTTTTTATGGTAATTAACATAAGAAATATATGTTCTCAGTAATAATTTGTGAAGTGTACATCTTATATGAAGTTATTTTTTATTTTGAAGTTGAACTTTTCTTTGGTGAAGATGATGTTATTTTTCTTTTCCACAGAGCCCCTGTAGTAGCCTTGTAGCTCACCACCTGTCCATGAACCACAATTTGGGAACTGCTGATCTGTATCATTCCAGTCAGGTGTTTGTCCAACCTTTTCTTAAAAATCTCCAATGATGGAGTTTCTGCAGTCTCCCCAAGCAATTCATTCCACTGCTTAACTAGCCTGACAGTTAGGAAGTTTCTTCTAATGTCCAGCCTAAACCACCCTTGCTGCAATTTAAGCTCATTACTTCTGGTCCTGCCCTCAGAGTTTAACCAGAACAATTTTTGTCCTTTGTCTTTGTAACATCTTTATATGTACTTAAACACTATTATTATGCCTCCCCGTCTTCTCTTCTCCAGACTGAACAACCCCATTTTTTTCATTCTTCCCTCAAAAAATGATTTTTAGGTCTTTAATCATTTTTGTTTCTCTTCTCTGGACTTTTCCCAGTTTGTCCTCACCTTTCCTGAAATGTGATGAGCAGAACTGGACACAGTACTACAATTGAGGCTCAATCAGCATGGTGCAGAGTGGAAGAATTACTGCTTTTGTCTTCCTTACACTCCTGATGGTACATATCAGAATGATGTTTGATTTGTTTGCAACAGTGTTAAACAGTGTGGACTCATTTAGCTGGTGATCCACTGTAACTTCCCGATCGCTTTCCACAGTATTCCTTGCTAGACTGTCATTTCCCATTTTGTATGTGTGCAGCTGAATTGTTCCTGCCTGAGAGGAGCACTTTGCATTTGTCATTATTGCATTTAATCCTCTTTCCTTCAGTTTATCCAGATCATTTTGAATTTTAACCCCATCCTCCAATGCACTTGCAGCCCCTCCCAGCTTAGTATCCTCTGACAGAGCTAGCACAAGTCTTAAGTGCTGGTGTAGCTACAGCACGGTCAGCAGCAATACGGATGTTATGGCTAACCCGTGCTGCTGCCAGCCATGCTCCTACACTATATAGTTACAGTTGCACTAGCTCTCATTGAGCTAGCATGAGTATGCATGTGTGAGCTAGAAATCACAGCTCTAGCTCTGACTGTAGACGTAGCCTTAGAAAGAGTTTTCTGTTGAAAAGTCAGATTTTAGTAGAGGTTTAGTTTGCATGGAGGACAAAAACCGTCACTTTTGGCCTACATGAGCCATCCAGGCTTTCAGTTTGGCCCATGTCTAGTATGTAGATAACTCAAATTAAAAACTCTGTATCCAACATAAGTTATGGTCCAATATGTTATGATTATTTGAAATGGACTGAAATCAAAGGGCCAACTTCAAAGCATCTGATGAAGTCAGATTTTCTCTCATGAAAGCTCATGAGATAAATTAATTTGTTAGTCGTTAAGTGCCCCGGGACTCCTTGTTTGTTTTTCTGAACTAAACTAATACGGCTATCCCTTTGGAACTTAGATTTAATGTGTTGCGTTCTATCTGTTCAGTCCTGTAATATAAGACTGACTAAATGATCTTCTCTGTAATCTTTTTAATTTTTTTAAAACCTGTGCTTCAGCTCTACTTTGCAGAGTTATTTCAGCTGGCAATAATTAGAAGAGAATCTATTTTGTGCTGTACTGAGATTCATTATTTCATAAAAGGAGATGAAAATCAAGGGATATCCACATTTTACATTTTCCCTGTCACATTAGCTAAGTTAAATGAGAACATATGTACACTTCTTTAGGTCATACCGCATGCTGCTGATAAAATAGATTAAAACTGTAACTGAAGAATTTGTTTAGCGGTCCTTTCTGCAAAAGACCTACCAGTAGTTTAGTCATGAAGTAAGCCTGCCATCTGCTGGAGGTGCTTCATGAATGCAACACACACTGGGAAGATTTTGCTCCCAGATCCGTGTATATGGATGGTATCTTCCAAGCTCAGATCCCCTTCCCCCATGGGGTGTCCATCCACTGGACCTGCCAGGCAGCTTTCCTGCTGGTCTGGGGATGTGCATAAGTGAAAACTGGGGGTGGTAACAGGCTGGAGGAAGGACTGAAGGTAGTGCTGAAAGAATGAACATTGGCCTCTCCTCTCCTGGCCCCGCAGAGGTGATTTGAGTGTATGTGACCTTACCTCTATTATATCCTTCCTGCCAGGCCCAGGGAGCATGTATTGATTCTATGATTCTATGACATGGTTGAGGATAGACCGCTAGCGTGGAAGTACATGCAAATGGCCTTTGTTTCTCATCAAGCTGCCCAGGGCACAGGGCTGGGTTCCATGACTCCTTTTGTGGTGATGGGGGTTGGAGGAAGTGACAGCCCTTTGGACAGAGCAACATGAGAAATCTGTACTAAGGGAACTTCATGCTTTCCTACTTATATAGTGTGTTTCTGCAGGTTTAGTCATGGGAAGAGGAGATCTGACCCACTGTGGCTGTATAGACTCCACTGGAGGTTGAGCAGAGGATTATTTTGTCTGACATTAATTAGATGGCTTTGTGCACTGAAGGAGCTCTTTTGGCAGTTGGAATAGCTAGAGGACATAGACTCTGCTGTCACCAGATGCACATCTGTGCACACTGGGTTATGTTTTTTTATGATTTTTCTGTTCACTTATGCATTGTGATAATATATTTTTATGCCAGTTAGGCCATGGAGGGTGCCTTCATGAATGTTCATGACATATGCTACTTGATCAATATGGGGTCATGTTTCCTGCAGCATCATGCATGTGCATAGACATGTAAATTTCAAAAGGGATAGCTGTGTTAGTCTAGTCCAGTAAAAAAACAACAAGGAGTTGTGTGGCACTTTAAGACTTCGAAGCATCTGAGGAAGTGGGATCTTCTCCCACGAAAGCTCATGCAAAAAATAAATCTGTTAGTCCTAAAGTGCCACACAACTCCTTGTTGTTTTTTCACAGACATGTAGCATGTTTAACATGACGCAGGGGGATGGGAGGCAGACAGCGCTCTCTTCCAACATCAGTGAGCAAGCAAGTACCTGGAGGAGGCAACAAAGATATGCTAATTGAGGTGGCTCAGAAGAGACAAAGGGATCACTTCTGCCCAGAAGGTGAGGGTGTGAGGAGAAAGATAGGAAACAAAGAGGGACACTTAGAAGATTGTGGAGCTTTTTGCCTGGAAGACTGTCTTGAAACAACTTCAAGCAGGATCTGGGCCCTGCCTGGCTTCAGGCAGAGACTGGCTGTACAGACATCTGACAGCTGAACATCTTGAGCATGAATTTGGATTATGAGGTCAATTTAGGTAGAAATATTAGGTTAGCATGGATGTTTTACCTTTTATTTCCTTGTGGTCTCACCTGACTCATTTATATTGTGATTCTGTCATGATTGGCCATATTCTAACTAAGAATTATAATCTGATCAATAAACTCATTTTATCTAAAGCTGTGTGATCTTTAGAGGTAGTGGCTAGCACCTCTGCTTAACATGCAGAAGGTCCTGGGTTCAGTTCCCAGGGGGTTGGACTCAATGATCTCATGAGGTCCCTTCCAGCCCTATGATTTGATTTGATTTGAGTGGGAAGGCTGGGCACAATACATTTCTTTGTTAAATGGACAGACTAGAGTATATGCTGATTGAGAATGGGTCTGAGTCTCTGTAGACAGTGGCTCCTAGTGTGGTAACTGGTGCTTGCTTGGTGGACCATCACTCGAGTAGCCTGAGGGCATACACCCACTGCTTGAAACTGCATGCCAGAGGCGGGAGTGGGCTGACTCAGTAGTGAGTGGCCACTTGTCAACGTGGGGTGAATAGGGGTTCAGGAATGGGAACTGGGGGGTCACAGTGGCACACTGGACTGGATCTGGGGCGCAGCCTGTCACATATGCCCACTGTCCTCCTGTATCTGTATAGTGGGAGTGGTGCAAAGGGACTGTATTGTAGCAGACTCAGGCACATAGTGTTACATTTATGTAACTGGGAACTTCTTGCATTGAAGACAGCTTTATTGGACATATCTGTGTGTGCAAACAGAATAAAGTTGAAACCATGAAAATATATACTTAGTGCTTTTAAAGACCAGTTTCACAAAGCTGAAAACAGTTATGAGTCAAATCAATAACTAGAGAGAATTAAAACATAAAAATTTAAATCATAATTAGGAATTGTTTAAGCACATTTTACTAGATGTCCCAAAAGTCCCATAGTTGAGAAGGAAGGACATAGTAGTTTAAAAAACAAACAAACGAACCAACCTGCCAATCCACCTGAACTTAGAGGGGAAATAAATGCAGGTGTAAAATTATATATATATATATATATAAAATTATATAACAAATGGAAGAAAGGGGGAAGTTGATAGTATTGTATATGGTCAATAGAATTAAATTGTCCTTCTGTTAAATGATTTATTTTCTGAAGTCCAGACTCTGTAGGGTAACTTAATCATCTCTTCAGAAATCTGATTAAGTATTTTCTGAGACTGGTAGAAAAACACTAACAACAGTTCATAATGTCTCTCTATATATTTGTTTAATATGGGTTTTATTGAATGGAATACAATCCAAAGATGAATAAATTATAATGTAATATGACAATATGTACATTTTAATAAATGGGGTGTACATTATCACACAACAGTAAATGAGTCTTATCAGAAAGTGTCAGCATCTCTAATTCTATTCTATATTTTTGTATTCTGGATAGCTGATCTTGATGCTAGTAAGGAGCTATTAATGCAGATTTGTGTGAAATGGGCAGATTACTGCATGGGGTCCATGGCCTCCATCCCTCCTGCTGCTGGGGTGGGGGAGGAGACGTGATTCTGTGCTCCTGCTCCACCCCTGAGCCAGCTGCTCTGCCCATAGGGGCAGGATGGGTCGGTGCGACTGGTTGATCCACTTGAGGGGCAGGGCAGCTGGCATGCCATGTATGACCTCCAGTGTGGCCTTTCAGGGCCTGCACTAGAAGCCGTACTGCATACCAGTCAGTCCACCACCTCTGGGGTAGACTGTCTGGAATTGGGGACGAGGACCCCACACTGGGTGGGTGGGGGGCTCTGGTGGGGAGCTGGTGCCCCAGGTGCGGGGACCCGCCTGGGGCCTAGGGTCCTGAGTCCTCTTAATCCACCTCTGGAATTAAATGGAATTAAATTAGCCTTGATACCAACCAAGAGTTCAACCAGAAATTATTCTAAAATTAAAAATTTAGAATTTCAATGATTACTTAATTGATGATTTATTCTTACAAAGATTAGGCAATTCTTAAGAGTAGCCGAAGGACAGTTGACAGTCCCTCCTCCCTCTATATGTATATATTTACATATTATATTAACACACATGTAATTCTTTTGCTGAAGTCCCTCTGTACAAACCATGCTACATTTAAGAATATCATTAAGGTTGCGAAGTCAAGCATTCAAAAGTTAGGTGATGCCAGAATGTAGGTTGTCTGTGCAGGCACCTTGTCTGGAAAATTTCAGGCTAAACAGTTAAAGTTTGGCACAGTTATAAACAACAAAAAGCAGGCTCCTATACTGGGAAGTGTTTGCTGTAGAAAGTGCATGTAGCTTTTGGGCAGTGGGTTAAGGAGTTTACCTTGTTTAGCTCTTTAAGAAGACTTCTAGCTCTTGTGTTAATGATATTGCTGGGGTATGTAAGCCAGTGGTCTGAGTGAGCTATTTCCTGCCACTTATTGATGGACTGGAAGAAAACTCATCAGCAAACCTGAATTTGTATGAACACACTTACTATGCTAGTGTGATCAATTTTGCTATTTTAAGTTAAAATTTGCTTAAATCTTGGCTGCAGAAGTAATGAAATATTGTTATCCTTTACTGTATGACTAAAGGACAGGAGAATTATGCTTAGTATGTCCTGATTCTGGGGTTCACTATAACAGTAACCTCCATTGCTCATTGTGGGGACTCGGATTCAGATATTTCTGTGTGCTGCTGAGGCATGTGATTAAGAGTTCTAGATGATCTTCTTTCAGTGTGAAAATGGAGCTGCTTAGACTCAAATTCAGTGATTACTAGAGAGCTAAAACAAACAAGGAGTCTAGTGGCACTTTTCAAGATTCACACGTTTATTTATCACATGAGTATTCGTGGGTGAAAATCCAACTTCATCAGATGCCTGAAGATGGAGAACCAAAGATGAATGGGAGGAAAATAAATGTAGGGAAGTGTAAAATCATAGGATCAGATCAGAGTGTTACAGCAAATCAATGCAGTTGTTTAAACTCAAACAATGGAGAACAGTATATTAAAGGGGGAGGTGAAGGAAAACAAAAGCAAAATTATCTGTAGTGATGAGAAAAGAACCTATAATTCCTATTTACACCTAAATTGGCAATGTCGATTCTGCATATGAATTCCAGTTCAGTAGTTTCTCTCTGAAGCTTTGATTTGTAATCTGTGCGCCTAAGAACGGGTGTTAGCAGATCATTAATGGAGTGAACAGGAAGATTGAAATGTTCTCCTACTGGTTTTTGAATCTTGTTGTTTTTTTATGTCAGATTTGTGTCCATTTATTCTTTTGCACAGAGACTTTCCTATTTGTCCAAAGTGGCATATGATGGCATAAATCATATCGGCGGATGGGCAAGTGTATGATCCCTTAATAGAATAGCTGTTTATACTAGGTCCTCTGATGGTGTTTTTTGTGCAGATATGTGGGAAAATTTGGCAACAGGGTTGTTCTAAATCAGCTATAAAAATGTTGGCATATTGTGGGACCATGAGAGTTCCCATAGCAATGCCACTGATTTTAAGATAATTTATATCTTCAGATTCGTGGGTGAGTATAAAGTCATAAACTTCAGCCACAAGGTGTGCCATGACATCACATCAGATAGTTCTCCTACTGGCTTGTAATCTGTCTTTGTGTGAGACGTTGGTGCACAGAGCTTCTACATCCATACTGGCCAGGATGGTGTTTTCTGGAAGGTAACCAATGGATTGAATTTTTCTCAGGAAGTCAATGGTGTCTCAAAGATAGCTAGAAGTGTTGATAGTGTAGGTTCTGAAGAGAGAGTCCACGTAGTCAGATAAGCCTGATGTAAGAGTGCCAGTGCTTGAGATGATGGGGCATCCAGGGTATCCAGGTTTATGGATTTTTGGTAGTAGATAGCATATTCCTGGCTGGTTTTCTGGGGGTGTTCAGTCTTGATTTGTTTCTATGCTGCTTCAGGGAGATTCTTGAGTAGGAGATATAGTTTCTTTTGGTATGCCTCAGTGGGGTTGGAGAGAAGTGGTTTGTAGAACGTTGTGTTGGAGAGTTGTTTATAAGCCTCGTGATCATAATCTGATTGGTTCACAGTGATGACAGTACCTCCCTTCTCAGCCTCCTTAATGATAATGTCAAAGTTGTTTCTGAGGTTGAAGATACAGGTAAGCTAGTTGAAGGGACTGAGTTTTAGACCTGCTGTGGAAACAGTATTGTGATAAAAGATAATACAGAGGGGAGAGCAGCAATGAATTTCCCTGGTAACCAGTGAGATTGTTAGTGCTGAAATCACTAAGAGGTGGGGTTGGTAGTGCAACCCAGCCTGTAGCATTGTGGCTAAAGGCAGTGTGGTGTGAGATGTAGCAACAGCATCTAAGTGTCTTGTGATTAATAATAGCTGAATTTGATGGTCATGATGAGCAGAGCTAGATTGGGCCAAGGACATTGCAGAGGAACAGCAGATGTAGCAGTGACAGTTGCAGGCAGGAATGGCAGAAAGAGCAGCAAGCATCCATGGAAATGTCGGTCCCCCAGGAGAACCCCTATATATGTGATCTTGGCTGATCTTGGACAATAAAATGAGTGGGGTGCAACAGAAGGAAGGGAGGCTTGAATGATGAAGGGATATTTATCCATTGGAGCTTCACACTGCAAGGAGGGAAAGCGAGGCAAGGAACAGTGCCCAGAACACTGAGGGTTAGATGTTTCACTTTGCTTTTGAATTCCTATTGCTGTGTTTTCCCAAATTAATGTTTTATTTTCCTCCTTTTAAATAAATATTTTGGGGTTTTTTGTTTGATAGACTCACTGCTTGTGAGTGGGGAAGATTTGCCCATTAGACATGCCCAGGGAAGGTACTTAATTTTTCCATATCTCTGGGTGGGAGTCTGAGCTTGTTTAATTTTTAATTTTAAGAGGAATCCTTAAATACTGAATCCAACCTGGTTGCTGCTGACACCACCTGGCAGAAGAGTTATAGGTAGGAAATACTCACTTCCAGTGAATGGGTACAAGGGTCCCCTGGTGAGAGGCAGAAACCCACTTCTGAAAAATACAATCAAATTCATTATGAATGAGCAGTGTCTGGAAAGGAAGGAAGTGATGTTCCAGTAACGATCATATCCAGGGAGTGGGATGTGACTATTGCAACACTCGATTTCTAACTCTGTTACTGAGTTGTTTTGTTGATCAAGTCTCTTAAATTCTGTGCATCAATTTCATGACTCAGTTAAATGGATAACAGTTACTCATTTAAATTACAGAACTAAGAATTAAATGGTTAATAAATGTGTCCACTGCTTTCAAAATGTAATGTTTGGCTATATGGCAATGTGCTAATTATTGCCATATGTCACAGTACCTGATGAAATCATGGCAAATTCACCCAGTAAGAATAAAATTAAAGGTTCTATATAATTACTGAGAGTAGGAATACAGTCACTCCTTTAGACTTGTCAGTGAAATTAGCCACACAGTTTCTAAATGTCAGGGAACACAGCTTTCTGAAAATGCCATTTCCAGTTCTTTCAGAGAGTTTCTTTTATAAGCTCAGCCAGAGTCTGGAAAGCCTGCAATGAGAAAATAAAATAAATAAATAAATCAGTGGCTACTGATGTTACTGTAAACTGTTAATCACTTAATTGTTCAGCTTTTCCGTGTATATTTTGTTCATAGCACTATGTCTGTAAGACATTTCAGTAATATCTCATCAAGTGTGTGTATGTATTTACATTCCCCAAAATAATACTGTTCCTTACTACTGCACACTGCTTTGAGAGTTTGGTCTTCAGGGCATAGCTGGATTTGACGAGTTGGCATGGCTTGTGAGCTGGTACTTTTGACTCATGGTTGCTGTCTTATGTGTCAGACTTAAGCATTAATGCAATTGTCAGTATCAGAAAATATTTTTTCATTGTATGTTAAGTGTCTGCTTTGGGATAATGTGATGGCGTTGTTTTGTGGTAAACGAAGTATCAATCAGCAGAGAGAGAGAGAGGGAGGAATATGTCACTACTCCATCAGAATGGGTCGATCTTAAACTACTATAGTTGGCAGGGAGAAGTATGATCATTTTTACGATTTTTACGTCTTAGATAGGATAACAAATGTGTAGCTAAGTAAAATAAGGTCCCTTCTTGAGTAATACACAGGGAAGTACTGAAGTGTGTATAAAAAAAAAACTTGGGAGACTTGCTACAGTTGATTTTCTTTTTTTCTTATCCCAAAATTGTATTATCAGATGCTGCTCTTGTTCAGTCTTTTAAAACTGATACTGTGAAAAAATGGTGCAGATTCTCTCTATGCCACTTTTCTAAATCACAGCAAGGTACCGAGGGAGTACTTTATAATACATGATACGTAAATAACCTGTGAAACTCACAGCCATTAAGCTTTTAGTGATCACAAACATGATTTTAAAAAAAGATTGGATATTTCTATGGTTAATGAGGACCATCATAGTTATATTAGGGATCAAAAGACATGGAAGGGATACTAAGGGCAAAAGCCAACTTTGTGTACACACATAAAGAGGAAAACTTACACTTAAATTAGATTCTTAATACCAGAGGGTCTAGTTAATATTCAGATGTTTAAAATGAGATATGTGCTCATGACTTTCCATTAAATGAATGCTATTTTTCTTTGGAAAAAATACCAGAAAAAGAGTAGTCAAGTCCAATATTAGTCTGAATTAAACAACAAATCCACACAAATAACAGAATCTGATCAAGTATGATGTTGCAGTGATACACATCTGCACCACCTACACTCACCTGGTTCATCTGGTCCGGGGAAGCAAAAGAATAGGAAGCTCTGACATAGGAACTAGGAGCTGAATCCGTGCTAAATGATTGTCCAGGAACCAAAGACACCTAAGCAAGATGTTACCTACTTAAATATTCTGAACGCAAGAAAGTCTGAGAAACAGGCATGTAAAATGTGCTCATTACATCAGAAACTGTTGATAGTAGTTATAGAAAGGTTATCTCATTTTAGATATGGATAACAGGCAGAAAAGACCATGACTAGTATCAAACTGGGGATTTCTTTGTTTCATTATGTAGTCAAGTAAAATCTAAAGGGCATATTCAGCCTGCAGAGAATGAATACAGCTCCTATAGAAGTCTATGGGTCAGTTCTAGTGGGGAGATAACAGTGGTGTAAATTACATTTCAAGTGCCATCTAGTTAGCAAATGGAGGTAACTGGTTAACTTAAAACCAGTTACCTCCATGTGCTAAACTTTGGCTTGTACTGAGTTGGTATTGAACAGGTGTGTAAACTGAATTAAACACACCTAGGTGAAGAAGGGGGCAGAAGTAAGAGGCAGAGCAAATACAGCAAGATGTGAGATAAAGCTCGGCCATGTAATTTAGGTATTTCCACAACATTTCCCAAATTCCTGTGGTCAAATTTAGCTCAGATGTAACTGGCTGTAACTCTCATTGACTTCAGTGAAGGACATTGTTTCAGGAGTCTTGTGTCAGGAGCTGAACTTGTCCCTCTTCTGAATTTGAAATTAGAAATATTGACCATTTTTGACCGGTTTCTGACATGGCCATTTGCAACAGTATACTATCTTTTACAACACTGATGAATTTGGTCCAGTGTTTTATGGAGGTGCACTGGTGTTTTGTTAATGGGAGAAAGTGGGAATAGTACAGGGGCTGCCTGAAGTGGAGAGAGAAACAACAACATAGTAGTGAAGGAAGTGACGGCCTTAAAAAGGACTGAAGGTTTCATCCTTTTGATTATAGAGTGATCCACACTGATCATGAGGAGGACTGTGCACAGTTCTGCATTGGAAGAAAATTATAGCTTGGTTAAGAATGATGGGCTCCTATTCAAAACCATAAGCTAGTCAGGTAAATAAGAATAGTTACAGCTAAACTATATCATGGACTGTTCACTTCATAGCACCTTTTCACATTTTACAATTTTTTGCTAGTTTTCTTTCTGCAGAATATGTGCCACCTATTTCAAGTGGTCTGATATTTATAAATGAAAAAGCATTTATTATTTCATTCTGTTTTGTTTTCTGTCAATAGACTCAATTGATTGATCAGTTCCTTATAACTTAGTATTTATATGGGCATATGTCTAAAGTGAAATCCTGGCCTCACTGAAGTTAAATAGCGAGACTTCCACTGACTTCAATGGGGACAGGATTTCATCTCTGATGTTCAGATCACTATGACTCTTATAAAAATAAAGTGCTTGAAAATATGCACAGCATTTCTAGATGCTAAATAACAGTTACTATCATCATGGGGATACATCTAACTTCCTGCACATGGAATTTTTAACATAACAATTGTAATATGGCTAAAGATTAAAACCCCAGTTCTGCCCTGAGAACTGCATGTTCAGGTTCCAGTGCTTGTGCAGAGTTGCACTGAATTTATTGGGAACCATATGGGTGTGGGCAGTTCTCCCTGCAGGACTGGGTCCTAGCATGCTTCTCTATACATCCTACAGTTGGAAGATTGTTCTTTGGGGCCAGTTGCCATTGTCATGTCATATATTGCCATTTTACTGTATTAAAACAACTTTCCAAAGGAAAATAAAATGTTAGAACAGTGGTTCAAATCCAACTCCCACTTGTTATAATATGATCCAACACTTCAGCTACTAATATTTTATTCCTTAATGACATATTAAGAAAATATCATGTGAGTTGCAACTAGTTCAGTAATAAAGACTCATAATAAGAGATATGGTTTCATTTCAAATCATGTTTAAATTATGTTAAAGCTTTCCCCAACATTAGGGCTTTTCCTTACCTTTCTCTAAGGCCTTTTCCATGATCGAGTATGTGTCAGAAATTCCCTTAATCTTAATCCATAAAAATATTCCAGCGGTAGGGACATTCCAGTCTGCAAAGCCTGTAGATAAAATATGGACACTGAATAAAAGTACATCTTGCATTTGTAATGAATACACTAAAATGGGAATATTGTCATTGATTTCAATAGGGAGAAGATTTCACACACATTATTATATGGAGTTTATTCCATTGGCCTTTTTGTCATGCATAAAGACCTCAGCCTTCTTGGCCTTTTATATTGGTATCCAAGCAGTTACCTGTTTCATATCTTCCTTGGAGTCAGAGTTCTTTTTCTCTATGTATGCTAATCAGTAAATGCTCCAGATAAGTCAGATTTCAGTTCAGCTTATCGTAAGTAAAGTAAGATCTATTGGCGTTTTACAGAAATAGCAAACCATAAAGTAAAGCAAAGGTTAGCTAAACATGTGAACTTGATATGTGAGTACTATGCAGAGTGTTAGTAGATGGCACTAAATCTCCAGTTACAAAACACAGCAAAGTTACATGATCTGACTGCATAGTAGCAGTTTGCATAGCCTCTCACACTGTAAGTGCTGTTGCTAGAATTATATGCCCCTCCAGAAGACATAGTCATCCCAGAAAGTGTGGTTTAGGTAAATCTCACTTTCTGACTATAAGGTCTCCTCAGATTCATTTGTTCTTTGTCTCTCCTCATTATAGTTAATTCAATGGTAGGCTGGAAGCTCAATTACAATGAGGCAAAGAACAGTCAGTTCCTTACATTTAGTACCAAAGCATTATGGGCAATAGTTCTCCTATCACATGAGTTTTCACAGTTTCAGAAAAATTTCCAGTTCCACTCTGAGACTAAATTGACTGAGTGACTATAAAACCCATTACAAAGTATAAGATCTAAAAATTATTTTACTTCACTTAGCAGGGACAGCAAAAACTATATTATGCAAAGTGGTCTTTTTTTTATTACAGATGAAACTGGTAGTGACCCCCTAGAACTTAAGTGTTATTTAATACTTCTATTAAAGGGTGGCCTTACAAGTGGGTGAGGTGGGTGACTGCTCATGGCGTCAAAGAAAGGAACAGAGCGGGCCTGGGAAGCAAGACCATAGGAGGTCACTTGGGGCAGTAGAGGAGCAATGGAGGGTGAGAACCTGGGGACTCAGTGGGACTCTAGGGGAATGGGTGGGGAGCCCAAGGAGGAAGCATTGCCAGAATCTTTCCAACCATTTTTTCAAAGGTTGGGCACCCCTTAGACAAAATGTTCTGTTTGCTGAATAAGAAGGATGTCCCTCAGTCAATTTAAACCTTACTTATTTATGTCAAAAAAAACTTTCTTTGTCTGGCTTCTTTACAAAACCTGTTCTCAGAAACTTCCTTGAATTAAATGCCAAATTCCTGGGCTTTTTTAGAAGAGAATACGCATTGGCCTTTATGCAGTGCAGGTGATAAACATGAATTGGAATAGAAACAGAAAGGTGGGCCAGTGAACAGAAGAGCAGAGGATAGATAATACAAATCAATGGGTGCACCTTTGCTCTGTTCTTTTTTTTTTTTAAATGATTCATTTGCTCTCTGTCAGTCCCACTATTGCTTAGCAGGGGTAACTAGTCTGATGTAAACCAGATTAAAACCAATGTAAAGCATACACATAACGATTGCCTGGCTTAGCTAAAGTGCAGTATTGCATCTTTTATAAAAATGGTGAATCTTTGGCATGTTCACAAACTCTGTCTTTGAGTTTTTGCCCTACTCTCTATCAATCTGTGCTGTTTTCTGGCTATCAGGATATATATTAACACCAATAAATAGGAGCCTGTGAATGTGTGGCCCAGTTTATACTGGTCACAAAATTTGGCAGCAGTTGATAGGAATTATGCAAGCTACACAGAGTAGCTTGTATAACTCCCATAGATTCATAACTTTGGTTCTCTGCACCATCTTCATTGCACTGTGCTGATGGGAAATGCGTTCCCATCGATACAACACTATGCTGCCTGGGGTGGTTTTACTAGATTGACTTCTGGATCAACTGAGCATGTCTTTACTGCCACTCAGTCAAACCAGATAAATCTATATGATGGGCATGAATTTGCCACTGTCATTGTAGACACAGCCTGTGTTGCATTCACTGACCTGTTAACCACTTGTTTGCTGCAGCAAGCATTGCATCTCTCTGGGTCTTGTAGAATGCTGCTACTCTGGAAGCAAATAAGTAGTTATTATGAAGAAAGGTGGGGATGAGAGTCAGAGACTTAAGGTTAAATATTATCTTGTATGTAACTCTACAACAACCTCATAGGAGATCAGTGCTAAGTGCTATTCATCAGTTTCCCTATCAGTATACTTTTTTAAGGGCATTTCAATTTTTTAAAAATTCCTCAGGCTGGAGGACTCGTGATACCTGGCTCTGACCCTTCTCAACCATCATGGGTTTGAAAGTTTGACATATTATTTGTTACCTGGTCTACTTAGAAAGGTGATGTAAACAGGAGCAGGTAAACAGTAGAACTTGCTTAGAAGCGGAAAAAAATAGTGGATGAAAAATGGAGCAGGTAATGAGAAAAATAGAAGCATTCAGAATAACGGATTTTCTAAAGTGGAAAAAATGAATATGGCGGATGTATTATACAGTCTGTAGCAACATGACTTTGTGGTAAGGAGCAGCCTTCTGTGTCCAACATAGGGTCTCATTCAGTGTGCACTGAAGACAATGTGGTTTGTATCATTGACTTAACTGGGCCCTGGATCAGAGCTATATAACATAGGGTTCTCTTTGGCTAGAAAAAGCAATTAAAAAGAAAAATCCTCTTGAAAGATTCAACATATCATAAAATGGCACAAAAGATTAGTGGTTTAGCTCCTCATCAAATATTGCTCAGAATTGTCTTCCTTTTTGCATTCATGACTCAATCATAAAGTGAGATTTTAATGTGGTTTCAAGGCAGGGGTTAATGTACATTTTATTAATAGTAATAACACTTAACACTCAATTAGCATTTTTTAATCCATTGATTTTGGGCCACTTCGCAAGAGTAGGTGTATTATCCCCCTTTACAGATGAGGAAATGAAGCACAGAACATTCAAGTGACTTTCCAGAGTAACAGCAGAGCTAGGAATAGAAGCTAGGTGTAAAATAAAAAGAAGAAACAACATATTACCTCTCAGTGTGCTCTAGCAAACCCTTCTGCCCCCATTTCTGAAGAAGTTCTAATATTAGGATCTGTTAGAAACAGGAAAACATCCAAGTTAATGTCATAACCTAAATGTCATAAAGCCAATCCTGCAAAGCTCACAAACTTCAATGACAGTCCCTTTAAGGATTCCCCAGATGTGCTGGGCATATAGTCACTCACTATTCAAAGTTCTCCTCTTTCCTTCTGCTAATATCTCAATGAACTGCCCTTGTCAA
>ML681966.1:16956844-17093251 GCA_007922195.1 Podocnemis expansa | reverse complement strand
AAATCTGTTAGTCTTCAAGTGCCACACAACTCCTTGTTGTTTTTTCAGCTGTATATAGGCATTCAAAGTGACAAGTGCCATACAAAGCACCTTCCAACAGAGGGGTTTTTGTTTCTATTTACAAAGAGTATAATACATTCAGCCTCACAATATTATCACTACTGTGTATATTCTAAAAATCTAAAGCTTCTAAATTAGGACATGGAAAAACTAAGTAACTTAACCAAGGTCACATAAAATGTGGTTGAGATGAAATAAGAACCCTGATCACCTCACCTTCAGCCCTCTGCTTTAACCACAGGACACTTTTCACCATGTAACTAGCATTACACATCATGGACCAACTTTTGCCCTCCATTACACTGGTACAATGGATGTCATTTATGACAGAATTTGACAAGGGCAGTTCATTGAGATATTAGCAGAAGGAAAGAGGAGAAAATAAATCTGTTAGTCTTCAAGTGCCACACAACTCCTTGTTGTTTTTTCACTGGACTAGACCAACATGGCTATCCCTTTAAATACATACAGCTGGCCTACATAATTCCCAACTCAGCATGATGCATGCATCATTTATGAATGCACCCTTCAGTAGCCTGCTACATAAGGCTTATTTGCATATATCAGTGCTATTTTCCTGCCATACTTTATGTAGAGCAGGATCAAGGATTTAGTTTTTAAAAACAGTCCTGTTAAGTAGTTGTGTAACTGCGATGACCCTTGCCTGTGCGAAAGTGCTGGTGTGCATCGATGAACAGTGCATATGTAGAACAATTCTGTCCATAAGAAATTTGGGGCCTGTTAAAAAGCCTAATCTCAGCCTAGGGGAAAAGAAAAATCATTAGTACAAAGATGTAAAGTCCACTAATGTCTGTTATATGGATTCAGCATTATCTCTTTAGGTAGGATCTGATTAAGGTATTTCACTACTTTCTGGAAGATGAAAGATCACTAAATTTGTGATCAATGAAACTTGACCAAATCTTGTTCAGTTCTATTTTGCATGAGATAAAGTAGCTCTGCTTCAATTTGATACATTTATGAAGAGCACAAAATAAAACAAAATAAATTAATGTGTACAGGAGGAGAGAATTAGCCTCTGACAGACTGAGAGTCAATGCTTCATGGGAGGCAGAACTGAGAATGTTTGAGAACCCGGACCATAAGGATTCCCAGAACAACAGACTTGTTTGCATAGTTAAAGCAGTGACAGAGTACTAGTTGTTGGCCATTCACAGCTCAGCCAAAAAAGGACAGCTTGTAATTTTCCAAGGAATTTGGAGAGGAAAAAGTATCCAAAGCAGCTTTGATGTTTAGAACAAAAGGAGAAGACACTCAACACTCAAGAATGCTTCATAGGGTTTGGCAGTGATGCTGGGAGAAAAAGAAGAAAAGGTGGGTTGAGGACCACACAGTTAATCTTTGTACATAGAGTCAGTCTAATGAGCTGCTGATCCACAACTGAGCTTTGTAGCATAACCAAAGGTTGCTTTACAGCATGTAACTTTCTAATGTCAAAATATGTTTGCAGCAACAGAAATAAAAGAGATGAGGCTCTTTTGAATAGGAGTGGTATAGAGGGAATGATAACATTTTGGCATAATGCCATATATCCTACAGTATTTTGAAACTGGACTTACCCAGAGGAGAGAATTTTAGAAAAAGAATCACATCTGATCACTCGACCATCAACATCCATTGATAGAAATGTTGGTGCCTCGGTCTTTAAATATAAAAAGTAGTTTATTATGACACTTTTATTGTGAAACCAATTTGTGATAACAAAATATTCACTTTCATCAACAAGAAAACAAAATATTCTGGACTATATTCTGACTGGCTTTGTGGCCAGGCACAAAGGAAGCCATCTCTTTCCCCTTCTTGAGTCCATCCCTGTGCAGGGGCAAGTACCAGATGACTGGGAAGAGCAGGCACCGTATTAAGCTAGTGCAAGCAGTGACAGAAGGCTTGGGGAGCAGCAGAATAAGGGAAGGACCTGGGATGAGTCTCTGTTACCAATTCTCATCCACACTGTTTTAGCCAACTGATGTGGCTAGGTTCCAGAGTAGGTGGAGAGGTGCATTCTGTACCTTCTTAAAGTTTAGTAGAGCTCCCACTGTAGAGTGTGCTCCTCTGGAGTGATTGCTATGGATTGGAACCTTACTAAGACATTTTAGGACAGCATGAGATAGCGCAGTATCCATTTGTATGCATAAACATGCATACCTACAGTTCCATTGTTGTGATGCAAACATCTACATGCAGATGTAAGCAGTTCCAATGCCTACAAATATGCAAGGATTTTTTGCAACTGCATAAAAACAAGTGGGTTTCAAGGACTCCATTGTCTAACATTAGCAAGTACTTGGGTGATACTATATCGAATATCCTTGCATGCATTCACCCAACTTTTCTGCCATGTTAAAGAAAAGTTTAAGGGTGAGTCATGTTTTGAGCCAGAACCTTTGATAGTGCACCTTTAACGAGTGTCTTTATCCATTGCACAATTAATCTGCAACTCTTTTTGTTGGAAACCATCACTATAGTCCAGTTCAAACCTGAGAAATTCTTTTATCTGCCAAAATATATTTAAAATGCAAGATATTTGATTGTCAGGTATATTAGTCATCTAAAGATTTTCATTTAAATGTGGGCAGCTGAAAGTGCATTTCCCAATGTCAGAGATCCTCTGTGACAGGAATACAAATAACTATGAGTACTTACCTTTTCAAACTGAAGAAAATAATATGGATCATCTTCTATTATAAGGAAATCATAATGCCTTGCAAGCTGAAGAGAAGCCAAATTAAAAGAGAGGAACAGTTCTTGAAAACTGACAAGTAATTATTTGCTGCAATTACTACTATGCTATTTTAGCATGGCAATGGAGAAGGCAGTAGTGTGATCACTGAAAACAGGGTCAATGACAGACCTTATTAACCACACTATCAGGTCAAGGGCATGAAAACAATCATGTAGGATGGCAAGAAATAGCAATGTACTTGTGCTGCTGAGGTCTCTCATAATTTCAGCAGACCCAGAATCATGATTTTACCATGGGAAATTGTTTAGTAGCAAACAAAATTGTTCCATTTCTTGTTCTTTCTTTATCAAAGTTCTGATGGGGTTGGTTCCCACGGAATACCTGGTATATCTTCTTTTTGCGGTCAGTAGTCAATGAGGTTCCAGCAGGATTACCACCGTTTGGAACAACATAGAGGAACTTGGGGAGATTGTTGTTCAGCTTTTTTGCATCTTCTGGTCTCCACCTGGAAAGAATTTCTTCCAGGGCTTTTGGAATAATACCGTGCTTGTCACTAGGGACGTTGATAATATTACAGCCCAATGGCTGTAACTATTAATAAAAAGAAGACAGACATGATTCACAATCTGCTAGCACAATCAGTAGTTCAGAAATTTAGTCAGTAAGGCCATTGAATTTCTGTGCCTGCTTCATGCAAATAATTAAAAATTGTTTACAAGTGATCTGAAATGGAAAATTGTAGATCAAGACTGGCTTCAAACAATCTTAAACATAATTTAAAAACACTAATGTGGTTACTCGTAAGTAAAGGAAATCTTAGATTTTTCTCTCATTTCAACAGGTGATTTGACCTAATCTTCCTCCATATGCTATTCCCTAGTGTTTGAATCTTTACAACTGTTTTGATTTGCTGTTACAGTGTGACCTGTTCCCATGACTTACACTTCCCTGCATTTATTTCCTTCCATTCTGCAAGTTTCCCCATCTGCAAAGCATCTGATAAAGTGGGATTTTCTCCCATGAAATCTCATGCAATACATAAGTTTGTTAGTCTTTAAGTTCCAGGGGGCTTCTTGTTTGTTTTACTGAACTTTAGACTAACATGGCTGCCCCTTTGGAACATGGAAATCTTAAGCTGATGTCCCAAAAGCCTTTCAAACAACATATTCCATATTTTAGATATAGTCCCAATTAATGGTTCACTATTAGATATATATGTATTTGAATGTTCAATAAAACCAGCAGTCTTCCCCCCAAAAAGATACTGCACATATAATGCAACAAGCTAACTGAAAGCACCAATAAGATCAAGATTCAAATGTATAAGTCTAAAAAATTCCAAAACTGAGGTTTCTACTACACATTATTTGCATTTCTTGTTTATACATACATGTATATGTACATATATAACATGGCAACACACACAGGTTATGCAAGGAAGTTTCAGAATGAACCTGAATTTTGAATTTTTTGCATGGGATATCTTATTTGGGGAAAAAGTTGCTGATTCTGTTGGGCAGTGAAATAAATGTGGGAGCATTACCTGTATAGCATTTTCAGGGGCTTTCTAGAAGGATCACCCAGTTCCTCAACATACTGATCACGGTGTCTTAGAATCATAGAATTTGGAAGGGACCATAAGAGGCCATTGAGTCCTGTCCCATACACTCATGGCAGGACCAAGTACCATCTTGATACGCTTCCTCAAGGCAGTAGGATCCCTAGTTATCATGCAATGAAGAATGTCTTTCAGTGTAGTGGCATTTACTGCCTGAATGCATCCTGACACATCCTTATAGTTCATGGAAAACTTTTTAAGTCTCACATATCAATTAAAGGGACATCAGAGGTTACAAAGTCATCTTCCAAAGGCCAAGCTTCATTGTGCATGCATCATACTGCATGTGCTGATATGTGCCCATATTTGGTAGCTGAAGACAATTGGCTCCACACTTTGAGTCAGGGAAAATTTTAAAAAAATCAGACTTTTTTGTTTCAAATTGGAAATTAATCTGTTTACATGTGTTTGAACTTATACCTTCAAAATCCATGGACCTTGAAAGCCAAATGAGTACATATTGCATATATTTTGTTTTATATGTGCACAAAAGGACACCTGAGAGAGATTCTTTTCAAAATGTATCCATGACTGCTGAAATAAACAGATTGATCTTTGCTGCAATGTGTCGATCTCCAGATATCCATAGGTGTGGCCCTTCCACATGATGCATACATCAATGAGAAAGTTCCAAAGTGATAGCTGTGTTAGTCTAGTAAAGCAAAAAAAAAAGCAAGGAGTCTTGTGGGACTTAAAGACTAAGATTTATTTATCGCATGAGCTTTCAGACCCTCCCTCTATGTGCTGTTTCCTAGAGTTTGAATCTTTACAAATGCTCTGATTTGCTGTTGCAGTATGACCTGATCCCATGTCTTACACTCCCCTGCATTTATTTTCATCTCATTCTGTAAGTTCCCCCTCTTCAAAGTATCTGGCAAAGTGGGATTTTCTCCCACAAAAGCTCATGAAATAAATCAATCTGTTAGTCTTTAAGTGCTACAAGTTGTCTTGCTTTTTTTATCAATGAGAAAAATAACACAGTACAAACTTTTATGTTGAATGCTGGAAAAACTTTGCATGGCTTCATAGACTTAAACAATACTCACAGCTGACACAGCCCCAGAGTAGCCAGGGTCTTCTAAAAGAACATTATCTCCAGGATTGATAAGCATATCAAACACCTGTCCAATAAGAATAATTTATTTTACAAAAGTGTGACCTTTTCTCTATGCTATACACATTTCTTTGTAGGCTGACTGGATTATTTGTATTGATTATATTGTAGCATTTTTGCCTTCCTTCTCATTTTAATAATTTATCCTCAATTAGAATAAAAAAAAATTGACTAGTTGAAAAAAGAAACCAACACCTGCTTACTTTACTCATGTATACACATTTCAGTCGCACAAGTTATCCTATGATTTCAATAAAACAAGTTCAAACAGATTCAGAAAGTAAAATCCAAGCCCCATTGAAGCCAATTGTAATTTTGCAGTTGACTTCATAGGACCACCAGGATATTACTCATGCTGGAAAATTTTCCCCTGTATAAAAGATGTATAGTAAAGTAGCACTTTTTTCAATTCAAAATTATGATGATAGTTGCTAAAGTGAAAGTAAGTTTAAAGTTCTTATTGCCATTAAACAAACATTAACAAACTCAAGATTATCAGAAAAGTAGCAAATCTCCCGTGGTGTTTCTATACCGTCTGTGAGATTGGATATTTCACTGTAGAAGTCTATCCAGACTCCAGATCAGTGTTTCTTGAAGGGGTGGAGTTTATCAGAGGCAGCTGGAGACATTGCCTCCCCCAAATTGACTGCTTTCTGCCTCCCTGATGAGGGCCAAGGGATGCCACTGTTGGTGGTATACAGCCCTGGGTTGAGGACCTGGAGCTACCACCGGTGTCTTCAGCTGGCCATGGCCAGGACCAAGGGCCATTCCTGGTGGCAGCCTTGGGTGGGGACCTGGAGCCACTGCTGGCAACTCAAACTAGGCATTGCTGGGACTGAAGGCCACCACGAGCAACAGGAGCTGGCCCTAGCTGGGGACCTGGAGCCACTGGTGGCGGTATTTGGCTTGGCCAGGGACCCGGCCCTGCTTGGGACCAAGGGTTGCCATCGGCAGCCAAATCCAGCCCCGGTTGGAGACCTGGATCTGCTGCTGGCATCACAATCCTGCCCTGACCCCAGCAGTAGGTGCTGAATTAGGCTGGGCAGGTCTGGGGGCCTGGATCTTTGGAGCTGCCTTCCTCACCGCAAGCTCCAAAATCCACCCATGTATTTCAGTATTAGGGGTAGGGTTTTTTTTACTTGAAATGGAGTGAAGGAAATTAACAAAGGGCTATTTTTCTCGTGTACTAAATGTTCTAGATATAATAACCATGATTTATGTAGCATATCAATTTCCAAAGGGATAGCTGTGTTAGTCTAGTCCAGCAAAAAAGAAACAAGGAGTCATGTGACACTTTAAGACTAACAGATTTATTTTTCGCATGAGCTTTCGTGGGAGAAAATCCCACTTCGTCAGATGCTTCGAAGATGGGTGAACTGTAAGTTCACTGTATGTTCACCTATCTTCGAAGCATCTGACAAAGTGGGATTTTCTCCCACGAAGTTCATGCGAAAAATAAATCTATTAGTCTTAAAGTGCCACACGACTCCTTGTTTCTTTTTTATGTAGCATGGGCATGCCCATATTTGATTCTGTTTTCAGTCTTACTTTACACAAGCCTTCCTGGCTGCCAGTGGTGAGACATATCGCCATTTGGCCTTGATCAGGACTGTATTTGGCTGTAGGAGGATTGTGGAGACTCTTCTGTAAATCCTCTAGCCAGGTCAACAGCTCTGGAATTCTGAAAAACAAGTTTCATTACTTTATTCTTCATTTGTGTCCATAGCACTCTATAAACCACAGAGACATTTACTCAGTAGTGTCTTTTTACAGCCTCAATGTGGCATGATTTCTGAACAATCTGTGTGTGACTATTGTTAAATACAAATTGATCAAATCCTGCAGTGCTTACTTAGAGATTGATCCTACAAATCCTTAATATCATTATTAGTTCTTACTCTTGGAAGTGGTACCATCATTGACTTAAATGAGACTGCATCAGTGAGAGATTGCAAGAGCAGTTCTCAATTTTTCACTCAATTTTTAAGCTCATGGGCTTAAATGAACAGTGTATTATTGCAAATGACAGCTTACTCTTGGTGAACTAGTTACAATACTGCAGATAAATGATTAGAGCTGAAAACCAAAAGAGGTCATATGTGGAATGAATGAAATTATTCATAGGAAAAGAAAATTTTCTTCAGAATCATTGGTCAGTAAAATTGAAATGAACCATTTTGTTTTAGGTCAGGTGGATGTTCAGTTTTGTGTTTTGTCACGATGTTGGCTCATGGGAGTTATATTTTCAGATCCCTCATGTCCCTTTTCTCCCTCATAAGGCTAGCTTCCTTGTCAGGCTCTGTCTTCCAGGATGCACCACACAATCTGTGACTGAATACAAACTGAAAAAACTCAGAATTTTTTTTTTCCTGAGACAGGGTTAAATAGTTTGACTTTTGATTCCAATTTGCAATGAGAACATTGAAATATCAGAATTCCTCACGGAACAGAAATTCCATATTTTGCTAAGTTCAGTCTTCACAATGAACAAACAAGCTGATGGACACAATGACACTGTTCTGTTTTCCTTATTCAATAATGAATGCACAGAATAATAAAACTGTTCATTTTGTTTGTTCACATTCATAAACCACAAAATCTAATTTCAGCCTCCCAAAGTAAACAGGTATTGCATTAAAAAGATCTTTTTTTTTTAAATTCATCTTGGACTGATATGAAGTTAATTAAAAAAGAGATTAAGAAATGTCATGTCGCTTTTGAAATCTACCCCTCTGAGGGAGAATACTGGAGGGCTCTCTTCATCAATGCTTCCCCAATTTCAATAGTGGTTCCATCTTCAATTGTGAAACTTGCTGTTTTAAATGGGAAATAGTTGGGATTTGGTATGCCTCCAGAGATCATGATTACTGAGGAATTCTTCAGAGCCGAAGTCCCTATAGTAAACATAAGGAAGAAATCATCTGTTGGAGATTGCACACTGTATGGACTCGAGAATGCATGGTTATGGTGCTCAACTCTATTTAATACATTGTAGTTAATGTGAAAGTAAATATGAATTGCTTTCATTCATGGGGATGTACATTGTCTTAATTTTAAGACCAGTATTTCTCATTTGTTTTTCTCATACTCAGCATTTATTTTGTAAATGTTTATGCTTGCTGCTAGTAAATGAAAATGTCATGGTTTTGGAAACAGTTGTAGAAATCCCAGTACTATCATAGATTTTGATAAATTGTCAGCTGTGGCTTGAACATACATGAAACTAGCTAGAAAGGATTAGAAATGGGTTGAGTCAGAAAGTTTGGATATAGGTTTGAACATCTCTGAAATCTGGAAGTATCTCATATCTAGGGTTTGGTTTAGACCCTTCACACTAATTTCTAGAAGAATGATAATACTCTATTAAAAGTCAGAAAAGACAATTCTATGTAAAGGCTGACTTGGGAATGTGACATTTTCATTTACTAATGGTCAGGAACTTTCTAATGCAGACCATAGGCAACCATAGTGGAGGTTGCAAGCCAGCAGTTGAAGCTACTGTCTGTTAAGGGTAGTTTAACATAAATCTTTAAAATATAGCCTGGAGGTATCGCTTTGGACTAAATACTTCATGACACTCTCCAAGGCTATGTCTACACTTGGAAGGCTAGTTCAAATTAACTTAATTCAAACTAATTAATTCAAACTAATAATGATTAGTTCAAATTAAGTTAATTGGAATTAACATGGACACAATCAGAAAACCAATTCAAACTGGTATGTGCATGGACAGGACTTGCTAGTTTGAATTAGGAGAAGGGCACCACAGGAGGTGTGGCAAGATTGTCCCCAAGAAGGGCCATGCTCCCTCCCAATATATAGAAGGAGGAAGGCACCCTGAGAGGAAGAAGGTCAAAAGTGTTAATTTGAATTAATGGTTAGTTTGAATTAACACGGCTGCATCAGGTTAATTCAAACTATAACCCTTACTTCAAAGTTAAGTGAGGTTTTATAACTTTGAAGTAAGCTTTCATTAATTCAAACCAAGGAATTCATTAGTTCAAATTAATGAAAGCCAGTGTACCCATCCATTAATTTAATTTGAATTAATTAATCCTGATTAATTTGAATTAAATTGTAAGTGTAGACATATCCCAAGTTTCAAGTATGGAAAATGACAGTTTTAATACACCACTACAATTTTGTCAAATTTCACTTTAATAATTAAACTTTTTTGTATTACTGTAAAAAAAAGAAAAACTTAATTTTTAATTACCTTTCAGTACTTTTCCAGTATAAAAGAAATTGTTTCCTATTTGTGTGGTTTATTTGGTGCTCTAAATTCTTCTAAATTCAAAGAGTTCATAACCCACAAAACCCAATTGCAAAGGCAATTGTGGAAGTCTCTTACTATCAATATATTGTCATAGAAATAAAGAATAAATGAATATTCCAGTTTGTCTGCTTTGAGTCACACAGCTTTCCACTGGATGAAACGAGAACTGATTTAAAGCTTGAGATGAAAATTTCACTTGCCCAAAAATAGCACCTTACCAAAATCCTTGAAAATACCTGAAGTATCATCCTAGCCACTACCCTCAAATATCTTGACTATATCTCCCAATGTTCAGCTGGGTTGTCCTTGCTAAACACAGAAAAGAGGTTAGTTGTGCATGGAAGACAGCAGTCAGGTCAGGTAGAGGGAAATATTTTGTACTCACTTGCAACTGTTACAAGATTTGGTTTTCTTGCTGCACTTACTACTGAGAGAAATCGGGAGTAGTCCATGGTGGTGATACTCAGAAAATAAGGTTACTGCTTGTCAACTCGAATACAAAAGGAAACAAAAGGAAATCATTTCACTCTTCAGTAAGTCTTTGATTTGTTTTCTAAGCACAATGAATAATAGTGTAATATTTAGTTTTGCCTTCTTGATTGTTCACTGTGCATGCTAATGTAGAAAGAAAAGAAAAAATCCCCTTGGCAGAACATTTTTACAGAGGGGTCATTAGTTCCAGGTGTTATACACAAATACTAAGCAATGGAACAACTGGGTCCTTTAGCCTTGTTCCTTTTTTTTTTATTTAAACAAATTATTTTTATTTGGCAGGTTTATTTCTTTATGAAGAGGTTTGGTGAGGATTTTAGACTGGATGTTGAATTTCCCCTAATGAGGATTCTGGGACTGATTCCCTAGAGCTAGGAATGCTATTTGTATCTCTTTGATCAGCTCAACTGAAGAGGTTCAGATTCTGTTAAGCCGGCGGTTAAAAAGGCCCTGTTGGATTAGTGCTGTATTTAGAATGTCTAGTGAGAACCAGTTGTTGAGAGGTTGAAGCTTCTCTTTGTGGTTTAATGTTACAGTTAATCTGAGAAAGTGTGTTTAATGTTTGTATGCATGTCTAGAAAAATGCAGAGACGTTCACTGAATTTTATGTCCTGGACATGGTACCATTTAAGGCAGTTTTACTTCATAAGGGAGACTAGAAGTGCATTTGTTTTTCACCACTTTTTCTTAGAAAGAACCAGAACCACCTCTAGAACTGCCAGTGGAGCTCATTTCCACTATTTTCTAGATGGCAAAAGAGAATTGGAACCATCTTCAAAGACCTGACACTCTCTCTGCTTCCCAGTCAGGATTTCATATTGTCTGATATTTATATTTTATTTAATTGAATGGTCACTTTGGAGAGGAGCATTCCCAGGAAATGAGATGATCTAACACAGGGATCTCAACCGCATGAGGACTAGTAGAGGGCCGCATAAGGACTAGTGCATTAGCCCGAGGGCCACACCATGGAAACCTTTTCATACAACTATATTGCAAATATTGGTAACAACAGCGTCATTGAGGGCCACAGGAAATACCCTTAGGGGCCACATGCAGCCCCTGGGTTGCGTGTTTGAGACCCCTGATCTAACAGAACTTTCTCTCTGTTCCAAAAAGCAGGTAACAGAGAGCTATTTTTCATTGTACTTTATATTTTTATAAAACATGATGGAACTTATTTCAACATTTAGCACAATTATCTCGTTTACTCGGTTTACATGTTCTACTAGTCAAAACATGCTTTCTACCTATTATTACCACCAAGAACATTGCATTAGCAGTCTCTTTGCTAAGTGTAATGGTCCATGTGCTAATGCTAAGATCAATGGGTGAGTGGGGCACACAGCACAGATCAGAACAGCCCTAACTTAGACACCAGCTGCAAGGATCCCTATGAGCTATTGTCACTGCAGAGTAGCTGTGTAACACGATGGCCATGCCTTCAGCATACTGGGGAATTACCAGGCACACCTACTGCTGTGTGGTTTCCTGAAAGGGATGGCATAGAGTTTACTGGGGTGGCCTTCTACATGAGAGGATCCTTAGGGTTGTGGTGGTGGGGTCTTTGCCATTTGTTTATGTCCCTTCTTTGGGTGTAGAAGAACCAGTGCAAACTAGAATTTTCCTTAGAGACTTATTTTCCTGTAGGCCATACATAGGCAATGGTTTTACAGTACCTCTTTGGAAAAGAAGAACCTGATATAGAATCATTCTGGAAAAATTCAAAGTTGCTGAGACAGGAAAATGTGTGTGAAGGTAGTAACAACTGGAAAATAGTTTTAGTGGCAAAATAGACAGACCTATACAGCAAGTGGAGAATTGGCTGAAGAAACAGAGGAGAATTTGAGCAAAAATATGTAAGTGAAGAAAAGAGTGTGGGACAGAGTCTTAGATGGTAATTATCTGCCTGTAGAAGTTAAGGAATATTACAATGAAGAGTGCAGACAGTACATAGTGTGCTTTTTAAAAAAAAAAATAAATAAATGTTGCTAAAGAGGATAAATGAGAAGCAAATTTAGACAGCATTGCTAATGGAGATTTCCCCCCCAAAAGATCCAGAGGGTCATCCTGGTAATTAGTTGTGAGTCCTGATTTAAAAAAAAATCTGAGCACCACTTATTGTAGGAAACTACAACACTTAAAATGTGACAGGTAACAAAAATGAAAGCAAGGGCAATATTAAAACAAAGCTGTATTGATTTCAAAAATAAAACTTACCAATAGGAATGTGGATTGTGCAAAAAGACAAGAGAAGCAGTAGGTTCTTCAGAAGAGGTGTCCTTCAGGAGCTGGACAAAAAGAAGTGATGAGGAATTAGTTAGCGTAATAACTCAACAAACAAATATACAATGATCATACAGTTCATCATACTCACACTCTCTTTCACATCACCAGTGTGCTGCAGACTTTTTTCAAACACTAATTTGACAGTACTGTAAATTATTTACCAGGAAAGAGTTCCTGACAATAAGCCCTTTTCAGAAAAGGAGTCCTTGATTTTGAAACAGCTAACATAACCAAAAACATTTTTAAACATAGATTTAAAATCAAATGAGAAGGTACAGAAACCATAATTGGATGAGATGGGATGTTGATCTGTATTTGTAATAATTATATTGAAGTGGGATTGCTCACTTATGGTAAATATATGATTTAGAACATATAAAAGAAAATGTAAAATCAATAAAGTACAAAGTGAGTCCTTAGTTTATATTGTACTAAGATCTACTGGCATACATGATGACCTCAGTAAAAAAGTAAGAAGAATGAGCATTTTTCCTATTTTGAAGATAAACATTTCTGGGGCTCCTATGACACCGACTCTATACAGCAGCTATTCTAGTGACCAGGGCTGTCAGCAGTGCAAACAATGGTCACCCCAAGTGTTGAATAAAAACTGGACAGGTTTCCTGGTTATACACCCATGGAACCAAGCTCCCTGTTTCAGGCAGTCATTTTACTTTCAATAGCAATGGCCGAATACACATTTTAGGTCAAGATTTTCATAAATGTGGTCTGGTTTCTCTAAGGCAGTAATTCTCAACCTTTTGCGGGTCGTGACATGCGTAGTGGCATATTGTGACCCAAAACACATACCAGCCCAGCCACCCTAGGCTCAATCCAGCCATTTTCCTGGCTCTCTGTGGCACACCTACCACTGTGTGGTGATGCAGTAATGTGTCCTTACAGAGTGGTTGAGAACTACTGCTCCAAAGCACTGACCACAGAGCTGTGCCCACTGAAGTTATTTAGATGAAGGGTTACACAGACATAGATGTGTGGCAAAGCATTTTTAGTTATGGTCACTGACTTTGGAATGCACCCCAGTAGTGCAGACCCTGTTATTTACCTTTTTGGTTTTTTTTCCAATCAGAAACTCTACAGCCACTCTGTTTCTCCTGGCTTTTTGTGGCAGGCTGGGCTCTGTCTGGGGTATAGGGGGGTGAGTGGACTCAGAGGCTTTTTTCTGAATTTTTAGCCAATGTAATTTTCCTTCAGAGCCATAACTAGGAATTTTGGCACCTGGGGCAAGAAGCACAAAATGTGCCCCTCAAATCAACTTTGGAATTCATTATGCAAAATTAATGTAAGTAATTAAGACAAAATATAACCTTATCAGTTATATGTTTAATTCACTTTAAACAAATGTACAACATTAAATGTAATATATTAAATGAACAAAATAATCATGAGCACCAATCAAATTACAGTATAGGACCCATAAATAAAAACTGATACTAAGCCCTGCAAATAGTGCAGTGGCTAGCACCTCTGCTTAACATGCAGAAGGTCCTGGGTTCAATTCCCAGGGGGTTAGACTCGATGATCTCACAAGGTCCCTTCCAGCCCTATGATTTGATTTGAAATGCAACAAGTGTTAAAAGCTTAATGTAAAGCAATTGAACTGATTTAAGTGCTTTTGTGTGTGTAACACTACATGATGTCACTGGGAGTTTTGGACACACAAGGATTTAGGGGGCCATATTTGATGAGCTGCTGATTTGAGCAATAAGTTTATTGGTTACTTTGTGCCCTTGTGTAATGCACCTTATAGGATTTCCTACACATAACTTAAAGCCTATAAAGCAGGGGTGGCCAAACTTATGGAACTCAAGAACCACACAAGTTGATTATTAAACCTTCAAGAGCTGCACTGAGGCATATAGCCATGTAGTTTTACCTACTCCAAAATTACTAAGTTTAAAATTCATTGCACACTTTAATTTTGTCATAAAAAGAGGGAAAGTATTGATCATACTAATGTCAGATTCTAATAATCACTTAAGGTTATCATGAAAATTAGGCCTATACAGAAAAACTTAGCTGTTGCTCGATGTAGAAGACTGCAGGCTAGTGGCGAGTTTTTAAAATTTCTGACCATGCCACACTTCTTCCTGCCATCCCTGACCATGTCGCATTTCTCCCTGCCATCCCTGACCATGCCACTGCTTCTCCCTACCGTTCCAGCCTCCTCCTTATCTCCTAGGCTGGGGCTGCTTTCCCACATTGATTTGCTGATGTTCTTCCGGGAGCCACATCTTTTCATTCAAGAGCTGTATGTGGCTCCCGTGCTGCAGTTTGCCATGCCTCTAAACTTGACACTGCAGTTGGACTAGCAGTTCTGCAAACATCAAACTCAACTCATTCTGAAGTTCCCACCTCCTCAGCAGAAAACTGATAGATGCTCACCTGAAGTGGAGCAGTTGGGGACACTGCTTGAAGAAGAAATGGAAGTTACTCACCTTGGTACAGTAGCCGAAGTTCTTCGAGATGCATGTCCCCAACATGCTCCACTACCCTCCCTCCTCCCCTCTACTTTGGAGCATTCGTTTACTCAGGGTCTCTGTGGTAGATGGCGAACAGAGGGACCGGGGGGGGCAGCCGCGCTCATCACCCAGGCACGAAATTCTAACAGCCTCGTTCTCGGAGCGCGCCTTCCCCCCCAGCAGGGGGTACTTTTGCGAAATCTCTGATCCAGGTGTGGGGGGTGCACGCGCGCGCACACACACACACACACACACACACACACACACACACACACACACACTCTTCCCCTCCTCCCCACATTAAATCCTGTTCTGTCCAAAAACAGGAACTTCAAGTGTACCTGTTTGCTGAATTATAAAAACAACTGGAGTCCTGTGGCACTTTACAGACTAAGATTTCTTTAGGTATAAACTTTTGTGGGCTCCAACCCACTTCGTCTATAAGGCTATGTCTACATTACTACGCTTAGTTCAGAATTGCTTAGTCTGAACTAAGCAGTGCCTGGTTAGTTTGAATTAACCTGTGGCTTTTTGAGTTCAAACTAACTTTTAGTTCGAACTAGCCATGCTTTTTTTGCTTCAAACTAACTGCATATTTTTAGTTTGAAGTAACTGCTTTGTTCAAACTTATTCAGTTTGCACTAGCACAGCTACATGATGCTAGTTTGAACTAAAGTTTGAAGCAAGTTCAATCTAAGTGCTAAATTCGAATTAGGCAAAGCCTAGTGTAGACAGGGAGCAAATTAGTCTGGATTAAACCTCCTTAATCCAGACTAATTTGCTACGGTAGACGTAGCATAAGGCGCCACATGACTCTCATTGTTTTTGCTGTATGCAGACTAACATAGCTACGCCTCCAAAAATTGCTGAACTATGAGTGTTGTGGTACTTACATGTGACCCATAGCAAAAGAGGTCCATTCCCAGTTCTCCAAAAAGCCAGGGCCTTGTGTTAATAGCTCTAGAACAATTAAATAAATAAATTCGTTAGTCTTTAGAATTGATATGAGATTTCTTGTTTGTTTTATTGTTTCCAGTAGCACCCATGATGTCCTAGGCATTTTAAAAAAACAACAAGCAGTTGTGTGGCACTTTAAGAGTAGGCATTTTACACTCTTAAAGGAAGGCCTGGTCCCTGCCACAATGAACATGCAATCTAAGTGTTCAGTGGCTCTGGAAATCGAGGATGCTCTGCACCATGTAAGGTTCATCAGCACAGTGCAAACTCAAACCATAATGAACAAATATGTACAACAAGGTCAGAAAATGAGCTAGATTCAGTAGAGTTACATGATACCTTAGGCAAATCAGAACTACTGCATAATTACTGCAAAATGCACCAGGTTATTTCACCATTATTCTGTATGTGTATGTAGTGCATCTACCACTGTTGCTAGGGTTTAAATCTGGTGATATCAGTAATTTGAACTGTGAAACTAGATTATTTTTTCTGTGTACTTTTTTCATACAAAAGGCAGTCTGCTGATTTTAAAACAAAAATAAAACCCCAAAAGCAAAAAAAGCACAGCCTGGGAAAGGAGTGCTAATTTTATCCTTTGGAGAAGCAGTAATTCAGAGTGAAATGTTATTTGGTTAAAATATTCATGTCAATTACGTTGTTTATAGTCATTATCAGTATTTGCAATTCCTGGACCATTTTTTCCCTAGCCCCTCCTTTGATATTTAAAGATTGTTAATGTTAGCATTTTTCATCTGCTTCCAAAAACTGCCTGTACTTAATTTAGAGTGGTTTTTTCATCACAGACTGATCTCACCTGAAGACAGATACTTTAGACTTCAGGGAAAGTTAGAGATGAACCTATTTCCTTTCCTTGACAGTTTGTTAAACTATATACAGCTTTCACAATTTAAGAATGTAACAGTAAGGTAATTCTAAAAACACTGATTAATACAATAAAACAAATCAGGAGTTCTGTGGTACTTAAAGACTAACAGATTTGTTAGTCTATAAGTGCCACAGAACTCCTTGTTTGTTTTACTGAACTAGACTAACATGGCTGCCCATTTGGAGCTTCACAATATTCCATGTACTCATGATCTATCCTCCTCCTCCTCCAGGGAATTACAAGATTTGAACTTGTACAAAAATATATATATTAAATGATAAGCCAAAGATATGGCCCTAATGCCTTTCCAAGCAAACAGAACATAAGTACATGGAATATTATGAAGTTCCAAAGGAGTAGCCCTGTTATTGTAGTTCAGTAAAATAAACAAGGAGTCCCGTGGCACTTAAAAACTAACACAGTTATTTCTCACATGAGCTTCTGTGAGGGAAAATCTCACTTCATCAGACACTTTGAAGATATTATTGGGGGAACTTACAGAAAGGTAGGAAATTAGGAAAATAAATGCAGGAAAGTGTAAGTCATGGGATCAGATCACACTGTAAAAGAAGATCAAAGCATCTGACAAAGTGGGATTTTTATAACATGAAAACTTGTGTGATAAATAAATCTAATAGCCTTAAAAGTGCCACAGGAGTTGGACTCCATGTTTCTCCTGGTTGGCTTCCCCTAGTCCCAGGCAAGCTGAGTCCCCTGTACCCAGTGGGTGCTTCTCCCATTGGCCCAGCCACTGTAGCCAGCCAGTGGGGAGCAGATGCTTTCCCCCATTGGCCACCCAGCACTGGGGGGGGGGCTTCTCTCTGTGGCCTCTTACTGCCGGAGGGCGTACCCTCCCCTGCCAGCCATCCAGCAGCTGGGGGGGGTGCCTTCCCCTGCTGGCCTCTCAGCATTGGGGATGCCTTCTCCTGCTGGCCTCCCAGCATTGGGGGTTGTCTTCCTTCGCAGGCCACAGCCACCAATCAACTGGTTTCAGAGATGCCGAGTCTCCACTCCTCCCCATCAGCCATGGGCTTTCCAGGTTCCCCAAGGGCCTAAGCCTTTCCCTTACCTGGCTGCAGCCCCAGGAGGCTGGAGCTGCTGGCAGGAGCTGCTGGGCATGTGGGGCAGCACATGCCTCTTTACCTGGCCCCCTGGCCCCAAGCGTGCACCTGAACAAGCATGCTCTCAGGGGCAGGGCAGGACCAGGAGTCATGACCTACCCCAGCCCCAGCCTGGCTCCTGGAAGGAATGTGCCTTTGCCTAAGGCACATTCTTCTTTGCGTGCTGTCCTGTGATGCTCCACCTTAGGTGTGGCAGCATCCCAGCACTGCACAACTGAGTCTTGCTAGCAGTGAGCTCGGGGCAGCGCCTGCCCAGAAGGTGTTTCATGGCTGCCTCAGAGTGCCTCAGCGCGAGCCCCATCAGTTCCTTTTTAACCGTCTCCAGGAGGCAGCCGTATATATAGCCATGGGTGGCGTGAGGGGTGGTGGCTGCCTCCCCTCTTCTGACAGGCTAGGACAAGTTTTTTCCGACCAATCTGGCGCTCCGGCACAGAGACACCTATTACTGAATGGATCCGAGCAGCCCATGTCGAAGAAGGATGGTTACTGAAGAGTACCCCACCGTTTTTCAGAGTGGGGTTGTCCTGCATTGAAGGCATTTGCTTATCACAGCCTTTTGTTTGCTCCGTCTGGTGGTTTAAAGCTGTTTCAGACAGAGGTCGGAGAGATTTTTCAATTAAGTGAATTTTTAGTTGGAGCTCTCTATTTTTGTGAGCTCTCGTACTTAAGTTGGAGCAGTCGTCACATTTTTGTGGGTTATGAGAGTCCCCAAGGCAGCGAATACACTTTTTATGGTGGTAAGAGGCAGGCATTGCCTTATTGTAGTTTTTGCATCTCTTAAAGCTGGTGGAGGGTGGCATATTGCCCCGCAGTTAGGCTAATTTACAATTGAATTTAGAAAGGTTTTCACAGTTCTGTTGTTTCCTTTTTGTTCATTTACCTTTTTCCATCTTGTTTTTCTTTTAATGTAAATTGCAGTTTTTTGGGTTTTTTTTAAGTTTTTTTAGTATATACAAAAAAAGGATAATGACTACTGAAAAAGGAATGGAAGAAAAGTAAAATCGTGACTAAAATAGCAACTTTTTTCTTCAAAAAAGAAGCTGAAGAAAGGAGAGAGACAAACACTGTCAGGCGGGGACCAATGTTCCCTCTAAGCTGATGGTGCAGCTAAGCAAGTTATGGTATTTGCTGAGCAGCAATTTATGAGGCCTGGGCAATGGTTTTTTGGTGCTAAAAGTATCAGCATGCCTAAGTGCCTTAATTCAAAAGAAATTCATAAATGTCTTTTCATTCAAACTTCAGTAAAAATGTTAAATTGAAGTACTGTAGTTTTATTAATTTACTAAACAAATGTGACAACTTGCTGCCTATCTAGCCTCTATCATCATCTACACTGCTCAGTTTTTTTTAATTTCCAAGGGAGAGCCGTGTTAGTCTAGTCCAGCAAAAAAACCAAGGAGTTGTGTGGCACTTTAAGACTGACAGATTTATTTTTTGCATGAGCTTTCGTGGGAGAAAATTCCACTTTGTCAGATGCTTTGAAGATGGGTGAACTTACAGAATGGAATGAAAATAAATGCAAGGGGGTGTAAAACATAGGATCAGGTCATACAGTAACAGCAAATCAGAGCAGTTGTTAGGTTCAAACCATGAGAAGCCTGAAGTCAAATTACCTTTTGTAATGGGAAAAGAACCCATAGTCTCAATTAAGTCCTGTTTTCACAGAATTAACAAATCATTTATCGAGTGATTAGAAAGATGGAAGTGCTCAGCAACTGGTTTCTTTGTTCTGTGATTTCTGATATCAGCTCTGTGTTCATTTATCCTTTTGTGCAGTGATCATCCTGTTTGTCCAATGTGTAAGGTGTTGGGGCATTTCTTGCACATGATGGCATAGACCAGATTAGTAGATGAGCAGGTAAATGAGCCTTTGATGGAGTAGCAGGCTTGATTAGGACCTATGATGGTATCTATTGTGCAGATATGTGTGAACACACGCCTGCAACAAAAGAAGCTGCCAAGTCTAGGGGCTATTGAACCTCTACCTACCAAGTTTAAACATTCCAGGTTCTACTCACCATATTTTGTTATAGAGAAGAAAACTGGGGGCTGGAGGACAATTTTAGATCTTAGGCCCCTAAATAAGTTTGTAAGATGAGAAAAGTTCAAAATGATATCTCTAAATATAATCCCTATGCTGCAGGAGGGAGACTGGTTTTCAGCCCTTGACCTTAAAGACGCTTATTTTCATGTGACAATCCATCCATCCCACAGATGATTCTTAAAGTTCACCATTGAGAGTAAAAGTTGCCAATACAAAGTCCTCCCATTCAGCCTATCCACAGGACCAAGAGTTTTCTCGAAGGTCCTTGCAGTTGTCACAGCACACATTCGCACTCAAGGAATAAAGATTTATCTGTATTTAGATGACTGTCTCAAAAGATCAACATCCGAGCACCAATGTGTACAGGTGATTTCCACAACACTACATCTTTTCAAAGAACTAGGACTGATAACAAACAAGGAAAAATTGAACCTCATACCAACGCAGTCAATAGAGTTCGTAGGTGCAGTTCTGGATTCCATAACAAGCAGAGTGTACTTGCCACAACCTCAAATTCAGTTCATCATAAACCTGATGCAACAGATTCAAATGGCACCAAAGATAAGAGCAAGGACTGTGTTACAACTTTTAGGGCACATGGCAGCTTGCACGGCAGTCATCCCAAATGCCAGACTAAGAATGAGAGCTCTTCAAACCACACTTCTACAGCCTGAACAAAGAGCTCATAGTCCCAGGAGATATCAAAGAGTCACTAAATTGGTGGCAAAACCAAACAAACTTGCTCCAAGGAGTACCTTTTACACGACCTCAGCCAACTGTAATTATAACGACCAATGCCTCCCTTCCAGGAAGGGGAGCCCACCTAGACAGTCAATCAGTACAAGGGAAGTGGTCAAAGGCAGAGACTTTTCTGCACATAAAAATCCTTGAAATAAGAGCAATCAGAAATGCTTGTCGACATTTTTTGTCAGAAATTCAAGGAAAACTAGTGAAAATCTTGACAGACAACCTAGCTTGTGTATATTACATAAACCGGCCGGGGAGGAGCAAGATCACCTTCCCTATGTGCAGAATCTGTCAAACCCTGGAACTGGTGCGTCCAGAACACGAGCCACAGAATGGCCACACATGTACCGGGAACTCCCATTGCAGACACACTAAACAGGAATTTTCCTGCAGCCTATGAATGGCAACTCAATGATAAGGTGCTTCAAAATATCTTTTGCAAATGGGGTTTTCCAGCAGTAGATCTTTTTGCTACATCGCAGAACAAGAAATGCCCTCAATTCTGTTCCAGGGATGCAGCCGATCCACAATCCCTTGGCAATGTGTTTCTCATAGACTGATCACATGATCTTCTATGTGCATTTCCACCAACACCACTCATAAACTGGGTAATCCACAAACTCAGAGTGGATCAGGCAACTATGATACTAATAGCACCAGCCTGATCCAGACAAATTTGGTTTCCACAAGTTCTAGATCTGTCAGCACTCAAACCAATTCGACTTCCCCAAACCAAGGATCTTCTATATCAGTCCAACATTAACTGTCATCATCCAGACATCTAAAGACTCCACCTCACGGTGTGGTTCCTAGTTGGTTTCATCTCACAGACACTGTGTGTTCAGAAGAGGTACAGTATGTCCTATTAAATACCAGAAAACTGAAAACCAGAAAATCATACATCCAAAAGTGGACACATTTTTCCCATCGGTGTGCGAAATAACAACATCATTCCTAATCAGGCACCTACTCCTCAGATTCTAGACTATCTCATACATTTAAAGAAATCTTCACTCTCCAACAGTTCTATCCAACTTCACTTGTCAGCAATCTCAGCTTTCCATGATCACCTAGGGGACTCCTCCTTATTTAGTCATGCAACAATCAAAAGATTCCTAGTGGGACTTCAAAAACTTTACCTGCCTATTTGACCTACCATGATTCCCTGGAATCTCAACATAGTACTTCACGCATTAACTAATTCACCGTTCGAGCTTCTGGCAACCTGCTCCTTGCGTCACCTCTTGACAAAAGTAGCATTTTTGGTAGTGATTACATCAGCCAGAAGAATTGGAGAGAGAAATGCACTGAGATGCAATCCTCCTTCTACCATTTTTCACCAGGACAAAGTCTCCTTATGTCCAGACCCAAAAGATGATTTCTGATTTTCACATAAATCAAGGTATTCATTTACACAGCTTTTACCCGAGACCACATAACACTCCTTAAGACACCCCTTTACACACACTAGATGTTAGGAGATCACTTGTTTTTTATCTGGACAGGACTAAACAATTCAGAAAATCAAGCAGACTGTATCATTTGCAGAATGTCAAAAAAGCTCAACAGTATCCAACCAAAGATTATCCAGTTGGATAAAGGAATGTATTCACATTTTCTACTATCTCAGTGGCCGTCATATTCCACAAGATATCCATGCGCATTCCACCAGGGCCATGGCATCAACCACAGCCTTTTTGCAATGTGTACACATAGAAGACACTTGTAAGGCAGCCACCTGGTTGACATGTGACATACCTTCACAACCCACTATGCACTTGACATAGCCACAGCAAATGATGCAAGCATGGGAAGACATACTCTCATCACTAGAAGACAACCCACCACCTCTCAGAACAACTGCTACTTAGTCACCAAAGGTGGATCATCACAGGACAGCATTTGAAGAAGAAGTGTTGGTTGCTCACCTGGAGTAAACTTCATTCTTCAAGATGTGTGTGCTGTGATGCTCCACCATCCTCCCTCCTCCCCTCGTCTCTTTATTATTGTTTTTTTCAGGTGTTGACACAGTTAAAAAGGAACTGATGGGGGAGGGGCATGCTCGCGCTGAGGCACTCTGAAGCAGCCATGAGACACCTTTCTGCTCTGGCGCTGCCCCAAGTTCACTGCTAGGAAGACTCCATTGTGCAGTGCTGGGATGCTTCCACACCTAAGGTGGAGCATCACAGGACACACATCTTGAAGAACAGAGTTTACTACAGGTGAGCAACCAACTGTTCCTCTTCGGGGCCAAGTAAGGATATTCTACCACCCATTAAAATTCCCTGCCTGGGGCTTTGCTCTGTTTGGCCTGGACTAGTTAAGGCAGAGAATATTATCTAGATGGCCCCTACTCTTAATATTGAACACTTCTTACTTACTGATTAATTATTCTCTTACAATAACGACTACATCTTAGTCTTCATCAAATTTAATACTTTGTTCAGATGTCCCGCTGTGAAAAGCTGTACACATGCTACTGTTGCAAACATTCTGGATTACAGTAGCTCTCTGCTCAGTATTTAAAGCCATTGTGGAACATTTTCCATCAACTATTCAATTAAATTTCTTCTTTGCCAATTTGTCTTCACTCCTATCCCACTTATTTTTAACTGTTTTTCCTATTTTACAAACCAGAGTAGCTGCTTAATTCTTGGATTGGCTGTGGTATGATTAAATAGTTAGAGAGCACTTTCTTTGTAAATATTGAACGTAAAGGCACCATGAAAAGCATTCTAACTACAAACTGTGCTATTAGATGTTTACAGTGTGATATTTGCCAGTGCTCTGGAACTTGATCAAATGCTTTTAAAATTTCTGTTACCATTTAGATGTAGTAAATTGCTTAATTATTTAAGTTTTTCAGGAATGTTTAGAACAATTGCAAAAAAACTATTTTCCCTTTAGCTTTAATACAGGCATTTATGGTTTTATTAGTGTTGTGGTGATATCCTGTGTAATAAATAATCATTCTAACAGGAGGCAATTCAGAATGAGTGCTTTTTTTTGTTTGTTTGTTTCTTTTGAGGTCCAGCAGTGACCTGTCCTCCTTTGATCACTCAGTCCTCGTTTGGAATAGAGGTGATGACAGCTCATTGATCCCAGAAGTCTGAGCTGCCCACAGACATCAGCAAGTGGCTTTTTTTTTTAAACTAACCTTTGTTATTTTCTTTGTCTCTTACTGTAGCAGAATACTTCATATGATAGACCTGTGATCCTGAAATTAGTTACCGCTACATCAAGTCTTAGCTGGCAAAGGTGGAATACTTAAGCTGTTTTAAGTATTTCTAAATGATTTTAGTATTTCACCCTCAAATCACATACTAGCTTTATTGCCAATTAAAAATATATTGATTCCAATAATGTAGGTTGGACCTTTTGGGATTTGCAGAATAATTAAAGGGATTTTTGCCTTTATTTCCATGGCTGGACTGCTTTAGTGTCTAACCTATAGGGCGTGGACCAAATTCACAGTCCACTTTACTCTATTTCTTGCCTATAGGATTTGAAAATTAGTCAGACTAATGTTTTCATACCTTTACATCTGAAATTTCATTGGGTTGAGGTCCTGATCCAAAAGGGAGTTATGAATTGGGGGAAGGGCTGTCACTTTGAAGGCAGCAGCTGAAGGGGTTCCTGCAGCTGCAGGAGGGTCCTGGAGCGAAGGTGAGTCTGATTTACCCTGTGCTGCCGAGAATGCCCAGGGGAAGGCTTCTGGCTTTGAGTCCTGGCCAGTGGCCGATTAATGCATGGGCTGTAGGGACTCTGGAAAATTTGGAGGCGACCTGGAAAAATGGGTGCTCTAAGCTGCTGCAGAAGGTGTTGGGCAGAAACCCCAAACCTGGGTACCCCAGGGCCCAGCAGAAGCCACAGGGTGGAATCTATAAGTCCAAGTACCAGCCCCAACTCTGGTGGAAGCCTCGAGCCTGGATGCTCCAAGCCCTGGCAGAAGATGCAGGGTAGAAGCCCTGAGCCTGATACCCAGCAAGGCTTGGGAGGGACAGAACTTGTTTTTCACCTGCCTGGCCATTCTCAGGGAGGTGACCAAACCTGTCTCTGAGGTACCTCTGGCCATCATGAGGGAGATTAAATCCACCTCTATGACTCTCTTATGGCAGTACGAAGCTCCAGGACTACTGCCTAGCTGTGGAGCTTTCTGCAGCCAGGTGAGGTACATGGGGGTGGATCTGATCTTCCCACCAGAGCGGCTGTGCAGGGGAGGAGTAAGTGTCATCTCTTTCCAGGCCTTCTGGGGTTAGTAGCTGATGCCAGGACCTGGTAGGATTCCTCATGGGGGTACCCCAGCCCAGCCCTGCCTTCCCTCTCCCCTCCAGTAGCTAGATTTCACAGTGGTGGTCTGATTTCATAATTTGACACATTTTTCATGATTTCATGAATTTGGTAGAGCCCTGCTAATATACTCTGACAAACCAGTAGCCCCAAACATTATCTTCCATAACCACCTTCTGATTAGTTTAATGAACAAGATTATTCTGTGCTTCACCCAATAATTGTTCAACTTACTTCATGTGTAATTTTTAACATAAATGAGTGCCAATTCTATACATGATATATAATCATCTCATTTTAGTATCTTATATTTTCCCTATACTTCCTTTATGATAAGAAATACCTTGAATACAGCAGACATTGATGTTATCTAACTGCAAATCTTTAGCTGCTCAAAGATGAGGTTCCCAAAATGTGGTCCTGGTGGTGTGTGGATCAGTTGCTGGTTGCATGGAAAGTGCTTGGTTGCATGGAAACTTGGAAAGTGCCGAATGCTTTGGGCCAATCTTGCAAAGCACTCCAATTATTTCATTTAAGTCAGTGAGCTAAGTCAAGCCCACAGTGCTGATTGCTTTCTGTCTTCTTGTCAGATGATAAGTTACATAAGGGACAACTAGAAATACATGAAATAGTTTTGCAATATTACTTTTCATGTAACTAATATATGAAGGTACTGTGGGGATTTGATGTAATAGCCAATAGGAGAGAGGATAGAATGAGTGGTGTAGAAGCAAGAGACAATCTTTCTGTTAAGATGTGAGCCAGACTGAAAAAGTTGGAGATCCCCTGACTTAAAGGGTATGCCTACACTTAAAACATTCGTTCAAATTAACTGAATTTGAACTAATCAAATTGAACTACTAATGATTAGTTCGAATTCAGTTAATTTGAACTACCACGGCCACACTAGGAAAAGCAGTATGAACTAGCATGTCCATGGACAGGACTTGATAGTTCGAATTGGAAGAGGGGCACATGGGAAGTGTGGCAAGATGGCCCCTGAGAAGGGCCATGCCCTCACCCAATATATAGAAAGAGGAAGGCACCCTGGGAGGAAGAAGGTTAAAACACATTAATTTGAACTAACTGCTAATTCGAATTAACATGGCTGCACTGGGTCAATTTGAACTAACAAGTTTGAATTGACCGTTGCTTCGAAGTTCAAGGAGGCTTTATGACTTTGAAGTCAGCTTTCATCAATTCAAACTAAGGAGTTCCTTAGTTCGAATTCATGAAAGAGACTGTGGCCATGCACTTATTTAATTCAAATTGATCCTCATCAATTCGAATTAATTTGTAAGTGTAGACATATCCAAAGGGTCTGCATGTGTCACAGTATATTGATATAAAGAAACTGGCTTTAGGTTAGCTTATGTTCCGTATTTTAAAAATCTCCTCAATGAATAATGGTTAGCTATTTCTGCGGTCCATCACTGAATCCTTAATATTATTACTGGTTTTCTCACATGCCAGGTAACAGTAGCACAAAATATGTGATTTTATGTCAGCTTCCATTTGTAGTTTCCTTGAGTGGTACTCAGGAATGTGAGTTTCCAGTTTGCACATCACCCAGATATATTAAATAAAGGAGAATTGAATACTTAGATTATATAGTGTGCAGACTCTAGATAGCATTGAATCTTGTAAAAACAACAGAAGTCCTCCGGCACCTTAAAGACTAACACATTTGTTTAGGCTCCAACCCACTTTGTAAGATGCAGATACAGCCCACAAAAGCTTATGCCCAAAGAAATATGTTAGTCTTTAAGGTCACAGGACTTTTGTTGTTTTTGTATATACAGAGTAACATGGCCAACCCTCTGGAACTAAATCTTGTGCTTTCTATTTTGTAGACAGTAACATACTCAGCAGAACATTTGTGGGAAGACACAAACAGGATGTTAACTCAGTGGAAGTGAATGAACTTAATTCAATTATTCTGGATTTAAAGAAAATGTCCAGTCCTAATGTTAACCATGAATAAAAAGGGTTGTAATAAATATAGTTAGTCTACACTGGGCTCTCACCCATGTCAGAAAAGAAAAAAAAACAAAAACAAACAAACAAAAAACCCCATGATTAGGAAAATGAAACTAGTAGCACAGACTCTTGGGCCATTTGACGCTGAAGAACCCAACCATAACACATTACATGATCTTTTTAAAAAAAAACTGTAACCAGTTTTATTTCAAAAGGGGAGTATATCTTTTCTTTCTAAAATTGGAGAAGGAAATAGCTCTCATAAATGGTAATACTAAATCATAGGAATTCTTTTTGCTTTGAAAACAGACTCCCATGACCATTAAGCTAATGGAGATGGTGTGAGGGGAAAGAGGAGTCAAAATAAAATAGGAAGTGAGTAAATAAATTATAGCTGGGCTGGATAATGTCAATTTAGGCCTGGATTCAGTTTCAGGAAAAGTATGGAATGCACACACAAATCTACAAACACGAAGGGAATAAGTATTTAGCACTTATGAGAATTGGTCCCATACTGGCATTTAAAAGCATCCCTAGAGAAGCTGTGTGAGAGATGGCCAATAGAAGAGAAGCTGGGAAGAACAGCCAGTTGAAGGCAAGAATTCCCATATAAAAGAAGCTGTGGAGCAGAACAGAGCACTCTCTGTCTGGAGTGCAAGTAAGAAAAGCTGCTGCTTTTGTTGGCTGAGTGGCCTGGAAGAGTTTAAAAAGAGTTACTGTTGGGAGTGGGTAGTAGCAGGCTCTAGGGGAGGCAAAGAAGGTCCTAGGGCTGCGGAAGTGGTCCAGGGAGACAGCAGCTGAGAAAGGAACTTGAGGTGTAGCAGGATGCTGCAATTCACAGTGTCTGTCGGCTGAGAGAGACCCAGAGTAGTAGATGGGCCTGGGTCCTTCCTTCCTCCACACAACACTGGGAAAGTGGCAAAATAAGTTGCTGTGGATGCCACTGAAGAAGTGGTAAATGAGATACTACAGTAGCCACTAGGGAAATTGGCTGAACTCTTGAGGTGCTAAACTTCCCCTAGAAGGGAGCTGGGGGGAGGATAATTTGTGATTCAGCTGGAGAGTGGAGTCAGGAAAAGGATGTTGCCATTTTTAACAGCTGCAGGAAGGGCTACAGGCCAGCTACAGTGAGAGTGATGGTGTGCAGATGATCGATGTGGGTGTCAGCTTGGAGCTAATATCCAGACAGCCAACAGGAGGTGCCACTTCAGCGGCGAGTGATGCAAACCAGTTGCATTAGCCAAGAATCTTGTTTTATGTTACAAGATGTGTTAATATATACTTTTCCGTTTCTATGTCTGCAGAGCTAGTGCTACTCTACACTGAAAAATTACACTGGCATAAGTATATCTCTCACAGGTGTGGAACACCTGCTCCCCTGAAAGACATAATTAAGTTGACATATCTGCTAGGATTGGCAGCCCTAGTCAATGGAAGAATTCTTCTCCTAACAAAGCTGTCATCTCTTAGGCTATGTCTACACTGGGAATTTAGTTTGAATTAAGGAGAATTAATTCGAACTAAATTAGTGAATGTCCACACTGGCTTTCATCAGTTTGAACTAAGGAATTCGTTAGTTCAAACCAAGGAAAGCTTACTTCAAAATAATAAACCTGTGTTTAATTCAAACTAACAGTTAGTTTGAACTTGTTAGTTCAAAGTAACCCAGTGTAGACCTGTTAGTTTGAACTAACTATTAGTTTGAATTAATGCAGTTCGACCTTCTTCCTCCCAGAGTGCATGGCACCAAGGAGGAAGTGCCTTCCTCTTTTTATGGGATTGGGTAGGGGATGGCCCTTCTCAGGTGCCATGTTGCCACACGTCCCATAGTGTCCCCTCTTAAGGCAAGCTAGCAAGTCCTGTGCATGGATTTTTTCCAGTTTGGTTTAGGTTTCTAGTGTGGAGATGCTAGTTCAAAGTAAATTAGTTCGAATTAACCAAAATTAGTTCACGCTAATTAATTCAAACTAACTTAGTTTGAACTAGTGTTGTTAAGTGTAGACATAGCCTTAGAGAAGCAGATTGCTTACAGAGATGGGAGTGTCTATAATGAGGCATTACAGTGCTGCAGCTGCTATACTGTTATAGCATTTGAAGTGTAGTCCTAGCCATAATAGCCATGTTTAATCCATCTGTGTTGTACTCACTAGCCTTTGGTGTAGCAGCGAGTGTTGCATCCTGCTGGGTCCTGAAGAGCTCCACCACCTTGGAAAGAAATTAAATTAAAAATATGAGTGTTTATAACTTCCCCATTTCTACCCAAGTTAGTTAATGATAACAGAAATAAAAACTAATTTAATAAATAACAAAAATTAAGAGCCTTTGTAAATGCATTCTGTCCTTCCTCCCTGTAGAAGATAAAAGGATACAGTAAAAAAGATAAGTAGAAATGGTCAGGAATTAAGCTTAAGACCTAGCAAAAGAAATCAGAACAGGAAGTCTGAGTTGAATAACTAGCTAACTTGACAAGAGTCAGGCTAAAGAAGGCTGACCTCACAGAAATTGGCAAGAAGTAAGCTGCAGCTCTGGTAAGAGTGGAAAATGACTCTGAAGGTGTCCAGCTGGCCTAGTACCAAGGAGGTGGGAAAAGATGCTATGAACTATCCTTGAACTCTCCGGCAAGGCTATATATAATCACAAGAATGACAGCTTGAGGGATGGAGATGTTGACCAATGCATGGACCTCTCAAATTAATGGGTGGCATCGAAAAAGAGGTACATGGACCAATCAAGGTCAATTCAGATCCCAAAGAGGGCTGAGCCAATAGGTCCAAGAAGGTCATAAAAGCAGGAGCCCAAGAGCCCAGGTTTCATGAAATCGAGTGGGTGATGGTGAGTCCTGCCATCAGTTGAGCTGTTCTTTTACATTAAGGGCATGAATGCTGCCAGCAGATCTTTTGACACAGGTTGCTTGCCTTTGTGCTATGTTGCAATAAAGCCTAGTCTGGCACCTTTGTTTCTACAAAGATCTGCGGTCATGTTGGTTTCTTCAGTCATGATTGTTGCTTCAGTTTGCCTCTTGCAAATAGGGTACCCAAAGTGTTACCCAAATGGACACCTTGACTTAGGATCACTAGGCTAACTCAGTTCCTGCTAAAGATCCAAGTCAAGCGCTAGCTCATTGGGGCAACTGAGTCCCCAGCAGAGATATGAGCCAGGGGAAATCCTAAGGAAACACACATACAGAAGCTCACCCATACAGCCAAACAGACATCCATGCTGGATATAAAACAACACAGAGATAAGAACACCTCTTGCTGGCATACCACACTACCTCTTAGCTGAAATTCCAAGAAGACTAATACAGGCTCTACAGTTTTATTAACTATGTTCAAAACTTTTTTCCTTACAAAGCATCTTAAATTGTATAGTCCAACACTGCATAATCCAGGGCCAGTCCCCTCAGGTATGTCAGAGCATTGCTTTTTTGCATACTGTCATCCTCTCTTTGATCCTGGCAATCCAAGGGCAGAACTGACTAACTGCAGAAAGTAGAGCATCCAGAGTGCTACTCTGACTTGTGCCAACAAAGCAGTGGTTCCCAACATTTTTTCTGCCATGGCACACCTTGCTACCATTAATTAATTTGAGGCACACCACCATATAGTTTTCAAATTAACTCATGAATATTCATGAGCCAATGAGCCAATCCAGAGTTCTTTGAGTAGTTTTTCAAAAAATTTTGTGGCACTCCTGCTCAGACCTGATGGCAGACCTGTGTGCTGTGGCACACTGGTTGGGAGACATTGCAATAGAGAATAAATATCACACAGAACCTTTCTATCAGCCAAGGCTGCTTCTGTCCTGCCATCTCTGAAATCCTATCTCCCTGTCCTCAAGCTATTGCAAAGCACCTGGAAATTGTGGACTATCATAGCCAGCCTAATACCAGCTGAGGATTCACCCAGGTGCTGTGTTAAAAGCAGTTTTAAAAGAGATTTTAGGAGAGGGTGAGGGTCTGACATGAGGTAAGACATCAAAACCCAGGGTCTACTTTGACAAGTATGTGCAGAAAATTAGTGCTCAGTGTTCAATAATTTGGGGAGGGAGGAATTTAAATATTGTCATAAGAAGAATGTGAACTCTAAGAAAAGTTAATGTCTTGGATGTGGAAATACTCACTACTACTAAAGAGCAATCAAAACCAAGTTTAAGTTAGAAAAGGATCTGTGTGTACCTTGTCTCTCCTCTCGCATTAGAAAAATTGAAAGTAATACTGAAAACTGCATCCTTTAAATTTTCTATTTGTATCTGAAACAAAATTCCCTGCAATTTAAAAGCACTGAGGTTTTTTGGGTTGAGAGTGAGAATGGAAAGTGTCTAGGAAAACATTTGGGCCCACAAGTGCTCACCATGATTACAGAAACAGATGCTCTGGAATGTCTGGGAGTGGTTGTCAGTGGAAATTCAAGGAGAGGTTGCTGAGTTTGTAGCAAACTAGTTTTGTAACTAGACACTCATTGACTGTTTATCTTATTTTGTCTTCAGTTTCCTGGTAGCTAGGAGTTGGTATTCCAATTGTTAAGTGACTAGAGATTTTTCCCTTTTGTAGTTTGAAGCTAAAATAATTTTTGGTGTTTTCTATTATATAATAAGTTAGAGAAATAAAAGAAACACATGTATATTAACAGAAACACATTAGTTGTTGACATGATTCAGGAAACCTTCTTGTTGCCACATGTGCAGAAGGTGTGATATTACTACTCAGGAAACAGAAAATCAGCTTGTTTAGTCTAATAACTTTCTTAATGTCATCTTCCCTGTTGCTGATCCCTTCCCTAATTTGCATGGGAAGATATCCTAAAAACTGGAAGAGCCCATGAGTGGTCAAGTCCAGTCCCCTGAATTCATGGCAGGACCAAATACCATCCTAAACCGTCCGTGAGAGGTGTTTGTCTAATCTGCTCTTAAAAATTTCTGATGATGAAGATTCCACAACCTCCCTAGGCAACTTATTGCAGTGGTTTATCGCCTGACAGGATTTTTTTCACAGAGTCCCATTTAAGCCTCCCTTGCTGTAATTTAAACCCATTGGTTCTTGCCTTATCATCAGCAGTTAAGGAAAATAATTTTAATCCCTTCTCCTCCTCATAACAACCTTTTGGGTACTTGAAAACTGCTATCATGTCCCCTCTCAGTCTCCTCTTTTCTGGACCAAACAAACCCAGTTCTTTCAATCTTCCCTCATAAAACAAGAGTTACAAACTTTTAATCATTCTTGTTGCTCTTATCTGGACTTCTTCCAATTTGTCCACAGCTTTCCTGAAATGAGGCATCCAGAACTGGACACAATACTCCAGCTGAGGCCTAGTCAGGGCACAGTAGAATGGAAGAATTACTTCTCATGTCTTACTTACAACAGTCCTATTAATACATCCCTGAAGGGTATTTGCTTTTTTTACAACAGTGTTACACTGTTCACTCATATTTAGCTTGTGGTCCATTATGACACCCAGATCTCTTTCTGCAGTACTCCTTCCTAGGGAGTCATTGCCCATGTTGTATGTGTGGAGTGGATTGTTCTTTCCTAAGTGGAGTTCTTTGCATTTGTCTTTACTGAATTTCATTCATAGACTCATAGGGTATGTCTACACTATAAAGTTTTTTTCAGAAAAAGCAGGCTTTTTTTAAAAAAAAACCCTGTATTTCCTGTCCCTGCAGTCATTTTACTTTTTAAAAATAGAGCTCCATTTTTTCAAAAAAATGGAATGCTATTTCAAAAAAATAAAACCTAGCTCTATTTCAAAATAGTCATTGTTTCAAAATAGGTATTTCAAAAAAAGCAAATCTAAGCCACAGGATTGGGTTTTTTAGAGATAGTAAACCTATACTTAGTACTGGTATCCTGTTCTTTTTTGAAATAGAGAGTCCACTGAGGGAAGGGAAAGGAGGGTTTGGCAGAATCCTAAGGGGATGTCTATACTGGAGGCTCTGTTAGTTGACTTAAAGTCAACCTTGTTATGTAGACTGAGAGCATCCACACTGAAAACTCCTGTCGACTGCCTGTGTCCACTCTGGCAAGTGCGAGGTCGACCATTCCTGGTGGCCAGGAACTCTGGGAGGGGGCCTGGAGGCCAATTAAATTGGCTTAAGGGCTATTCCCCCTCTACATTGGCTTAAGCCAACTGAATAAGGTTGATTTAAGCATTAAGTCAATGTTAAGGCTATGTCTATACTGCCAAATTAGTCCAGACTAAGGAAGCTAAGTTCGAACTAAGTGCATGTGGTATGCAAACTAATGCTTAGTTTGAACTTAAAAAGTTTGAACTAAGCCATTAGTTTGAATTAGCCACACGTTCTAGGTTGAACTAAAACTTCAGTTTAAACTAGAACACATGGCAAGTTCAAACTAAAAATTTGCGGTTAATTCAAACTAGCCTAAGGTTAGTTCAGACTAACATCAGACTTCTTCAGCTTGGACTAGGAAGTCCGAACTAAAATTGGTGATGTGGACATAGCTAAAGGAGGTATTGTTATTAAGTCAACTTAAGGAAGCGCTTAAGTCAACTTAATAAAAACCCAGTGTGGCTGCGGGGCTCTGTAGGTCGACGTAAGCATTCTTAAGTCAACCTAAGGCTCCAGTGTAGACGTACTCAAAGAGAGTACTTTTGTGGCCAAAGAGCTGGTAATGTTAAGGAGCTGACAACTAGCTATCACAAAAAGACTCCCTGCCATGGGAAGTAGAAGGGTAACACAGGAATTCAATCCTTAGCATCATGTGAAAGTTGCAAGGCCCCTCTTTCCTTCTGGTTATTGGCATAATGTATTACTGAGCAACTGGCAACAAGCAGTGCAGGCTTACGTTGGATGGAATTAAGTGAGTGAGTGCTTAAGAACATAAGAACAGCCATATTGGGTCAGGCCAGTGATCCAGCTAGCCCAATATCCTTGTCTTCGGATAGTGGCTGATGACAGATATCTCAGAGGGAATGAACAGAACAAGGCAATTTATGGAGTGATTCATCCTTTGCAATCCATCCCAGATTCTCGCAATTAGATGTTTAGGGACACCCAGAGTATGGGATGTTGTCCCTGACCTCTTGGCTAATAGCCATTGATGGACCTATCCTCCATGAATCTATCTAGTTATTTTGAGCCCAGTTTTACTTTTGGCCTTTACAATATCTCCTGGCAGCAAGAGCCACAGGTTGACTGTGCATTGTGTGAAGAATACTTCCTTACACTATCAATTCAATTGGATGACCCCTGGTTCATGTGTTATGTGAAAGGGTAAATAACGTTTCCTTATTCCCTTTTCCCACACCATTAGTTATTTTATAGACCTCCATAATATCTCCTCTCAGCTGTCTCTTACAAACTGAACAGTCTGTCCTGTTAGTTTCCTCATATGGAATAGGTTCAGTGCCCCTACTCATTTTGTCACCCTTCCCTTTTACAATGCTAAGACCCAATGTATCTTATTTTGAGATGGGGCAACCAGAATTGCTTGCAGTATTTAAGGTATGGATGTAGCATCAATTTTTGTAGTGGCATTATATTTTCTCTTTTATGTACCCTTTCCCTAATGGTTTCTAACATTGTTCACTTTTTTGACAGCACCTGCACATGGAGCAGATGTTTTCAGATGACTGTGCATGATGACTCCAAGATCTTCCTTGAGTGGTAATGGCTAATTTTAATTCCTTCATTCTCCATGTATAGTTGGGTTAACTATCTTGAGTTATTTAGTATCATTTGCAAACTTTACTAGCTCACCATTTAATCCTTTTTCCATATTGTTTATGAATATGTTGAAAAGCACCAGTCTCAGTCCAGATCCTTGGGACTTCTCTATTTACCTCTCTCCATTATGAAAACTGTTTATTCCTATCTTTTTGTTTCATATCTTTTAGCCAGTTCCTGAGGGGACTTTCATCTTGTTCCATAACTGTCTAAAAGTGCCAGCAGACTCCTTGTTTGTTAAGCAAAATAAAGACAAATATATTTATTTATCGCATAAACTTTTGTGGGAGAAAATCCCACTTCATCAGATGCTTGAAAATGGGGAACACACGGAATAAGTTCCCCAGCTTCAAGCATCTGACGAAGTCGGATTTTCTCACACAAAAGCTAATGCGATAAACAAATTTGTTAGTCTAGCCATGTGTTCTAGTTCACCAGAATCCTTGTTTGTTTTGCTGGACTAGAATAACACAGCTACCTTTTGGAACTTGGCATCATGCAAGGCACCAAATACAGCCATTTGAAGTGGAAATGTATCAACTTTACAAAACAACGTACTCAGACACAGACCGATATCATCTTCCTCTCCAGATGCAAACATTTGGACATCATACCTAACAGTCTGGCTACCATTCTATAAATTCTCCATATTCGAACATCTGATGAAGTGGCATTTTCTTCCATGAAAGCTCATGAGATAAATAAATTTGTTAGTTCTTTAAAAGTGCCACCAAACTCTTTGTTTATTTGCTGGACTGGACTAACACGGCTACTGCTGTGGTACTTTGCTCAAGGGTCTTTGGTGAAGGGCCTCGTTAAAGGCTTTCTGAAAGTTCAGGAACATTATATTCTTTGGATCACTCTTCTCCACCTATTTATTCATCCACTCTAACAAGTCCAATAGATTGGTGAGACATGAGTTTTCCCCTTACAGAAGCCAACATATCATGTTCAACTATTTGTTTGATGACTTTATTTTTTTTCACAGTTTCAACCAATTTTTCTGGTATTAAGTTAGTCTTACCAGCCTATAATTGCCTGGATTGCCTCTGAAGTTGTTTTCTTCTTCTTTTATTTTTTTTAAATTAAATTGCATCACATTAGCTACCCTCCAGTCATTTGGTACAGAAGCTGATTTCAATGATTGATAGATTGCTATCACAATTAAAGCCCTGCAATTTCACATTTGAGTTCCCTCAGAAGTCTTGGGTGAATACCATCTGATCTTGCTGACTTATTATAGTTTAATTTATCAGTTTGTTCCAAAACCTCCTCTACTGACACCTCAGTCTCACAGAGTTCCTCAGGTTACTTATCTAAAAAATATTTCCTGGATGTGGGAATCTCCCTCAATAGTTTCTAGTGAGAAGTGATGCAAAAAATTCAGTTAGGTTCTCTGTAACAGCCTTGTCTCTGACTGCTCTTTAGCACCTGAATTGTCCATTGATGGTCTGGTATACTTCCCGCTGTTGATATACTTAGAATGTGTTGGTGTTGGATTTTATCTCTTGTAGTTGCTATTCAAATATTTTTGGTCTGCTTAGTTATATGCTTACACTTGTCAGAATTTATGCTCTTGTTATAGCGTTTGACTTCCAATTTCTAAAATGTCATCTTTGTCACTAATTGCGTCTTACTGTTTAGCCATGGTGGCACTTCCCCCACCCTAATTTGGGATATATATTTAGCTTGACCTCTACTATGGTGTTTTAAAGAAAACTTCCATGCAACTTTCAGGCCTTTCACTCTTCTTACTGTTCCTTTGAATTTCCATTTTACTAGCTTCATTTTGAGTTGTTTCTGTTTTTGAAGATAAATGCTTCTGCAGTGGACTTCTTTGGTATTTTCTCTCCTACTAGGATTTTAAATTTAATCACATCACGGTCACTACTACTGAGAAATATTCACTTCTTGCATCAGATCTTGTGTGTCACATTCAGGAGGTTATCCCAGATGGCGTGGGTCACATCAGACACTCAAGTTCACCCATCTTAGTATTTGGACTTCTAACATTTATATACAAACGCTTATAAAATTAGTCAATAATAAGTTGTCTGGCTAATTATATGAAATATTGTATTGCATTCTACTGTAGATGTAATAAAGTGGGACTCTTTTTCATTTGGCTGTTTTTCAGTTCCTACCTGTGCTTTATCTACTTCTATCCTTTCCTCTTTACCAGGATACCTATTATCAATCTCTTCCTGAACCGGAGTTCCCTCCCCTGGAGGCATATCCTCAGAACAAAAAGATTCCATGACGCTGTATGAAAGAGCATCCCACCTATGGGATCATTTCCCTCTGCTCCAGCTTGATGTTCTTTCCCTGAGACTTTCATTTGTCCTTAATAGCACAAAGGCTGTCAAACTGGGGGTAGGACCATTTGATTGTGCCCCCAAAACTCTCATTTTCATAGCTCTGTCTCCTTTACTCCTTTTGTTCAACCACTTTGGTCTCAAGAACCTATTCTTGGTCTCTGAGGGCCATGAATTGCTTGCACTGAAAACACATATGCCACTTGCCCACAAGAGAGGTAATTGTATACAGTGCGTTCAGTGTACTTACACATTGGATAATCACCACTTTGTTGCTGAACTTCTGCCTGTGTTAATTTTGACTCTTGCAGGGATTTTTTTTTTTTTGCTAGTCTTTAAAGTACCACAGGACTCTTTGTTTGTTTTGCTTAACTAAATGCACATTGCTGCTACTCTGGAAATTGTTTTGTTTTGTTTTTCTGTTAGGGTTTAGGGGTATTTCTTTGTTAATTTTAGAGGATGTTTATTAGGTGTTGCTGGCTTTCATGCTCCCTCTCTAAACTCCCTTGCAAAACTCCCCTCTTTAACTCCTCTGGTTGCTTAGAGGGCTTCTCAAACCCATGTTGTTCTTAAATTAGCCTTGTTGCTTCCTGAAGGGATTAGGGATCAAAGGATAGCAGGGTAGAGCCCTGTTAGGAAGCACTCAGCTTTGCATTGCAGCCACTTTTCTCAGCATGCAGCCACCCTCAACTCCCAAACATGACAGATTATGAACTTCAATCAAGAATCCAATCTGAATTAATCTCTGAGACCCATTTAAAGCACCACAGCAGGGACTCTTAATTTCCAGAATATCTGTTTGTGTCCTGTCACTAGTGTGTGTATAAACATAACAATGCTAATAAGATTGAATTGTCTCAGTGAAGAGAAGACTATATGGAACCGCCCTCCAGTATGTACAGCTCTGCATGCCACACTACACACATACAGCACACTGAAGCTGACCTTATCAAGGAGAGAATATTGGAGCAGGAGTCAGTCCTTATGATTCACCCATCAACATCCAATGAGAGCAATGTCATAGAATCATAGGGCTGGAAGGGACCTCATGGGGTCATCTAGTCCAACCCCCTGCGAAAAAAGCAGGACTTCTCTCACTAAATTATTCCAGCCAGGTTTTTGGCTAATTGAGCCTTAAATATCTCCAAAGATCGAGATTCCACCACTTCCCTAGATAGCCTATTCCAATGCTTCACCACTCTCCCAATAAGAAAGTTTTTCCTAATATCCAACCTCAACCTCCCCAACTGCAACTTGAAATCATTGCCCCTTGTTCTGTCCTCTGTTACTACTGAGAACAGCTGAGCTACATCCTCCTTGGAGCATCCCTTCAGGTTGTTGAAGGTTGCTATCAAATCTCCCCTCAGTCTTCTCTTCTGCAGGCTAAATAAGCCTAGTTCCTTCAGTCTTTCTTCATAGGTCTTGTGCTCCAGCCTGTTGATCATTTTTGCTGCCCTCCACTGGACTCTTTCTAATTTGTCCACGTCTTTTTTGTAATGGGGAGCCCAAAACTGGACACAGTATTCCAGATGTGGCCTCACCAGTGCAGAATAGAGGGGAACGATCACATCCCTTGACCTGCTGGCAACACTTCTGCTGATGCAGCCCAGTATGCCATGGGCCTTTTTGGCAGCAAGAGCACACTGCTGACTCATATCCAGCTTCCCATCCACCATGACCCCCAGGTCATTTTCTACAGTGCTGCTACTTAACTGATCTCTCCCCGACCTGTAGCAGTGCATGGGGTTTTTCCATCCCAAGTGCAGGACTTTGCACTTCTCCTTGTTGAACCTCATGAGAATTCTATTGGCCCACTGCTCCAATTTGTTTAGGTCTCCCTGAATCCTGTCCCTGCCATGTGTCTACCATTCCCCACAGCTTGGTGTCATCCGCAAATTTACTAAGTGTGCAATCTATCCCATCATCCAGATCATTAATGAAAATGTTGAACAGAACTAGCCCCAGGACCTACCCCTGGGGCACACCACTCGTTACTGGTTGTCAACTAAACATGGAGCCATTGATTCCTACTTGCTGAAACCGTTGATCTAGCCAGTTCTCTATCCATGTTACAGTCAACATATCCAACCCATATTTCCTTAACTTGCTGATGAGAATGCTGTTGGAAACCGTATCAAAAGCCGTGCTAAAGTTGAGGTATATCACATCAACGGCTCTTCCTGCATCCACAAACCCAGTCATCTCATCATAGAAGGTGATGAGGTTGGTCAGGCACGATTTCCTCTGGGTGAATCTATGCTGACTGTTCCTGATCACTCTACTTTGCTCCAAGTGTTTCAGGATGGATTCTTTGAGAACCTGCTCCATGATTTTTCCAGGGATTGAGGTGAGGCTGACAGGTCTGTAATTCCCCAGATCCTTTTTTTTCCCTATCGTGAAGATAGGCACTATATTTGCTTTTTTCCAGTCTTCCGGCACCTCCCCTTTTCGCCATGAGTTTTCAAAGATAATGGCCAGTGGTACTGCTGCTGTCTCATCAGCCAACTCCCTCAGCACCCTCAGATGCAATTCGTCTGGCCCCATGGACTTGTGCACATCCAGCTTCTTTAAGTACTCCCTAACCTGACCTTCTGCCACCAAGGGCCTCTCTTCTTCTCTCCAATCTGCCATACCCAGTGTAGTGGGCTGGGAGCTGGCCCTCCCTGTGGAAACTGAAGTAAAGAAAGCATGAATCACTCCAGCTTTTTCCTCATCCTCCATCATGTGGATACCTGCCCCATTCAGTAAGGGACCTACACCATCGCTGATCCTCTTCTTGTTATTGACTTACTTGTAGAACCCCTTCCTGTTATCCTTCACATCCCTTGCTAGCCACAACTCCAGTTGTCCTTTGGCCTTTCTAATTTTATCCCTGCAGTCCCGAGCAATATCTTTATATGCCTCCTTAGTCATCCGTCCAAGCTTCCACTTCCTAAAAGCTTCCTTTTTTTGCTTTAGCTCAGTGCAGAGTTCTCTGTTAAGCCACACTGGGCGCCTTCCACATCTGCTGTTCTTTCTGCTCATCGGAATGGCATCTTCCTGTACCCTTAGCAGGGTTTCTTTAAAATACAGCCAGCTCTCTTGGGCACCTTTCCCCTTCAGATCAGCCTCCCAAGAGATCCTGCCCATCAGTTCTCTGAGGGAGCCAAAATCTGCTTTTCTGAAGTCAAGGGACTGCATTTTGCTTCTTTCCTTTTCTCCATTAATCAGCATCTTGAACTCTACAATCTCATTGCCACTGCTGCCCAGGTTGCCATTCATTTCTACTTCCCTGATCAATTCTTCTCTGTTTGTGAGCAGTAGGTTGAGAGGTGCAAGGGCTCTCATTGGTTCCTACAGCATTTGTAGCAGGAAGTTTGTCCTCAACACTCCCCAAAAACTTCCTGGATTGCCTGTGCACTGCTGTATTGGTCTCCCACTAGATGTCATGGTAATTGAAGTCCCCCATGAGAACCAGGGCCTGTGATCTAGAAACTTCTGCCAGTTGTCCATAGAATGCTTCATCCACCTCCTCCTTCTGGTCCGGCGGTCTATAGCAGACACCCACCACAACATCCCCCTTGTTGCCCTCTCCTCTAAACTTAACCTACGGACTTTCAACTGGCTCATTTCCACTTCTATAATGGAGCTCTGAGCAGTCATTGACCTCTTTTACATATAGCGCTACTCCTGCCCCTCTTCTTCCCTGCCTGTCCTTCCTGAACAATTCATACCCATCCATGGCAGAGCTCCAGTCATGCAAGCTATCCCACCACATCTCTGTTATTCCAATTATATCATAGTTCCTTGTCTGCGTCAGTACTACCAATTCTTCCTGCTTGTTTCCCAGGCTCCTCACATTCGTGTACAGGCACCTAAAATACCAGGCTGATTGCTCTACTTTCCCATGTCGATTTTCAGTTCTATTGTCCATGGTATAAGTAGTAAAGAGTCATTTATTAATGTGCCAGATTCATACTAATAAAACATCACTGGTCTACTTCCAGCAGCTGAGGAAACAACAAATGTCACATTATGATGATAATTTTTTACAGCATGGCCAGAACCTGTCACTGGTATAGATCTTCCAAAGGAAAGTGAGTGGTAAGCCAACATCAATGATTTGTAATTGGATATTGGCTGAATACTACTAATTTAACATGTTACATGACTGTCAGTCTTAAACACAGTTATTGATAATTTGTAAAAGCATTTCATTTTTACCCCTTGTGTTTCAAACTGAGCAGAATCTAAACATTTTAGGATTTTCACTTCTAAAGAATTTCTTCCAGAACTTCTGGAATGATATCCTACTGGTCACTGAAGATGCTGCCAACGTTACAGCACAATAGTCTTAGTTCTATACAAAACACAAAATTCAATCACTCACAGTGAATGTTTCTAACTATAGATGTGACCTTTAGACCTGAGCTGTTTTTTCCACTAAAATTTCAGATCAGCTTTGAAATTAATATTAGATTGATTTCAAATTTAGGACCTTCTGCAGATGCATATATCCAGTTAGTGGGTTGATTTCAATGGGAGCTGCCATTCTGAAAATTAAAGTCCTAATTTCTGTGCACTATGAATGGCAGCCAAAATCGTTTGCAGAATTGTGGGTGTAATTTTCAGGTACAAAAATTGTACATGCAAAACTGGAAGATAGGTTGATGCAACTTTTAAGACTCAAGGTATTTATCTTTTTCAGATGGAAGTGTCTTGTTTTTTTCTCCTCAAGTATTTTTAAAGCAACTGTTATTGTTTCCTTCAGTGTTTCTCTTTTGAGTCCTTTGAAGAACTGAAATGCTTACACTTAACTGGTTATGTTCATGCTAACCCAATTTAGTTGACTAATGTTGTAAATACACTCTTTCAAGTTTCTAAACATTTAATGGTATTTTATATTTTTCTGACCTTTGTAAAAATCTAACCCACAACAAATTTCATGCTGTTGCCGTCTATACTTTCTGTTTTTGTGGGGGGTTGGGGGTGTGTGTGAGAAGTTGGTAAGGAACAGGGAAAACATGTGGGTTGTAACTATATGGAGTTCATAACTAAAAAAAAAATCCATGTAATGTAATGAATTCATTCACTGTCAGTGGCACATCTGACTGAACATTTTGCCAGCACATCTCCAACTGCAGCCTCAAATATAGTGTGACTGCAGATCTTTCCTGAAATAAGTCAGCAGAACCATGTTGAGAAAGACATTTGGCATGGATATAGCTCCATAAATGTCAGTTGATTTACGGCAGGGATGAATTTGTCCCAGTCCCCTTCTCTGATAGCCAAATGTATCCATTGTATTGTTTTTCATTCAGTGCAATGAGGACTAACTTAGAGATAGAAAGGACAAAACAAACAAACAAAAAACCCCAAAACAAAACCCAAACAAACAAAACACTGCACTCTAAAAATGTTGCCTTAAAAAGGTAATATAAATCAGTTAGTTTTAGCTACCTCCACTTTTGCCAAGTTCAGCTTTTGCCATTAGGTCCAGTGCAGGAATTTTTCAGCATTAAGCTACAGTGTTCTGCTGTACACAGAAGAGCAGGTGACACTGTATGTACAATAACAGGTCAGCAATTGTGTACTCACTAAGAAGCCTAAGTGGATTGGGTGTTCTTGATGCACTTTTTATAAAGATCAACTGTTAGAAATTCATATTGACAAAACAGGTTTCTTTGTTTAAAATAATGCAATAGGCTAAAGAAAGGAAACAGAAAACACTTCACTTTCCTGCAGAAATTGGGGATCTTTTCCACATGGACACAGGATACAATTTTTAAATGCCCCCAGGTGACATGCTCCTAAGTCCCACTTTCAAAGTTAACTTAGGCACTCAGGCGCCTAAGCTATGTTCACCTATGAATGAGACATAAGCTTCTAAGAGCCTCTAGTACCTAAAATATCTTGGCAGAAGGCCAAAAAATGGAACAATAACCATAATACAGGTAGGGAAAAAATTTCAAACCACTGAAGTGACTTGGCTGGCTAGATCTCATTTTCCAAAATGACCTGGGCACATAGGGCCAGATTTTCAGACATTGAAGCACCTAAGGATGCAGATGGGCAACTGGAAAGATTAATGTGCTTTTGAAAGTCCCAATAGGTGCCCACCTTCATCTTTAGGCACCTAAATAAATAATTTCAAAATCTGACCCTGAATATCCAAGTCATTTTGGAAAATGAGATTTAGCTACTTAGCTGACTTAGGTTGATTTTGGACATTTTTTCCTATATATTATATAGTTTTAGTTATTGTTACCTTTTTGTTTTCTACCGAAGCATTGTAGGCATTAACCAGCGGTCTATGATATAGCTTGTAAACTCAGAAGTTATGAAATATTGGACCTTTTGAAAATATACATAGGAACTGCTAGACTGGATCTGATCCATGCACCATGTAGTCCAGTATTGTGTCTCTGTAAGTGGCTAGTACCAGAAATTTTCAAGGAAGATTCAAGAAACCCTCTTGTCAAACCTGAGGTCAAAGATTATTTTTTTCCAGATGTACCCAAATGTATTGTCTAAAGTTCTTTTAAGTCAAGATATTAAACAGCTGTTTGAAGTTAAAATTTGCCATACCATAAGAGAATTTAATATGTAATATTAATGCATGATTGACTCCTTACAACTCTGTAAAAATTGAAACTAAAAAAGCAAGTATTCACCAAGCATTGCACAACAAACACCATCATATTAATGTTGGTTATTGGTTAATCACCAATCATACTAGCGCAGTTCAGGAACACTCATTAAGGATCAGCATTGATAAAACCTTTAGATGCCTTCCAAACTGAAGGATAGTCCAAAATGTATATTTCTATCATGGGAAACAGGAGATCTTAGCATTTATAGCAGCAATTTTTTAGAAACTCGAAGAAATAGAAGCACTATCAACTAGCATTTACTGAACAGAATCATCTTCCAGAATGATACCAAATCACAAACCATCCAAAGGAATAACTCCATCCTTTCCTGAAATACTGTCTCCAGTAGGCTGTTTAGAAACGGCTAAGTCAGAAACAGAAAAATTAGGGCACAAAATCCAGAAGTTCACAGCTGGAACATAAATCAGTGCTCTTACTGTGTAGCCAAGTATCTTTGTTTCTGCATTTTAAGGGTGCAATTGAAGATATCTGAAGACATTGTAAAAATTTTAGATGTTGACTTTTAAAATACACAGATGAGGGAAACAAGTACTAAACAGTTAACTTTTGAAATAAAACTTAAGACTAGCATTTACTCAAGAAAAAAGACAAAACTAAATGGCTGTCTTCAGCAGAAATTCCCTGCTGCCTGGTAAAATCAGAAACTGCTTAAGATAATTAGGCATTAATAGCTAACAGAATGCAATTATCCAGCACTTTTCCCCTTCCCCTGCAATATGCCTCATAGTTCATTAGAGGACAATCATACTGGCCCTCTAAATACACTGTTCCTAATCTCCAGTGTGACTCAAATGTCATCAGCACAATGTTTTTACACAACATGTTATATCCTCATTAATCTGAAATAGATGCTGGTGCGCTTCTGCTTTTAAATTCAAGGAGGCAGTAATTTAGAAAGGTGGAATGGACTACTAGCTAAGGTGGTGGAGCCAAGAAACAGGAGAATATGCAAAAAAGACTACACTTGGCAAATTTGTCTGCCTCTTCTTTTCTTCAGCTTGCTGAATGTCTAAAAGCAGCTCATCGTTTCCTTAAATTTATTTGGTGCACCAGTTTACTTCACTTTTTTAGAAAAATTTAAATCCCAAGCTAGTTGATTAAGTAGAAGGAAGGACTTGTTGCTGAGGAAGATGGTGGGTATGCCAGCAGCAGTAGAATGAATGGGGGCACATGATGTTGAGGAAAGGGGAAGCTGACATGGAGCAGGAGTGTGAGAGGTGGGGTGAGAAGTGGAGTGGAGGGAGCTGGGGGCAGGCGCTGCGGTGTGGGAGGAAGAAGTGGGGCCCTGGGCACTGAGGGACAAAAGGGGTACAGAGAGAAGGGGGGCTGGGCACTAGGTGAGGAAGAAGCGGGGGGCTAGGCAGGATGAAGGGGGACAGATGCAGGGGTGAGGGAGGAAGAACCACTGGAGTGGCTGCAGCAGGAAGAATGGAGGCGCTGGGGTGAGGAAGGAAGGAGGCTGAGAGAAGAGAGGCTGGGCAGTAGGGTGAGGAAGAAGCAAGGGGTGGGTGAAGGGGGGAGGTGTGTCAGGAGCATGAGGGAGCGGATGAGGGGAGGGAGCAGGGGGCAAAGGCTGGGCTGGCACCGGAGGGGCGCCCTTGCACAGGCAGCCTGCTGTGGGGCAGAGCCCAGGCTCAATGGGGGCATAGGCATGCACACGTGCAGCTGGTTGGCAGGGCGGGCGGTGGCATGCCAGTGTGGGCACACATGGCTGAGTGAGGTGGCAGCATGGTGCAGTCCACTGGATGGATGGCTTGGGACTGGGGAGCAGAGCTCAGAGGTTCATGTCTGGTTGTCTCAGAGCCGGGGCTGGTCCTGGGCAGCATTTGGGTGGGTGGCACCCCCAGCCCTGAGTCCAAGCATCGTTCGTGGCTGCTGAGGATCTGGCTCTGCCTTCAAGTCCTGCATGCTAGGCTGGAACTGGAGCCCCACATGGGGGGCACTGTCGCTGTTCTTGTGCCCATCTGTTGGCCGCAGCCTGCCTGTGCCGCACGCAGCCTGGGCCCCCCAGCCAGCAGCTAGGGGCCCTGTGGCGGGGGCAGGGCAAGTGTCTCCGTCTCTGGCTTTGCTGTGCCCCGCATCCCGGGAGGGAGGGGGGCTAGGAGACTCCTTGCTGGCGGCAGAGAGTCACCCTGTGCTGGCCCCAGGCTCCATGTCCAGCCCTCTCTGTCCTGCTTGGCTCAGCCCTGCCCTGCCTTGCTTGCCTTTCCGTGGTGACCACTGGGCTCAGTCCATGCCCCCTTGGGGCTGTTCCTTGAACCCCCCCCATCTCTCTGCCCCCCACAGCACAGCAGGCGCCAGTAATGTATGCATGTGCATGGCAAGCAGCACTACTGGGGGACTGGAAGGGAACCTGCCCTGCACATACCCACATTACACTTTACATCATGGATGCACACGTGCATGCACATAGCAAATTAGCATAGTAGATGTTATTTTAACACATTAAACACATTTGAAGCGAGGAGCTGCACAGTGGTAAAGGAGGGCATGGGAAGGAGATGGGGGCAGAGGAGAGGTGGGTGGTGGCAGGGGGCAGGGGAAGGAGGTGGGGGTGTAAAGAAGGGCAGGGGCAGGAGATAGGCGCAGAGAAGGGGTGGGTGGGTGGACCATGTGACAGGCCATTTTGATGTCAAAGGGGAGAGAGGAGACTTCAAATATTTGCCCTTTGGAAACTGACACAAACCTTTCAGAATGTTCTAAAGAGCTTTTCAACAACCATACATGGGGTTGTGAAAATCAGAGCAAGGCCTGACAATTCACTCTATTAAACATTTATAGGGTAGGTCATAAAGAGCATAGACAGGCTTGGTACAACAGTGCTAGGCATGGTTAAAATATATAGTGAAAAACATCCCCTGTACCAATGAACTTACAGTCTAAAGGACACAACTGTTCCAGGCGAAAGAGGTAAATGTGCAGGCAGAGGCAGCTTTTGGGGTAGGCAAAGCAAGCACATGCCTAGGGCCCCAAGCAGAAAGGGGCCCCATCACCTGCCTCACCTACCCCAAAAGCTGCATCTCCCTCAGTTGGCAGCAGGAGGAGCTGGCCCCTGGGGCTGGGGCCGGCAGCAGAGGCGGGGGGGGGGGGGGCGGCATGTAGTTGGAGCCAGTAGTGAAGGAGCTGGGGCTGTGATGGGGGAGCCGGGACCATGGGAGGCCCCCCCACCACAATGGGCCTTAGCCTATGGCCCCCAATAGCCAAAGGCCGCCTCTGTGTGCGGTAACTGGGTAATACATCTAACAGCATGTATGAAACTCTTAGCCCCTTGGTACCAGTGATCAAATTCCTCCCCGATAAGCTGTTATCAGACTAGTGGCCTGCTGTGGGGGGGCTATGCCTCCCAGCACTGGCCTAGGATGGACTGCTTGGGCAGGCCCTAACCAAATGCTGCTCTGGTGGGCTGCTGCTTTTGCGTGCTCACAGCTGACCTGAGTGGTAAGAGCTGAGCTGGATTCAGTACAACCAGCTGCTTGGCAGTGGGAGAAAGCTGCACCACCTGGCTGCCTGCTGAAGGGGTTGAGGCTGAAACACTGTCTCCAGCCCTGAAGGATTTGAGGAGGGTAAGATTCGGTGCTGCAACACTGAGGGCCATCCCTAGGTTAGGGTGAGTGGGGGAGCCACCCAGGGCCCTGCACCGCTGCCCCCCACTCATGCCAGAGACCAGGCTAGCCAGCCAAAAGCAGTGGCCCAGTTCAGCGCTGCCAGGCTCCCCCCCGCCACTGCTTTTGGCTCTGTGCTGGAGCAGCAGGGAGGGGGAGGAGGCAGAAGGCAGTGGGGGGCCTGTATAGCTACCCCTCCGCCCCGGCCGTGCTACCTCCCACCCCCTCCCCGCTGTTCCAGCACAGAGCCAAAAGCAGTGTGGGGACCAGCAGTGCTGAGCCAAGCTGCCGTTTTGGCTGGCTAGCCCTGGCTTGCCCCTCGCCTGGGTTGGTAGGCCCTGCCCCCCCAGTCCCATGGGGGTGTGGTGGCCCTGCAGAGGGTGATTCACCTGGGGCCTTGCACCCCCCTAGGATGGCCCTGGCAACACTGTTTCCTCCAAGTCCATTAGAGCTGCAAATAGGGGACCCGCAGCCCAGCTGCAGCCAGGGCTTCCAAGTTCTCTAACCCACCAGGCTGGGATAGGCCTTTCCCTATAGTAAGTAAGGGCAGGTGAAAGCCAGGGACTTTCCTGGAGTTGAGGTGGGCTAAGGGCTGGATGGAACTGCCTTGGATGAGTGTTTCCCCCAAATCTCCTGCTTCAAGGGCTGAAGGTGTAAAAGCTGTCTTCAGCTCTAAAAAAGCTAGGGACGTGGGGCAGGGCTGTGGGCTGTGACAATTCTCTCCCTCTGCCTCTAGCTGCCCCTGCTACTAGTTGTTGCATGCAATGGGAACAACCACTGCTGCTGATCAGGGAAGACAGAAGGGAGGGGAAAAGCATTTTCTGAATCTTCAAATGTGACTTTGCATCTAAAAAAAAAACCAAACAAAAGTGGGGCAAGCACTTTTTTGCCAGTAGGACCTATATATTATTAACACTGCTGCTCCCAGGGGTGTTGCTGCCCCCAAAATAGGTTTGGGGTGGGCCGGGGCGGGGCTAGAGGGGGTGGAGCCAGGGCTGTCCCCAGGGTTGGGGCTATCACCCCCAGCTCCACTGTTTGCTGGGCTGTGCAGTGGTATTCCGGCCCAGGGGCTGGGGCAGGGCAGCGCAGGCTCTGCAGGGCCCCGGCCACATGCCTGCCCGTTCCAGCATGCCCCGCACCACCCCCAGGATGGATTGGCCTGGGGGAGGCCCACATGGGCCGATTGGCCCTGGGCCCTGCCCCCACCACCAGGGATGGCCCTGGGCAGGCTGGCGGCAGCCAAGGCCTGGATCCTTGGGCCCCAGAGGGAGGCTGCATTGGGCTGCCGGCGACCATGCCTCCGGGAGACCTGGGGCACTGGCACTGAGACTTGGGGCATGAGCCCCATGTGCCCAGCACTAGCGATGCCTCTGGCTGCTCCTGCAAAAATATGGAGCAAAGCTCAAAGGTGAGTGGCAGTACTAGGATAATAGGTGAAATAGGTAGGTCAGGCTAGATTATGAAGGGGTATACAACCCTATGCTGGTCTATACCTGAATTAATGAGCTACTGTAGGTGCAGGTGGTTCCTCCCCATCACATTTGGGAGAAATGTCAGGATTGGTGGGAGGAGCTGAAGGGAGAGAAACCCAGCTCAGTTGCCACTAGACCTGGATGAGAGCAGAATGTCAGTCCTCAGTGGCTCAAGAGGTATCTGAAGCAGGGGCATCGCTGGCGCCAGGCACACAGGGCACATGCCCCGAATCCTAGCGCCAGTGCCCTGGGTCTGGCGGGGCTCCACCTCTCCTGGTCTCTGGCCCAATCGGGCCAGAGATCCAGGGCCCAGCCGCCTATGACCATGGCAGCCCTGTCCCCAGCTGGGGATCTGGGGCTCAGTGCCTGCTGCTGCGGCGGCCCCGTAGGCTGCTCCTGGCCCCATCCTCGGCCGGGGATCCAGGGCCGGGCTGCCCATGGCCGTGGCAGCCCCATCCCCGGGGGGGGATCCAGGGCCTGGCCTCCCGCAGCTGCCCCGTCCCCAGCTGGGGATCTGGGGCTCAGTCACGCATGGCTGCGGAGACCGCTCCTGGCTCCGTCCCGAGCCAGGGATCTGGGGCCCAGCTGCCCGTGGCGGCGGTGGCGGCAATGGCCTCGTCCCCAGCTGGGGATCCAGGGCTCAGCTGCCAACAGCCACAGACGCCACTCCTGGCCCCATCCCTGGCCGGGGGTGTGGCCTGCAACCAGGGGGTGTGGCCTGTGCCTGTGCCCCGGGTGCTTCCCCAGGGGAGCGACGCCCCTGTTCTGAAGGCAGGTAATAAAACATCTGTTGTAGTAACACATAAGAGGCGCAACAAGACTGGGTCTCCCTGTGCTAAATACAGTTAAAACAAATAATGACTGATAGCCTCTGCCCCAAAGAACTTGCAGTCTAAATAACAGACTCAACCAGTGAAAGTAAAACAAATAAGTAGTCTGGTGGCATTATGAAAGACTAACAAATTTATTTTTTGTATGAGCTTTTGTGGGAGAAGAAAACAAGGTAACATCTAAATTCTCCAATACCTCATGGCTCCTCCCTGAGGGAAAGGAGGGTCAGATGCTGACTCATCTTGAGAGGGAGCCATTCCCCTCTATTAGTCACCAGCTCAGTTTAGAGTCACATCCTGATGAGTGCCCCCTAAACTACAGGAAGAGAACCTTAACTCAAGTTCAGGAAAATTCATTTGTGATATTCAACCTTGTTAACATTTCTCTCCTTCTAGGGTAGTAATGTGACCTGGTCAGAGGGCCAAGTCACAGGAAGAGGCAGAGTAACCACCGAGATGAGGCTCTTGGTAGCAAGAGAGCTGTCCTGCCTGGCCATGAGAAGGTGCTAGCAGTGAGTTAACCCCTTCACAACTTTGAAAAATAAAAGAAGGAATTTGTGTCTGATACATTGGAAGAGATGGAGCTCGCGTGAGGCCTTAAACAAAGGGATGATTTGGATAACTGTCTGTGACAAGCTAGCAATATGATCTTGGCTGCAGTATTTTATGTGGATTTGAAGTGATGATGTTGCAGGCATTGAGGACAGACAGGAGAGAATACCAGTTCTGAAAATGAGAAATGATCTAGGCAGAATGGAAAATGTTGGATCTTGGCTGTGGTGTCGAGGAAGAAGCTGCAAGATTTAGAGATAACCTGGATGTATGGGTCAAAGGACAGGGCTAAGTGAAAGTTAAATCTAAGGTTGCAAGCTTGAGGTAATGGGAGGATGGTGGTATTGCCATTGTGACAGAGGGTGGGAAGGGAACATAATAGTACTTGTGTCTCAGGTTTTTTTATGATGCACACTACTTATAACTGCTCCAAAAGAAGAATATGCATGAGCACACACATACACACAGTCCAGTAAAACTACTTTTTTGTCATTGTAGCCATATAGCACTGAGCCATCTTTATGGCAGATCACAAACAAAGAAGGGCTGTGTCTGTCCAAGATTTGCATGGGATATCCTGGGAGTTAAAGGAAATCATGTTAGTGGTTAAATGATAGTGGAACACTTTAGTTTTGAATCGTCAGTTAGATTTTTACACTGTACAAAAAATTCTAAATTTCTGCTGTAAGTGGCTGGTGACATAAGTCATGACGTGTAATGAAACAGCACAACATTTGAGTACTTGTACAGTCACCTCCTTCTGAAAATTTTGTATTTACTATTGTTAAATGTATCATTTGATAGTATTATAACTGAAAAATTAGAGAACAAGGTATTTTTCTATTTTTTAGTTTGCTTGCTTTGTAGGCTTGATATTTTGTCACTCATATCACTATTTCTGTTTTTTGGTAAATTAAGCTTTGATCCTGAAAAGCATTATTCATGCGCTTAATTCTAGGAAGTGTGAGTGTTTCACTGATTGCATAAAGCTAAACATGTGAATAAGTCTTTTGGGCTCAGGGAATGTTAGCATCTCCTGTTTATGAGAGGGTCTTTCATGCATCAGGGATAGTTCTCAGTTACTAAATAAAGGGTAGCAGGACAAAAGGCTACAGTATAGATTAAAAAATTAGGAAATATGGTGTAAAGGCCAGGAAATTGGCAGGGGGAATCAGATCAAATTGAACTGGTCAACAAAAAACAGTGCAAGTTTTCTTTTATTTGAAACCAGTTTGTAATTGAATTGGCTCAGATTTACGTTTTCAAAAGTGCCTAAGTCAATTTACGCTGGCCAGACATTAGTTAAGTTTCATAGTTTGATCTTCTAACAGTTATAGCCAGAATCCGCAGAGACAGAAAGTGACATAGTCACACATCTAAAAATAAATAAATAGACAATTAAAATGAATCTATTTGGTGGAAGAATGTGATACAGTGTTTGGGAAGGTTTGGGTTAAGAGTCCTGATCAGTTTCAGTGAAGCACTTTCACATTAACACAACTTTTTGCTCACAATTTAAAGACTGCACCTAAAAATACAACAGTGATTTATTGTACATACCATGTACACCATTTTAAAAAAACTAACTACTTTAATTAAGTCTTCTCCCATCAAATGAAGCAAGCACTGTATTTGTCACTGATGACTCATGCCAAGTCAGAAGATCTGTAGTTCATCTGAGTTATTTCAAACATCATATTGTAAAGTAGAAAAGATATTCCCCTCCCACCTGTGACATTTCAATTCAGAGTGGCTTAACACATTTTGCTCAAACATTCTTTTAAAATTCAACTTTGAACAAGCCCTGGTGTGAGAAGATTCTGCACAATTTTGGGAAGTTGTGGGAAAAATGCAGAGTGGTTGAGAACTGAATCATCAGTTCAGTTTACACTATTGCTACTCTGCATATAACCATATACCACAGCCACATTGCAACATGGAATTACCATCTTTTTAATATGGTATTGTCTGTCACAAAAAGGAATTAATAGATCAAGCAAGATAATTTCTAATTAAACTATAACTTTCTGCATTCACTATCCAACAGTTATCTTCTGAAGTCTATTAATCTTCTATTCACGTTTAGTTCCCGAAGCATTCACACCAATCAAGGCAATATATACTGCATTGTGACTTCTTCCTTCAATGCCATTACGAAATCCCATTTTTATAAAGGTGCCAGTTTTCTGATGGACACTTCAGTTTGCTAGATGGTTTGTTTACATTTGGTCTCTCCATACAGCTTCTTTTATAAGCCCAGCCAGCCTTTGAAAGGCCTACAATGAAAACAAGATGGTGTATGTTCACATCTCAGCATTAGATAAGCAGGCAATAGGTAAATTAACAGCAAAACTTTAAAAACTACTTTAAACCCAGGAAAATCTTTGTGTATTCTCTGTTTATTTTAATATTAATGTATTAAGTGGTTTTAACACACTATTAGAAAGTGGGGAGAGCTTCCACCATAAAAAATAAAAAAAGATGTAGTTCTTCTGAAACAGAAAAACAAAGGTATTAGGACTTGATGATCTCATGAGGTCCCTTCCAACCCTATGATTCTATTCTATTCTATTCTAATCTACAGGAGTATCATTATGTTTCTATATGGCATCTATCATCTGGTGGACATTAGTGTAGTCTAGAAGAAGGACTTTCACAACTGCAATATTACTACAGGGGGTGTACAATCTCATACAGCAGAGGAAAAAGAAGGAAGAAGTTGAGGGGAGGTGTGTTAGATCAAAATCATACAATGCTAATAAAATGCAATTTCATTAGAGATGCTATGATTGTGAAATCATGAAAGTGATGACCAACAAAGCAGAAGCACAATTCGGCATCTGCTACACACCTTAGTGACTAAAGATAAGATCAAAGACATGGGAAAATTCTCAAAGCTCTTGAAACAATGGTATCCTATATTCTTGACAAGTGAATTCCCCCCCATTCCCACTATACAGTGATGTGTATTTGGTCACAAATACAAACATTATATACAAGCTGGTCTAAATAACAGATTAGTTCATAAATTATGAAGTAGAGTGAGGCTGAATTGAAGGTGAGACCATCTCCCATGTATTACTTAATGCTTGGGAGAACATGAATGTGAAAATAATGGGGAAGCTTGACACCAACCAGCATGAGGATCTTTTAAAATAAAGAATGGGTCAATAGAAAACAGCAGAGTAAAGGGCATTAGAATTGAAGATGACAAATGTTGGGAAATAAGACCCCTGGTGGTTGCTCCTGATCATAAATAGCTAAACTTGTGCTTAGTGAAAACTGTACTAGGCACCTAGTGACAGAGGCCTTCTAGGAATAAGAAAGTAGAATAGAATAGAACCACAGGGTTTGGAAGGGACCTCATGAGATCATCAAGTCCAACCCCCTGGGGCTTGAACCCAGGCCCTTCTGCATGTTAAGCAGGCAGGTGCATTTTAAATGACACTAAAGAATCACCACACTACAGTTCTTCTAGATAAGCATATAATGCACAAGGAACAGTTAAAGTGGTTTTGGAAGTACTGTTCAAATAGTGCTTACCAAAAACAAACAAACAAAAAAACAAAAGCCTACTGGAAATGAAAGAGAGGGAGATAACCATATAATAAATAGAGCTGGTTAAAACTTATAGAGAAAAAGTAAGGGATCAAAACAGCAATTGCTGCAAGAGGAATATTTTTTTCAGGAATGTACTGCAAATCATACAGCACTTACCTGATCCATCTGGGCTGGAGAAGTCAGAGAGAAAGAAGCTCTCACGTAAGAACTATTAACTGTACTGTCAATGTTAAATGCTCCTCCAGGAACCAGTAACACCTAAGAGAAATTGATTAGCCATTTGATTAGAAATTTCTTAATTAAAAAAAAAAGCTCATTGTTCATAGCTCAATAGGTCACAAAGAGAATCCATCCATTCCCTCCTTTTACAAAGAGAAGTCAGATTTACTTAAAAAAACCAGAAAAAATATTTCACAATAAAAAGTTAATCTGATTTGTAATTAGAGGCAAGTTCTGTCTGATTCTCATGTTTTATAAATATCACAGAAAAATCTCTAGGTTCTTTTCTACTAACAGCTGGTGTCTTTACATAAAGCTGTTTTGTACAAATTGTTGAATAAAACTATGCTTAATTGTTCTTATTTTTTTAAAGGCAATGGAGAGCCAGCCTAGGGAACTTTCTGTATGTTTTGAAGCAGAATTAAACACATTAAAGATGTAGATTAGTGATGCAGAAATTTCATTACTAAGAAGAATTATTAGAACATTACTATACGCATCTTCAAAACTTAGCATTCTAATTAATGCAGCATTGGAGTCGCACTCATATATATTAAAATACTAGTTTATTTAACTCTTCCCACCCACTTCATTTTAAGATAAGTAGACAATTTTTCATACTTCTTTCTGCAAAGCTTTTTCCATGATCAGCTGCTGTGTATCAGAAATTCCCTTAATTTTAATCCATAGGAACATGCCAGCAGCAGGAACATGCCACTCTGCCAGATCTGGGGAAGAGAAAACAGAGAATCAAACAAAGATACGGCTTTTCCTTCTGCCACAGATACGCCACAGACGCAGCCTGGTGATACCTTGGCTCCAGTGAAGTCAGTTTGAGTTTTGCCACTGACTTCACTGGAGCCATGATTTCACCAATAGAATATAAGGTTTCCCTTACAAAATTAATAGACTTAATTCAGTAATGCTGACATTATTTTTGTAAATGGATGCTCTGGGTTCTCTCACGGTTGGATTACAAACTGCTCAACAAGTGCACTAGAGGTGCAATGATAGGCTGATTTCTGAAAAAAGCAAATGAACACACTGCATCCCAATCAAATATCCTTTTTTAATGCCAGCTCCTTTAGCACCATGAACACAATCTTAATGAATTGCATAGTGTGGATGTGGTAAGAAGAAATATATTTTTTTCCTCTTTTAGTTAAAATGTTTTTTCCTCCACATAAGAGACGGTATCAAAGACTAGCAAGTATAGAGTAGATCACAGAAAGGCATCTTATTGCCTTATTAAGTAGATTTACTCTACACATTCACTCGTTCCAAGAATGAATCTTTGATCAGTTTGGCAGGACAATAATCCAACATTACTCTGTCTTTTGGCTCTATCTTTATTACATGTGCTGATTGTTTAAATATATTGGGTTCTTTGTTTCACTTGCCATCTGCCCCTGTTCATATTAGGTATTTTTGATTACTACCATAAATTTAATTATAAATACTAGCTAGTTATGTCAATCTTCATAAAATAAGAAGGCAGTTACTTCATCAAGAGAGAGGTTTTCTTGGCTACCAGATTTACTTTTCTTCTTTGGTTTGGCTGGATAAGTGGAAGGTCTTTCCATTAGATACTTAGCTGGCCCTCATCACCGCGGTATCTGAGCATTTCCCATAACTAACAATGAAAACTAACAAAATCCTCTTTTGTTCATGTATAATAGCTTGAAAAGTAGCAGAATTGCAAAAAGTCTTTCTTCGTTGTCTTTTCTTTCTCTGTCTTCCTCACTTTTCTCAGCGACACAACTGTGAGAAAAGTTAGTGAAAAAGATGGGGTTTGCATTTGGTTCCAAGTGCACTAAGGCCCGTGGTCACACTAAAATCCTGAGGGAGAGAGTCCACGGGCAGAGAAAAGGATGTTACAGTGGTCAGGGTGCTATCATGGTATGAGGCAAACAATGAAATTTAATAAAGACAAGTGCAAAGTACTCCACTTAGGGAAGAACAATCCATTTCACATATACAATGTGGGCAATGACTCCCTAGGAAGGAGTACTGCGGAAAGGGATCTGGGTGTCATAGTGGACCACAAGTTAAATATGAGTCAACAGTGTAACACTGTTGCAAAAAAAGCAAGCACCATTCTGGGATGTATTAACAGGAGTATTGCAAGTAAAACACAAGAGGTAATTCTCCTACTGTACTCCACCCTGATTAGGCCTCAGCTGGAGTATTGTATCCAGTTCTGGGCGTCTCATTTCAGGAAAGATGTGGGCAAATTGGAGAAAGTCCAGAGAAGACCAAGACGAATGATTAGAGGTCTGGAACACTTGACTTATGAGGGAAGATTGAAAGAGCTAGGTTTGTTTAGTCTAGTAAAGAGGAGACTGAGAGGCAACATGATAAAACAGTTTTCAAGTATCTAAGAGGTTGTCAAGAAGAGGAGGGAGAAAAACTGTTCTCTTTAACTGCCGATGATAGGACAAGAAGCAATGGACTTAAATTACAGCAAGAAAAGTTTAGGTTGGACATGAGAAAAAATTCCTAACTATCAGGGTGATTAACAAGTGGAATAAGTTGCCTAGATAGGTTGTGGACTCTCCATCATTGGAAGTGTTTAAAAGCAGGTTAGAGAAGCACCTGTCAAGGATAGTTTAAGAGGGTACTCAGTCCTGCCATGAGTGCAGGGGACTGGACGTGGTGACCTCTCATGGTCCCTTCTATAGTTCCAGGGAGACCCATGTTCAGTTTCCTGGTCTGCAACGGGATTCCTGGGTGCCCACAGGCAAGTCACTTACAGTATGTCTACATTGCAGGCAAAAATATATTCTTAGCTTGGGTTAAAACAGCGATGAAGACACCTCATCTTAGCTTTGAACTCAGGTTAGCACTCTGAGTTCAATCCCATACTCCCTTACAGGCTTTAGCCTGAGTTCCTAATCTAAGCTAAAAACTAAATTGCTGTGTTTTCTTGAATATTTTAACCCAAGTAAAAAACACACCTTTTGCAATGTAGACACTCTCCAAGTCTTTCAGGGCCTCAGTTCTCCCTCTGTAAAAGAGATATAAAAATATGTCCTTGCCTCAGAGGGTTGTTCTAGGGATAAAGCTGGTGAGGCTGTCAGATATTATAATAATGGGGGCCATATAAATACCATAGATAAATGGGCTAGGTCCAGCTGGTGTGAGTGCTGAAGCTGCAAATTTTACAAGCTCTTATTGGGCAACAGTTTCTTAGGTCCAAATAAGCATAGCTGCTGATTAATGTTGTTGTGGGAGGAGAGGAGATCTCTCAGGTAGCTAATGTCATGGTGGCCTCTGAATATCAGGAGTGAGACTATGAAAAAATGTCTAATGATCTTAAAATGAAGTGGCTCGGAAGCGTTAAATAAACTAGTATTTTAATATATATGAGTGCGACTCTAGTGGTGCATTAAGTTTTGAACAGGAACACAGTAATGTTCTAATAATTCTTAGTAATGAAACTTCTGCATCACTAATCTCAATAGCTGACAAAGAGAATCCATCCATTCTCTCCTTTTAAAAAGAGAGAGCAGACTTACTTAAAAAAACTAGAATAAAACATTTCACAACAAAAAGTTACTCTGATTTGTAATTAGAGGTAAGTTCTATCTACTTTCATAAGTATCATTGAAAAATCACTAGGTTCTTTTTTACTAACAGCTGATGTCTTTACGTAAGGCAGTTTTGTACAAATTGTTGAATAAAATAATGCTTAATTGTTCTTATGTTTTTTTTTTAAAAGGCAATGGAGAGCTAGCCTAGTGAACTATGTATATGTTTCAAAGTAGAATTAAACATATTAAAGATGTAGAAGGGATTGAAGACATTTTGTTCCTTTGCTCTGTGATTAACTATCTAAATCTGTCCAAAACCATGACAGATCATCATCATATGCTATCTATGAAAATTATATTGTCTTTAAAATGTTTGTCACTAAGGTACAGCTTCTCTCTTAGAACAGATGTACTGAAAGTAAAAAGTAGTGAACGTGTTGCAGTAGTGTACGTGCTGTTTGTGTAGCTACTATGGCTTTTCTCTGAACACTACCCCTTTCAAGTAGTTTAGAAAATAAGAGGGTCTGATTATTTTAGATTTGGCTATTCAAAGTTTAAACAAAAGGGGAAAAACCCAAGAATGCTTTAGAATTTTTCATACTGCCTATTTATCACTTAATTCTGCAGATATACCTCAGTGATTGTTCTTGAAAATAGAGTTGATTAGAGGAGTCAGAAAAATAATGTGAAAATACATAGGTGTATTGCATTCACTAACCTTTTAGCCACTTGTCTGCTGCAGCAAGCATTGCATCTCGCTGGGCCCTGTAGAATCCTACCACCCTGGAGAAAGTCAAGTCCAAAATTTTTAGAGATAAAAAGATTACTGTATCTCCCGTCTGAGCTTAAGCCAGAGACGTTTATACAATTATTTATACCAACAACTGTCACGTGTCTGTTACAAAGTGTAGAGAATGTTATACTGCCATGTACTGTGGGACAATCAGGTAATGTTTTCTAATACAGTTCTATGTCCCTGTTACAGTGGTGAACCAGGTGTCTGCTCTTGCCAAGTTTGTAGGTTTTAGCTGAACACTGACAAACTCATAGCTGGAAGCCAAATCACCTCACTGATGCAGCTATGCTGCTGTAGCAATTTACTGAAGATGCTGCTATGCCAATGAGGGAGCTTCTCCCATCATCATAGTTAAGCCACCTCTTCAAGAGGTGGTAGTTTTCTCTATAAGAGAAGCTCCTGTTGACATAGCGCTGTTTGTACAAGGGTCTAGGTTGGTATAATTACATCACTCAGGGCTGAGATGTAGGTGTTTCAATATAAGCTTGTAGTGTGGCTCTGACCCCAATGTCAAAGATAAAACAGGGTCACAAGGAAATTTTTTCTTTTTTTTTTTTTTTTCTTTTTGCTGTTTGAACTTTCAGTGGGCCAGAGACACTAAACTAAGGCAGAAATCCCTCATGGCTGCTGCCCTGAAAGACATTTTGAACTGACTGAAATCTATATTTGTTATCTTTAGGATCTGTAAATGGCAACTCATTATAAACCTTTAGTTAGTTTATTTTATAAATGTCTACTTGTATTATCCTTGGTATGGGATCCAAGGTACAAAATGACCTGGAATAAAGGGCTGGTCTCTTGGAACTGGGAGCAAACTGAGTATTTTGTGTTTTTGGAGGGGTTAAGGTGGGAGTATAAGTGACTATTATCACTAAGTTCAATTTGTCTGGGTAGCAGGATAGAATGGAATGCTCCAGGGGATTGTCTGTGACTCCATGACAAGACCATTAAAGTGACCCAGAAGTTCACATTTGATATTAGGCTTAGTGAAGTCTAATTATAGAACAACCTTCAGTTGAGGGTGTCTGCCCTGCTTTTTGATAGTCTGCCCTAACGCTGGCACTCTTAGGTGTGAGCCACTCAACAGCATGGTGCTCCCTTTAAAGTTACACTCAGGGGCGTGATAGCAACTAAAAGAAAACAACCCCATCTCCCACCATATAATTGCATTACCTGTCTACGTGCTCCAGAAAACCCTTTTCTCCCCACTTCTGAAGAAGCTGTGTGATCATAAGCTACAGAAATGAAACAAACAGTAAATCCCATTCTTTAAACAGATAGTTAGCCATCAAACAAAAGCTTTTTTAAAAAGTGATATTAACAATGTTGAATAATATTAAACATCCTGCAAGGGCAGAGGTCACATCCTTGAATTCATGGAGTTCTCTCTTTCTTAACCTCTTGGAAAGTACATCAGTACTTGGAAAGTACCATTTTCATGAGGAAACAGGGAAAGAGTTATTAGGATGCCTGGGCTATAGCAGTCCCTTGGGGAAATGGAAATCCTAGGGTATGTCTACACTTAGAGCTGAATTTGAATTGATTGCCATCAATTCGAATTCTATTAAGTGCATGGACACACTGGCTTTCCTCAATTCGAACTGAGAAACTCCTCAGTTCGAACTGGTCAAACCTTGTTTGACTTCGAAGGCAGGGTCAATTAGAACTGAGTTATTCGAATTTACCCATGTGGCCATGTCAATTCAAATTCACTGTTAGTTTGAATTAGCCACAGCTTGATTTTTCCCTATACAATATCGCCCTCCACCAAATTCAAATTAGCAAGTCCTGTTCGTGGACATGCCAATTCGAATTGGATTTTCTAGTGTGGCCATGTCAATTCGAATTGACTGAATTTGAATTAATAATTATTAGTTTGAATTGGCTAATTCGAATTCAGTAATTCGAACTGAAACTCTAAGTGTAGACATAGCCTTAGGGATTCAGAAGGGAAGAGGAATGAATGCAAAGACATGTGGCAATTTGGGAAGGAAAGGGAGAAAAATACATACAAATTTGAATTTCATATATTTTTATTTCCTTTTTATTCTCCCCACTTTCATTGCATCTCTACAGCGAAACTGGGGAGCTGAAAAGAGGGTTGGGTGTGTGAAGTCCAACTTGTGGTAGGTAGACTCTCAAAGCTGGCTGTGGTGGAAGGGACAGCAGTGCTCAAGAATGGGACAAAGATGATGACTTAGAAGGGTAGGGGAGGTTGTATCTCATTCTACCTCAACTCTCTCTTTTCAGTACAGCCTGAAAGGAAAGGAATAATGGGTAGTATGCTACTTACACAGCACCTCCAGGGGTCACCAGTTAGCCACACTGACCCACAACCCCTGCATCAAAGTAGAAGTCCAAAGCCTGTCCACTTACTCTGCAGTTCTTCAGGGTGGGTGGGATTTTCAAAGGAACCTAAGGCAGGCACATAACTCCCCATGATCCCTAACTTAGTTAATCCTTAGTAACCTATTAAATAAAAGTAAAGAGATTCCCATATGGAGCAATGTTGTTTCACAACTCCTATTAAAACACTCTCCAGATAAACCCTGGTCTTTCTTTTTGCATTGTACTTTTTTCTCTTGGAAGAATTTGCAGTACAAATCTTCCTGATAGTTTTGCTGAACAGCAGTAAGGAATTATAAAAGATATTTGCCCCTCGTCCCAGTTCCTAAGTTTGAGAGACCATCTTCTTTTTATGAACATAATTTGGGCAACATCTTCCCAATGATAGCAGATGGCACTTGCCTGTGTGAAAGTGCTGGTGTGCATTGTTGACACCTGTATATGTAGAATAACTCTGTCGATAAGTGGTTTGGGGCCTGTTAAAAAACCTATTCTCAACCTGGAGGGGGAAAAGAAAGAATTTACTACAGAAATATACAGCCCACTAATCCTTGAGATTATATCAGCAGAGAATCTGAGCCAAAATATGGTTACAGTCCAAAGAGCAACTATATAAAATTGGAACCTTCTTAACAGATCTACTTCTTGAGTCTATTCAGAGTCACGTCTGCTAATTTGAATGATAATAACAAATGCTTACACTATTACCAACCTTAAGCATTAAAAAATGATGTCTCGGGAACCAAAGAAGTTAAGAGATTGGCTTACTAATGAGGTTTTTTTTTTTTTAAATTCTTTGGATTATTTTAACTTGCCTTGTAGTTTGAGCTTTTAGTGCACACATGGGTCATGGTTTTTAAACTTTTCTCTGTAATCATAAGGACTACGGGAAAAAAGGCAATTGGAGATTCTCATATCATAATTTACAAGATCTGTGTGTTTCTCAAAAACACTCAAATACTCTGGAAGTGGCAGGACTGGTTTTACTATTTTTACTCCCTTTAAGAACTGCAAAGTAAATACAGATAAAAGATTAAACAGGATTGGTTCTGTGTTCATGAACCAAAAGATTTATTATTTGGCTGTGTCCACTCGTTTCTTTTAAATCGAAACAACTGTTGTTTTGATTTAAAAATAGTTACATCCAGATGACGTTTCCTTATTTCAAAATAAGGAGCTTCCTTATTTCGAAATAAGGAAAGTCATTTTGATATAATAAAACCTAGTTATATATCAAAATGACAGTTATTTCAAAACCACAGTTTCAAAATAACCCGCTTGGCTCTTTTATATCGATGTGCCCCGCATATCGATATAAAAATTGACCTTGTTCCCAGGGTGCATGGCACCCTAGGAGGAAGGCCCCCTCCCCAGCACCCTGGCCAGGGTGCTGAGGGGAGGTGCAGGGTGGCACAGCAGTTGGGGGGGCAGTGGTGGTAGTGCGGGTGTGGTGGTGGTGGGGGGCTGCAGCCCTCGCGGGATGGCGGGTGCCAGATGGGCTCCCTCTGCTGCCTGCTTTGGGGGGCTGCAGCCCTGGTGGGGCAGCAGGTGCCCAACTGGCTTGCTCTGCCGCCCGCTGTGGGTTGTTGCAGCCCCCACGGGGCAGCAGGTGCCAGACTGGCTTCTCACACGGCCTGCTCTGGGGGCTGCAGCCATGGCGGGGTGGCCCGTGCGGAACTGGCTCACCCCGCCATCCACTCTGGGGGGCTGTGGCCCCCCAAATGGGGCGGCGGGGGGAGCCGATCTGGCACCCATTGCCCAACGGGGGCTGCAGCCCCCCAAAGCAGGTGCCAGTCAGGCACCTGCCGCCCAGGTCAGTTGGGAGGCTGCAGCTTGCCGGCCACCTGGGCAGGGCTTGCAGGGTGGGGGAGCTGTCAGGGCGCCCCTGTCCCTTAGCCCCTTGGCTGCCTGCCTGGTCCACCTTGGGGAGCCTGTCAGGGGCTGGGAGAGCCCCCACCCCTCCTGGCCACTTGCAGGCAGCCAGGGGCTGGGGGACAGAGATGCCCTGACAGCTCTGCCCCCGCCACAGCGCGGCGAGGTGGCTCTGGCACTGGACCGCTCCCCCCCCTGCCAGCTTGTGGGGCCAGTGGAGGAAAGCCGGCTTGGGACTGGCCACGCCCCCCCCCCCGCTGCCAGCAAGCCCCCCTTGCAGGGCCAGCCAGCTAGGGGACCTGCCCCCTGGGCAGCAGTAGGGGTGCCCCAGGGTCCCTCCCTGGCTGCCTCACTACAGCAGGGTAGGCAGGGCAGGGGGATCCCTACCCTGGGTGCTTTTTCCTCTGCCAGCTTTCCAGGTGAGCCAGGCAGGGGATTGGGTGGCAACATGGCCCTCCCAGGGAGCCATTTTGCCATACCTGCCATGCTGCCCCCCTGCTGAATCGAAATAGCATGTCCACACACAGGGCATGCTATTTTGATTTGAGGGCTTCCCTTAATTCAAATTAACATTTTCTTAATTTGAATTAACTTATTTCAAAATAAGGATTTTATTTATTTGAAAATAACTTATTCTGAAATAACATTTAACATGTGGACATAGCCTTTGTGGTATCAGAAACAAAACTAACCCCAGTTTAACTTTGATTCCAAGCTGACTTTGCACTTGGAGGAAAATAAATTAAGGTTACCTATAGACCCTAAAGGACAAAAGATGGAGTCTCATGAGATCATGTTTTTGTAAGATCACTTTTCAGTGCGCAACCATATTTACTATCATATTAACTTTCTTTATTTCATTAGCTTGTAAAGAAGAGCCAATGCCTCACTAACAGAAGTGAGAATTGATGTAGCTTGCTAATATTCAGATAGGTATAAAGGTAATATACCCTAGAGATAGAAAATCAGGACTCAGTGCATGCAGTTGTGGATGGAGAGTACACTTGCAAGTCCTCAGTAAAATAGGTTAGTTGAGGAAAAGAGGTAAAGCTAGAAAAGAAGATGCCAATGGAAACAGACCTTTCATTCTTTCTGGACTGTTGGGGAGAGGATGACAATATGCCAAAGAAGTTCTGAAGCAATGGCGATAGGTAGGGACAGAAGCAGAAGAAGCCAGTGTTATGAAAGTCAAGGGAGTAGAGAGCATAATGAACCAGAGAAGAACAGTCTAATGCCCCCAACTGAGGGCAGGCTGTGTGTAAGTAAAGGCTATCATAGGAAAGAGTTGCTGCAAAGGCAGTTGGGCATGGGGGGAGAGAGAGTAGGTTGCTTTGTATAGTGTCTGTCAGAGCAGGGATCTGTGCTTGGATGGACTCTAGGCCCTACTGTAATAAACATGATTAATAAGTGACTGTCAGGTCACAGAGGGAGTGGAAGATTAACAGTCCCCATCTTGTTTAACTTCTCAGTGTACCTTGGAACAGTGGACTTGTCACTATCTGTGTATTACAGAGGGGGAAAAAAACAAGACACAGAGAAGCTGAGTAAAGTCTAAGGTTGCCTAAGGTCTCAAAGTAGAAGTGCAAAATCAGCACTAGACTCTTATGTCACTTGACTCCCCATCCTGTGCTCTAACCAGCAGACCACTGTCTGAAGCTGACCTTACCCAGAGGAGAGAATTTTAGAGAAAGAGTCAGTCCTGATAACTCGACCGTCGACATCCATTGAGAGGAAGGTTGGAGCCCAAGGCTTGAGAGAAAAGAATGAGAGTTTAAAGTTCAAATAGCTAACAAGGCTTACACTAAAGTACTTGCTACCAACATAGACAGGGCTGGATCAAGGCGGGGGGGGGGGGCAGAGCTGCCAACCCTTGTGAGGCCCCACCATTGCAGTTGTGCCCTGTCCCAGACTGGACTTGACCTGCAGTTGCTGCCTGCGTGGGGTGGGGCGGGGCAGACTAGACCAGAACAGTTTAATGTTTGCAGTATGAAGGTCAGTTCATGCTGTAGGCTGGCTATGTATGACAGTTTCAAGCGCAGAGAGTGCATTTTTAATCTTCTGTTTGTTGTACAGGATGCTGATCAGGTAGTTTCTTAGTTTCTGGAGAGTGTGTGTGTAAGATCTCCCCTACAAACCTTAAACTTTAAATTGGCCATAGGGCTCCTCCCTAGTTTGTCATTACTAACACTGATTCTCCTCTCTCTCAGCTTCACCACTTTCTGATATGTTGTGTCTGAATCTACACAACTTGTTTGATTTGCTGAAGTAATCTGACCTGATGCAGTGAAATGTAATCACAGAATTTGCCTTTCCCTCCCATACTGTATTTTTTTTTCCAATGCAAGTTTTCTCCACTCTGGCATCTGATGACATGGGACTTTGCCCATGAAAGCTCTTGTGAAAAATAAATGTGTTAGTCTTTAAAAGTGCCACAAGGCTCTTTAAAAACATGGCAGTGGTGTTACTGTCTGCAAAAACCTGATCTGACACCTGAAGTTATGTATTTAACTTCAGGCCAGGTCACTGCCCCTGCTCAGATCTGTGGGCAGTGGACACTCTGCAAGTGTGACTCTGAGCACCCTCTCACTGATGGGTGAGGGAAGGTCACAGTTTTTTTTGTGACATTGCTCTCATAACCAGTCAAGGATTCTCCAGGAGTTGGGAGCTGCACAAGGAGATGGGATGGAGGTAGCATGGGATGGGGCAAAGGGAAGGCAGCTGTGCACTGGATGAAGGTAGAGATTAGAAAGAAAAGGTAATACAGCCAGCATTGCTTCTCCCATGCCTCATACCCTACACCCCCTATAATGGAGCACCCCTTGAAGGGATGTGTGTGCATTTGTTCCTGAGGCAGCCAGGACTAGGAACATTGCTGAAAGCAGAGCCCTAATGGAGTCAGTGGTAATATTCCTCATTTAAAAACTGAAGAATTTGCCCCTTGGTAACTGACAAGGACTGACATGATGGCTGAAGAGGCATTTAAGTCAGGGGTGTCAAACTTATGGCCCATGGGCCAGATCTGGCTTGCCAAACGCACTAATCTGGCCTGCAGAGCTGCTGCCTAGGCTGTGCCAGGAAACTCTCCACAGCAGTGAACTGCCAAGATAGGCTGCTGCCAGAGCAGGGCCAGGGGACCTTCTGACTCACTCACATGATCTGAGTCACAGCACAGGGGAACAAAGGAAGTGCTCCAGCCAATCCTGGCTCAGCCCTGCCCTGGTCTGACAACCAATCAGAGTCTCAGTCATAGCAGGCTAGGCTGGGCTCCAGGAAAACCACCACACCATCCCACCCCAACTGTTCACTGTCAGTCAGTATGCTAATTTGATTGACAGCACACTGTACGAATAACAAATAAGAAAGGAGAAAGTGGCTGGGGACCACGTGGGAACGAATCAATCAAAAGACAGCTGGGACTGAGCCAGCACGCTGAATGACTAACAGTGAGTGTGTGTGAGGGAAAGGCAGGGAGCCCAGCCTGCCTGTGGCTGTGATTAAGATTGATTGTGTTGCCACCATGTGGTAGGGGCCCGGTGGGCCAGCCTGTACTCTACTCTGACCTCATGGCTCTTGGGGGACATCAGCTGGTGGCTCCTTCATGGAGCCATGAGCACGGGTGTGTACTTGGTGTGATTTGCCCCGTACCCCAACACCTATAAGTTTTGCGGTGCGAGGGTGATCCTGGTGCATGCGTACCTGGAATGTGCCAGGTTGCAGCCCCTCTTCCGGCTCCTCCAGAACCTCTTATTGAGGTTCTGGCTGTCCTTCTCCCTGTGGCTGTTCCTATATGCATGCCTTATCCGTGGCCCCACAAAGTCATGGGACCTTCTCACCAACATCATCCTGGGGCCCTCACAAAAGTGGTCATCTATAAGACCAGGGAGAGGACACTGGCTGAGGGAGATCTCTGACCGTGGGGCCTATTTCTTGTCCCTCATCCACTCATGTCTCCAAGTGGAGTTCCTCTGAATGGCGTCTCCTGGCTCCCTCAACATCTTCCGGGAGCAGTGGGCACTGTCCAGGGTTCTCTGCTCAGTGTCCCTTTCCAAGTTCCTTGTTTTAAACCTCTGACCTCACCCCCATCCCCATTTTTCATTAGTTGTCCCAAGACTTCACCTGAAGCAGAGTCTAGTACCACCTCCCTATAGGCTGGCAGAGGAGTTTTAGAAATGGGCAGGCTTGCGCTTGCCCATTTTCCCAGCCCTTCAATAAGACCATGTGGTAGGGGAAATGGAAAGGGTGGCCTGGGAGCTTCCCAGCAGGAGAGGGTCTGGGAGCCAACATGCCAAAGGGGAGCCCACAAGGCAGGGAAAACGGAAGGTGTCTGAGAGCTTGTGGGGTTGGAAGGGAAGGGAGCTCTTGCTGCTCTGAAGGCAGCAGGTGAAAACGTTGGGGAGTCTGTGCATCCACATGGCCTGTAGCAGGTGTCCTGCCCTCCAGTGTGGCCCCTGACACTGAATGAGTTTGATTCCTCTGATGTAACTGGAAGTTTCATGACTGAGTGTTTTCTAATTGTGGTTTAATTCAATCTGTCTATTAAGAGTAAGTTGCACATAGTATGAACCACAGTTGTCCATGTGTTAGTCTCTTCTGAACCCGAAGAAATACTGATACCAATCAGTACAAATGACAATGTACCTTATCAAACTGAAGAAAATAATAAGGATCATCTTCTATGATAAGGAAATTATAGTGTCTTGCAAGCTAAAAAAGAAATGAACACAAAAATGTAAAGGTTTATTGAAATTGAATAAAAAGTGACTGTGAGCCCAGTTATTTATTGGCATGGCCCTGTACAGTGCTATGTACTTTGCTGATTCAGCACACAAAATGTCATGTCAAGGCTTGCTTTCACATGCTATATTTACCAAGCTTGGTAAATGCAAAAATACAGGAACTGTTAACATAGAAGGTATAATATGAAGACAGCCTCTGCTCATTTAGGGCCAAATTTTGAAAAATTGAGGCTTAGTTTCACATGCAGTACTGTGCCTATACTGGTGAGCACAATTTAGACCACTTCATGCAGTAATAAATGTGTTTCTTTCATGTACCAGTTGGAATGTCAACTCTCGACACATTTGTATGTATGGATCTTAAACCTTATGCCTTTAAAATATGGCATTTTGATTATTTTCTCTAGCCAACTGGTTACTTAGCACAATTGATTTCTGTGCAGTTAAAAAAAAAAAAAATCACTGAATGCAAGTTTATGTTACACGTTTTCTTTCCTTTTTATAAGGACTTGCACATCCAAAAATATGGAGAGTAGTAAAAATTGCCCTGAATATCTATGGGCATGTGATCCTGACAGCTATCTTCACTATGCTGGCAATGAGTCATCTGCCACCTTTGTCCCTTGCAGTTTTAAGGGGTTAATCCACTTCTGTCTCACTAGATTAAGTTCATTATATCCTTGTCAGAACATCTCTTTAGACTTGTACAAGGGTCCAGTGAGTAAATACAACATACAAGTCAGAATAATGGTTGTTATGACTACAAGGAATTATAATTTACTACACCATATTCACTAGAATTGCCATGATCATGTATGAAAACCAAGAAGGGAGGACCTGGGAGAAGTGGCAAGACATGTGAGAGGTTCTTATACTAATGTGGCATGAAATTTTAACATTTGCCATTCAATTGCCTAAAAGGTGTGCTGATGTTGCAGTGGAATTCCTCAAACTGAAACCCCACTTTTGTCCATTCCCTGCCTACATGAAAGCTCTGATGTGAGGCTCTCACTGAATACCTGGTATATCTCCTTTTTGCGCTCAGTAGTCAAGGAAGTTCCAGTGGGATTGCTGCCATTTGGAATGGTGTACAGGAATTTGGGGAAATTGTTGTCTCTTTTTACATCTTCTGGGCTCCATCTGGAAAGAATTTCTTTCAGGGCTTTTGGAATAATACCTTGTTGGTCACTGGGAACACTGATTATGTTGCAGCCCAAAGGTCTCAGCTGTTTGTTTATGGGGAGGGGAAAAAAAAACCAAAACACAATCTCAGTCACTGAGTCTGAAATCATGATTGCTACTGATAGTGCACTGCTACGGTTCTGTAGTATCTTCCCTTAAACCTAAACTGAACAAGATAATTATGAATCAGGTGCACTGATGTCAAATTCACTTTGCTTATGATTCAAGGGAAAGTTTCTCTCAACACCCTGTATAGCACTCCGATCATAATTTGACCAGATCACCTTGTGCTCCTGATATTTAAAGCCATTTGTATAGGGTCTGATTAGGAACAAAGCTGGTCCAAAATAAACTATTGTTACATGCCCGTCTATGAGAAAATGGGTATATACCTTCACATGTGAAGGAACCTAGAGCTGCATTACAGTGGGATTCCTTGCACTCGAATGCACAAATACAGATACGACTGAAGTCCCTCAGTAGAGCAATTCCCTTTCTTATTCATTAGCTGCATTTCCGATTTAGTTGAACTCACAGAATTATAACTTGCTTTCCCCTCACAAAGGGAAGAATAACTGCATTGAACAGGTATTATGTTCAGCAGGGGGACTGAGATTTCATTAATGTGAATGAGTGACATGAGACAAGAGTGAGGTGGGAAGTTATAGCAAAAAATTAACAGAAGTCCCTATAGTTTTATTTCTGTGGCATTTCCATTTCTGTACTACTTAGCCCTGTTACAGACAAACTGCTGCTGAAACAACAAAACCCTCAACATGTAGACCCATTGCAAGATCAAAAAGTACTCTAAAAATATAGTATACCTAACAGTATTACTCAGTTCATTTTTGGAATTCAGTAAAACTAGGATGTCAAGTGAAATACTGAGTGGTACAGAACTTCTTCCAGTACTTTTCTCCATCTGTAACTGTTAAACATTAAAAGTCTGTATTTAGTGGCACAGGGTATAAATTACTGCACAAAAACTAGCATCATCTAGGATATATCTTTCTGAATTGCTCTCACTGTCTCACATCTTGGAAACTCCCCTGCATACATTTCTAGGCCCATCCCCATTTTATCCACTTATGGGCACAGAACACTAGCTCAGATGCAAATGGACAGTTTAAAATATGAGCAATCTCACTGATCATGCACTTGACTACCAGAAAGATCACTTCCCATTTCTACTGTGATTTTATGTAGAAACATAGAGTTAGAGTGCACTAGGTCCCAGAACAAACTATTGTGTCCCGGGACAAACACTTGCAGCACGTCTAAATTACAACTTACAACTGTGTCAGTTCACCAATGCAAACTAATTTAAGACAGAAACAAATCAAAAACTGTAGTCTGGATGAGATCTTAATTCATTTGGCAATAGTGAGACATAGCCCATGCATCTTAAGAAAGTAGATTTGTGTCCCAAGATGGTGATCATTGCAATTTTCACACCTTTTCATATCTAAACACTACTCACAGCTGCTAGAGTTCCAGGATAGGTGGGTTCATCCAAAAGAACGTTGTCTCCAGGGTTAATGAGCATTTCAAACACCTACAAAATGGGAATCATTTATTTAGAATACTGTATGATTTTATGATGCATACTGCTGCCTGCTCTGTGAATCCCAATTACATAATCAGTGATTTCTTCACTGTTGAATTAAAAGTGCACTTCTGCTAGCAAAACAGTGAATGGATTTAAATTCTACTTTGGAAGGCAAACAGAGAGAGACAAGCAAGAGGAGAATTCTAATTTCAAACAGGACTCTGTCTTCTGAAAAAAAAATACTGATTTTTAATGCAACATTCCGTCATAATACAAAAAAAGCTTTCCGGTTATAGAAAGAGTCATCTATCCTACTCTTGTGTCTTCCCTCCAATGTGTGTGAGAGATTAGCCAATTGAAAACCAGCTTGCTCAGGACAGATATAACCAGCTTGCTTACTGCAAATATATCTTATTGCACAATAAAACCTATAATATAGCAAACACTCTGATTCAACTGCAGCAACATTCTTACAGCCAGCACTTTTAAAATAATCATTTGCTAGAGAACTATGGAAGTATATTCTCTCTCTCTTGTATTATACAAGTCCTTGGTTCACTTAGACATTTGTGTAGCCATGGGAGACCATTATAGTTTGAATGGAGAGTTTTGTTCCAGCTTCATTTACTTCCTCAGATATGGTATTTAACGTATTGTTTCATTAGCAAGCCACTCTAAATAACTGTAATTATAGGGAAAACGTACCTTTACTATGCAAGGAAATAAAGTGACTGAAAGCAAAAATCTATTTAATGCAATAATAAAATAATAAGAGAAGCCACAATATATTTTCCTTTCAGTCTTACTTTAGACAAGCCTTCCTGGCTGCCGGTGGTGACGCAAATCTCCATTCGTCCCTGATCAGGACTGTACGTGGCAGTGGGAGGATTGTGGAGACTCTTCTGTAAATCTTTTAGCCAGGACAACAACTCAGGAATTCTGAAACAGATTTTATTGCTCATAGTTATAATTCTGATACATACTTACTCTGTACTCCTCCTTTAACTTGCCATCAAATCTTGCGTAGATTGCCACCCAAATTGTCTGTCTCTCTGTTATTTAGCAACACAGATATATGTAAGCACTAGTTCAAAATATTTTCCTCTTGAAAAATGAAATGAGGGAAATCTAATTGTGTGTGTATAAATAAGTAAAAGATAAGAAGCCCTTAGGGACCAATGTCTACAATACAATAAACAAACACCAATTGACAGCCTCTGCAAAGCTTAATGCCTAAACACCTTTAAAAATGTGGCAGTAACTCCTTAGTGCTTTCAAACTGGGCCTTCACACAAACACTAAAGTGTGGGAGGAGGGGAAAAAGCAACATGTTGAGGGGGGGGGGGGGGAAGGTTGGCACTTGAAAAGTAGATCAAACTACTGAATGGATTTCAAGTTTCTATAAAACAACCGTGTCCTGCTCAGCACAGCAGTGTTCTGAAAGTTACTTTTAAATCTTTGGATGATTAATACCATTTTATGAAGTAAGACAGCAGCATAGGGATCCCAGTTTAAAGGACTGTACCTGAGTTTTATTCTGCTCTACAGAAGAACTTCAGTGCTAAGCAAAATAAAAATCTGTTATTTCTGGAGCACAACAAACCAACCGACCAGTTACACAGTATTTTTGAGCTAGATACAGAGTTCTTACGATCATGTAAACATAACTGTTTCTATCATAACCAGTCTTTTTTCAGGAAGAAAACTATCTCCTTAATGGTAGGCTCTCAAATACTAGCTTCATGCTTAATGCTTTATTTAGGAGGCAATGTCAATAGAATAAAATACCGTCATTGCAGAGCAGTCCCTGTTACATAAATAATGAACCAATGCATTTATTTTAAAACTCCTACAGTGGGTGCCAGTTAAACGAAGTGTATTTACCATATCATGATGTTTGATTTTATTGTGATACCTCCAGTATTTCCTGTACTTACAATGGGCAAATGCCATAGTTAAACTATGCCAGGTGAAGTGTTGATATTTCATTGATATAAATAGGATTGAAATAAATCAGTATTTGGGGTATATAAAGAAAATTCCTTGCCAAGGCAATTACTTTGAAGTGCTGAACACTGTTTCCAGTGTGTTGCACCACAGTCACAGTTACTGATCCTGGACTCAGGCCTCTAAAATACTATTTTATTTAAGTTATAAATATTGGTAATTGTCAGTTCATTCCTTCTTTCACAAATAATTAGACATGTTCCACTTTAAAGAAAACAGTATGCCCGCACAGTGAAAATGATATGCAATTTTAAAGTAATCTCTATGTAGATTAACTATTAAAACAAAAACAGTAAATGTTTTTATGGTTCTTGGACCCTGGTATTGTGCATTATTATTCTTGTAAAGTGTCTTCATAAGTACCCTGCTGAGGCAGAATACTGAAGGGCTCTCTTCATCAAATCCTCCCCAATATTAACAGCAGTTCCATCTTCGGTGGTAATAGTGGCCATTTTAAAGGGGAAAGTGTTGGGATTTGGTGCTCCTCCAGCCAAGGAGATTAGTGAGGGGGGAGACTTCTGCATCAATTCAGCTATAGGGAAAAAAGAAGAAAATCTCCATTACACATTAGCCTACTTCAGAGTTTACTCTCTGGGGTTTCTCTTCAAAGCAGCCAGTCTCCTTTAAGTGGTTTCAGGTTTTGCACCCAAAAATAAACCAAGGAACCCAAAAAAACCTAGCAGTCACTTTTAAATTTTTTAGCCCATTTCGTCATCTTTTCCTTTTCTACATAGTATTTCAAAGGGACCTGCAGAGGATAATTTAATTGGGATTTGTGCATGTTTGTGCTCTTTCTTGGATAATGAAATCTTTATAAACACCAGGAATGCCAACATTTATTTTATCAGCTGATTCAAAAATGCATTGTAAGTGTTCTCTGTCATTAATTGAAGAGGCATGGATTGTGAATCTTCTCATTCCAGCTGTTTGAGTTACACAGGTGGTTAAATGAAAAGTTTGAAATATTCTGAATAAAATCCTCTGTTGCCCATTAATCAGGTTTTAATTGTTTTACATCTGTGATAGCTTAACCCCATTTGTTCTACAGTTTTCACTAACATCATCCAGAAGCACAGGGTATGCAAAGCTAGAATTTTTAATGGAAAAACTGTGGGGAAAAACAACACCTTTTTAAAACAAACAAACAAAATAAATAGATCTGCAACTAATTTTTTTAACTCCGTCTGCATAGCTTTTCTACCAATGAGTCCAAGCAGTTTCTGTGACTATAATGAGTTTTTATATCTTTAATATCTAGTATCATAATGTTACATTCTTGGGGGGAAAATATCAACAACTCTTGTTTTTGAAAGCAACATGTTTAGTATTGTCTACACAAGACTTAATGCTTCTGTTTATAAATTTGGAAGTTACCAAACTACCACTTGAAGCAGTTTACAAAAGAGTATCTAGAACAATGAACAGTCAAATTCTGCCATCAGGTGCATGCACATAATTCCCACTAAAGTGAAATGGCAATTGCCAGCCTACATCCAAGAGAACAATTTGGCCCACAGTGAGGAGGTGATGGGATGGAAGCTAAAAATAGTTACAAAAGGTGTATGTTTTTAGGCTCTGATTCTGCAATTGGCTTCACACAGATATCAGGTCATGGTACAGGAGTGGATTGTTAACCATTTTTAATTCATATGGAACTACCAGCTATCAACAATAGAATGTACTGTATGCAATAGACTAGAATCAGTTGCACAGAATGGGGCAAGTAAGAAGCTGTAACTGAGTGAAACAACTAAGGGAGTTGGTGGTATACAGGAGCTACTCAGCATATCTATATTGCTGGTAAAGTCTAGAGCAGGCGTAGCCAAACTGCAGCTTCGGAGCTGCATGTGGCTCTTGAATGAACAAGTGTGGCTCACACAAGAACATCAGCAAATCAATTTAGTAGGTAAAAGTATATGGCTATATGCCTCAGTGCGGCTCTTGAAGGTTCATTAATCAACTTGTGTGGCTCTTGAGTTCCTTAAGTTTGGCAGCTCCTGGTATAGAGTAACTTACTAAAGTAAATGAAGAATTCCTTGTAACTTGAAGTCTTTAAATCAAGATTTAAGGACTTCAGTAAATCAGCCATAGGTTTGGAGCATGGGCAGGTGAGTGTCTGTGGCCTGTGATGTGCAAGAGGTCTGACTAACTGATAATGATGGCCCTTTTCTGGCTTTTAAGTCTTATGAGTCTGAGTCTCCTTGGGTATGTCCACATATAGGTTTTAAAGAGAAACAACGCTGGTTGTTTCACTTTAAAAAAAAATTTTGTCCACACAATGTTTTGTTGTTTCAATATGATGAGCTCCGTCATATCGAAACAAAAAAAGTTAGATCGATATTATAAGACCTGGCAGGGAATCAAAATGACCTTAAATTGAGACAATCATTTTGAAACAATGCCGTTGGGACGCGTTGTTTCAAAACAACATTGTCTTGATTCAAGGAACTGACCTGCCTCCCAGGGGTGGAGGATGCAGGGTGGTCAGGGGCAGGGATGGCAGGACACAGGGCATCCCATGCCACTGGCTGCGCTGCAGGGAAACTGAGCCCAGCATGCCCTGCATCCTTCAGTGCCTGTAGGGTGACAGGGGGGATAGAGAGCGTCAGGTACCCTGCGTCCCCCCAGCTCTTTAGGGCGGGGGGGGGCAGAGTGCCAGGTGCCCCCTGCTTCTGGCACTTGCAAGGTGGCTGGGGGGGGGGACAGAGAGCACTGAGCACCCCATGTCCCCCCGCGCTTGCAGTGTGGTGGGGGGACAGAGAGCACCAGGCGCCCAGTGCTCTCTGTCCCTCCCACCACCCTGCAAGCACAGGGGACAAGGGGTGCCCAGTGCTCTGTTCCCACCGCCGCCCTGCAAATGTGGGGGAGCAAGGGGGTCTGGGCTCCATTCCCAGCACCCAGCAGCGGGGAATACCGCGGGTGCCCAGTCTGGTCTCCCCCCGCCTGTCTGTGCCTGAAGGCTGCAGCCAATCTGGGGGGATATCTTTTTCCCCACTGGGCTCTGGGAATGGGGAGCCAGTAGTTTTTTTTTTTTAACCCTGCCACTGGCTCTTCTGGGGAGGGCCAGTGGCAGGGGATTGGGTGGCAACATGACCCTGCCAGGAGGCCATGCTGTCACACCTCCCAGGGTCCCACTCTCCTAAATTGAACTGGCAAGTCCTGCCCCAAACATGCTAGTTCTATTTGTGGGGACCTGTTAAATTGATTTAATGGTTGTTATATCAATTTGCTTGAATTGCTTCAAGCTAAATTGATATAACTCCCTGCAAGTGGACATGGCCCTTCAGGTGACAAGCAAAGACAGAAGTGTGAAGAAAGATGCGACTGAGTTTTAAGGAGGCCCTCCTCTTAAATTCCAGTTATTACTAATCAGTTGGCCTGCATACCTAATAAATTCAGCAATAAAAATCACAACAACAGTCACATAGCTGCAGAATTAGGGACACTGACAAATATTTTTTTCATATGAATTTAAAAGAATTAAACAGTTCCTATTCCCATTTCTTTTGTCTGTGTGGAGAGGTTTCCACTGAATACAATGCATACTCATTTTATGGATCAAAGGCAAAATACCCCAGCTACTTTTGCCTTTACCTGCTGAAAGCAAGTAATCCACACAGCATATTTATTTGCTATGTTCATATTAGCCAGTGTAAAACTTCCCACCATTGTCTTGTAAGACTTCCCTGATATTTATCTTTAAGGTCGTGGCTGAGCTCACAAAAGAAGGCAATAGGGCTTAGGAGCTGTCAGGTGAGTGGTGTCCAGCATGTACTCACTCAGAAGTCTTATTGGAGAAGCCTTTCTTGCGGCACTTACTGCAGTGATGAACTGAGAATAATTCATGTCTATAGGACAAACAGCAATTCAGCTGATTAAGTAATCAGGACAAACAGGCTAGACAAAGGTAAGAAAAAGGAAACATCACTTTTCAATTTGGCTAATGATCCATAAAAATATTCATCAGTAAACAACTTTTCTAGTATACAATCTGTTTAACTATGCTGTTGAGTAAGATAATTAAAATGGTGCAATACAACATCAAGTGCACAACTTAACCTAATTAAAATAAATACTATCCATATGGATTCCAAACTGAATTTTTTTAAATGTTCTTGAGGAAGGTTAGAAGACCTATATTTCGGGGAGCCTATTCAGAAAACTGAATCTCATTCTCTCTATAGTTACATAGTAGTAGCTAAACCAGAGGTATCAAACTCATTCAATGTGAGGGAGCACACTGGAAGGTAGGACACCTGACGTGGACCATGTCTCCACACAAGCCCCCAACCTTTTCCCCATCACCATCAGAGCAGCATGGTCTCCCCTTTCCCCTCCCCAGTCCCACAGGCTCCCTGAAACCTCTCCTTTCCCCTACCCCTGCAAATAGCGTAGTGGCTAGCACTGCTACTTAACATGCAGAAGGTCCTAGGTTCAATTCCCAGGGGGTTGGACTCGATGATCTCACAAAGTCCCTTCCAGCCCTATGATTTGATCCTCTTCACCATGCTGGCTCCCTGACCCCTCCCTGTGCTATGCAGCTCCCAGACCCCCTTGCTTACCACTTACTTACCTAAGGACAAGAGTGTCAGTCCGAGCAGCAAGCTCCCTTCTGTCCCAGCTCCCCCACCACTGTCTGTCATTCAGCATGCTGGCCATCGATTGGCTCAGCCTCAGATGGCTGTTGATTGGCTCATTTCATTTGTTGGGCCCACCTACTTTTCCCTTTTCTTATTAGTGGTTCCTGTGTCATGCTATTAACCAGATTAACATGCTGAGTGACTGTGAGCAGATAGGATGGGGGTGTGTGGTAGCTTTCCAGGAGCCCTGGCAAGCCTGCTGTATGCTGGAATTGGCTGGAGTCTGTCTTTGTTCCCAGTGCTGGGAGAGGGACCGTGGGAAGGAATCTGTGTGTGTGAATTTCCGTGCAGAGTCTGGCCCTGCTTTGTGGGGGTGATTATAAAATCCTTCTTGGAATCAATTCCCGCAGTATGGGGGGGAAAAAAGAAAGGAGGAGCTGCTGGCTTTAGATATTGGGATACCTGTGCCTTTAAGAAACCAGGCGCCTCTAACGAGCCAGCGTAGGAAGCCAGAGCTGAGCCTCTCCCTGAAACGTAAACTCTTGTAAGTGGGAAAACAGAAAAACCCTCCCTCCACATTTGTGCAAGCAGGGCAAGGACCTCATATTATTGGGGTCACTATTGTACTCTCTGCCCCTCTTTGGTCGGTTTGTCCCCACTGCCAGCAGCTGTAAGGGCAGGGGGCTGGGCAGCATCAGCAGCAGAGCTGGAGGGCATTTTACTGAGCACGCTTAGCACACCCAAAGTAACACAATCTGCAGAGGTCGTGGTTTGGCACTGCACTGGCAGCCTGTCTCTGCTGTTTACTGCTGCAGAGTGCTCCTAGGCACGGGCCAACCCCAATCACCAGCTTAGCCAGCTGTAAGTTTGACACCCTGAAGTTAAACAGAACAGTTTTGAGAGTCATGGACGTCCTCAGTGATCACCAACAATTCTCATGCATTCCCTACCCACCCCGTGTCAAAACAAAAAGGAAATAAACAGCAGATCAGTACTGGGTTCTGCTGCATTTAAAACACAAGCAGGGGAAGGAGAAAATAGACACAAACCAAACCCCACAGTGGAGAATGAAATGTTTGTACTTCCAAAAGAGCATAGCACATAATGGAAAGAAGTAACTTTAGAAGCATTTCAGTTATTATCCTGAATAGTGATAGTGTATGAATCCCTTTGGCCACCAATCTAGCATCTAGTAATGTCATCAGAAAAACTCCAGATGATTTCAGTAAGATTCTGATCAAGTCTTGCTGTTTTAGGATTAGTATAGAAAGCCCTGTCATAGTTATCAGGAGAATCTGGAGGTGTATGTGGCAATGAAATGAACTGAATGTTTTACTTACGTCATTCTCAACTTGTTCCAAACAGCAAAAGTAACTCATTTTCTTCTGTATATGAAATAGAGTTTTAATGACTAATTGTGAATGTGGAAGTATGACAAAGCTGAAGCAGCTGTCAGTTCTTTGAGACTCCAGCTTTGTTTTGTTAGCTGTATTAAGTATAGATTTTAAAGTTCTTTAACCAGTGCAAACCATCATGATGTGTCAGAACACTTGTCAGATTAGGGAACAGATGTGGGTTAAAGAAAGCATAATTAAGAATGTCTTTCAAAAGGTTTCAAGCTGACTTTTCCTTATGCCTCTAAAAAGATGCAACCAGTTCAGTGAACAATTTGCACCAGATAAAGGTTGACCAAAGGGGAGAGAATGGCTAACAGGCCAAGGACTAGAAAGTTCTCTCTCCCCCACTCCCTCTAGTTGTTTTGTGAACAATTTCAAAAGGTTTTGGTTTTGTTCTAAAGTAGAAGGAAAACAAATCCCAAAACTTTGAAATATTTCATGACATGGAGTTTTCTTTTTCTGGCAAGCCCTATAGGTTAAGAAACTGCTATGTTTTCACAGAGTTATTAGAATACTGAAGTTAATTATTAATGATGGTGAAGGAAAAATCACTTTTCAAATTTGTTGCCTAGTATTTTGAATTTTGGAGCAACTTAGCCTACATAGTTGTGCTTATATTTTCCATATAACTGACACATAATATCACATTAGTGAATGTCTTCCTGTTTGTAATGTTATTTTTAACTTATTTGTATTTACATGAAAAAACAAATTAAAAATATCCTTTCATTCTCCTGTTACAGGGTCTCCTACTGCAGTAGAATTAAAACTCCTGTGTAGCCCTGCTGTTTCTGCACACCAAAGCTCTTGCTGCAGTAACAGGAATATTTTTTTATAATATTAGTCAGACTGAATCTAACACTTTACAGAAAAATATCACTCTGTATGGGCCCAACCTTGCAACATGCTCAGTCCTAATTTCTGAGAGAGAGGAAGAAACTGGGTAGTATGTTCTTTCATCTTCTTGTCCCCCAGCTGGAGAGCAACATTGTGCCAGTCTGTGAGTTTCAGTATGTTTCTTACACTGTTTGTTTACAATTTACCAGGAAAAAAAAAAAGGAGCCAGGGAAACATGTGAAAAACAAACAGGGTAGGACACTGTGGGGTTCCTCAATGTTGGAAGGGAGAATTTTAATATTTCATAAATTCCCAAACTTCCTATAATCAGTATGCAATTAAAAACTGCTGCTATATCAGAATAATAACATCATCCTAGGAAAAATGTTGTGGGATGAGATTCCTACCCACCACAGATGGCGAAATTGACCCTCACCCAGGCTGCATCTGCTGGTGGCCTCAGTTTAATTTTAAAAGATGTAGCCCAGGTGGTTGATGCTACCAAATGAGGCAGTCTAGCACAGGTGGCAGTTGCAGAGAAGAATACTGTAGTTATTCTGTTGATAGCAGAGCTTTGTCAGAAATAGACTAGCTCCTAGAAGGTAAAGTGAAAGCACTGAATGGGGAGAGAAAAACCTGGATCTTTACAAAGAAGTCCTAGGGCGCTCATTGTTGCAAAAAATTTACAAAGGAAATTAGGAGATAGAAGTACAGAGTAGCAGTAGCAAGATATTTGATGGCATAGCCCTTCACTGCACATCTTAAGGCCTTAGGACTCAAACTCTGTATAGAAAATGGGACTGGGCTCACCTACCAGCCATTGGGAAGATGGCGGGAAGTCCTCTGATGTAAGGTGATGACAACTTACCCTCTCCTCTTCAGAATGTGAGGGCTGATACCCAGATGTAAGGGGATAGGACTGACTGCTAGACTTTCTATTATCTTGGAAAAACAACAGTTGGAGGGCCAAGTTGAAAGAAGAGATGCAGCTGCTGTACCATTACAGGACCAGAGTGACTGTTGGCAGAGGGCTCTAAATGAAGAAGAGAACTCCAATGCTATGTGCGGCCATGAGTGGGTATGCCAGAAGTAAGTCCATCTTCAACAGAGTCATAGGGACTGCAAGAGTTATCTAGTCTAGCCCTAGTGAAAATCCAGGATTTCTGGTGAATGAAACAGTTTTTTAGGATTCACTTAAAAATACACTTGCAAATTTGATATCAAAACAATGGGCTTAAGTCTGCTCACACTTCCACCGGTTTTACCATTGTGTAATTTGCATTTATTTAAGTGAGGCTGTTCCTAGTTGTGTTAGTGTGAGATTGGCATCAGTTTCTGTATGCTCAAGAAAATATTTTCAAATAAGAGTACGTGGGGTAATGAAATAGACCCTATCTGCAAAATCTGGAATTTCTTTTCCCCAGGACAAAAATATCACTTTGGAAATAATGGTCCAAATTTATCTATTGAATGTTCATAGTTGTTGTAGCAGGAAAGAGTATATTGCCCTGTATCCAAGGAAGTAGGAAAGTTCATTTTAACAAGTAATAATGAATTGCTTGCACATGTAGAAGCAAGTGCAAGTAATTTAGACATACCAGTAACACAATGATTCAACAGCTAGGTGAATCAGGCTGGTGATAGACACATCACCTGTTACGTTCTGAACTTACTCTGACAGCCCATGGGCAGCTTGTGGCCCAATCAGTAAAGCCCTGCGCAGATACAATACGAAGAGCTGCATTTGATCTGCATCTGCAAGAAACTCTGTTGATATCCACTTTGCATCTCTGGCTATTATGTGGATAGCCACAGATTTGCAGGATTCTACGCATTTATAATGTCCTGTGTGGATACAAATATGTCGATCCACATCCACATACATAATGTGGATATCCACTGGTTTTCAGTGCTCTACTAATCAGCATGCAGCTGTGGCCATAAGACTTCAGCTGCACAAGGGTGTATGAGATTGGGGAGGGGGTGGCCTGTAGTGTTACTACCCAAGACTTATCACATTTTGCTACTACAGTTCCAGTTTCTGGTATACTAGGATATCTTCTTTGGTGTCCCCTATCACATTCTGAGTTCTCTCACTCTCGCATCCTCTGATCTAGAAGAAGCAAATTCTGATAAGTGGCGTGTGTTTGCCAAAATGTGGCATATTAGTGCAGTGCTTGTTTAGGGTTTTCCTACTGAGAGAAATGGGGTTGTTTTTCCTATGTTCTTGTTGGTATTAGCAAGCAATTCCACTGTATTCAGCTCTTTCGTGAGAATCATCGTCCACAGCAGAATCTCCTCTGCTTTTGTGATTTTTAGCTGCTCTAATAAGATGTCATTTAAGGTGTCCTGATGTTCTGTCTCTGCATAGCATCTGTGGAGAACGCATACAGAGTCAATATGGGGAGAGCTCAAATCCACTATTCTTATGCGTCCTGTATTTATAATGGTTTCTCTAAGCTTCCATAGGATTTTCTAAGGCTTGAGGCCTTATTTTTAGCTATATCTGGGCCTTGTTCTTAGGCTAAGCACTACCAGCCATATTCATATTCCTGAAATTATATCAAGACAACATAATATTGGACTGTTGAGAAACAGCTACTATCCTAATGGTACTTGCTACCACCAGATGAAGAAATGGATCTTGAGCAGCATAAAGATAACCTTTGTTTCAATAGCAGTCTTTTTGGCAAGGAGTCACCAGTTGTGATTGCAAAATGTACTCTTCTTACAGTTAGTTTTGTCTTTATGGTAGCCTTTTCCTTCCCCAGAGCAACTACCCCCTGTCATTTTTCCTAAAAGGAATGGATTTGACTTGTAGAAGGCTGTGGGAAGTGGGTTTGTTTAGTCCTCAGAATTGAGAAATCAGGTATGATTTGCTAGCAGCCTTCAGGAACCTGAAAGCAGGTGCATTGCTCCAGGGAAAAAATGATTTTGGGCCAGGACTGGATTAAGGTGGTCTTGGGTCCTGGGCTGCTCACTTTTATGGGGCCTCCTCCCCATCAGGGCACTACATGACAGTGGCTTGGGGAAGAGAAGGGGTGGAGCCTTAGGGGTTCCAGGGCCCTGGGCAAAAGTCAAGGATGGAGCCCCCCACACTGCATGGGGAGGCCCCATCCCTGACTCTTGTCACTCTGACCTTCCTGGAGCCCTGACCACCCCCGTCACTGGGCCTCCTGGCCCCCCTGCCTGCCTTTCTCATTGGAGCCCCTGCCAGTCCCCCTGGCTCTGCCACAGGGTCACCAGTCTCCCCCCGGCTAGCCCACCACCAGGAGATTTAAAAGAATTGCAGTGCAGGGGCCCGCCCTTCCCCAGTACCCTGAGCAAATGCCCCTCCTGACCCCCACTGAGCGAGCCCTATCCCTAGAGCCAGAAGCTAAGGTGCTCCCACCTCCTGACAGGCTGGTCTGGCCCTGTGGGTAGGGTGGGCCAGCATCTGGCTGCTGTGCTCCAGGGCTGGGGGTAGGTAGGGCCAGATAGTGCATAGAGCAGCCCAGGACCATCCCTAAGTGGGTGTGGGGCTTAGGGCCAATTGGCCTTTGCAGGCCTCTGCCCCTGCACTGCGGTAGTCAATGGTTTGGGCCCCGTACTGTCCAGCTCACAGGGGTGGTTTGGGCCCTGGAGCAGCCCCGCCACTGGAGCACAGTGAATACATGCTAGCCCACGCCTCCCCCGGGGGCAGACCAACCAGCTCACAGATTACTGTGACTGCTGGCTATAGAACCTGCACCATCCCTCACCACACACACACACCAGCATCACAGCCCCACTGGAGCTGTGGTGTATCAGCATGGGTTTTAGGGACTCAGTTTGGGGTTCCCCCTTCTGGCCAAAGCCTTGGTCGGCAGCTTCTATAGCCTCTATGTCAGTGGTTCCCAACCTTTTCTCTGCTGTGGCACACTTTGATACATTCAAATTTTCTGAAGCACACCACTATTAAAAACTCACAAATATTCAAATTAACTTAAATTACTTATGAATATTCATGAACCAGGCACAGTGTTTTGGAAATGCTGCTATGTAGGGTAGTAGTGGTAGCAGAGCAGGGGTGGCAAAACACGGGAGGTCAGGAGTTGTGTGCAGTGGCAGGAGTGAGTGTGGGGAGCAGGGCAGGGGTGGTAAAAAAGGACAAGAGGAGCCATGTGGGGTACAGCACAAGAGTGGCGACAGAGGAAGGGAGAACAAGAGTGGCTTTGTGGGGGGGTAGGAGGGAACTGAGGGAGTGGGAAGGTAGGGCAGGGGAGCATGGTGCAGCACTCACTTCCCCCTTCTCCACAGTGGTTCCCTGCCCCCCAGGGCAAATTCTCACCCCACTGCTGCTCCCTCCCACCCCAGTGGGCCCTGTCTTCCCCTCCCCCAGGCCCCTGCTGCCTCTGATGGACTCTCCCATCACTGCAGCGGCCAGAACTAGGTCTCCAGCCCCCAGCTGCACCCCCCCCCCCACCAAGCAGCCACCCTGATAAGGGCAATTTTAGAAGCCTAGGTTATACTTACCTTTTGTATGCCTGGTAAATGTTTTATGACAGGTTAATGTAATAAGTTGATTTAATTATGTTAATTAATACTTTTCATACTCGCTGTTAAAATCTTGTTCTGTGTCTCCCCAGCAGCTGCTGGTTTGCTTAGTAGGTTTACTTAACTTAGTATAGCTTGGACTGTGAATAATGGTTACATTAAGTAACCACTTAAGACTCTTGGCAGTCAGCCAAGGCAGGGGGACCTGCCTGGAGACAGCACATGGCTGACAGGAACTTTCTAGAGCTCCTCTGGTGCCAGGCCACGAGACTGAAAGCGTGTGAAAAAGGGGATGCACAACGGGCCCTCTGGATTGGGTGGGGACCCCAGATTTACGGGAGTTTCTTGCTTGGGCTCGGGGCTTCGCGCTGCGCTCTGCACCAGAGAGATCCAGGCTCCAACCTCCTGAGAAAGACAGCCTTGACTTCACTGAGGCCTCTCTGAGAGATTAGGGACCGAAGCCTGCCCAAGCATCGGGCTCTCGGAGTCAGGGGCTTGGACACTAATCTCTCCAGATTGAAGGCTGAAGAGGACCTGCCACCACCGACAAGGAAGACTGTGAAGAGGCAGTGGCCAGGACATTGTTGGTGAAGCTGCCCTGTCTAAAGGACTCAGTCGAGGGGCGAAGGACTCTTGAAAATGGACCACAGGGGCAGAAAAGCCCTGAAGCAGATGGCCCAAGTTCGGACCTGAGGACCAAGGACAACAGGGGACCGGCCTCAAGGGTGTTCGGACCAGCAGCTGGTCGAGCCGAAGACCCAACTGTAATTAAGAAGGGGTTGGTGGGGTGCAAGCACCAACAGGGACACTTGTGGACTGTACCTGTAGGTACAAGGGGTGGGTCCTCAGAGTGAAGATCATGCATTGCTCCAGAAGGAGAAGGAAGGGGAATGGGGAGTTATTTACTCACCCGGTTCGGAGAACTAAAAGGGCTCATGGGTACCTTGACCCCATCCTACAAATAGGCAGGAGGGTGTGACTGAAAGGGGAGCACTGGTGATAAATCGAGGTCATAAGGGTTATAATTACAATACTTGTTGTTCTACCCATACCTGTCCAAGTTAAAGTATCCTTACCCCACCTTTCCTCCCCTGCCAATAAACTTCTTGTGTTTCGACCAGACTATCTGCCTATAGTGTGGTGACCTCACAGGTATAGATCGGGTGACAGGGTGAAAGATACCTGCAGTGGGCACGAACCTCCTGAAGACCCAGTTACCACTCAGGTAGACTACCTGAGCGGGTGAAATCGAGAGACTTTTCAGTAACAACCCTAGCTACACACACCCTACCCCATATGACCCCCAGCAGCGCCCCCCACGCCCTTACCTGGGCTGTTTGCAGCCTGGCTGACACTAGCTGCTCTACCCTGCACGGGGGGAGATTCACACACCCCCAGCCTCCAGCAGCAATCTGCTGGCTGGGTTAAGGTGGAGCGGGGTTTAAGGTGGAGCCACCAGAACTCTGTGTTCCGGCTGCTCATGCTATTTTTAGGGAGACCCCTGGAACTCTGCATTTGGATGCCTTCCTCTAGTTTTAGGGGGACCAGAACACTGCCTACCTGAAAATAGGGGGCCCTGGAATTGTGTTTGGGTACCTTCCCCCTTACTTTAACCCCTCCCTTTTCCCAGCCCTGCACAACCCATGTGGCTGGGCTGAGCAGGGAGGGAACTTTAATCCCAGCTGGCAGGATGTTCATGGCACACTTTGGGTGTTGCTGCAGCACACTGGTTGGGAACCACTGCTCTATGTTGATACAGTCCTGTTCAGGGCACAAGTTCTCAAACTCAGCCTGGTGTTACTCCTGGCAGGCTTCCTGTGCATGGCTTGGCCCCATTCCTGGCAAGGGTGCCTGTGCCCAGTTCCTGACACACCTGTGCATCTCCCTCTGTCCCCAGCCCATGCGCAGCTCCCAAAGCCCTCCACTCCCAACACTTCGCTGAAGGCTAGAGCACATGGAGGGAGCTACCAAACACCTGTTCTGGCATTTATATCTCTCATCCTGCTCCACCCTGTGTCACATGCCTGGGAGAGCAGAGGGTGGGAGATTTAAAAAGACCTCACTGGACCCAACTCCCAGGTGTGGCTTGGAGCATTCTTAAAAACATTCAGAGCCTGTGCCCTGTGTGCTAATGGCCAGTGACACCCTTGCCTGAAAAGGGGTTCCACATAGGATGGAGCTAGGCTGTTCTCAGTGTAGTTAGATGATAGAACAAGAAGCAAGTATAAGAGAGGACACCAAAATAAAGACAATGGATTTCAAGAAGGCAGACTTCAGCACTCTCGGGGAGTTGGTGGGTAGGATCCTATGGGAAGGATGTATAAGATGAAAAACAACTGAAGACAGTTAGTGGTTTTCTAACATTATTAAAGGCACAAGAGCAAACTATTCCTTTTGCGTAGGAAATATGACAAGAGACCTCCTTGGCTTAATCAGGAGATTTTCAATAATCTAAAAATAGAGCCCTATCAAAAGGGGAAACTAAGTCAAATCACGAAGGATAACTCTAAACAAATAACACAATTGTGTAGGGGAAAAATCAGAAAGGCCAAGGCACAAAGAGGGATCAAACTAGCTGAAGAAGTGAAGGGTAACAAAAAAACATTTTTCAAACACCAGAAACAAGAGGAAGACCAAGAACAGCATAGGACCATTATTGATCAAAGAGGGAAAAATAATAATAGAAAATGGGAAAATAGCAGAGGAACTAAATTATTTCTTTGTTTCAGTCTTCACTGGGAAAGTTGGGGGCAATGGGACACCTGATACAGGGGAGGGCAGTAAAAAGGGGTTAGGATCAGAATCTAAGATAGGGAAAGAACAAGTTAAAAATTACTTTGACAAGTTAGATACAGGGGGTTAAAGTAAGGGGCAATGCACTTAAACACCATTCTGGGGCCCATAAATTTTAGGGCTCAGTGTTCCAGGGCTCCTAAAAATAGAATAATGGCGTGGAAGTAGCATTTTGTAGCCTTCTCCCTTGCTTTAACCCCTGGAGTGCAAGTGGGGTGCAAGGAAGCAGGGACTGAGCCATGGTGGGGAGAAGCTGAGGCTCAATGCATGTTCCTGCCAGGCTGCTGTTTCTCTGCTCTCCCCAACCATGCTGCACTCCCATCCTGGCACCTACCATGCCCTGGCTTCCCTGCCAATATTTCTGCCAGTAAACTTGTTCACTAAAATACTCATGGACAGTGAAGACAAAAGGTCTGAGGACTCGGACACAATTAATTTTAAAATGAGAGTAATAGTAAGGGAAAACACTGCTCTCATCTTAATCCTGTGAAGAGATGCACACAGGGACACCTTTTCAACTGTTCAGAATCACAGCAGATCAATGAGAATTTATGGGGACAAAAAGTGCAAGATCAGAGCCTGTTTCAGTAAGTGCTTTGGAGTCCATGCACAGAAGATACTATGGAAAAAATCCCATTGAGTTTATTCAGTTTGGGATCAGGCCCTGTATAAATTCTAAATATCAATATTTGGTTTTTATAATATAAAGTAAAATCTTTATTGGTGAGAGTTTTTTTTTTCAGAAAGTTTCCAACACAATTTTCCATCCTCAGCCCTTCACAACAGTTACTCTTGTCTAATGGGCTCAGCTACCCTAGAGTCATTCATGAAGACTACACTAAAATATAAATAGATTTTGACTATGCAACAAAAAGGAATTAATACATGTTGAATGCTAGTTAATCAGTAGTAGTGCTGCTATTAACTTTGCAGTGAATGTAAATTATCTTGGCAATTGACTTAGTTATAGTAATTAAAATTTTCTTATAAAATGAAAGTGCTTAGCAGTTCCTTCTGCAAACAGATGACATACTGATGTCTCAGGCACACTTTGTTCAATGGACTTAAGGAATTTTTTTTCTAAAGCCAGTTTTCAGTAGAGGTAGTCTAAATCATTTTGCATGCTGAAAATGAACCATGATCCATAATAAGCACTTGTAACATTCTTTAGAGGTGTTTTTTAAAATAACCTTTTGACAGTAGTCTGTGGTTTTGGATGTAACATGTCAATTTTCGGTCATTTCTGATGATTCTTATTTAATTCTCAAAATAGAAATACAGGAGAAATAAGTTTGCATTATCTTACAATATCTGAAATGCCAGGTGATTTTTCAGGTTTAAATTGCTAATTATCATCACTTATCTGTAGTTCATTGTAGACTTGTTCTTGATCAATTTATGTTGCCAGTTTTAAAAATATTTACCCAGGAAACAATATCAAAAAAGAAAATTATTTAAAAAATTATGCACTGATGTAATTAAAGATTATCATAATGCACACAGACAAGGAGGGTAGAATTAACATTGTGTGGGTAAACTGTAGAATCTGGCAGTTGCTTGGTCTGAGTGTTTGTCTTTCCACCTAACTGAGGAGGTTGCCTTTCCCTGTTGGCTCTCCCAATGCTGCCTCTCCCCTCCCAGCTCTCACCACGTTGCCTTTTTCTGCCAGTGAGGCTCTCACAATGCTGCCCCTCCCCTGCGGGCTCTCTTCATGTGGCCCCTCCCCTCCCTTCCTCGCTCTGACCAGGCTGCTTTTTCCCTGCGGGCTCTCACAGGGCTGCCCCTCCCCTGGCTCTGACTACACTGCTTTTTCCTGCAGCTCTTACAAGGCTGTTTCTCTGCTGCCGGCTCTTACCCGGCCACCTCTCTGCTGTCCCCGACCACTGCAAATTTCTTGCCCCTGGCTCCCACCATGCCGCCCTTCCCTGCCATGCTCTCCTGGGAGCCACAATTTTTCTTTAAAGAGCCACATGTGGCTCGCGAGCCGCAGTTTGGCCATGTCTGATCTAGACTTTAGTAAGGCTTTTGATACAGTCTTGTATCACCTTCTCACTAACATATTAGGGAAGTACAACCTAGATGGTGCTACTATAAGATTGATGCAAAACCGGTAGGATAACCATTTCCAGAGAGTAGTTATCAGTGGTTCACCGTCATGCTGGAAGGGCATAACAAGCAGGGTACCGCAGGAATTGGTTACAAGTCTGGTCCTTTCCAGTATTTTCTTAAATGATTTAGGTGGCATAAAGAATACACTGATCAAGTTTGCCAATGATACAAAGCTGGGAAGGGTTGCAAGTTTTTTGGCGGATAGGCTCATGCAGTTCAAAATGATTTGGATAAACTGGTGAAATAGTTTGAGTTAAACAGTATGAAATTCAGTAAAGACAAGTGCAAAGTACTCCACTAAGGAATGAAGAATCCATTGCATACATACAAAATGGGCAATGACTGCTTAGGAAGGAGTCCTGTGGAAAGGGATCAGTAAGCTGTTGAAAGTGACACAAAAGCTCTTGTGACACCTTTGTTAGTCTTTAAAAGTGCCACATGACTCCTTGTGTGCGTTGCTGAATGAGACTAACATGGTTACCCTTTGGCAGTTGATCAAGGATATTTTTAAACACTCAAGCTGTATGACACAGTTTTTGAGAGGGGTGAATGTGAGATGTTTCACTGAGTCAAGTCTCCAGTGTCACATGAGCATGATATATCACACAGAGAGGGGCTGTAGTGCCTAAGCATTGGGATGCCAGTGCCTTTATCAACACAGCCCAGGGAAGCAGCCCCAGTACTGCAGAGAGATGCAATCCTGTGAGGGAAGATAAAACAGTACCCCATGTCCTCCCACTCACTTGCAGTTTTGAATAAAGGGCAAGTGTCTCATCTTCTGTGCCCCTCCCTGTGCCAGGGTTTTGCCATCTCCCACCAGTTGGCAGAGCCTCAGCTCAGACCCCCATGCCTAAATTTTACCCCTCAGCCCCACTCCTGCCCCTGCCTCCAGGTTTTTAACCCCTTCAGCCAGTAAAATTGTGCCCCTTGCTCAGATCCTGCCACTCTATTGTCTCATATTTGTCCCTTTTGAAGTTTTTTAGTCTGTCAGAAGAGCAGGTAGACAGCAACATCTAACTGCAGGAAGGGCAGGGCAAAGGCAGTGGCTTCAGCACAATTTACTGAGCATGCTCAAATAGTGTGAGCATGGTCAGTAGAGTACAGGTCCCAATGGGGAAAAAACAACCCCTCTGCCCCCTCCCACTCTACTTATTTTTGAAAGCTGGGCATGGGGCTAATCCCATCACCGTGGCCGTCTGTGTCTGGGTCTCCCTTTCTACTCTGTCTTGTGCCAGGGGTTTGCTCTTTCTCACCTGCTGGCAGTGCCTTACCCCTGAGTAAACTTGGATCACCCCCTCTCCACCACCATTCTGATTTTGCCCCTCAGCTCCTCTCCTGCCCCTACCTCCAGGTGCTTGACCACCCAGGCTGTGACACTGTCTGGCTTTATAGAATCATTTGTTATTTTTCTTTATTAATAATGTTTTATATTTGCAATAATCCATATGTGATATGTCATGTTTGGTACCAGTGGAAAGGTTGTAATTGACTAGGAATGATTCTATGTTTATATTTATAGAGGGTGTCGTATCTGTAGTAGAAGATGTGAATATGTTTTTATACCTGTATTGCAACCTGTGTGATTCTGGAAAGCACCCAGACAACATGTCTCCAACCATTGTCTCCAATAATGGCCCATTAAGGGAGTTCACAAGGATAGTGGGCTCAGGGAGAAACCCACTGTGTGAGTCACCTGGACTGACCCAGAGCCATAACTAGGGTGGGGCTAATGGGGCAAAGACCCGGGTAGGGAATTTTAAAGGGCAGCTGCCAGCCCCTGCCTGACCTGGAGGATAAATGAGCCTTAGGCACATTACTCCTGGAGCTAGGCAGGGGCTGGGGGAGTGTCTCCCATCCTGCCCCGAACGTCCTTAGCCACTCTGGCCCAGCAGCAGGGGAGGCATCCCCCTCCAGGTCTCCTGCTGCTCCTTGCCGGTGGCAGGGGAAGCACTCCATCCCACCAGGTTCCTGCTGCTGCTTCCTGATGGCAGGGGAAGCAACCCCCTCCCCTTGCTGGATCCCTGCCGCTCTGTCCTGGTGGCAGGGGACAACTTATGCCCCACGTCCAGATGGATCAGATCCCAGGCCAGATTGGGTTGGGGGGAGCACCTTTTCAGCTGGCTGCCCCAGGCACCAGAAGCCCTAATTATGGCTCTGGACTGACCATGTGACTCAACTGCATTTTGATTTGCAAAACACTCCACGCAGCATGAGGAAGGCCAGACGTGATAAAAGGCAGCAGTCCCAACTCCATTTTGTCTTCAGTCTACAGCCAACACTCATCTCTGGAACTATTCCTTTGCGACTGGACAAAGGACTCAGAGCCACCCAGGTGCTGGGCGTCTATGAGAGGAATTGAACTGACCTGCAGACTTCAGATTCTTTAAAGACTGGCTTTCTGTGGACTCTAAATCATTTGCATGTATGTGATTCACTTTGACCCTTTAACATATCTCATTTTGTTTGTTTTCTTTTTATATTAAACTTTTAGTTTTAGTTACTAAAGGATTGGCTGGCATACTGGTATTTTGTGTAAAATCCAAGTCTCTATTGTTCTGGGTAATGTGGCTGGCCCCTTGAGGTCAGGAGAACCTATTTCTTTGAGAGACAGTGGCTAGGTGGGAGACCAGAGGAGCTGAGATGCAGTAAAGGGGGCTGTTCCTTTTTTGTTATGGTTCGTGATGAATGGTGTGGGGGGACCGAGAAACATGTTTTGTTACTGAGGGGGAGATTGGTTTAAGTACCACCCATCAGTGCTTTGGGATTTGGCTCCTGGTTTTGCAGCTTGCCCTGATTTTTGCATATCTGGAGGTATTCCCAGGAGGCTAGGGTCACATTAAAATTTTGCCCCATTATCCTACTCTGGCCATCCTCCCCCTCTAATTTACCTTCTTTGGCCATTTTTAGCCCCTCAGAAGAACGGGCAGCAGAATGTGATTGCAAGTATTTGGGCATGGCTTCAACAACTTCTACTGAGCATGCTCAGTTCAGTGTCAGCATGCTCAGTGCAACCTGGTCTGATAATGTGGTAAGTCTCAGTTAATGATGCTACAGGCTCACGACCGATATGGCTGCATAGTCAGGCCATAGTAAATAGACTGAGAACCAATACATTACATTGTACAAATTGCTTTTTTCTGGTTTAAAATCTTATCTATATCCTGGGCTGATCCTGCTCATTTCAGCCACCTTCTATACACAGGACTACCCAGTAGCTGAGTGTGACATCTATGTGAGATATAATTGAATGTCATGTCGATTTCAGAGCCATTATCACAGCTTGTAGCTGACCTATTTTACAGCGCATGGCATAGTGGGCAGGGTCCCCATCTGAAACTGAGCAGCAAGGTGTTGATAACACTCTGCTGGGACTAAGCCCTGCTGCTCCTGTTTCCTGCAAAGGATTTCCGTGCTGTGGTTTCTGGTCATTGCAGGAAGGGGGGATGTTAGGAAACAAGTGCACCTCAGTGGACAGGAGCCAGGAGATTTCCCTGCTCCCCACTAGCAGGACTGAGCCCAGAGGAGGTCCACTAAGGAACCATTTGCTAGACTGACTGCAGGTGACACACTGAAGCCTTGGTGCACCCAGCAGCTCCTCTGGCATCTACCTGCCTGTCCTGACCATAGATGCTCCTGCTACAGCGGTGAGGTGAGGGTGTCCCTGGGTTGGGGTGCAGCAAGGAGCCATGGACATTGAGTGTCACCCACTGGGACTAGCCGGGGTGGGGGACATGACACATGCACACTGACCTTTCCCCCGCCATCATTGCCAGCCAGAGAGGCAGAAGCTAGTGGCTGTCAAGGGTGCAGCTCTCAGCATCTTCACTCATGGTCTTGGCAGGACCTGGATGGGATTGACCAGTGCTGCCTTATGGTCAGGACAGTGGTCACCTCCTCAGTGCTGCTTTGGGTGCTGCTGGGCAATGGGCATGTGAGCTGGTTGGAATGCACCCTGGTTTGTTGTTACTGATTGGGAGACTGATTGGTTGGCGGGCATGTGCACATGATTGGTCCTTGGAAGGGGGCATGCAGGGACACCTTCTGATGTCACAGCCTTGAGCTGCAGGGGTGCCCAGAGCTGGTGGTCAAGAGAGCTGAGAGTTCAGCCTGGACTTAAATAAGTAAAAAGACTGAATTAGGTTCTAGCTGCTTAGGTGTCTGAGGGGCCCAAGTTTTTCCTCACCCCAAAACTCTAGGTTTTTATGTATAGCAGTGTAGTGTATATCCTATTTGTAATAAGTCTCATAAAATTCATGAAAACATTTTGCTCTGAATGTGCAATACCCACATCATTTTAAGGAACACTATTTCCTTCCTTTTAAAAACACTTCCCCATCATCCCAAAATAACAGAACAGTTGGACTATCTTATAAGTCCAGTCTCTCTCTCCTTTCTTTCTTTAATTCAAGGTATTTTAAATTAGGAGCGCAAAGAGGTTAGAAAGCAATGGTCTTCAGCTAGTTTTTTACACTCCTTAGCCTTAAAGATTGGTGGGTTTTGTTTTTGTTTGTTTTGCCCCCCCTTCCCCAACTGATTGAGAAAGAAGCTGTCCTTGCTGTGTAGCCAAGATTCAACCAAGGGTGTTTTTGATCACTAGATGGCAGCTGTGCTCTTCATTTTGTGACTGTGAAATTGAACTCAAAAATTTCTGGTACAATCAAGTCTGCTTAATACATTAGCCTGTAATTGCTATACTGCAGGCAGTTTATGAAACTAGAAGTGTGGAGTCCTGCCTGGACTGTTCTTTTGCCTGCATTCATCTTAATGAGTAATTCTGGCTAGTGTGAGTGTCTAGCAATAGCTGTGGTAACTAGAAATGCAAAAGGCAATGATGTCAGAGCTGTGTTAAATGAAAGTGGGAAGTCGGACAAAAAGACTGATCAGATATCAATAAGAAATAGATGGATAGGAATAAAATTAGCCAAGTTAAATATGCCACACAAATAGTTATTCCTTGAACTTCTTTCCATCCTGACCTTATGCTCTCTCTCTATGGAAAGTCCTAAGTGAGGCAAACAATCAAATGTGTGACAGCACAATAGTTCAAGCATGCCCTAAAGAAGGTAAGCTCTTCCTAGCAATACTGAGCAGGGTTTGGTCTAGTGTTGGTACTAGTCTCCTGTTTCTGTTGGACAGCCTTTCTGCCAAGAGGTTGAAGCTACTAAAGTTCTGACTGCATTAATAATAAGGTCATGGATGACACATGAGACTTGAATCCATCACAGTGCTTTCTTCACTTGTAAGCTGTATTCTCCTCCCTACCTTTTTTTCGTCTTGTCTCTGAAGACTGTAAGCTTTTCAATGAAGGAAACAACTTATTCTCTTTGTACAGTACCTAGACACTGAGGTCCTTATCTTGGTTAGAACTAACAGATGCAACTGTAAAAGAAAAGATAGGTTGAGTAGTAAGTAATGGAGGGATTCTGTATGCCTATCCTTGTGTGTAAAGCATATATGGGCTCTTTTTACCCAGGGTTCAAAGTTTTAGTCTTTAATGAAAATTGATGGCAGAGAATATTAATGGAAAGTCTTAAAATAGTGATCATTCCCACTTCTCTCTGCAAAAAATCTATATAAAATCAAGACAGTTAATAAGGAATGCTCACCCAATACATCATGCCCTTTACATTTGTTGAGGTATAAAGTATTTGGAGAACATACTTTCTATTATTCGAAGACGGTTTCCGTGTATTCATGTCAAAATTTCATCAAAAGTTTTTTTCTCTTTACCATTCTCCCATTGTTGTGTTTCAGTGATCTTCAGTTGTAAGAGGTAAGTGACACAAAGACCAGGGTACCCAAGATGCTGAGATTGGATGTCTAGTGGAATGTTTAAAATAAAATTAAAAGCAATCGTGGATCTCAGTACGGTGATAAGGTGCTCTTGATCTGGTTCTATTTAAGTAACCCATTTTTTGTCCAGTTGTTTTGGAGGACTGATTGCATTAAGAAATGCAGAAGTGGGCTGGCAAGCTGTACAGTAGTGGTTCCCAACCTCTTGGTTTGGAATCATAAAGGGGGAAATGCCCATGTACAAACTGCAAGGAAACACACTTTTTTCCCCCCCGTTTGGACCAGGTCCTGGTGCAGTTGCTGCCATCTTTGCATAAAAAGGAGCATAAAAAGAATAGGATAGGTCTGGGCAAATATAAGAGCCAAGAACAGAACCTGGAAATCCTGCCTGTCAGTTTCAGAAACTTTCTCAAAATACATAGTATTATTCTAAATTGTATTGATTCAAAAGTCTCTAGTACAGCTAAGCATTTTATATAGATTTTTCATAAATGCTGGTTATCTGATGGGAGAAAGCCAGAACAGACACTTTTCAAATCACATTTTTGTATATGCTGCTGAAGCCAAAATTGAATGGAACATGGATCAATATGTCCAGTTAATACACTAAAATACAAATTAAATGTCTGGCCAACTGGCTTCCCCTGACAATGTTATTTCCCAAAGACTGACAAATATTGTTTCCCAAAACCTCAGCCCTGTAATTTGGATGTGCATTGTAGGAAAACAGGAGATGCAATGCAAACTCAAATTTGTAAGTCATGATGTGGGTGCTCACTAATTTGATTTCAGCAGGTGTCATTCTCAGGGCTAAGTCTTTTCAGAGTTAATTTTGGTTCACTACACAAATATTTCTCTCCCAGTGACTACACCTGTTCTCTTATTCCTCTGCTATTCTTAACTGCAATTTCTAGGGGGTTTGTATAAATGGTATTAAGAGCAGAACCAAGCAGACTCTAAGAGAAGATAAAAACCCAGAGTGGTGCCACTTTAAGACTAACAGATTTATTTTTCGCATGAGGTTTCGTGGGAGAAAATCCCACTTTGTCAGATGCTTCGAAAATGGATGGAACTTACAGAATGGAATGAAAATAAATGCAAGGGGGTGTAAAACATAGGATCAGGTCATACAGTAACAGCAAATCAGAGCAGTTGTTAGGTTCAAACCATGGGAAGCCTGAAGTCAAATTACCTTTTGTAATGGGAAAAGAACCCATGGTCTCGATTCAGTCCTGCTTTCACAGAATTTAGTTTGCATATTAATTCAAGTTCAGCTGTTTCTCTTTGAAGTCTTGATGTCCCAGCCACATCTCTGATGACAGTTGTTAACAAATCATTTATTGAGTGATTAGAAAAATGGAAGTGCTCAGCAATTGGTTTCTTTGTTCTGTGATTTCTGATATCAGCTCTGTGTTAATTTATCCTTTTGTGCAGTGATCGTCCTGTTTGTCCAATGTATAAGGTGTTGGGGCATTTCTGGCACATGATGGCATAGATCCCATTAGTAGATGAGCAGGTAAATGAGCCTTTGATGGAATAGCAGGCTTGATTAGGACCTATGATATCTGTTGTGCAGATATGTGGGCAGACATGGCAGCGTGGTTTGTTGCAGGGGTGTGTGCCTGCTTCAATGTTTCTGTTGTTAGATCTGTAGTTGCTGGTGAGTATCTGTTTAAGGTTGGGTGGTTGTCTGTAGGCAAGGAGAGGTCTGTCTCCCAAGGCTTGAGAGAGAGAGGGATCATCTTTTAGAATAGGCTGTAGGTCCTTAATGATCTGTTGCAGAGGTCTGACTTGAGGGTTGTATGTGGTGACTAGTGGTGTTCTGTTTTTTTCTTTCTTGGGCCTCTCTTGGGTTGCATCTGTAGTAGATGACTTCGGGCAACCCGTCTAGCTCTGTCAATTTGTTTTCTTACTTCCTCAGGTGGGTACTGTAGTTTCAAGAATGCTTGATAGAGATCCTCAAGATGTCTGTCTCCGTCTGAGGGATCAGAGCAGATGCAGTTATATCTTAGGGCTTGGCTGTAGAGATAATGGATCGTGTGGTATGTTTAGGATGGAAGCTCGAAGGATGTAGGTAACTATACCGATCAGTAGGTTTTTGGTACAGGGTGGTGGTGATGTGTCTGTCTCTGATTTGTACTGTAGTGTCGAGAAAGTGGATCTCCTGTGTGGAGTGTTCCAGTCTCAGTTTGATGGTGGAGTGGAAATTGTTGAAATCTCTGTGAAAATCTTCAAGAGCGTCCCTGCCATGTGTCCAGATGATGAAGATATCATCAATGTAGCGTAGGTAAAGAAGAGGTGTTTTGGGATGAGACCAATGTTCCCTCTAACTACTCATAGACTGTGTGCGTAAACAATTTCTTTGTGTGCGCAAAAACAATTCTTTGTGAGCATCAATATTAGCACTATTGAATTTTTTTGTGCGCACTTTATTTTGTTGTATGTGCAGGCTTCATGACCAGTGTGCGCTTGCACACGCGCACAGCTTAAAGGAAACAGTGGATGAGACTTGAGGAAACGTTGTTCTAAGTCTCCCATAAAGATGTTGGCATATTGTGGGGCCATGCGGGTGCCCATAGCAATGCCACTGATTTGGAGATATAAGTGATTCTCAAATCTGAAGTGGTTGTGGGTGAGCATAAAGTCACAAAGTTCAGTCACAAGCTGTGCTGTGGCATCATCTGGGATGGTTCTTCTAATAGCTTGTAATCCATCCTTGAGTGACTGATGACATGGGGTGGTCATGGAGGCTGATGGAGAGTCAAGTGTAAATAGGAGCACTTAAAAGTAAACACACTATTTTGTCAGTAAATAACTGTTGATGCCCTGAGAAAAGACATTTTCATGCATGAGTTTGTCACTAGTCCAATGGCCCCAAATTTTTCACATCATTCTGCCCTTTCCCCTCTCTGTGCCTCCCCCAGCTACCAGCTGAGGCTGTGATCAGGTGCAACAGGCTGAGGGTGGGAATGTGGTGGTGGCCTGCAGGGATTCTGGGGTGAGGGTTAGGGCAGTCAGACACTGAAAGCTTTGTCATGGGACCAGGGGAATTAGAGTGAGTGGGAATTACTGTCTCCTTTCAAGCATTTTAATATTAAAATGCTGATGGTCTGACTGTCTCATCTGGTATGTGCCATGCATCTAAGTGAAGATGTGAGGATGAGGTGTAGCCAGTCCCAGTGGAAAACCAAACAGCACACATGAAAGGTGAGGCTGTTATGCTCCCCAGAACGCTGCTTTGTGTATACTGAAGAGTCCTAATGACATGGACGAGAAATGAGTGCTGTTTAAAATGGGGTGTGTAATCTAAGAGTAGTAATTAGCCATATGTTTCAGGGGTTTGCTGGATCAACAGCTAGGAATTACAACTGGGGCAGCTAGCATACAGTAAATATAATGTGTACTAGTATATCTGAACAAATCTCTGTAGTGCATCTCATCACTTAGGCTTGGTCTACACTTCAGCTGTCAAAATTCACCAGTTCAAAAGGATATTTGCACACTGTGGGGAGTAACTTATGTTTCTCTCATTATCTTCCTGACTTCTTACTGTGGCATCACCACTGCTGTGCCAGCTGGAAATGCCCTTTGATGGACACAGTGTTACTCTTTTTGTGGGGGTGGATTAATGCTATTGACTTTCAGATCAGTCGAGTAGGTCTCTGCTGTTGCTCAACAGTCCCGTAGAATTGATCCTGCACTGTCGACAGTGATGCTGGCAGTGTAGATATACCTTTAGTCATTCAGATGGGTCAGTGTGGTAATGGTATAAGTGTGTCCCATAGACATCAGAAGTGAGCTGTGGAGTACAATCATGGTGTCAGAATAGTTAGGGAAAAGTGCTAGTTCTGTATCAGACAATCAGCATCCACTGCTTCAGTCTGTTCTTACTTTCACAGAACTGAGATAACAATATTGCCTGTCTTTCCTCCTCACCATTTCCCCAGACTTGTTCCTTCTATCTGTAGCCAAGTTGCTATTATGATTCACACATTATGTAATCTTTTTTTTAAGTTTATCCTCCTGCACCCTCAGTGCACAGGTTGTCCACCAGTTCCTGCCACGTATTTCAGTTTTATGCTGGTCTGTTTGAGGTTCTGTGCCATGTTGATGCACTTGGATTCTTTCTCTATTGTTCAGTGTAGTGTTACTCTAGGTTGCCTTCTCTTTTTCTAGATGGCATCCATATTATCAACTTGGCGTGGAAGTTGTACTATTGGTATTCTTAAAGTACCGTATATAATCGGGTATAAGCCGATCCGGGCACAAGCCGACCCCCCCCCCAATTCCGAGCCCCCAAAAGAAACTAAAATTGGTGACCCAGGTATAAGCAGAGGTCCCTTTTTGGCCTTGGTCCCTAACCCCCCACCCACTGCTGCTGGCTTCCTCTGGAGTTTCTGACAGCTACCCTACCCCAAAATCTCTGCTGCTGCTTTTCTCTTGCCCCCTCGCTGTCCATTCCTCAATCCTGCTCTCCTGCTCTGCCCTTTCCTCACTTTCCTCACCCCTGCTGCCCCCTGCTCTGCCCTTTCCTCACTGTTGCCCCCTTGCTCCCACCTGCTCTGCCCTTTCCTCATTGCTGTCACCCCTGCTGCCCCCCCACTGCTGCCCCCTGCTCACTTCTCATTTACCTCACTGTTGCCCCCTTGCTCTGCCTGTTCCTCACTGTTGCCCCCTTGCTCCCACCTGCTCTGCCCTTTCCTCACTGCTGCCCCCCTGCTCACTTCAGTTTCCTGCTGTTGCCCCCTGCTCCTCCTGCTGCCCCCTGGTCTGCCCCTTTCTCACTGCTGCTCTCTGCTCCTCCTACTGCCTCCTCCTCACTGCCACCCCCTACTCCACCCTTCCCTCACTGCTACCTGCTGCCCCCTCTGCTCTGCCACTTCCCCCTGCTCTTCCTGCTGCCCCCCTGCTCTGCCCTTTCCTCACTGCTGCCCCCCTGGCTCTTCATTGGTGCCCCACTGCTCTTCCTGCTGCCCCTGGCTCTTCACTGCCACCCCCCTACTCCTTTCGCAGTTTGGTGCTGTTGCTCCCTTGTTCCCCAACACCCTTTCCCTGTCACCCCCCAACCCCTGCTGCCACTCTTCCCAGTCTGCCAGGCACCCCCCCAATCCCTAGTCCCTGTCACTGTTTCCCTGGGCTCCCCAAAAACCCTGGGTCCTCCTGCCACTTCCCCGGACTCCCTGACCTCCCCCATCCCCGAGCCCTGCCGCCCCTTCCCTGGCCTCCCTGAACCCCCCCTCCAAAACCCTCCCGGCCATCCCACCACTTTCCCCAACTCCCAGAACCCCTCCCCAAACCCTGGTCCCTGCCACCGCTTCCCTGGCCTCCCTGAATCCCCCCCTCAAAGTCCAGGCTGACCTCCCCCCCCAGCCCCCTTACATGGCTGCTCCAGATGCCAGGGTCCCCTCCTCACTCCAGCCCCAGCCCTGGCCGACTGCCCAAGATGGCCGCCCGACAACACTAGGGCTCCGGCCTGCTACATGGTCTGGGAAACTCCTGGGAGGGGCTGTCTACCATATTCCCTTGAGTATAAGCCGAGAGCCTGTTTCGAAGCCAATTTTCAGGCACAAAATTTTTGGCTTATATGCGATGATATACAGTAGGTCTTAAACATGTCCAGGATTGTCTTATCATATTTGACACTTTAGATTACTTTACTCTACTTAGAATTTCTCATTTTGCAAGAAACTTCCAAATGGATTCTTAAGCTCTGCAGGCATTTACTTCGGAATGAGTTAATCTTACCAATTTCTGTTATAGATTTCCATGGTGTTTTTACCATAAAGTAGGATAGAGATGATACTGGTGTTAAACTGAATCTTTGTGTCACTGCCAATCATGCTGTTCTTCCAAATCTTTCCATGCTTATAAAGCTGTTGAGTGTTACTGATGATTGTTACTTGATATCCAGCATAGTGTTATGATCATTGCATGTCACTCCCTAGATAGGTAAAATGACTTAATTCTTTTAGTTGTACTTCTAGTGATTACCTTTGGGACAGTAATAGCCATATATTTTGTTTTCCCCTTGTTGATGAACCAAATAACTTATTTTGCTATAACTACAAAACATGGGTCTCTTTTTCATGAAGTGATGTGTTGTCCTGCTTTGTTCAATGTTTTCAGCCAAACTGAGGTTATTCAGCTGTGCTTTATCATTTGTCTATAAAATGCCTGGCTTTTCTTCTGCGATTCCATTCCTGTGACCTAGTCAATGACCATGGAGATATAATGAGCCCTTCCTTTATTCTAATTTTCACATCAAACCGTTGATGGCTGATGTTATCATTTGACTTCATGTTTAGCATTATTTTGTAGATCATTTGATTACTCAAATTATTGTTGATGGTATTTTGTGGTATGGGATCAACATGACTACAAAACTGCATACAATAGTTTTGCAAAGACTGTCCCTGCATGCTTTCAAAAATGTTCTGAAAAATCTATAAAATTTATCACAAGTTGCTTGTCAATCCACTCTTTGTTGTTCTCTGACATATTCTAGAACAGTGTGATCTGCACATGACCTCAGTGTTCTAAAAACTGCTTGTTCCTTTCTAAATTGAAGATTTATTTATTTCTGGATGTTGATGATATACAGAATTTTCCTCCAACACCAGGGGCGTTGCTGGTGCTGGGCACTCCAGGGCATGTGCCCCGAACACCAGCGCCAGAGCCCTGGATCTCCGGCCCAATTGGGCTGGAGATTCAGGGCCCAGCCGCCACCAGCTGCGGCGGCCCTGTCCCTGGCTGGGGATCCAGGGTCTTGCTGTGGTGGCCCCCCCCCCATTGAGGATGTCAGGCCTGGCCACCAGCAGCTGCAGTGGCCCCGTCCCCAGCCGGGGATGCGGGGCCGGGCCACCAATGGCAGCGCGGCAGCGTCTGACCCTGTCCCTGACCAGGGGGTGGGGCCTCCAGGCTGGGGGTGGGGTCTGGGCCCGTGTCCTGGGTCCCTCCCCCAGCCAGCGACACCCCTGTCCAAAACCGAGAATATTATTATTTCTCTCTAGTTGTTGCAGTTGGTAAGGTTATTTTCATTGGGTTGGACTCTCTTTGTCATTCTGTATTCTTTCCAAAAATACAATGAAAGTCTGGAGGGCTGTATTGACACTTGCTTTTTGCAACCCTCCAGCAACATTCTCCTCTCCAGCTGCTGTCCCATTTTTGAGTTCACTGATGGTTTTTCTAACATTTTCAATAGTAACAGTTCCTGAAACAATTTCTAGCACGATTGGTAGGTTGTCTTCACATTTCTGGTAACTTGCTTGGGCTTGATCTATTTAAAACAGCCAGGAAATGCTCTGTCTGTCTTTTTCCCTAATTGTTCTTCTGTACTAAGTCTTTCTGTTTGCATCTCTAACACGGCTTGCATTTCTGTTAAAGTTTCCCATTAGCTGTTAGTTTGCCTTAGTCACAGAAGTGATCTTTTATCCTTGTATAACATCTTCAGCTTCTTGACATTTGCTATAAGTATATGCCTTTTTGTCTCATTTAGTACTCCTGTTTACCTCAGCGTGGAGTCCCGTATTCTTTTTGCCACTTGCTAGCCTCTTCACATGTCTTTAACACTCATGAGTTTTTGCTTTACATTTCTTCTCTTTTCCACTGCTGCTCAAATAGTATCACCAATCCATTCATCTCTTTTTAGATTTTTGTTGTGAGAATGGTCTTTTCACTGCCTAGACAGGATGCTCTGAGTTCCCAAAAAGTATCAGCACTTCATTTTTCTTCACCTAATTCATTAGAACACTGATGATATTGTTGAGTTAATGTGGGAAAGCATTTTTGTGCTTCTTTTTTAACTGTGCACTATCAATGTGCAGCTGTCTTTTCACAGTCTTCATCTTCAACCTGATCATCAAATTCATGCTATCTAGATTATGTTGACTGCTCACTTGTGCTTTTCTGTATGCACATTTACCAAATGCTATTGAAATGTAGATCTATGTGATTCTTTGCAGTACCATCTGGTGAGTTCCATGTTGCATCATGAATTTATTTATGAGGAAACATTGTTCCACCTATCAATAGGTTGTTCACACTGTAAATGTTCAAATCCCACAAAATTTGCTCATAGCGTTAGCCAATATATCATTGTTACTTCCTACGTCAAGTGTTCAAAATTTACCTGTACTCACTACAGATATGTTTTGGGACCTTGGTTATATTCTGTAACAAATCAAAACCAAACAAATGACTTCAGTCTCAAGTCAAAATGCTTTCTTTCATCTGGCTTTTTGTTTGTTAGTGCATAGCATTGTATGACTGTTGGTTTGAAGACTGACAGCAAGCTCTAATAATTCTTTCATTGACGGGTTCCCACTCAGTCAATGCATGACATTGGGGTGGTTGTGCCAGCCTCATGTCTACCATCCACATTCCTAGAGTAGATGATCTTATTCCTCTAACATGTAGATGGACGGGTTCCAAGTGCATTTATTGATTCACAGGACATCAAAATAATATCTATCCATTTCTTTGTTAGAGTAGCTTTGTACATTGCTCTCACATTCCAAAATCTGATTTATTTATTTTTTCTTATTTTCATTTTCATTTTCATTCTTGATCTGGCCTTGAGCAATGGTGTTTTCAGAACATGTGCTTCCTTATGGGTTGGCCTTGTTGGAACTTTTGTGCTAGGCATAATAGTTCCAAAGGGTTTTCCAGGAACTCTATAAGAAATACTCCTTCACGTTCAAGTTCATATCCCTTCCTGCATTGGTCACCAGGAGCAACTACTCATGCAGCAGAATCAGTTAAACCAAAAAACATTTATCGTGGGGCTAACAAAGCTCAGTGGTTAACAATATGCAGGGAATGAAGCCAGGAGCCAAATAATAATTATGATTTAGCAAGCTGATAAGCATCTTCTGTGCCCTCATTGAGTCTCTAGGTGTGATGAATGCTCTGAAGAGCCTGATTCTAACCTCTCCCCTCTTCAAATACATCCAAAATACAGTTGTCTTTACTTTATTATGTTAGGTTCCCCCCCCCAAGGCCTAAGTGCTTACTGTTACTCTGTATGGCTTCTTCTCCATTTCAACTTAGTTGTGGCACCATTATCCTTATGTGCTGTATACTTCATTTCAGGACTAGTGTCTTGAACAACTCCCACATCTGTTTTTCTTCTGCCTTGTCTGGGACAGCATTTCAAGTTCGCAAAAATGCAGCCTCGGTCAAGTTCATTTTTATGATGATGTGCTTTTAAAAAAACATTAGTTTTCTGAATATTTGTCATACCTCACTAAATTTAAAACATGATAAACCATTCTACAAGCGGCAATGATCTATGACTTGTACTGCTCTGTCAACATATTCCGAGGAAGCAATTATACTTTTCAGTAAGAATGATCGTTTTCTCTATCATGTAGTCTATGAACAGCACTCCTAATGGCAGCCCCACATTCATCATATGCTCTGCGCTCTGCAGTTGCTATTGTTTCCCTCTCTCTGTTTGTGTTCATGTTAAAAGGCAATAAACTAAAAATAGATTAAAAAGGAAAAGTGGTTTAAAGTTATCCATGGTTAACATGTGGAACTTCAGGATATTATCAAATGATAAAAATTAGCAAGACTAAAACGTAGCTATTGATACAAATAAGACTTCAGTAGCACATCTTTATACAGAAATTAAAAGGGTCCTCAGGGCAGGATCACTAGATGGTGTAGTGAAGCATCTTACCTTCCTGTATTGCATACTGTGAGTTTTTTCCCCAACTTGTTTGGATATAAGCTGCTTTTGAAGGCAGAGTACCAGATGAAGTAGGCCACTGACTGGTTGTGGCACATCATTTTGTATATGTTGAAGACTATCTACCTTGAGTGATTGTGTACAGATGAACAGAATACTAATCTATATTGTACTGTACATATGCACCTACAAAAAATTGGAAGAAGAGAAAGAGGTGCAACAAATAAATGTCTCAAAGATTTAAAAAAATAACTTGGTCTTTATTAATATCTTGTGCTATCCTTTGTACAAAACAGAAAAAGATATAACCCCTGAGACCATTAATATAGCTTCTTCTTTGAGTGATTGCTCCTGGCCATTCCTCAGTAGGTGTCTGCATGCCATGTGCACGGCACACTGGAATTTTTTTCCCTTAGAGTACCGGTAGGGCCGGACATGGCGCCCCCTGGAGTGGCGCCTCAGCGCTGCCCCATATAACCTCCATCCGGCCCCTCCCCTTCTCAATTCCTTCTAACCGCCTGTGCAGTCGCTGGAACAGTTGCTGCAAGCGCAGCTGTGTTTTTCCTCTGAAGGCTTGTCCTCTTTGGAGTACCTATGTAAATAGTTAGTTTATTAGTAGTGTAGTTTAGGCGTTCTTTTACCCTCCCTGGTCTCGGGGTGGGCTATGCCCGGCTTTAAGACTTGTGGGAGTTTTAAAAGACCTATGCCCATGGATCACCTGCATAGGTCTTGCCTTTTATGTTTGGGTGAATCCCACCTTCGGGAAAAGTGTAAGATTTGCCGAAGCTTCAAGCTGCGGACTCAGAAAGAAAGGGTCCAACGCCTAAAGCTCCACATGATAGAGGAAGCGCTTCGTCTGGCACCGGGTGATTCCGGCGCGAGCGTGGCATCGTTGGTGCGGAGTGCTCCAGCAGCCCCGGAGCCGGCACCAGCACCGAAGGATTGGCACCGGAGAGACTCTAGCAGCCGCACCCAGTGGCACTGCTCGCTGTCCCCGTCTCCGCCTACGAAGAAGAAGAGGGTGGAGAAGGTGTGCTCCGCCACCCATCCGGCATCATTGTCGTTGAAGGAGCGGGCTCAGAGCCATGCCGGTCTAGCCCCTGCCCAGGAGGCGCGTGCAGCACCGGTGCAGAGAGTGCGCTAGCCCACCCTCAGCTCGGTCTCTTCCCCTACTAGGGAGATCTTGGAGGAGGACGTTATGCTGCCTTCGACGCTGGAGGCATTCCTAGCCGCTCAATCGTTAACAGAGCAGCCTGTATTGGTGGTCCTGGGTCCGGCACCGACAGCTCCGAGCAGAGTGGTACCCTCTAAAGGGAAACCCAGGCCTCTCCGAGCACCAACACCCCCTTGCTCCCCGGCACTGGAGAAGAGGAGCAGAGCAGACCCAGCACCATCTCCTCGGCGCCATTCTGAGCCGGTACCACCTGCGATTACGGCAGCTGCAGGAGCCCCCCGGTACCGCTCGCTGGCTCAGTCCCCAAGTGAAGGCTCCCCGGACCGGCGGCACCGGTAATGGCAGACTGATTGTCGGCACCGGCCATCAGCACCGTCGACCACGGCACCGCCCTGGTCCCCCAGGAGCAGCTCCTCTGCGAGCTCTAGAGAGGGAGCAGCGCTCCAGGAAAAGAGCCGGCTTAGCACTACGGCACCGCCAGCACTCCAACCTGCACCGTCGCTGGCCCCCCCCCCCTCCACCCTCAATGGCCGGCCTGGCCTCCAAATCAGCAATGGCCTTTTTGGACCCCATGGGCATTTCATCAAGATCAAAGCTCCAGGTCAAGCGTAATGTTTTCAGAGTGGGACCCTTGCCCTCCACCTCCATGTGCGGCCAGTGTACTCCCTGGTACTGTCGAGACTTCAGACCCAGAGTCTTTGAGAGGGGACCAAGACAGCGCTAGTGTGACTAGTGAGCATAGGGGCCCATCGGAGGTGGGGACAAGAGGCCCGGAGCTGGAGGAGTCCTCCTCATCACCCCTGGACGAGGCAGTAGCGGGGGCTAAGCTGGTGCCCATCCCTGATGATGCCAAGGCCCATCAAGAGCTGCTACTCAGGGTGGCTCAGGGGCTTAACCTTCAGGTGGAGGAGATCATGGATGAAGCAGACCCTATGGTGGACATTCTCCTCCAGGAGGGCCCGAGCCATATTGCCCTCCCCTTTATAAAGACTATTCAAAACTCAACCATGGCGTTATGGCATACCCCAGCCTCTATTCCCCCTACGGCTAAACGGGCAGAAAGGAAGTACTTTGTCCCTTCCAAGGGGTATGAACATTTTTATTCTCATCCTGTTCTGGGATCCTTGGTAGTAGCGGCAGCCAATGAGAGGGAGAGGCAGGGTCACCCAGGCCCCACACCAAAATCTAAGGAGGCCAAGAAGTTAGACTTGTTTGGGCATAAAGTCTACTCCACAGGGGGACTGCAACTGAGGATCGCAAACCAGCAGGCGATCCTGAGCAGATACATTTTTAATGCTTGGTCAGCCCTCGATAAGTTTTCAGAACCCCTGGATCAGGACTCCAGGTCCGACCTCGCCGCCTCCATCAAGGAAGGCAAGGCCGTATCGCAGGCCCTTCTCTAATCCGCCCTGGATGCGGCTGATGCGGCTGCCCATACTATGGCATCTGGCGTCACGATGAGAAGGAGCTCCTGGCTGCAGGCTTCAGGGTTACTTCAGGAGGTACAGGGTACAATCCAGGACCTTCCGTTCAAAGGACCGGAGCTGTTTTCTCAGCACACGGACGTGCGCTTACAAACCCTGAAGGACTCTCGAGCCCTATTAAAGTCGCTGGGACTGCATACGGCCGCTCCTCAGTGGAAGCCGTTTAAACCACAGCCGCCCCCACACTCCTATCCACCCCACCAGGACTACGACAGAAGGCAGAACTGCTTAGGGCGCAGATCCAATGGGTGACAACCTATTGGTCAGAGTGGCCCACGTCACTCATCGGCCCCCAAGAAGACCTTTTGAGGCTTTGCTCAAGGACGGCCCACCGATCAGTCTGGAGAATCCAGAAGTCCCTTTATTTTCACAAAGGCTCGCCAATTATCTACCAGCATGGCGTCGAATAACATTGGACAGTTGGGTGCTAAGAACCATCAAGTGGGGGTACTCCTTCCAATTTTCTTCTTACCCCCTGCGTCCCCCCACCCCCCATCTCCCTACTCGCTCCAGGGACTCGGGGCAGGACCAGATTTTGGAGCAAGAGGTCCGATCTCTGTTGCAAAAGGGAGCAGTGGAGGAGGTTCCATTCAACCGTCGGGGAAAAGGTTTCTACTCCCTTTACTTTTTATTCCCAAGGGAAAGGGAGGTCTGCGCCCCATACTGGATTTATGCCGCCTCAACTGTTTTCTCCGAAAGATCCGATTCCGTATGGTTTCGCTCTTGTCGATAATCCCTGCTCTGGATCTGGACGATTGGTACGCCGCCCTCGACCTACAGGATGCATATTTTCACATCACGATAAGCCCAAGTCACAGAAAGTTCCTGTGGTTTGTGGTAGGCCAGAGACACCTGCAGTTTACGGTGCTCCCCTTTGGCTTGGCGGCAGCGCCCTGGGTGTTCACGAAGTGCCTATCAGTGGTTGCAGCTTTCCTTCAGCGGCAAGGTGTTGCGCTTTTTCCATACCTGGACAACTGGCTGGGGGTTGGCCGTTCGAGGCAGGAGGTTTTGGACCATGTCAGATTGGTCTGGGACTTGTTTGTGAGCTTAGGGCTTCTGCTGAACATACAGAAGTCAACGCTGGCACCGACACAGAAAATAGAATTTATAGGTGCGGTATTGGACTCAGTAGCAGCAAGGGCGAGCCTACCGCCATCTCGTTTTCAGACAATCAAGGAAACCATACAAACTTTGGAGAGGTTCCCATTCACTTCGGCCAGATTTTGCCTCAGGCTGCTAGGCCTGATGGCAGCCTGTATCTTCATGGTGGAATATGCCCGACTTCGCATGCGGCCTTTCCAGTTGTGGCTGGCAACAGTGTTTCGTCCGGCTTGAAACAGCCTGGACGTGATGGTCACGGTTCCGAGTCACGTGCGGAACCCCCTCACGTGGTGGAGCCAGGAGCCCAACTTATGTTCCGGGGTCCCATACAGATCCACCCGCCCCTCAGTCTGTCTCGTGACAGACGCGTCCGATCAAGTGTGGGGTGCGTATCTTGGTCGCTACAGGACCCAGGGTCTGTGGGAGAAGGAGGATCTGCTCCTTCACATCAATGCAAGGGAACTCAGAGCGTTTGCTTGGCATGTGTGGCTTTTCAAAAGTTTCTGCCCAGAAAGATGGTGCTGATCCAAACGGACAACACCACGGCTATGTTATATATCAACAGACAAGGTGGAGCCTGCTCCACGTCATTGTGCCAGGAGGTGATGCAGCTCTGGGAATTCTGCATTCACCACAAGATTCACCCGGTGGCCTCATTTTTGCCGGGTCTTCAGAACAGCCTGGCAGATGCTTTGAGTCGGAAATTCAGGACTCACGAGTGGTCTCTCAACCGGCAGGTGCTGGGATGTCTTTTCTGGAAGTGGGGTCATCCCCTAGTAGACTTGTTTGCCTTGGAGCATGATAGAAAGTGCCTGCAGTTTTGTTCATTCAGGGGTCACAGCCCGGGCGCAGTGGCAGACGCTTTCGATGTCTCATGGACAAAGCATCTGTTTTACGCGTTTCCTCCAACTCCACTTTTTGAACTACCCTGGGCAGCAGTGAAGTTGGACAAGGCAAGGGTCATTTTAGTAGCACCAGCATGGCCGAGACAACACTGGTTCTCGACGTTCCTGAGATTATCAGTTCAGGCTCCAGTGTGACTACCACTGAGACCAGACCTACTGATTCAGGACAATGGCCGGTTACTGCACCCCAATCTCGAGGCCCTGCATCTCCACGCTTGGCTCCTCCATGGTTGACGGGTGGAGGAAGCAGACCACAAGAACCACCTATAGGGCTAAATGGCGCAGGTTTGCCCAGTGGGCCTCGTTCAAGGGGTGGGACCTGGGAACCCTTCCTCTCCCGGGGCTCTTGGACTACTTGTGTGTTGAACCCCGGGTTCGCGATGTGACTGGGATGGACCAGCGACACCCACCAATGAGACAGACACCAGTTCAATTAAACAAAAAAAACTACTTTTATAGTGACACCTTAAACACCTTCGACCCCTTAACAGTGTAAAACTAGGAGATCTATGCAAAACCACTTGTAATCAACTAACAATATGAAGCAAAAATCTATATAGGACACTTATAACCAACTAATAGCATAAAGCAAAATCTAAATGAACACTTATAACTAAATGACAATATAAAGCTAAAAACCTATGCAAAGCACTTATAACCAAGTAACAGTGTGGAGCAAGAGTCTATATAAAGCACCTGTAAAACAGCTCCAGCCAAACAACAGGATAAAGCATGTAAGTCTATGCAAAACACTTACAACCTACCAAAGTACTTATAGTTAAATAACAGTATGGATTAATGACCTACAAGAGGGTGGCCATAATAAGTCAAGGACTTTTCTGGCCTTTTACTGCCTCAACATCGGTATAGGCACTGACCAGCCCACCCGACGCGTATTTACCAATGGCTGGAAGCCATTCCTCCTTGCTAGCCAAGAAGGGTGGGCGGCAGAATGAAAAAAAAGTCAGATGAGAGAAAAATAAACCCCCACACTTCCCCCGTGTACACTGGGGAAGTTTGGGGCCAGCAGCTTAGAGCAGAAGCAGAGTAATGAACAATTATACAGTAAGAAGGATGCAAAATACAAATGACTAACAAAACACCTGGCAAATTAACAACACAAAACTATGCTAGACCTTAAACAACTATACCATAAAGAGATTATGCGGGATACAGAGAAAATAATAACAACTACACAAACTATGCAAAACTCAGGTGAAGAAGCTACAATCACAGGCTATATAAAAATGGTACCAAGTAGAATGATTAAGAGAAGGTAGGAGGCCTATATCGATTTATAATACCTGTCCCAGGACCGGAGTAGAACCCAAAGCGAGGAGGCAGACCAGCTGCAGCATCTCAGCACTTAATCGTTCGGCCGGCAATCCGTGTACACCCCAAAAAAAAAGAGGGTCTCGGGGGTGGGTACTCCCTGTCTCAGTCGGGGGATCAGTCCGACCGGGTCGCGATGTGCCCTTTAGCATCCGAGGGTGGGAGAACAACAAGCTAGCTGAGACAGGGGGTTTTAATAGAATTTTGCCCAGCCAGAGTAAAAATAGCCAATTAGGAGTGGGATCCTGGTCAGGACCAATGATAAAACTGGGACCCCAGACAATGACCCCTCCTTCGTGGTGACGGGGGTGCCAAGAAACTGTTCGGGGGGATAGGAACTCACCCCCCCCTCCTTGCTGACACAAAGCTAGGGAGGAAGAAACTCACACAGGAGATTGAGAGCCATCAGGGGAGATTGATACTTAACACTCTTTCCCCTTGTGCTGGATGGCCCGGAGACGGAGGCCCATCAGGGAGCATAATCCAGGGGGCTACGTGTGGGGCGGGGTGGCCATCATGGCTGCCACCTCCGCTGACATTGTGGTCATTAAAATCAAACAGACTATCAATCGCATCAATCAAAGTCCACTTGGCGGCGATATCGGCGTTTAAACAAATCCCTGGATATGTGTCTGTTTTTTTCACATCCCATGGTGAAATGCTTCTTCAAGGGCCTATCAAGACTGTTTCCCCCAGTGCGGTTCCCGGCGTCTCAGCGGGACTTGAACCTAGTTCTTTCCAGGCTCACGAGGCCACCCTTTGAGCCATTGGCAACATGCTCATTGCTCTGCCTGTCCTGGAAGGTTGCATTCTTGGTGGCGATTACGTCGGCAAGGAGAGTGTCAGAGTTACGGGCTCTGATGGCTGAGCCCCTGTTCACATGTTTCTTTAAGAACAAGGTCCAGCTGTGACCCCACCCAGCCTTCATACCCAAGGTCATGTCTCAGTTTCATGTTAATCAGGACATATGCCTGCCAGTCTTCCACCCCAAGCCGCACGTGTCCGAGGAGGACGGACGACTGCATACGCTAGACGTGCGAAGGGCGTTAACTTTCTACATCGAGAGGATGAAGCCTTTTTGCAAGACACCGCAGCTCTTCGTGGCCATTGCAAACAGGATAAGATGATATTTGATCTACACAAGCCTAAACTTTGGGACTTCCAAAAGCAACTCTCACAAAAATCTCTCTCTCACTAGGATGAAGGGCCGGCCAATTTCCGTGCAGAGAATTGCGTCCTGGATTGTGGCATGCATTAAAGAATGCTACTCTCGGGAAGGGAGACCACTTCTGGTGGTGAGGGCGCATTCCACGTGAGCTCAGGCCACATCGGCAGCATTTTTGGCTGGTGTTCCTGTAGTGGAGATTTGCAGAGCTGCAACTTGGTCCTCTGCGCACACCTTCACGCAGCACTACGCCATTACCCACCAGGCTCGACAAGACGCAGCGGTGGGAAGAGCGGTTCTCCAGTCTGTGCGTCTCTGATGCCTGCCCGCCTCCTAAGGTAAGGCTAGTTACTCACCTACTGAGGAATGGACAGGAGCAATCACTCGAAGAAGAAGAAGGGGTTATCTACCTGTAACTAGTGTTCCTCGAGATGTGTTGCTCCTGGCCATTCCAATCCCTCCCAACCTCCCCGCCTTGGAAGAAGGGGGTAGAAGGAACTGAGGAGGGGAGGGGCCAGATGGTGGTTATATGGGGCGGCATGTCCAGCCCTACAGGTACTCTAAGGGAAAAAAATTCCAGCGTGCCATGCACCTGGTGTGCAGACACCTACTGAGGAATGGCCAGGAGCAACACATCTCGAAGAACACCGGTTACAGGTAGGTAACCCCTTCTTATTAGAATGTTTCTATTTCATTGACACTCCTAAAAAACCTAGAATATAGGAGTGAAGTGTCTAATAATACCAACTTCTTAAATTTTGTTTTTTAGTTGATTTCAGTGAGTCTACTCATTGGACAAGGTATTGTTCCATGCAAAAGTATCAGTCTGGCCCCATGTTTGTTTTATTCCCTCAGTCACACATGGGTTTTTCTTTCTCCTCCCCAACATACTGAAAAGTCTTTTTGTTTTTTCTTGAGAGCTTGTTAAATGGTGAAGTGTTTAAAATGCAAAAAGACAAAACCAAAATGCTTTTTAAAGGCTGGATTGTGAGCAGTTATGCACACTAACAGCCCTCTTGATTAGTAAACTTTTAGAATTACTCTTCCTTTAAGATCTCTCATCTGCTCTAAGAGGAAATTGGAAACATCTAATTTTCAATGGGTGTTTTTTAGGGTTCCTTTTTTGGTCTCGTTTCCCAGGGGAATGACATAGGCTGAATCTCAGGTCTTAAATTTGTTACTTTGACATTTCTCACTTTCAGGAGTGTGTGTGTGTTTATAAACATCTGAGGACTGTATTTACACTTAAGTGGTAGGAGTTATGCCCCTGTTCATTGGGGGAGCTTGTTCAGAGAAGCTGTGTAAATGAATCCTGAGTTCTTTGTATCTTAAAAGAACATCACGTGGACTAACAAATATTTGCTAATATGCTCAACTAGTAAAATCTTTGTAGTGTGTGTTTAATCAACTAAGGGTAAGTAATTGCCCTGTTGAAGACAATGGAAGTTTTGCATTGACTTCAGTAGGGTCATATTTTCACTTCAGGGTGGAAATACTTCCGCTTTAAGTCGTAGACAATATTGTTGTGGCAGAAAGCTAGGGCAGTCTCAGTATTTATCTATCATTAAATATTGTGCAATTATGACATAGTGTAATTTATTTTATTGACAGAGACTTATTTAAGGATTGAAATAGGAACAAGATATTCTAATTCAGCACTTCAACTCTTGTATACTCTAAGCAGAAGGTCAAGGATGTCACCCCCCTAAAAGAAACAAGGAGCCTTGTATCACTTAAAGACTAACAAATTTATTAATTGCATGAGCTTTTGCGGGAGACAATCCCACTTTGTCAGGTGCTTTGAAGATGGGGGAACTTGCAGAATGGGAGGAAATAAATGGATCTGACAAAGTGGGATTGTCTCCTGCAAAAGCTCATGCAATAAATAAATTTGTTAGTTTTTTAAGTGCCACAGGACTCCTTTGTTTTGTTTTACTGAACTGGACTAACACTGCTGCCCCTTTGGAATCCCCTAAAACAATGTGTTCTGGGTCAGTGAGCACTTATCTTTATTAATCACTCCCTGCTGACAAATAGACAAAATAGGATGAACATAAACATAAGAGAAAGTAAACTATAACTGACTATTAAGGAAAGAGGCTAGGGTTCAAAGTTGGAATCTGATTCTTGATTTCTATTCCCACTCTTTCTAACAGATGGCAGTGCCTTCTTGGGTAAGACAGTGAGAGACAGAATTTTCAAAAGTGGCTAAGTTCCAGTTTTCTTATGTGACTTTGGCATTTAGTTGCCACTTCAGTGGGACATCAGTGCCAAAGTGACTTAGGCACATTTGAAAATGGGATATTTGTACTTCAGTTGACCTTCCTGTAAAGTGAGTCTCTTTCTTTCTATCACAAGGTAAACAATATTTTCTCCAGATGCCACAGAGTTTGGAAAAATGTCCATGTTGCATCTCTCAGGAAACAGTGATTAACATGTTGAGCAGAGTCACTTTAGAATAAATGCATATGTCCCAGGAGAGGACCAACCACACATGTTACATAACTAACTGCTTGCCAGCCAGAACAGGAAATGCTAATGTGGCTAAGTATCAGCATGGTGAATAGCAGGGCCTTAGAGTTAAAAGACTTCAATAAACAGTTGGAAGATGCTGTGATAAGAACTGCAGAGAGCAGGTTAGGGTTCCATGGGATGTCCTAAGGGGAAGAGGACCTTAAGAGTAGCTGCCAAAGTCCCTTGGAATTTTGGAGTGGAAATAGTAGTGGGAACCTGCTCAGGAAAAGTGCCCCTGAGGAGAAGGCATTCAGAAGGAGCAAAGACACCTGCAGAACCCAGGAGTAGGTGCAAAGACCAGGGAATGTCAGCTGATAAATAGTAGACAGGAACTCCAAGAAAGCAGCTTGGGAGTTGGTGCTCTAGAACAGAGCAGAAAAGAGATTCTAAGGTAGCCTAGAAGGGGCTGGGAACTAACCCAGAAGGCAGGCTGAAAAGTATCCCAAGAGGGGCAGAAGAACCTTTTTGTTATCCCTGAAGGGGACTGAAATTTAACTATAAACTCAGCAGATGGCTGGATCATCCAGAGAGAACCATGGCTGAAACAGATTGATGGACAAAAGGGTGCTTTAGAAACACCTGCCACTCCACAATCTGATAGTAGGGTGTACTATGGTAGTTACTGGAACTGCTTGCAGCACATCCTGTCAATTTTGATAGCTACACTTTTTTCCCCCAAGTTTGAATATCTTTTGCTGAAATTAAAAAGATATCAGAGTTAAGGTCAGATTGAATACCTTTTTGAGACTGGAAGAGGGGCTTACTATTTAAGATCAATAGTGGATTCTAAAAATTCTTTTTAAATATGGAAAGCTTTGCCCACTAAATAGAATAGACTCAGAGGGTTGGAAGGGACTTCATGAGATCTTAGAGTCCAACCCCCTGGGGCTTGAACCTAGGACCTTCTGCATATTAAGCAGAGGTGCTAGCTATCACACTATTTGCAGGTAATGCTGGGGCCTTCCTGTACCTTCAGCCTCCTTGACAATTCAGAGCTCTCTAAACTGGTTGGTTGATGCCAGAGCACTCAATGGTACAGAAAATCCCTGGATTTGAGCACCACTGTAAAGAAGCCCTCTAGATTTGGACTGAGGTATTTCTGAGAGCAATGGAGACCAAGATTTAGATAGAAGAAAAGAAAGATGTCATGGATTCAAAAAATTATCAAGGTCTCATTTGAAACCCAGGTCATGGACAGCAGAATCCAATGGGTACAATGGCCAGCTGTGAGGGGAATGCCTTGATGCTGAGTGTGAGAGCAATAACACATATGGGAGAACACCTAAAACTTTTTATTTCTTGTTTCATTTTGATAGAGGGTTTCAGTAATTTACCTCTATTGAGATGAACATTTCTGAAGAGAAGCTGTTTGACTTTTAGTTCAGTTCCAAAATAGACAGATGGCTGTAAATTGTCTTGTTGGTGAGAATGACACACTGATTAGATGTCTAAACCCCATTTTAAGACTGTTGATAAATGAACATTGAGTGAGTCCTTGTTGCTAAGGTCTTTTAGGATTGGTGCATCAAACTTTCTATAAACTGGTGACATTATATCAGCTCAAGACCTTTGCCCCTAGATGAGACTGTGTCAACTTCCTCAATGGCCTCATTTTCTTTTCTAAATACCATCAGTGTGGGGAAAATGTCACACATTACTCAGTGTTCCAAATACTAAAGACTATTTTAAAACTTCTTGTTCAAAATTAGGCTTGTCCTAAAAGTGATCATATTTAAGCATTACCTATCTCAAACCTGAGTGGACCAAGTGGCATCACTCCAAAATAGGCCTGGTGGCTGATGAGTCAGAAGACATTTGAAATAGGTAGTGTAAGATGGAGTAAGCAAAGTTAGCAAACCGTAAGAATAAAGTGTATGACTGAGAAGCTTTCACCTTTCAGGTCAGTAAGCTACTTGAGAGAAGAATGGTGTTCAGAGCCTCTAAGGTCCAGCCCCTTTGTGGGCAAAGAGTCGAGACGTTAACAGATTCTGCAAGCCTTTGACAAGTAGCCTTCCACTTGAGGAAGGCCTGATAATGAGATGTTTTGTGCCAGGAGAACACCACCTTTGGCTCCTTGTCAGCAGCTCCAGTTGTTATACTGTGATAATCTAGAACAGTGGTTCCCAGCCTTTTCTCTGCCATGGCACACCTTGAGACCTTCAAATTTTCAAGGCACACCATCATTAAAAATTAATGAATATTCAAATTAACTTAAATTACTTATGAATATTCATGAACCATAGCACTGTTTTGGAAATGCTGCTATGTGGGGTAGTAGGGGTGGCAAAACAGGGGAGGTCATGAGTCGTGTGCAGTGGCAGGAGTGAGTGTGGGGAGCACAGCAGGGCAGGGGTAGCAAAAGAGGACAAGGGTGGCAAGAGAAGAGAGAGGAAGGGAGAACAAGAGTGGCTTTATGGGGGGGGGGCGGCAAAGGGGAACCTGTAGAGTGGGAAGGTAGGGAAGGGGAGCATGGTGTAGAACCCACTTCCCCCTTCTCCACAGTGGCTCCCTGCCACCCAGGGCAAATCCTCACCCCACTGCTGCACCCTCCAGCCCCCAGCTACACCCCCCCCAGACACAGCCATCCCACTCCCTAGCTACACACCCCCCCAATCAACCAGCCACCCTACAACCCCAGCCACACACCCTCTGCTACACATCCACTCCCACCCACCTCTGCTACACACACACACCTGCCCCACACAACCCCCAGCAGTGCCCCCCCCAAATCCCTTACCTGGTGTGTTTGCAGGCTGGCTGACACAAGCTGCTCCACCCTGCAGGGGGAGATTCACACCACCCAGCTTCCCCCATGTCTCTGCTGGCTGGGCTTAAGACGGAGCCAGGTTTAAGGTGGAGCCACCTGAATGGTGCATTTGGGCTGCTCCTGCTATTTTTAGGGGGACCCCTGGAACTTCCCATTCTAGTGCTTTCCTCTATTTTTAGGGGGGCAGAATGCTGCCTGCCTAAAAATAGGGGGCCCAGAACTGTGTTCTGCTGCCTTCCCCCTTACTTTAACCCCTGCCTTTCCCAGCCCTGCACAGCCCAGGTGACTGGGCTGAGCAGGGAGGGAACTTTGACTCCAGCTCTCAGGCATGCTCGCAGCACACTTTGGGTGTTCCCGCGGCACACCAGTGTGCCCCGGCACATTGGTTGGGAACCACTGGTCTAGAAGACTGATAGATGAAGAGCTGACAAACCCTTAGTTATCTTATGTTTTCAGAGACATCCCAGTCTTTCTCTTCTTTAATTTTAAGGTGCAGAGGTATATGAGCATCAATCAACTACACACAAGGAAGGTGCCAGAAATAAAAGTTCATTGCATTTAAACAGCTCTGAATATTCTCTGAGATATTTTACTCATTGTGTTCTGTTAAGTCTTAAGAAACATAACCTGCCTATAAACTTGGGTACATAAAGGTTGTCAAGTTTCTGTGTATCAAAGTGTATTTTCAGTCTGTTACACCATCTCTGAGGAGAAGATTAAAGAGTTAGCAACCACATAAGAATTTAAATGTGAGGAGGCTAGCTGTGAAGTTTGTGCTTTAGTTAGTTAATGACTTGGCTTCAGCAGCAAAAGAGACCCAGGTTCCAATTACAGATCTGATTAACTTTGGTAAAATTCTTTAGGACAGGGGTCTGCAACCTGCAGTGCTGGAGCCACAGTTGGCTCTTTGGCTGCCTCCTTGTGGTTCTGGGTTCCTGTCTCGAGGCTCTCCTCGCTGGGTGACCCTGTGGGTGGCTGATGCCAGGATCCAGACTCCCTGCCCCTGGGGGACCCTGAAAGGGGCCCGCTCCTGGTTCCAGCTTCCGCCTCTACTGCCAGGCAACTCTGCCGCAAGCACCCTGGCTCAGCTCTCCCCACCTCTACCAGGAGGTTACACCAATTGTGGCTCTCAAAACACTGGATTTTTGAAGGAATTTAAAAAAAAGAAAAAAGGCTCTTCTCATTTTTTGGGTTGCTGACCCGCTGGTTCAGTGCAATCACCAAATGGACAATCATTTCTTTTGATCTGTTCTTAAGGGTTTATATTAGTCTACTGATTTAACTGATAATTCAGTTCCAATCCAATCTTGAGACTGATTTTGTAGTTTTATTGTTTTTCATATTTAGTTTAATATTGTTAATAGCAGCTTAATTTTATTTTTGTTATAGTCTTAATGAAATGTATAAAAAGATACTGAATCACATTTTTTTCCATATGCACTATTGGTACAGAGCCTTTGGTGAGGTAGGTAGGCCTCAACTGGTCAACAAAAAAGCCTTACTAGCTTCCTATATTTTAGCCTTTTGCTCTCATATGGTCATCTTGAATCCTGTGCAGTTCTAGGGTTGCATTTAAAAAGTCAAGCTTATTCAAGCAAATAGAGTTGAAAGCCATAAAATCCACAGAATAGGATTGGTGTATATACTTGAGTCTGGTTCAATGTTCCCTCTAATTTTTCATAGGCTGTGTGTGCAAAAAATTTCTTTTGTGCAAATTTTCAGAACAAGGGTCCAAATTTGTGCACACTTCAGTAAGTGTGGTCATACTTGTGAGAGCGACGAAGTAAGTGTGTATGATGTAAATACTATATACATTTTATTTTGATATGATGATGGAAATGATTTTATAAATTACAAAACCTTATTTGAAACGTGCTATTTTAAACCACTTTCTTAAAGTAGCATAAAAATATTAGCACTGTTTAATTTTTTTGTGCATGCTTTATTTTGTTGTGTGCATGGGTTTCATGACCTGTGTGCCTGTGCGCACGCACACAGCTTAGAGGGAACACTGGAAAAAAATGAGACGTATGGGCATTGAGGCTTAATTTCAGATTTTGAATATCTACAACTGTATCTATCAAAAGCACTGCACAGCTCAATCTGTTTGGAGCTGGCTCTAAAAAGTAGGGTGCTCTGTCCAACGTCCTAACTCCTGAAAAGATCAGTCTCCATTAGAAACACGTAGCACGTGTTTATATCTACTCTGATGTGGAGGTGCCCAGTGCTGATTTTAAAAGTTTGGTAGAATGTTATTTTATCCAATACAGTTAACATGTATTTTTCAATTTATACAAGTTCTCTGTGGATTTTGACATCCTGCACTGTACACTTCTAAACTTTCCTTTTACATATTTGGTCACTTCAAAAGCCTTTTTTGAACTTCAAAGGATACCTTTTGAAGCCTTAAGGTGTGAGTCAGCTAACAGGACTTTCTCCTCTCACTTCCAGGAAACTTAGATGAAGAGCCTTCATGGAAAATCAGTCTGCTAATATTTTAATAATTCTTCCCCTGGGGAATTTTCTTGTGTCAGAAGTTTCTTGGTAAAGTGCCTATAACAATGTGGAGAACACTCTGGCAGTCAGAGGCCCAGACTCCTTTTTATGAGATGAAAATTTGTGCACACAAAATCTGCACCTACAGAAATGACTTACAGTTGCAAATCTGAGGAGCTGAGCCTCTAGTGACCCAAATTACACAGGAAAACAGGTGGTAAGAGGTGCAAGTTCTGAGATTTTCATCCGCGTCTCAACTGTGTAGAAAATTTATCTTGTCAAAAAAAGGGAAGGTGCTCTTCTGAAAACTTCTTCCTATAACTCAGAAAGAAGGAACACTTGTGTCTCAATCTCTCCCCTCTGAAAGTTAAACAGGAAGGATGCATGATGGCAGGGGTACCACTTTGTTTAGTAACTTATCAATTTAAGATAAATGGATATGAGCCAGTAGTAAATTGATTGACTCGATCGAGGAATTGGCACTGGTTTAATGACACCCATTTCAAAATTGATTTCTTAAATTTCCTGCATAGACGTTGTCATATCTGTGTTGAAAGTGAGTTTCAGTTCTTCCCCTATCCTTTGGGTTTATGGTGTGTGGTGTTTTTTCTTTTTTTCCTCCAGTTCTTCCTATTTTTATAGATGTGAGGCAGATACAGCCTTCTACAGCAGATTCTGGTTCTGTGACTTCAGCTGGAAGATAACGCTCTGCTAGATATTGGTTGCACCTTGCTATAGCCCAATCATAGCTTGTGAGGATATTTACAAGATCCTATAATAACCTTGCAGTCTACTATGGGTACTTCTACACTGGAATAAAAGACTCATGGCACTGCTGCTGTTGGCCCAATTCCACTCACTTGGGCATGGCTGCAAGGCTATAAAATTGCTGTGTAGATGTTCAGGCTCTGATTAGACATTCAGGCTCTGGGCCTTGGTTTTAATTCTGTCTTGTTGGGTCCAGACTTTGAGCTTCAGCCAAGGCCCAAACTTCTACCTGGCAACCTGAACCCTGTGAGCTTGAATCAGCTGATCCAGGCAAGCTGTACAAATTTAATTGCTGAGTAGGTGTCTAGGTTAACTGTCTGTGTGTATATTTGCTACTTTCTAGAACTGTGCAGAGGTTGGAAATGGTTATTTCAGAAAGGACATTGAAATTCTGATTAGAATCAGAACAAAACCTGCGAATTTATAACTTCTCTGAAGGACTGGTCATTTTGAGGGTGAGAAGGTGGGGGGAGGGGAATTTCATTTTGAAAAGTAGAAATGACATTTTGATTTGACTTCAACTTTTCAAAATTACGATACACAAAACAAATGAAATGACTTTTAATTAAAAAAAATAAATTATTTCCTACAATATCAAAAGAGGACATTTTGATGTTGAAATGTGTTTACTTTATTCCTCTGGAATAAAATGTCACCAAAGTCACTGTAGTTTCTCAATGCATTTTGACATCAACACTGTGGTTGTTCCAGTGGAAAATCACCTTCCTCAAAGTTATTCCTCCTCTTTTGACCATATCTTACCTCTGTTTCCACCAGTATGTCCTTGAATCTGGAAACTTTCCTAATAAGTTCCCAGTGATAAGAGAACTCACCTCAGAAGATACTAGTTTTCAGAGGTTTGACATTTTCTGTGACTGATTAGCCCCATTCTGTTCTTCTATTAACTTTACTGTAGCTAGTAGTGGCTGTCTTAGTCTTCACTTCTTTATTGGTTCTGGTTTCTTCTCAGTTCTCCAAACCAGAATACAGTGCTCTCATGAATATTTTCTCACAATTGTTGGCTGCATTTCAGTCACAGGGATTTGCCAGCCTCTGACTAGTCTGTACAACCTTTGTGGTCCCCTTAGTAAATAATGACATTGATCTGTAGCTCAAAAAAAAAGGTAAACTGGGTAAAGTCCCTTAAATTTCTTTGATTTTGAAAACTACTCTGGGCTGCTCGAAGATTAAGTGGTTGATTTGTGCTGGCCCTCTGCCTAGGAGTGAATTTTACAACATAGGATCAGAGTGGCATCTGCATTTATAGCTTGCATACAAATACAAAGAGCTACCAATATCCATTTTTTTCCAGTAAGTGTGAACTCAATTTGGAGTCAAAGAATCAATTCTGCATTCCTTCCCCTTATGTATTTTATGCTGGCTCTCAATTATAAAGCATTGATAACTACTGAATCACAGAATGCTGGATTTGTTATCTCTTGGCTTGTTCTGATACGACAGTGTTTATATTGCATGCCACTCCACTTAGCTCTAACAGGTCTCTTTTATCCAGCTTCTGTTTGAATGTAAACAGAGGCTCAAATGGAAATATTTAATCCAAGAGTATCAGTTGAATGAATACAGCACCACACAACATATACATTACTATTCTTTGTTTCAGATAAAGAACTGACCTCTGTGAGCATGTTTACATGGCAGTTTGGTAGCATGAGCAAGGTGTGGGTGGCTGAGTTAGGCTGCAGGACTCTCTAATTGCAGTATAGACTCATGATCTCATTCTGAGGCCTGAGTTCTAGGACCCTGCAAGTTAGGAGCGTCTCAGAGCTCAGGTTGTGGTATGAGCCCAAATTTCTGCACTGCGTTTAAACAACCTGGCAGCATGAACCTCAGTCAGTTGGTATGGGTGGGCCATGGCACCTAATTGCAGTGTGGATGTGGCCAGTGGGATGCTGATCCTCTGCATTCTCAACCTAACTCCTGAACCCTTTGCCCTTCATAGGGCTAACATAACTCCTTTATAGAGGGAAGAGTGCTTTCCCATAATGAATTTTGTATTCTATTTTTCTAATTACTGGTGGAATTTTTAAATTAACCTTTATTTCCCTGATTGGTGAACAAAAAGGAATCTTTAATCAAGTTCTTATTACTAACAGCTTTGACAACTGACAATTCTTAATGACTTAAACACCTGTCAACGTAGGGTTCTTATTTCATCCACTACAGAACCCATCTGAAATAACAAATGTTCCTTATCAATCACCAAGTTTTGTTCATGTCATTCTTCTGCAGATACTTTTCATTAGCTTGAGGGTCTTTCCCTTGGATTCCCACAGACCTGAAGATGCTGAGGATAACCTGAAACATCCCAATGCTCAATCACATTAAATTCTCGAATACAGGTCATTCACAGATTAAGACCCAACACTTTCAGCCTTAAAACTCAGATGCTTTCTTTGCTAATACTGTAAAAGATTCTTGAAGAGTAGTTACTTAAAATTACTTTAATATACAGCATAAAGACTAAAAAGGTTAATGTTTACTAACAGCTCCTAGTACCTCACTCTTTCTTCCACAAGGCCTCTTCTACCACATGCAGTCTAATCTAATTCAACATCTATAATTTGAGATAGGCCTGAGATATGAACCTTGGATCCAAATTTGAAGAACAGTGAGTGGATTCAGGGGTTTGATGTGGGCCCATCTCTATAGAGGGTTCATTTCTTACACCCATAAAACTGAAGTTGGTCAGTTAAGTTCCCAGACTGAATTCTACCATCCATAATTAATATGTAGGAGTATAGATTCAATGGCTAGAAGGAAGCTGAAATAGTCTTTCAGGACATTCTTTCCAATAGCTATGAGTCATCAATAATCAACCAGTGTTATCTTCTTAAGTTTCAGGTCTTGATCATGGGTACTATGGTTCAAGAAAACTTTTTTAGCAGATTTCTTCCCTCTGCTGGATGTTTATATTTTGATCTTTATTGTTAACTAGGTCCCAATTACAGGTGAAACTGCTGTCCTGTGTCTCTTTTTCTTTTCTCAGGTGTGCAGAAGTAACAGTTAAAACAAAACTTCCTAAGCTGGGGAAGCCAGTCAGAGATGACAAATGGAGGCCGAAGCCTCATTTTTATGTGGATGCTTTACATCCAGCTCACATACCATTTAATGTAATCTGAAGATACTGATGTTTCAGGGAGTTTGTTGATGTCACCCACAATTGAAATGCCCCTTGTTTTCCAAATATGCTTCGCCAGCATGTCTCTAAAAGCTTTGGGGGGAAGAAAGGGGGGGGGGGAGAACGGGTTAACTGGGTTGAGGAAAAGTCTTAATTATTTGAAGGAATTTGGATTCGCTGTGGTTCAGACCATCCCATGTAGCTAACTTTTCTACATCCTGACAAAGGGGTTTAAACCCCAGATCCCAAAGCCTAGAGCCTCACAGCCTTTAATGAATGATTCATTATAAACTACCAACCCTACAAATTCATTTTCTGTATTCATGATAGATTATAGGTTTTTACAATATGAAGCAAACCTAATCTGTTTTCTATTATATTAACTACATTATTCCACTTAGTCTCTGAAATATACAGTGCAGGTTTAGTTCCAGTTTTACTTAACAACAAATTTGGTTCAATTCCTTCTGATGTCACTGAATATTTCTAAGGAAAGAAAGATCATGAGAGTTTCTCACACCTTGTTTTTTGCCGTGTGAGATGGGTTTGTTAGCATTTCTAAGAACTTGTTGAAGTTTAATTTTAACTGACTTATTCAATAAGTGTTTCACTTACTGGCAACTAAACATAAACATGGAGATTCTCCATCCATGCAGTCAAGGGATTAAGACTTTCATCTTATTCCTTTTGTTGTACAGTCTATGGCAAACCAGGTGGTTGTCGTCATAATGTTTAGAGGTATCTGAAAATCTTTGTGGCATATGTTGTCATAAAACTATGAAAACCATAAAGTTTGACAAAAGGGTTGACAACAGTCCCATGCCTTGTTTGTCTAGCATGTTTGTGCAGATGCCTCCTCTGTTGTCTTATTGCAACCAAGAAAATGGAGCATATGTGTACAGTAACACAGTGGTATTATAAGTTGTCCTTTCTATTTCCTTTTTGTTTGTTCATTATCCTCACATGTCACATCATGTTTGGATTTAGTTTGTTCAATTTTTTGGAGCTGGGACTATGGGTGAAATTCTGGCTCCTATCTCTGGGTAGCCAGTTCCTTTAAGTGAAGTGGGTTTGGTGTTCCTGTGCCAGCACAGGTGCATCCCAATTTAACCTGATGAAGAGGATAAGGCAGCAAGGGGAATTAGTGATCAGACTGCAGTTGGGAAGAGGACCCGTGGAAGGAGTTCTTTAGGAAAGAAGATCAGTGGAAGAGCTAACCTGCTGAATTTTCCCTGCAGACACTTGGAGGTTGGAAGAAGGTGGGGTAGCACTATAGACAGAAGGGTTGGTATAGGTGCTTTGACAAAAGCAGGCAAGAACCAAAGAAAGTGATGGGTGTGGTAGAAGGTGCCAAAGCTGAGGTATAGTATTAGATTGTGTTTTGGGACTTCTGTGGATTATGTGCAATATGTAGAGATAAATGAACTATTCTTTGGGCTTTCAAAGGCTACTTATGCTAAACCAGCTTTGGAAGAACATCTGGTTGAGTCTTTAAAGAACCTGTGTGGGGAAATTGAGACACTAATCCTGGCATTATTATGCTTGTCTGTAAGAGTAGTCAGATGAGGGAGAATCTTGGCAGTTCCCTTTAAGTCAATGAGGGTTTGCCATTGGCTTCATGGGAGTCAGGTTTTCAACTCATGTCCCTTGGTAGAGCACTAACCACACTTCAGAGCTTTGAAAGATGATAATATAATCAGGAATGATCACTCAGTTGTTCTACATGTCTCTGCATATTTTTCACACAACTCTTTTCCAGTCTTTTTTGACATTATGATAAGAATCCCAATATTTTAAAAGTGCAAATGAGCAACTTTCCCTGCTAACTTATGTAAAATAGAACAAATTCATGACCTCTTGCATCCAAGTTGTTTTAGAAGGCAAACTTTAAATACTGTAGAAAAGATATTTCTTATGAACAAGAAATGCTACAGAGTGATGAAAAGATGACATGCATTTGGGAGTGAAAATTGCCCTTTACAGAGTGCTTTCCCTATGATATAAAATAAAACAATCTGAATTTTGTGAGGCCAATAACCCCATTTCCTAGGGTGGCAGTTACCTGGACTCTTTGGTGTAACATGTCTGCCATGAGATTAAGGAAGGAACAAAGAACTGCAGTAAAAAGCATAACCAGCATAGAGAAGGACAATTAGCAATTTATTCAGAAATAATCATTGTACAAATTAAGATCCATCAAATTTTTCTACTCTTTAATTTAATGAGGGTAGCAGCTGCTCTGCCACATCTTATAGGAGTAATAATAACTTAACACTACACAAAGGGGCTTTGTTTATTTTCTCCAGCATAGAGAAAAAGGCAGAAGAATCAGCAGGTGTTATTTCTGGAAAACACTGCATGCATTATGAACTTGTTCAGTTATACCCCCAGCTTCCTCTAACTTTCTCCCTCATCTCTCCAAGTCCTTGTTATTCAAAAACTCATTTAACAGTAAATTATAAGAAAATAGTTTCCTCAGGTAATAGAAGTGAAAAAAAATCTGGGAGCAAGTCAATAAACCATTATGAGGATCACAAACAAATACCACAAACATGACGTGACCTGCTGTCATCCACAAAGCTGCTCCAGTTTACAAGGAGGCTGGTGATTTAGCATGCTGTCTTCAGAACTAATGAAACTTGTCATTTCAGTGTTAGTGCTAGTTTTTCTGTTGCAGTGCCCCATACTAAGTGATTGAGGACCTTCAGCTTTTTAAAAGTCACAAACACTGGTAGTTTGTACAGTGTTGGATAGACACAAGAATACCTGAGTTCCCTTTACTTGCTGTGGGCCTTACCTAAAAGTTGTTCCATCTAGGTACAATTCCACAAGATGGTAGATATATTTCTCTACTATCAAGATAATCTGCTTCCATATCACCCTCAATTCTGTCTATTTGCATGATATAAATTGATTCAATGGTCATTTCCACTTTTTTTTTTAAGAGTGTTTGAACAGAAAAGGTTGGGAAAAGACCCTTGCAATTCAGCTTCCTAAAATTAAAAGTTTTTGGCAATTTGGCATCTATGAATTCTTTATTAATCATGTCTTCCTCTGCAACATCTGCTTTCACTCCTAAACTGATTTCCAAAACAGATTTTTTAGGAAGTATTGTAGAGTGAAAGATCAGTACAACATAAATTCAGGAAATGTATGCTGTTTTTATGAAATATGAGCTAGCTCTATCAATGACAATTACAAACACCATGGAGGACAGAATGGAAAGCAATTGCTTGAAGAAGACATGGATTTGTAAGCATGGCTTAATAATCCTATGTAGTCTTTTCAACTGGCTACATTAACAAAAAGATGCAGGTCTAACATAAATAGCAAGTGCCAATATAGGTGTTCTTAAAATTACATTTGCCATGCATTTTAATATAATCTGTAGTAGTATTCAAAGTCTGGTAACAGGCCAGCAATATGTGCCTGAATCACTCCATCTTGTTAAAATGCATTGATCCCACTGGGAGTGGATTTAGTGGGTTCTGCACACTCGCTAATGGAAGTAGCTCATTATTCCAACAGATTTATAAAGGTGGTGAGTGGCTGTCTGAAGTTAAGTATCTGGGGAGTAGGCTAAGCAGTCTGGAGGGAGGAATCCTAAGAGCAGAAAAGCCTGGGGAGAGGGCTTGAACGGAAATTTGCTAGGGTATTGACTCTGTTTTAGCACAGATCATGAAAGGCTATTCTCAAAAGGTCTAGAGTCTATTAGGTGCATAAATGAGAGTACAGAAAAAAGAAAATGCTGTGTCTGGAGGTGTGGACATCTAGTTAAGTGTGATAATACACATTCAGCATGGTTAGGTCCCTACACCATGGACATACACTTCAGCAACATGTGGTGTATTTTCTAATGACATACGCTAAAGTGGTGATGGTAAAGACAAAGACAAATATTGTCATATGTCTTTCAGGAAAAATGTCTTAATCAGAATACTGCAACAAAATGGATGTCTAATTGAACCATATCTGGTATGAAGACCAGTATTAAAAAGGCATAGCTTGCAGCTGTATGTTGCTCATGCACATGCACTCTCCCTTTCAAATGTGTCTTCATTTCCACAACTTTAAACTGCTGCTTTTCTCCATTCTGTCGCATATTTTAAGTTTCCAAAGGGGTAGCCGTGTTAGTCTAGTCCAGCAAAAAAAACAAGGAGTCATGTGGCACTTAAAGACTAACATTTATTTTTCACATGAGCTTTAGTGGGAGAAAATCCCACTTCATCAGATGCTCCATCTTTGAAGCATCTGACGAAGTGGGATTTTCTCCCACGAAAGCTCATGTGAAAAATAAATGTTAGTCTTTAAGTGCCACATGACTACATATTTTCAGGCCAGCATGGACCATTTGATCAGCCAGCCTGACCCCATCCCCACTTGTAGAGCTGAGACTGAATCAGTCTTTTAAGTTCTAGCTCAGTGCAATAACCAGAAGGTTACACTTGAATTCAAGCAGTGGCTTTTGTAGCCAATCAGAAAAAAAAATTACTAAAGAGAGCATTTTATGACTGAACAGCGTCTTCCCTCTAAACCCTTTTTTTCACACTTCAGATATAAATTATGCTTTGCTTCTCAGATCTATGTACTTGCTCCTTGAAAACAGCTGTAAGTTTTGCTTGTATATTGTAGCCTTACGGGTAACATACACATGTTCTAGAAATTCTCAGTGAACTCTACACATTTTGTACATAAGGACTGCAGGGTGGTTTGAAGTTTATATGACCAAGGCAGCTTCATTCTTTTTTTATTACAAAAGATTACATAATGAAAAAAGTAATTTATTAGAATTTATGGTCCAATGCTGCATAAACTTAATCCCAATTGGCTCAGGTGGTCTGCTCCTATGCTTAGTTATAAATATGCTTAACTGCTTTGTTGGATCAGAGACTTAATGGATTCATTTTACAGCCTTATGTGTATTGATATGGTTTATCTGATACAGTTTTGAATTCTTCAAAAAGTAATTAAGTATTTTTAAGCTGTTTGGTCTGATGTATTTGTCTTAAGATTTTTTATATATAATAAATAAAAAAAAAAGTATTTATTCAGATTAGAGTATAGTAGCACTCTTAAGATAGCTGTGAGAAGAAAGCTTCTGCCCTGAAGAGCTCATAGTCCAAGGCACTGGTTCTGCATTGTGATCCATTTGGGTCAGACTGCTGTGCCTGCTTGAAGACCAATTGACTTCATCTACAGAGTCTCACTGCAGTTCTCCTCTCATGACTACCATGTAGGATTGGGACCAAAAGAGACAAAGGGGGAAAAGATGTAATGAATACTAGTTCTCTTTAATGTTGATGGTAAACACAGCTTGGTAATATTTTTATTTATTTTGGGCACATCTTCTCAGTAAGCTGATGGAGTGGCTTCAAGCACTCCTTAAAGAATTACATCTGAAGGATTGAATTGTCTGGAGGCTAGTAATGTGGTATGGGGCCTTTCACTCTGTCATCTGTCGTTTTACAGGCAGCCTTTGAGAAGATATAATGGTGTTGCAAATAAATGCTAGTTTAAAAAAGGGTATGGCATTACATAGTAATACTTGGGCAAATTTTGAAAAGTACAAAGGAATACAACTCCTACTGAGGTCAGTAGGAGATAGGTAGAGTCCTCCAAATCCACAGATATCTGCCTTATGGCTGCATGCACGGATGCAATGCAAATATCCACAGATCATTTCTTGCAGATGCAGATCAGATGCTGATCCATGTATTTGTATCTGCACAGGACTCTAGAACAGTGATTTTTTTCAACCAGTGTGCTATAAAATTTTGTAGAAAGGTAATGAGAATCAATGTAAAAGAAATGTTGTTTCATCTTAAACACCTTTTATTCTATCCAATCAAAATTGCAACTTATAAAACTCATGAAAATTAATCATTGAATTAAAAGCGAGGTATTGCTCTTTTGATTTTAAATCATGAGCATTCTAATCACAGGTGGCTGAAGGGCAAAATTGCAATGTGTATTTTTTTTCAGTGGAGTTGAAACATAAATGCATTTAATCCTTCTTTAGCTTGTTGTATGCACTATGCTGCAAACCACTCTAATATGACTGTAACCATAGTAAATGTAAGTACAGTATATGTGATATTCATGAGTAATCAACTGAGCTGAAAAAAGTGGGTTTGTCATGGAATTGTTTGTCTCATTGAAGGGTGCTGTGTTACTGAAAAAGTTGGGAACCACCTCTCTAGAGATAGGTGCCTAGGTGCTTTGAAAACCCCATCAACATCTTTAGTTCTAAATATCCTTTAAAAAATAAACTCTGGTCCAGAGCCTAAACTTAAGATATACAGTGACTCTATACTACTGAGCATCTTAATAGGGATCCTCTGTATCAAGCAACCACTTTCAAGTATCCCTAAAGGTTCAGTATGATTTTGATCAGCCTTTAGTTAGAAAATCTCTCATTTAAGTAACTGACAGCTGCTGGTCCCTTCAGTGGTCATTTAAGAAAGATTACAGTGCATGCTTAAAGGGCCAGAAATCTATTATTGTGTTCTGAGTGGTAAATGTTTAGTCAGTTTAATTTTAGTTCTTAGCTTTAAGGATCTCTAAAGATCAAGAGGTCACATCCAAATTGACTCAGTCACAGATGTAAGAACTGAGACTACAGTGGATAGAACTATCTGTATGAGTCAAGCAATGTTAACTCACCAAGAGTTAAGGTGAGCTGATAAATAACAAGAAACATATTTGGTATGATAGCAGGACTTGCTAGCTCCTTCTCCATGTCCTGGAAAGCTGTGAATAATAGATTTTTTTGCACATTTTAGATTTTGTACCATTTACATTATAAAATATAAATGTAGTAAATAATGAAGAAATTTTAATTCAAAAAGGATTGCAGCAAGTATGAGACCCTTTTGACATAATTCTCTACTATCATTCAGTGAGTTTATCTTTTCATTCAAGTAGTCCTATTGAATTCGTGTGAGTAAGTGTTGCAGAACTGGGACATTAAGGAGAAAACTAGTTCATTTGGTGTTGATGTTAAGAATTTTATTGGTAATGGAAATGACAAGTAAATTATTGGGCATTGTTGGATGAGACACTATTAACATATGCAGAGGTACATACCATGTATAGAAGACTGACATTCGAGCTGGGAGCAAAGTATGAACTGGATTTAGAACATATATCCTGTCTATGGCTTGGATGTGTTGTCCTTGAAGGAAAGGACTCTTAATATTGAGCAAATGTGGTGAAAGTATAACCTTGAAAAACTGGATTCAGGCTGGTATGACAGGGTATGATTACTTATGCCCTGTATATACACAATATGGGATTATCTCTGAGCCTTAGAAAAGAGATGTTGAGGATGTATCACAAAGTTTGTCATCTTTTATATTTCAATAAACCTCCTGACTTGATGCTCCCCAAAGTAATTAGGTTTGCCAGAAGGCAGCACTGTTGTTGCTCATCTTCTATTTCCTATGTCTGAACAAATTGCACACTGGGTGGATAACCCAAATCATACAAAATGGAAGATAGTGATATCTATTTTGCTCTTTATTCTCTCTTTCCCTGGGCAAGTCAGATGTTGACAATGTTCACAATGACTTTTTTTCATTATCTTTTCTACACCACTAAGCATGTTGCATGAAGACAACATGCCAAGAGTAGGCAAATTCAAATGTGGTCAGATCTGCTTAATTGTAACTTTTCTTTCAGTGCAGCCTTTTCTGCCTCTTAGCCCATTTATTATATTTATAAAAGTGGTGTCATAAAAATGTTATCTATTGTCTCCTTTCACACTCCACATTAGCACTGGGGAGTGAGCTGGAAAGGGGGATGTACTGGCAATCTGTAGTCAGCCTTAAAAAAGCAAACAGCCAAGTGCTCCAACAAATAGCTTATTCTAGATGCTTCAGAAGAAGGTGTGTTGCCAACTGCAAGTAAAGCTCTTAATTGTTCAATACTTAACCATGGTGGGTGGAAGTTTATTTTTCCTTTTTGAAGATGATATTCAATATATATCCATAAACCACTAACGCATCAGTCTTAATAGTTTGTATAATCTTATTGTGTTAGATAGCATTGTTCTTGGTCCAAATCATGATGTCCTCACTCATGTAAATTTCTTACAGGAGGAAAAGATTGAGTAGAAATTGAGGTGAAGATTTCAGGTTTTAGCCATTTATTCGTACATATATCTAATGCTTTTACTGAATTTTTTTTGCTTCACTGATATCTTACAGCAGAGAGTTCCATGAGATAATTACACTGTATAAAAGTAGTTCCTTTATTCCTTTTGTATATATTCCATTTAAATTTACCATATGGATTGATATAATAGGTGTTTATCGCCAATTACATAATCATTGTTCAACTTGTCTTTTAAGATACTTTCAGAAAATATATGAATAGTTGAATTAGTTAGCATCATTGTAGTTAAGGCTGAGAACTAGTTAAACTAAAAACTCTATCAAGTCCCTAAGAGAAAAGATAATGGAGGAGAGGGAATCTCCTTTTGGCACAATCCTAATTTCTCTTCTAAATTGAATAAATTTCCTTTCAGATAACTTTTATTTACTCAGTTGTAAAGAAATTGCAATGGTTTCAGACTTTCCATGCTCATGTTTTCAGTGATTTTTTTGTTTTTTTTTTTTTTTAACAAAAACAAGTTTGGTAAATGATTATTCATTGATTCTAAGTGGCGACTAATTACATTCCATAGTTAGTTTAAAAATAAAACTTTTAAAAGTTGTACAACTTCAGAGCTATCCTACTATGGTCAAGGGCAGTTGTGCATGGTGAAGTGATAAAAGGTGCTTGGGCATTATATTTACATACTTGTATTGAAATAACCATAATGAGAGATTTTTAAATATTTAAGAGCTGTGGTGGTAGTTTTGAAAATGCCTTTTAAACTTTGAGTTTCAAACAGGGATTTTAAAATGAAAGCCTAAGCATTTCTAATCAATGATGGATGAGGAAAAGGCTGAAGTGCTTAATGCTTTTTTTACTTTAGTTTTCACAGGAAGGGTCAGCTCTCAGCCCACTACAGTGGGTACGGCAGATTCGAGAGAAGAAGAGAGGCCCTTGGTGACAGAAGGTCAGGTTAGGGACTACCTAAAGAAGCTGGATGTGCACAAGTCCATGGGGCCGGACGACCTGCATCTGAGGGTGCTGAAGAGTTGGCCGATGAGGTAGCAGTACCACTGGCCATTATCTTTGAAAACTTGTGGCAAATGGGGGAGATGCCAGAGGACTGGAAAAAAGCAAATATAGTGCCTATCTTCAAGAAAGGCAAAAAGGAGGATCCAGGGAATTACAGACCTGTCAGCCTCACCTCAATCCCTGGAAAAATCATGGAGCAGCTTCTCAAAGAATCCATCCTGAAACACTTGGAGGAAAATAGTGATCAGGAGCAGTCAGAGTGGATTCACCAAGGGTAAATAGTGCCTGACCAACCTCATCACCTTCTATGATGAGATGACTGGATTTGTGGATGCAGGAAGAGCTGTTGATGTGATATACCTTGACGTTAGCAAGGCTTTTGATATGTTTCCCATAGCATTCTTGTTAGCAAGTTAAGGAAGTATGGGTTGGATGTGAGGACTGTAAGGTGGATAGAGAACTGGCTATATCAACGGTTTCAGCAAGTAGGAATCAATGGCTCTTTGTCTAGTTGGCAATCAGTAATGAGTGGTGTGCCCCAGGGGTAGGTCCTGGGGCTAGTTCTGTTCAATATTTTCATTAATGATCTGGATGATGGGATTTATTGCATACTCAGTAAGTTTGCAGATGACACCAAGCTGGGGGAAACTGTAGACGCACTGACGGGCAGGGAGAAGATTCAGGAAGACCTTGACAAATTGGAGCAGTGGGCCAAAAGAAATCTCATGAGGTTCTATAAGGACAAGTGGAAAGTCCTGCACTTGGGACGGAAAAACCCCATGCATTGCTACAGGCTGGGGAGTGATCAGCTAAGTAGCAGCACTGTAGAAAAGGATCTGGGGGTCCTGGTGGATGGGAAGCTGGAGATGAGTCAGCAGTGTGCTCTTGCTGCCAAAAAGGCTAATGGCATACTGGGCTGCATCAGAAGAAGCATTGCCAGCAGATCGAGGGATGTGATCATTCCCCTCTATTTGGCACTGGTGAGGCTGCATCTGGAATACTGTGTCCAGTTTTGGGCTCCCTACTACAAAAAGGACATGGACAAATTAGAGTCTAGTGGAGGGCAACAAAAATGATCAAGGGGCTGGAGCACAAGCCCTGTGAAGAAAGACTGAAGGAACTAGGCTTATTTAGGCTGCAGAAGAGAAGGCTGAGGGGGGATTTGATAGCAACCTTCAACTACCTGAAGGGATGCTCCAAGGAGGATGGAGCTCGGCTGTTCTCAGTAGTAACAGAGGATAGAACAAGGAGTGATGGTTTCGAGTTGCAGCTGTGGAGGTCGAGGCAGGATATTAGGAAATCTTTCTTACTAGGAGGGTGGTAAAGCATTGAAATGGGCTACCTAGGGAGGTGGTGGAATCTCTGTCTTTGGAGATGTTTAAGGCTCGGCTGGATAAAACTCTAGCTGGAATAATTTAGTGGGAGTGGTCCTGCTTTTTTTGGCAGGGGGTTGGACTAGATGACTTCATGAGGTCCCTTCCAACCCTATGATTTTATGAATCTTTATTTTCTTTAGTGAAGTGAAGTTATGGAAAAGGAACTTATTTTGCTCCAACTAGATCTTATTTTGCTACAGTTTAGCGTTATTTTAGGGTTAAATATCTTTTTATTGTTACATCTCTAAAGCTACTCCTTATCTGTTAAATATCTGCTGAATATTATGAGACGTCCATTGTTCAGAGATTATATGGAATATGCAACAAGCGTGAGAAAATGACATTGCGAGTTATAACCCTTCCCTTCTTTTGATTTTGGAAATTTAAATCTTAGTTACTGAAAAGTTGACACAGTTGCATACTGATGAACAGTTTGCTATATTTGCCATAGTCTATTCAGCAGTGCATACACACATGCACAAATACGACATTTATACTGAAGTTTCAGAGGTTTTTTCGTTTGTGTTTTAAAATGGGAAACAGCGAAACAGAGCTGCAAAAGCAATGATGTTTTACCCCTTATATTACTTAAATTCTTTCTTTCCTATCTGCTTACTTATTTAGGATAATCGTTCTGGTATCTTTAAGAGAACAGCATATTTATGTAAATTAGAGAAGAATTAGGACCTAATAATCTAAATCAGATTCCAGTAAACTTCAAGTTTGATTAAGCAATCCACTCTGGAAATGTCATTTTTTGAAAACCATACAAGCTATAACTTTGAATAGAATGTGTTACATTGAGAAATATAGCAGATGCATCTCATTACTTAGAGTAGAGTACTAGATCATTATTTATCTGTTAATTGACAGCAGTAGCTGTGAGTTATAAAGGCAGGACCCAAATACAAAAGTTACTTTCCTGAAAAGCTTACATAGCTTAAAATAGCTACATGTCTCCACCTTAGTTTTGGAAATTTATCTATTTGACCTATGGCACTGAAATCATGGTTTCATCAGATACAGTGCCCATAAAAGATGTAATGTTTTGGGAAATACTATTAGGCTAAACTTCTACTGTCTTCTCATAAAAATTCTTCTAGATGTTATACTTTGAAGAACAATGAAAATTCATGATGGTCAATATTGTTATGGAATGCCTGCAATAATAGGGAGATTCAGTGGCTCTTTGTAAAAACTTGGCTGGGTTGGATCCCATATACCATCCCTACTTTGGGCATCTTAATGTGCTTGCACATAATACTTATTAATAATCATTTAGAGCACAGGGAATAGTGCCAAGTATTGCCGCTCCTTCAGAGCTAAGCTTGAGGCATTATACCCAAGAACTATAGGACCAGTAGAAACTTAGTGAAAGTGTTTGCAGCAAATTAGTATGACATTTCTGCATTTCCCTTACAGTGCAGGTGTGAACTGCCTGCATGATGCAGTTTCCCTTGGCAGTGTCAGCATGTTTGTAAACTGTACTAGTAAAAATGTTCTACTGACAGTTATTTATATGAAAACACTACTCCTACCAGTCCCTTGGGACAGTGGTTCCCAACCTTTTTCAGGCTGGGGACCCTTTTAACAAAAAATATTTTTTGCCGCCCCTGGCTGATTATGCATTCTGGCCTGTGTGGGCAGACTCTGGCTGCATCACTCTGGTGGTGCCACTGGGATAGCTGGTGAGCAGTGCTGCTGCCACCATGGCCTGCACAGCTGGGGAGCCAAGCCGCAGCAGCTATGGCCCCCTGCCCTTGTCCCTGCCAGGGAGCCACTGCAGCCCCATCCCCCTGCAAGGATCTGGCCACAGGAGGGGAAAGGCAGCCCTGGCAGGGAGCATCAGGGCTGTAGCTGGATTCCAGCCCCAGTAGAGAGAGGCTCCAGGGACCCCCTGCAACATGCCCACGGATGCCTGGGGGTCCCCAGACCACAGGTTGGGAACCACTGCATTGGGATATAGCCATCTAGTTATGGGCTAGATTGTGCTGGCAGAGGTAGTTCTAAATTAAGGGGTGGTCATGAGCTTCATTGCCTCTAGAAAAATTATGCTTCAGGGAGCCCCTTATGAGGCAGAGTTCTGTTCTCTTCTGTCTGGGTGAGTGAGTCAGATAAATCACAATAATAAATGAAAGCTCTTATGCCAAATCAGTTTTCATATTTAGGACAGGTGGTGGGGGAAGCAAAATTGAGGCTCTTCCCATTCCCCATTCACATTCTCTAGGGTGGAGGTAGATGAAAGCTGTGTGCCTGCTTATTCCTGGGTGCCTAGGCGGTCTGTGGAAAGGAGGTTCTTATCCCCCGGTGTGGGAATGTAGTCCTATGTTCTTCATGGCACCAATCACCACAGTATCTAAATGCACAGAGCTGAGAATAAGTCTCAGTTTCTGGGTCCTGGGTTGACCTTGCTTGACCTAGTATGTAGTAATTATTCTGCAAACATGAAGTAAATCACAAAAATGGGAGAGTTTAATGATTTATTGTGAATCACTGGGCATAAAGATGGAAAAGACCAATTAAGCCAGCTACTCCATCTTCCTGCCATTGTAGAATTGTTCCCTATTGTACATTTACAAAAGCTTTATCCATTCGAGTTTGAAATGTGCCAAGTGAAGCTGTTTCAAGGATAAAATTATTCCACAGGCCAGCAGATCTTAGTCAGAAGATTTTTTCCCATTCTGGCTTTCATTTAAGTATTTCTAATTATACCCTTTTTTTGTGCCATATTAAATAAATCCTCTCTCCTTGGTGTTTACACTCATGGAAAATTTTGCAGACTTTCATGCCCACTCCCTGTCCTGTAGCCGTAAGTTAGCCGAGCAACATAACTGAACTCTTTTAATCCCTCATCATAAATCAATCTCTCCAGAACCATAGCCATTTTAGCGAGGAGCCCTGTGCCATTTCAAGACTAACAAATTTATTTATCTCATGAGTTTTGTGGGAGAAAATCCCCCTTTATCAGATGCTTTGAAGATGGAGGCACTTACAGAATGAGAGGAAAATAATTGCAGGGAAGTGTAAGTCATCAGATCAGGTCATACTGAAACAGCAAATCAAAGCAATTAAGAATCAACCACTGGGGAACAGCACATAGAGGAAAGTGAGGTCAAATCACTTGTTGTAATGGGAGAAGAATCCATAGTCACGATTTAATCCTGCTTTCACACAATTAAATTTGCATATAAGTTCTAATTCTGTTGCTTCTCTTTGAAGTCTTGATGTCCTACCGACTTACTTGAGCACAATTAAACAAACAAACAAGGGGTCCGGTGGCACTGAAGACTAACAAATATATTTATTGCGTGAGCTTTTGTGGGAGGAAATCCCACTTCATCAGACAGTTTGATCTTCAAAGTGGGATTTTCTG